>CM062814.1:333456609-334656609 GCA_031772625.1 Pinus tabuliformis | reverse complement strand
TTCGAAGTGTCAGAGGAAGAAGATGAGGTAAATTTTGTCAAGAATCTTGAACGAGGAACTGGACAATTCAAAGGTAAGCTACCTTTCAAATGTTTCTATGTGGTAGAGTTGGTCACTATGTTGCTAGATGTCCTCATAACAAAGGAAAGATATCTGAAGAAGATGGTAGAAGCTATTATACCCATATTAAAAGTTCATTCAATGATAGTGAAGATATTAGAAGTCTCATGGAAAATAAGAAAAAGAATGCTTCATCCAATAATAGCGAAGATATTAAAAGTCTCATGGCACATGAAGAGAAGAATGCAGAAACTGAAGAAGTTGCCAAATTAAAAGAACAATTGGGGATAGAAATCAGGGTAAGGGAGCAATTGCAGGATATAGTAAAGGATCAAAGTACAACTATTCAGAGACTTGAATCAAAGATCCTCTCTCTAAAAGAAGATCTTAAAAAATCAAGAGAACAGAACAGAGAAGATCTTGAAGATCAAGAACATGAAGTGACCAAACTAAAGCGACAAGTGGAAGAAGGAAGAAAAGCTGAAGAAGACCTAAGGAATCAATATCTGAAAAAAGGAAGAACACCATCAAGTTGAGGTAAATATCTTGAAGGTAAAATAGAAGAAAAGGATAAGCTTTTACGATTTCAAGATAGTACTAAAGTCTTGGATGATATTCTTAATAGTCAAAGGTCTCCTGCTATCAAGACTGGTCTTGGTTTTCATGAATATGTTGAAGGTGAATCTAGTTCACAAGGTGAGGCAAGAAACTCTAATGAGAAATCTGAAATGCTCAACAAGGAACAACCAAGGAAAGAAATTCCTCAAGGAAGATCCTTTACTCCTAACTATGGACGTGATAGACGATTATTTCCTCCACTGAATAATGTTGAATGTTATGTATGTCATAATCTTAGACATGTTGCAGCCAGATGTAGAAGTAGAATGGTTCAAGAAAGATCATCGCATCCCAGGTATTTCAGAGGATATTGCTTTGCCTGCAATGCATATGGACACAAAGCAATTGATTGTGATAGAAGGAACATGAAAAATGTAAGGTTTTATACATGCAACAACTATGGGCATAAAGCAAGGGAATGCAGGAGCAGATTTCAAAATTCAAGACAAGAGGACCATACATCATCACAGTTGCAGGAATTGAAGAAGACAGAGACAGAAAGGTGTGGCATAATTCAGACAACGGACATAACAGACACAGGGGAATCTGAAAGTGATGAAATTCAGTATTCCATCTTGCATACGCTGATATAACGAAGACAAGTCGCATATATACGCGAGTTACAGGCTGCAAAGTCGCGTATATGAAGAAAGGGCAGCAGAACAGACCTAGGTTCAGTCATGGTTGGCTCAGGCTCAGGGGGAGCAGAACAGACTTAGGAAATGGTTCAGTCATGGTTGGCTCACACTCAGGGGGAGCATATACTTCAAATAATTCATTGTTGGCATTATGGTTAGAAGTTGATGATGAAACTAAATGATACATCTTATTGTTTAAGGAATGGTTTTGCAGGCTTATGATAAATAGTTATTGCTGGTCTTAGAACCTGCATCTGCTCAGGGGGAGCATGGATGGATTGATACAACTTGGCATATACAAAGGGGGAGCCAAATCAGAAACTTTAGCATGTACTCAGAGGGAGTATGGACAGCAGTATGGACAGCAGGAGGTATACCAAAGAAGAGAACATCTTGGTCCGCCCTTTGCCCTTGATGTCAAAGGGGGAGAGTGACTTGGTGTGGTGGTTGCCATCAAGTCCAAAGGGGGAGATTGTTGGCACTATGATTCAAGTGTTGTCCTTGATGGCAACTCACTTAGAGGTTGGTACAGGTGCTCAGAGGTTGGTACAGGTGATGGCAACTTAATCAGAGGACAGATCTTAGTACAGCATGCCAAGAAAGCTCATACACGCAGGTTCGTTAAGCCCAAGTTGCGTATACAAGCAGGTTCACTATATACCAAGTCGCGTATACGTAGCTTCACTATATACCAAGTCGCGTGTACACGCAGGTTGGCTTTAGTAAAAGAGCGTGTATGTGTAAAAGTACCTTTGGTCCGTGGCGGTTAGTCCTTGGAAGTTGTGCCTATGGTTTCGGACCATGGTGTCTCGACGGGCGTGTCGATCCCTAGTTTTGAGGTTGATGGTATTGTGTTACTATGGTTTTGGACCGTGGTATTGTGAAGTACCTAAGGCTATATAAGGAGAAGATCATTAGGCAAAGGGGTAAGCAATGTGTGTCTGACGAAGTGAGAAGATCTGGTATTACTGTTTATCTGTTCGGGACGCTTGGAAAGGGTCGGATCTGACAGCGAAGGCATAAGAAACTATTTCTAGATCTGCACGTGGGTTGCCTTTGGTGAAAGCGCGTATACACGCGGTTTTGGTACAGTGAAGTAGCGTATGCATAATAAGATTTGATATTTCAGGTTGCTGCTAATTCTGGTGGTGGTTGCAAAGTTCTAGGCTCTGGTTCGGGTTCTGTGTTCTTGATGACAGGGTTTCAGTGATTCAGTATTGGGTTGTTTAATGAATTATGATGCAAGTATAAGTTGATGATTGTATTGCGGTAATGTTTGTTTTTTACTCTTGGATCCAGTCTGAAAATTGATGAAACGTGGTCCCTGAAGGAAAGCAGGTTGTAGGGTCAGCACCTATGTACTAGTAAATGGATCGGCTAGTACAAGAGCTGAGGGGCTGTAGCTCCCTTCCAAAAGTAGTTGGAAAACGAGAGAGGGTTGTAGCCCTCTGCAGGTTGTAGCCTGCGCACTGGTAAAGGACTGCATCAGTACATTGTAAAAGAAGTTCTTATTAAAGAAGAAAGAGACGAATTGCAGCAGGTGGTTTTCACCCACATTGGGTTTCCACCTTATATCATGGTGTTCATGTGTGTGGCTCTTGTGTGATGTTCTGTTCTGTTATTCTGCACCTGTTTACCGTTAATATGCTTAATAATGTTCTGATGCATTTACTGAAGATTAAGCTAACTGAATTATAAGATCTCTGGATATACGCGAGTTTCGTTAGACACAGTAGCGTGTACACGCAGGTTCGCTTAATTGAAGTAGCGTATATGTTTCTGAGTATGAAATTGGAAAGTTTTTACTGATCTGATAATACTGATTCACCCCCCCCCCTCTCAGTATTATTTCCAACACTACGATCCATAGGTGGGCCGACTCAACCTACATTTCTTTACGTTATTTTTGGGCAGACTACCCTTTTTACTTTGACTTATTAGAAATCGTGCTCTGCACATCTCGCGAAGTCTTTATCCTGCTATTACCCAAAATTTCGGGCTTCATGCCCCATACCCATTACGCAGGGCTTCTGCTACCCAACAGTCCCCCAACATAGTCATCATGACTCATCTCGAGTCACTCATCTAGTGCGTCTATCTTTACGCGAGGATCGTTCAGTAGCTTCTGCGCCTCGCTTGTGCTAGCAACAAACTCTTCCGTCATGCACTGCATCCATTCCACATGTGTTGCTGACACCTCAGTCCCTATCTCGGTTGTATCCATAGTGGGATACTTCACCTACATGTGGGCTACCTTGTACTCTATGGTGGTGGAAACCACAAATGCCTCGTCCAGCCACAACTAGAGACGGGATTTAACCACTGCTTGCTTTTTTCTAGCGGCATCAGTTTGGATGTTTATATCCTGCACCTCCCTCATCTTGGCCAAGCACTGATGATAACAACGGTCTATCCCATTCCTCTGAGCTGATCACAAGCCTGCTGGAGCTCCCGAGCCTCTGATTCAAATCAACGAAGTGTTGGATCCTTTTGAAGAGCAGTGATCGTAACAATCGACTGAGCTAGCAACTCGGTACATTCTGACATTGATCATTTAAGCATCGCGTGTCCCACAGTAATAATGTTCCTGTGTTTCTTTAAGATCTCTGGTGGCGTCGATTGTGGAACCTGCAGTCTTATGTCCGTGATCTGCGTGTTGAGCTCTAGCTAGATCCGAGCAGCCTCCTCCTTTGTCTTTCGGAACCCTGTAGCCAGTGTATGGATCTGTGTCTCAATGGGAAAGTCCGCCGCAATTTCTAACTCTGGGGCATTCAAATAGGCTTTCGCTACTACCTTCTCCACCTGCTGCTTTTGTGTGACTAATTCGTCGCATTAGAGCTGCAACTGTTTGATATTAATTTTATACTCTTGGAATACTTAGTCGACGCGGCCAGCCCTAGCATAGAGTTCAATTGTGGTATTGTCGTGTACTTGTTGCAAACTTTCATGTGGTAGAGCAGCCACGTTCAGTCCCAGTCCTATAACTCGTTATATCACAACTCGATCCTCCGTTTTGATGGTAATCAACGCTCCTGCTAGAATCGAGATAGAATGAGCCATTTGGGCTTTTAACAATGGTTCAGTGGTTTCCATACTGGAAGCCCCTTGAGTAGTGCAGGTGCCTACACGCGCGATTCTTGATCCCAGTTCATGTAGCTATGTGTTTGGTCAATTTAGTGATGTCTAAATTGCAACTTTTAAATGTCAACCCGGGGCTCGTAAGTTGATGAAGTGATGTGTACTGTATGTACTTAGGCAACTGTTTCTTAAGTTTTTGTCGTTTTTAACTCTTTAAGTTTGTTTTCAAATATATTTCGCCTATTGTGAGGTTGATGGAAATGAAATAAAGTGAGTGAAGTGTGTGCGATTGTGATGGGTTCTAAATGATTTCTTAAAACTTAAAAGTATTCTACAAGAAAGCTTTGAACAACAACTGAAATGAAATCAACTCTAAAAGGAAAATGAAGGCATCAAATAAAAGACTAATGACATTGGCCCAGTATCTATGCTGCTACAAGAAAATGAAGATGAAACCTGTGTCAACTCTAGCTAAAACTAGGTAATATGAAACTGAAGTAAATCTACATAAAAGAAAGACTAGTCACAAATACTTTAACTTCTTCTTAACCTCTTGTCTTTTAACTGAATATATCATGTGAGAAATAGTCAAAAATAAGCCAAGAAATTGTGAGTTCTTGAGCAACTAAACCAAGCTGTGTTAGTGATATTTTGGTCCTCAATAAAGATATTGAATTATAGAGAAGAAACCATGAATAGGTAAACAACTTGATGCCTAAAAGTAGTAAGCAACTATGCAACTTAAAGAAATGATAACAAAGAAATAAAGGCTGCAAAACAAAGAAGGTCAGCAACATAGACAAGATGATCACAAGTGTCACTAGCTATGAAAAAGAAAGAAAAGAAACTGTCCCGGACACGCCTAAGCAATCTGCAAAACACACTGATCAGTCATGGAAAAGTGCAGAAATATAAATGAGCAGAATTCAACGTTTATATATAGCTATTGTACATGATCGAAACACAACAATCAAAGGCATTCTGTACAACTATTATACATAAAATGATAAAAAGAAATGCATGAAATTAAAAGCACTGTACAGGCCTTAAGTAAACAGGGGCCCTCTGCCTAGTCTAGCCAGCTCAAAAGATCAGTTACACGCTTAGAAACAGAACGATCTTCTCATATATTGTGTAGCAAAATAGAAAGTACAGTGGGGTTCAAAATTACATATCAGCAGCTAACTATCCAGCGTTCAGAGACGCTTTATTTATAGCAAAGAAAACAAAACTAACTTAACACAAACTACACTATTCTATCAGCTGTGTAAAAACACGTAATCTGGCAGCGTCCTCGGATTTAGGCAACGGTCGTGGTGGGCATTAAATCTTCTGTTGGATTTTTGTTTCCCATCATCTTCGTGGCTGAGGAAGAGGCCAGCTGTTCTTCACATGCTCTAAAACTAAACACGCAGAGCCGTGCCACCGCCAATGACCTCTGTTGACCGTAGTTGCCCCCTCGTTGACCATGGGTTTTTATGACTGGTTTGGCTGAGCTAGAAGGACACACACCATGTCCTTAGTTCCACGAACTTGCCCATGTGGCTCTTCTACCGGGAGGACACCTGGAACATGCCGTTTAATAAAACAGCTGCGGAATCCGGGGTTGGCTGCGGAAACCGGGATCAGCTACGGAAACCCTGTGTGAGCTACGGAAAGCACAACACTTGAACCAAAATTCTAATCCAACAACACAGTCATTATCATAATTAACAAACCATGTAAAAAGTCCCAAAATACAATGATTTGAGCAATTTGATGGAGGGAATGAGTGGCAAAAGAAGGAAATGAATAGGAAAAGGAGGCTGAGAGGATGTGTAAAGAAGTGCAGGTTTGAGGCTCAACATACCCCCACTGTGAAGGTGTTGCATGTCCTCATGAAACCAAAACTTTTTCATTTCTTTTCAGTCCATGTGCTCAGATGATTCTGCCAAAACATCTAGCCTTCTTTTCTTTCTTCTTGTTGCCAAAATTGTTCTTGGTTTCTGAACTAAACACTTGAATTTCAAATTGATCAAGGCCCTGCTCAGTTTCTTGCATTTTCTCTTCAATTTTCTGCTCTTCTTCTGCCAGAGTCCTAAGTGAAGCATGGTGTTGTCATGGACAATTTTTTCCACCTTGATTTGTTCTTTCAATGCTTCGTTTTCTTGTTTAATATGCCGATTCAGGACTTCTAGCTCAAACACCTCTTGCTTTAAAGATTGGACCTGTTCATTAAGAGGCAATAAAGTGCTTGGACCTGCAACTGATTGCTCCAAGGTCTCCAAATAATTGTATACCTCCTGCTGGTCAGGGTCAATTTCAGGTGTTCTCCTTGGGCTATGTTCAAAATGAAATTCTGTTTGAAGTTCTGGCTGGAAGGGACTCTCTTCCCGTGGAGGAGTGGACTCAAGGTCAAGCTGAGTTGGAGCCTTTTCCGGTGTACTTTCTTCCAAATCAAAGAAATGTGATTGTTTTTCTTTAGTCACACTCATTCTTTCTTTAATTATACTGCTTCTTCTCACTTGTGCACTAGTGCTCTTTGGTTGGGCACTCTGTTTTTCTTTCTGTTTCTTCTTTGAGAGGGCAGCAGCTTGAAGTTGTGTGAGTCTATCAGCCAAGGTTTGAGAGTCTTCTTCTATTGAAGGTTCAGGTGATGAATATGATTCTTCAACAATTGTTTTCGCTTTCTCCTTTTTCTGTTTCTTAGTTTTATCTCTCTGTACCTCTTCTTCTTGAGTAGTCTCCTGAGTTTCTACAATAGGAGGATCTTGGGCTGCAACATCTCTTTTCATTCTCCTACTTCTTTTTGGGACTCTAGGAGAGCTGCTAGCGGAAGCTTCAGTTACCTCTTGAAAATGATTCCTGACTAAAAACGTTTCCCATGTATCATTGTTGTTTTTCAATTGGTCCTCTATGAGAATTCTAATGAACCCGTGATGATACAAGTGAGGTTCAATATGGCCTATATTCTTTTGGACAGTGGAACTCATTTTCGTTAGGCTTCTTAACAGAAAATAGGGTAAATTGATGGCATGGCCTTCCATGAAGTTCATCATAATTCTAGCATGGTACATATACATAGTGCCAAAGCGGCCCTCACATGTAACAATTTTTTGAACAAGTAATAACAATGCAGTCCATTCTTCCTTAATTACATGTACAGGAATCCCTTTGGTGAATATTGAAGTGTCCATACCTGGGTTCTTAAGCATGTCTTTCCATCCCTGATCTCCCACTACTCTATTCTTGAACCATCGCTCTCCCACCTGAGGTAGACTGGTTGCTGTTGCTATGGAGTTCTCTGTGATTGTGAATTTAAGGTCCCCTACTTCCACAGTGTGTCCATTGAATGATCGAGCAAATGCTTTCGTTACCTCCTTATCATATCCTCTGAATTTTTGAATGAACTTCAACAATTTTTCCTTCTTTAATGCTTCCTTTGTCTGTGGGTATCCTTCTAGATACTTTGAACCTTCAGGTTCAGCTCTAAGCAGCTTCCCCATCTTCGGCTCTCAACTTCGGCTGAAGCTTTGACTGTGTATGGATGCTCAAGGAGGATGCTCACGGGAAAAACAGATGGACTACAGCTGTAAGTGGAATAGCCGCAATGTAATGCAAGGAAATACGGGTTTGAAACGGAACTGTTGAGTTTGAAACAGCGCTGCGGGGTTTGAAATGGAACTGTTGAGTTTGAAACAGCGCTGCGGGGTTTGAAACAGAGCCGTGGAGTTTGCAGCGAAAATGAGAGTGGAAATGGTGTGAGTGCGAGGGAGTAGAAGACAAACACGAGAATGAGTTCAAATGCATGCGGAAATGGGGTGATAAGAGAATGGAATAACGACCAAATCCCTTGGAGTCAGGTGGCTTACGCACACATTTCAGCATTGGCTGTGGAGATCGTGGTGGAGAAGAGACGTAGTACGATAGGTCTCTTCTTCCTTGTACGGCTAATTAATGAAAGCGTAGTCTCGATTTGAGTTTGAACTAAGAGTGATTATGAGACTGTTAGGAGGGTATGAGGTGGATGAAGTGTTATCGTGGAGGAGAAGTGGGGTGATCTTGCCGAATCATTGCATTTAGTGGCTCTGTCCACAATTTAATAATTATGCATAAAATGACATTAAATTGTTGTTGGGAAAATTTTTTGATCATACCTTCATAGATTTGCCTTTTGTTGATTAAGGTTGCTGACCCCTTATTTCTTTCTTGTCTTGCAGGTGCCTCCCATCCTTGTTTCCCTTGGTGATGTTGATACCTCTGACTGTGATTTTTGAAAACAGAGTACTGCTGCTGTGGAGACAGAGTGATGCTGGCTGCGGAAACTGGTGCGAGCTGCGGAAACTGGTGCGAGCTGCGAAAACAGTTCTCAGCTGCGGAAACTAAAACAACACCCTTCTGTCTATACCAAGAAGTAGTTAGAGAAGACTTAACAAAATGAAATAGTCCTGAGAGGGAATTTTATTGATGAAATGGAGTGAGATGAATGAAATGGAATGAAAATGAAGTGGAATGGAGATGATGGGATGGATGAACTGAAATGGCGAATGAGATGGTAAGAGAGAGAGAGAGAGAGAGATTTTTTTGGAAAATACAAAGTGTCAGGTGCCCCTGATTTTCACCTTATATTTTCTGTATAAGACTACCAATTCAAGATTGGTTTTCAGGCTTATACAAGAGACCTTTTTTTTTTCTTTTTTTTTTTTTTTTTTTTTTTTCTTTTTTTTTTTCTTTTTTTTTTTTGAAACTGAAAGAAACAAAGACTAGGCTGATGGAGGAGAAGAATTCTTCTCCACCAGCCTCATTGCAGAATCTTCTTGGAACATTTTAACAAATTCCTCCTTTGAGAGTGGCTTGTGGTAGACTTTCAATCGGTGGCCATTCACAATGAGAGGAGTCTGAAACTCATCAATGGTCTTTACTCGAACTGCTCCATTGCTAAAGACTTCATCAATATCATATGGTCCAAGCCAATGAGTTTGAAATTTTCCTTTGAAGTCTTTAAACTTTGAATCAAACAGTAACGCCCAATCTCCCTTTTGAAACTTCTTCTCTTTGATATATCGGTCATGCCACTTAGTTCTTTGGTGCTGAACTAGATCGGTCCTTAGAATTGCATCTTGTCTTATTTCATCTAGCTCATTTAGCTGCTCCATTCTGTGCTTTTGGGCTTCTGATAGACTCATCCCCAACTGAACTGCCATCTTGAAGGTCTTGATTTGAAACTCAATGGGGAGCAAGACTTCTTTCCCATAAACAAGTTCATAGGGAGAATGTCCTGTTGTGTTCCTCCATGTAGTTCTATAGGCCCATAAGGCTTCAGGAAGCCTTTCTGCCCAATCTCTTCTGTGGAGATGAACAGTCTTGGTGATGATGCTCTCAAGAACTTTGTTTGTAGATTCCACTTGACCATTTGCTTGCGGATGGTATGGAGTAGATTTTCTATGCTTGATTTTGTATTCCTCCATCAGCTTCTCCATCAATTTAGATGTAAATTGGCTTCCCTGATTTGTCACAATTTCTCTTGGGACACCAAAACGAGTAAAAATATCCTCAAAAAGAAATTGAACAACTGAATTTTCAATGGCAGAAGGCAATGCCTTGGCTTCTACCCATTTAGTAACATAATCAGTGCAAACCAATATATACTTCTTTTGCTTATATGGTGGGTTAATGGGTCCAATGAAATCTAAAGCCCATTTTTCAAAGGGTTCAATGCATACATGTGGCTGTAATGGCATTTCATTTGAAGGAGTTGGTCTCCCAACTCTTTGGCAGCTGTCACACCTTTTGACATATTGTTTTGCATCTTTAAAGAGAGAAGGCCAATAATATCCTAAAGAAAGGATTTTATAGGCCATCCTCTTGTCAGCAAAGTGTCTGCCGCATGGTTCATCATGACATGCCTTAAGGATGTCAGGCATTTCATCTTCCCAAACACATCTTCTGATCACACAATCTAGCCCTGTTTTGAACAATTCATTAGAAATCCATGAATACTTTGAAATTTCCTGAATGATTTTCCTTTTCTCATTAGGAAATAAGTGTGGAGGTAGCTTCCTTGTAACCAAATAGTTAGCAATATCTGCATACCAAGGAGTTTTAGTAGTTACTACAAATAGATATTCATCTGGAAACTTATCCTCTACGGGAGAATCCTCGTTAGTATTTTGAATTCTAGACAAGAAATCAGCTACTGTATTTTGTTTTCCTGGTCTATCTAACACAGTAATATTGAATTCTTGTAGAAGTAAAAGCCATCTTGTAACTCTGCCATTAGTAACAGGTTTGTTCATGAGATATCTAATTGCAGAGTGATCAGTATGAACAAAAGTTTCATAGCCGGTTATATAATGTCTAAACTTGTTGATTGCATGAACAACGACTAAGAATTCTTTTTCAGTCACAGTATAATTTAACTCAGTGGGATTCAAATTTTTACTGGTGTAATAAATGGCATAAGGAACTAAATCCTTTTGACCCAACACAACTCCTAGAGCTGTATCTGAAGCATCTGTAGAAATGTGGAAAGGAAGTTTCCAGTTTGGCCCTCTCAAAATGGGTGCTTCAGATATTCTAGTTTTTAAAGTTTCAAATGCAGATTGACAGTCAGGATCCCACTTGAATTCACAGTCTTTGGTAAGTAATTTGAAGAGTGGAGATGCTATCTTGGTGAAGTTTTCAATAAATCTTCTATAATACCCAGTAAACCCAAGAAAACTTCTAACATCTTTTTGAGAATTTGGAATAGGTAACTTGAAGATGACTTCGACTTTTGATCTATCAACTTTGATTCCATCTCCTGAAATATGATGTCCTAAAGCAATCCCTTCAGTAAACATCATAAAACATTTTTCATGACTTAATGAAAGATTTGTTTCTTTACATCTTACAAGGACTTTTTCCAAATTTTCTAATGCCTCTTCAAATGAATTACCATAAACTGTAAAGTCATCCATATAGACCTCTACACAATCATGAATTAGATCAGAAAAGATTCCTAGTACTTCCCTTCGAAATGTTGCGGGTGCATTACATAATCCAAAAGGAAGTACTCGATAAGCAAAAGTTCCCCATGGACAGGTAAATGTGGTCTTGTCCTGGTCTTCAGGTGCTACCAGAATTTGATTGTAACCACTAAAACCATCCAAAAATGAGAAATACTTTTTACCTTCTAAAGTATCTAATACTTGATCAATAAAGGGAAAAGGAAAGTGATCCTTCAAAGTTGCTTTGTTTAATTCCCTATAATCAATGCAAACCCTCCATTTACCATTCTTTTTAGGTACTATAACCAAAGGAGAAACCCATCGGCTATTTGAAATGGGGTAAATGAAGTTTACATTAAGTAACTTTTGGAGCTCTTCTTTCACTATTTCCCTAAGGTTTGGATTCATCCTTCTTTGAGGTTGTCTGATTGGTCTACTATTTTCCTCAATATAGATGTGATGAATGTAAGTCTTCGGGTCAATACCTTTCATATCTGTATATTCCCATGCAAATGCAGTAGAATGCTTTTGCAAGACTTTGGTTAGCTCTTCCTGTTCTGATTTTTCCAAGTTTTTGTTGATATTCAGTGTTTTTCCTGGAAAAATCTCAATGGCAGAACTACCAAACTCTTCCACAGAGAAAAGAGACATCTGTCTAGATGATAAGCACTCAGTGTCAGAATCCAACTGAAATTGTGTGTGGTCATATTCTGAAGATGGTTCAAAATTTTCTAATGTGTTCAGAATTTGACTATCTTCACTAATCTCAGAAATGGTAAAGACAGGTTGTATAGTATCTTCATCATCAACCCACTCATTATCCCCTATTTCTGTGATTACTTTTGCTGGAGGATACAGATTGAACTTCTTTGTCGAATTACCATCAGAAATATACATATCCCGAGACCTACAACTTATGAAAGCATCAGCTGTGGCTAGCCAAGGTCTTCCTAAAATAAGAGGGTGTCCTCCTAGATTGCTCTTGGAAGTTAAAATCACGAAATCCACTGGATATTCCCAAGAGTCTAAGGAGACTGGAATGTCTTCTAATACACCATCTGGTTTAATAATGGTTCGATCTGCAAGTTGCAATAAAGTAGGTGTAAAAAGAAGATTAGGAAGTTTTAGCTGGTCCATAGTCTGTCTACTCATGATGTTGATAGCAGCCCCTAAATCAATCAAAGTATTTGGTATTTCTATCCCATTGATATGTGTTTTGACAATTGGACTACCAGGATCTACATATTTCTGCATAGTAATTTTTCCCATCATGATATCAACAATTTTTCCTACCAGGTGGATCCTTCTGGTATCTCTTGGTTTCCTTCCTGGTCTTTTAAGACTCAACTCCTTTATTGTTTTTGCTAGAATAGGAATCTCTTTAATGGCTTGTAACAAGGGAATCTTGATACAGACATTTTTTCAATTCATCTAGAAAATTATAGTCAGGCAACCAAATTTGTTTTTCCACTCCTTTATCACTTTGTAATCTTTCAGGGAAAGGAGGTGTGGATAAGGATGCAGGTTGTTCAACTATGGGAGTTGTGGGGGTTAATTATTTTTCTTTTTCTTTTTGAGTGTTTGGGTTTTGAAGAAATGCTTCAGAACCCTTATTGGCTTCAAGATATTCTTCCTCAAAAATGCTTTGCTTTTGATCATTTATAGAAGGTTTATCTAGAACTCTACCTGACCTGAGTTGTACTTCATTAAGAGGAACAATCATATAGGTAGGGAATGGTTGACCTTCCATCATGTAAGCATTTTGAGGGTTTTTATTATTGGGGTTTGGCAATGGCTGAGAAGGAAGTAGATTTGACTTATGTTGGAATGGAAGCAAGAGTTGAGAATTTTGATTCTTTTGAGAAGGTCGTTGTTGTGGAAATGGCAATGATAGTTGCGGATTTTGATTTGGAAGTTGTGGAGCTTGTTGGTTTTGAAAAGATGGAGGATATTGGTAAAATTGAGAAAATCTCCCATAAGGATTTTGCATACCTTGTACCCATGATTGAAAAGAATTTTGAGGTTGGGACCAAGGTTGTTGCCAAGGATTCCAATTTGGTTGAGGTTGAAAATTCATAGAGTTGTTAAACCCTTGATTTTGTTGCCCCTGCCAAGGTCTCCTTGCAACAAAATAGAGAGATTCAATTGTATTTGGATCTTCTTGAAAGACAGCTTTGAGCCCAGGAATTGAAGGACAATCCTTGGTCTCATGGTTCTCTGAACAGATTACACATGTTTCTACAACTTTTGCATCCAAGGGACATTCCCTTAGAGCATGTTTATTTCTACACTTTGGGCAAAAGATGGCCAAAGCCTCAGCTTCTGCTTTCTGCTTATTGTGAATTTTAAGGGTGTCTAGTTGCTCACTAAGACTCCCTAAGATATCAGTTTTGAATTCATCAAGCATGTTGCCAATCTCAGCCCTACTTACCGATCCAGTTGCAGATTTATTTGCTCTGATGAGATAAGGATCTCTAGGCCCTTTTTGAGTTTTGGATTTCCCCCTTGAGAGATGGACACATAATTCTGCTATATCAGAAAGTGGAAGTTGAGATACATCTCCTTTTCCCATCATATTCAAAAGATCTATCCATTCATCTCTAATGGCTTTTAGTAAAAGGGATTTCAAGGTCTCCTCATCCAAGTTACTCATTTTTGCTCTTTTCAGATTATATTGAAATCTTTCAATCAATTCCTCCAAGTTTTCATCTTCTTTTTGCATCATTTTAAATACCTCATCCTTGTGATTGGTGGGCATACAATAGTCCAGGTACCTATCCAAAAATGTTTGTTTCATATTATTCCAAGACCTAATGGATTGAGTGAGTAATCCCATGAACCATTTCAAAGTTGATCCTTTCAATGTTGAAGGAAACAGTTTGAGTTTTTGAGAGTCATCCAGATAATCATAAGTTCGACATACTACCTCAAACTCAAATAAAAAATTTTCAGGGTCCTCATTCCTAAGCCCATGGAAGTTTGGGAGGACAGATGGTGAGATATTTTTCATTGTGGCTCGGGAGTCCTCATCAACTATAGGAAACCCGAATGAGTTATCCGCATCCCTGTTTCCTCCAATGTTACCTCTACCTCCTCCATTGTTTCCTCCTCCTCCTCTACCTCTACCTCTACCAAATCCAGGTGCTCCTTCCTCTGTCATGGTAGTTTCCCTAGAGACTTCAGAGTCTTCTGGTTCTTCTACTAAGGGTGTATGAGAAGGAATTTCTCCCTCTTCTTCAGGTGATTCTACTTCTTCAATTACAATTTGTCTCTCTGGAGAAAGAAGGAAAGGATCTCTCTCTAATTCAGACTCGATGGAAGGTATGGGAGAGTAGACTCCTGCTTCTTGAATTCCGGGAATCCTAGGACTAGGAGTGTCAGTTGGAGATGAGGGAGGTGTCTCTTGTCTATTCCTTGAAGTAGATGGACTTGTAAAAATCAAACTCTTGGCTCTAGTTAAAAACCTTCCCCTAGAATCTCTAGCTCTATGCATGTCATTTGTTTTTATTTTTCTTCAAGTCAGGCTAATAATTCTCTTTCTAATCTTCCAGGTCACTCTAGGTGCAAGAAGAGAGCATACTCAAGAAACTATTAAACCAATAACTTTCTCTTTTCTGATCCTCCAGATCACTCTAGGTGCAAGAGGAGAGCATACTTTGAGAGGTTATTAATTTTCCTTCATTGAAATTTTTCTTGTTTTTTTTTTTAAGAATTGGCTACCTAATTTTCACTTACCCGGCAACGGCGCCAAAATGTTTGGTGAATTTAGTGATGCCTAAATTGCAACTTTTAAATGTCAACCTGGGGCTCGTAAGCTGATGAAGTGATGTGTACTGTATGTACTTAGGCAACTGTTTCTTAAGTTTTTGTCGTTTTTAACTCTTTAAGTTTGTTTTCAAATATATTTCACCTATTGTGAGGTTGATGGAAATGAAATAAAGTGAGTGAAGTGTGTGCGATTGTGATGGGTTCTAAATGATTTCTTAAAACTTAAAAGTATTCTACAAGAAAGCTTTGAACAACAACTGAAATGAAATCAACTCTTAAAGGAAAATGAAGGCATCAAATAAAATACTAATGACATTGGCCCAGTATCTATGCTGCTGCAAGAAAATGAAGATGAAACCTGTGTCAACTCTAGCTAAAACTAAGTAATATGAAACTGAAGTAAATCTGCATAAAAGAAAGACTTGTCACAAATACTTTAACTTCTTCTTAACCTCTTGTCTTTTAACTGAATATATCATGTGAGAAACAGTCAAAAATAAGCCAAGCAATTGTGAGTTCTTGAGCAACTAAACCAAGCTGTGTTAGTGATATTTTGGTCCTCAATAAAGATATTGAATTATAGAGAAGAAACCATCAATAGGTAAACAACTTGATGCCTAAAAGTAGTAAGCAACTATGCAACTTAAAGAAATGATAACAAAGAAATAAAGGCTGCAAAACAAATAAGGTCAGCAACATAGACAAGATGATCACAAGTGTCACTAGCTTTCGAAAAGAAAGAAAAGAAACTGTCCCGGACACGCCTAAGCAATCTGCAAAACACACTGATCAGTCATGGAAAAGTGCAGAAATATAAATGAGCAGAATTCAACGTTTATATACAGCTATTGTACATGATCGAAACACAACAATCAAAGGCATTCTGTACAACTATTATACATAAAATGATAAAAAGAAATGCAGGAAATTAAAAGCACTGTACAGGCCTTAAGTAAACATGGACCCTCTGCCTACTCTAGCCAGCTCAAAAGATCAGTTACACGCTTAGAAACAGAACGGTCTTCTCATATATTGCGTAGCAAAATAGAAAGTACAGTGGGGTTCAAAATTACATATCAGCAGCTAACTATCTAGCGTTCAGAGACGCTTTATTTATAGCAGAGAAAACAAAACTAACTTAACACAAACTACGCTATTCTATCAGCTGTGTAAAAACACGTAATCTAGCAGCGTCCTCGGATTTAGGCAACGGTCGTGGTGGGCATTAAATATTCTGTTGGATTTGTGTTTCCCATCATCTTCGTGGTTGAGGAAGAGGCCAGTTGTTCTTCACGTGCTCTAAAACCGAACACGCAGAGCCGTGCCACCGCTAATGACCTCTGTTGACCGTAGTTGCCCCCTCGTTGACCATGGGTTTTTATGACTGGTTTGGCTGAGCTGGAAGGACACACACCATGTCCTTGGTTCCACGAACTTGCCCATGTGGCTCTTCTTCCCGGAGGACACCTAGAACATGCCTTTTAATAAAACAGTTGCGGAATCCGGGGTTGGCTGCGGAAACCGGGATCAGTTGCGGAAACCCTGTGTGAGCTGCGGAAAGCGCAACACTTGAACCAAAATTCTAATCCAACAACACAGTCATTAGCATAATTAACAAACCATGTAAAAAGTCCTAAAATACAATGATTTGAGCAATTTGATGGAGGGAATGAGTGGCAAAAGAAGGAAATGAATAGGAAAAGGAGGCTGAGAGGATGTGTAAAGAAGTGCAGGTTTGAGGCTCAACACTATGTACGGAGTTCCCCCAACACAATCTTCTACTCCGATAAGGCCTCATCGAATGCCTCCCAAGTGGCATCTCAAATAGTTTTCTCGATGTGAGTTAAGTCTCCTTCAGTTAGTGTGGTCACCCCGCTGTCCATTTTAGATGCCTTTGCCTTCCTTCGAGGCTTCGACCGCTCTAATGGCGCTAACCACTTCAGAGGTGAATCTGTGCCTGTTGCTGGTAGTTCATCTATGACCATCTTAGGGTTCTTCTTATGACTGTCCTTGTCTGTTGTTGATGCCACCACTCCTGGTGGTGTCTTTCCTACTACCACTTAAGCCGCCTCCCGTGCTGCCTTAACTTTTGCGATGAGTTTTTCATTGCGCTTTTGCTACATGGCTCGCTTAGCTTCCTCCTTTTGCCACCTGATAGCAGCCTCGTTGCGTTCTACCACCACCGGTCCATGCCACATCGGTGGCCAAGTATTCACAATCTCGTTGATAGCATCGTCAATAGCAATAAATCGGAGTGAGGTCCATGCCTAGGCCGGGTCCTTACGCGGCTTGATGTAGAGACAATGCATGTCTGCCTTAAATTCATAAATATGCTTCATGCTTTCATAGATCCCATTGGACAGGCAGGGTAAGGCAGTAATCCAATTATTCACATTCACGTCCATCAATACCAAAAATATTTTTATATTTTGAATTCGTCCCACATCCCTTGTCTCCCAAAGGGAAGCACATCGAGTGGCTTCCAGCCATTCCAAGTCCAAGACAGGAAACTAGCTTTCTTGAGGTAGGTTGGTGGTAACCAGCATGATGGGCAGGAGTAGCCATGCAAAATGGAAAGTTTTGCCCTCCTCCTGCACTTCACGACAGTTGCTAAAAAACTCTTCATAGAGAAACTGGGACCAATTGAACCGTACGTTGGCGATGCATTCTTCAGTGAGTGCAATCACAACTGCTAGAACCTCAGTGCCACGACAGTTCCTCATTACTTTCCCTACAAGCAATTGAGTGGAAACACGAACTGCTTTATCTGAGATACTATCAATGATGTACCCTCGTTTCCCTTTTGTAAGCTTATAATTCTTTTTTAATCATTCTATCATCGCGACATCGTTACTCTGTCAGTAATTTCTTGAGGAACTCTCCCTTTGTAGGGAAGGTGTGAAACTTGATGAACAAGTTCATGTGTGATACTAACGGGTTTACGGACCCATAATATTTCCTCATGAATTAGACAAAGCAACTGCTTTATAACCAACATGGTTATCAGGGGCCAGAGGAAGTGGGGAATCGACAAGAGACAAAGTAGCCCAGCTTGGTCCACTTTTCGTAACCACTCCTTAGGTTGGAGAATTTTCACCATATTTTTGATAGTCTGCTCCATAAATGAATCCATTGCCAGGTTGGGAAATTTACTACATCCGCAAGATCCCAATCTTCGAATTTCACTGCCACCACATGGCCAACCACCGATTTTTCTATTGGGACTTCTTTTGGTAGAGCTAGAGTAGCGATGACAGTGTCAACCTCATCTAGGTTCGCAGGTACTTTCTCCTTCCCCTTTCTTGGAGGCACATACTTGGGTCGTCATACTGGCTGTATAGGATCCTCCTCAGGGTTGACTTCTTTGACATATGTGGGAGATTCATCTGCTTTTGTATTGCTGTCAAGGGTAACAAATTTACCTTTTTCCTCCATTGTGAACTTGCCAAAGTGCAAGTGTCACGACGACCTTCTTACTGACTTTGGGATCTGAGGGTCCTTCCTAGTCCTCGGCATCCGAGGGGATTTCAAGACCTCGGGCATTTACGGCGATGCTTGCTGTGGATTATCGGTGGTAGGATGGTGTGCTTTGTAGATTGCTTCCTGGTAGTGTTTCGGCAATGCCTTAAATCACAGACTTTCTTCAAATTGCTTGTCACTCATCATGCACTTGCTCCTAACTTGTGGCAGCTTTCTAGCATGGCGGTAAGACGTGGTGGTGTGATCCTCACTATGATTATATAAGATTCAGAATTTAAGATTGGTTGCTTGCCCTTGCGGCAACTCATCAATGCGATTTTGGCGGTTATTCCTTTGCCTTAATTTCCCACCACCCGCTCCATGGTGCTTTAAATGGGTCATCATGTCATGAAAAGTACCTGAAACGGTCGTTTTCCACCTTTCCTTCGTGGCCACAAAACCCCATGATCGTAATTGCAATTTTTGTGTGTATGCTGAGGTCATATTTCTCAACTTCACAACAGTCTGGTTTATAGTCTCGTGCCCTCTTTGAACTGCAGGGAGCGCTAGGACTAGACCTCCTATGGATATTCAAGTGGGAAATCCCCCCATGTGGATCTTCCATTTCCTTACTAGCCTGGGCTGCGAGCACCTTCTATGTTCCCTTGATTCTTCTAACAGGTTGCGGTGTGTGTGGTCTTGTCCATTCAGTTGTCAGCGCAAGCATGCTAGCGGGGTCATGGCTTGTGGCAAGGAAAGAGAGCCAGCCCTGCCCGGTTCCATCATTCACTCCTTTGTGTGACCCATGTAAGCAGTTTCTATCTGTGATTTGGTAATAGCTTTATCCATCTTTGCACTTTGTGTGCAGAGTTTGGCCCTCGTTTCTTCTAACTTACCCAACTGTACCTTATCGTGCCAAATGGCTACCCGAAGCTGCTGAACCTCTCATAGATAGTTTCATTTCTAGGGTGAGTTGTATCTAAGAGACTTCCCTGTCTGGGCATGTGAACCTTAGTTCCATGCATTCGGACCCTTCATCATTGATGACTGACTATTCTTCCAATGCGTACCTAGAACCGCTTCCTAGATCTTGGCTTCCGCAGCCCTCCTTGGTACACGCAACTCGCTTTCCAACCCATCATGTTGTTCCTGTGTTGTTTCCATGATGCTACGCTGGACGGGCTGCCCTTCGTCGATGGTCACACTCTCTACTGGCTGTTGTCTCTCCTCGGTGGTTACGTGTCGCAGTGACCGAATCATATTACAGTTAAGTGTTGTAACTTTTTGCAAGCGATTCTTCCATCATTTAGTCTCCTCATTGGAATCCATTGTGCAAGTGATATCGCATTCCCACGAGGTTCTTCCACCATCCACGAGACGCACCTGATCCTAGTCTTTCATTGTTATCTGATAGATGCAGTATAGCTCGTTGTCACTATCCTCATCGCGCACGAGCTCAGTGTAGCGTTCTCCTTCCGCTAGGTCCAGTGGAAATACTACTCGTAGTGACTTCTTTTTTAACATCATTTTCCACCTCTTTAAGTTAATAATCCCCTTCATGTCCATTTCCCAATCAATACTGAGAAATGAAGGGTAAGAATGACTATCATCAACAATCTCTATAACCTCAAAATCTATCGACGTAGTTACACTATCAATATCCACAGTCACTTCTTGCAATCAACCCATTGGTAAGATCTTTTGTTGGATAGCCACTTGTAACTGAAGCGGGGACCATTACTATGCAAGCTTGCCCATGCGCTTCCATGTCTGTTTAGGTAATACGTTCACATCCGAGCATAAGTCTAAGATGACCTAATCCATTTCATATTCACTGATTTGCGCTGTCAATCTCATTTCTTGTCTGGTGCACAGAGCATGCCTTCCTATTTTTCAGACTATCTGTGGTTCGCTGGATCCGGTGCACCTGGTGATCAATTCTTGCAATCCTTGAATGACCTTACTATCATGCAATAGTTTCATGCAGGTTTTGAGAATGGTCATAATCATGGAGGGGTCCAACCCTGACTCCACTTGATCCCTTCTACTTGGGGTAGGAGCTTCCACGCCACCCCACTGAGCTTCCCTCGAGATCGTCCTTCCCTGTTCCAGCTCAGAGTCATGTGCCTTTGTACATGTGTAGTACCCCTTACATTCTTCTTGTGAATGACTTCTTATAGTTGCGCCACTTCCTAGTACCATATTTATATAGGGATCCTCTTCGTGAGGCTCTGCGTGCATCATCTGAATATTCTGGGTTGGTCGATGTTGGAGTGCTCCCTTTTCATGTAGTTGGGAAATTAAGGTAGGACAGTCTACCATTTCATGATCAAATTCTTCATACTAGTGTCTTTGTCTGCCACAATTATAACAGATTAACAGTTCGCGGCCCCGCCCAATCCCCATTCCTCTTCCTTGGCCACGTCCTTGAAACCCTACCCGCGCTTCAGTCTGCATTCGGTAAGTTGGGCTTCTTTATATCATTAAGTCATAACTTCAACACGTTCACTCATCGTGTCCCATCGATCGACAAAAGTTACAATACAACTATTGTTGGATATGGGTATACTTCTGTAGTAGGTGGCAGTTATCTGTTGTGTGTTTCCCATCCAACTAGAAAATCGCACATCAGAGCGCAGGTACGGCACTTGGTCCTGCTTGTATCTCTACATTTAATGGCATCAAGCCTCCCCCCACCAGATAGTTCTCAAAGACAGGGCAATGGTCCTTGTCATGTTCTTAGCTCTTGCATTTAACACATCCCACCTCCGTACGTACCTCAAGAGGAGATACCATTTCTTACTTCAAGCTCTGTAGTTCTAAATTCAAGTTTTGAAGTTGCACGTGGATTTCTTGAGCTCCCAACCCTGCGTCCGGTATTGGGGTCTCGTGTATCCTCATTGCTACCTCTAGTGCCTCGGCTTGGGTTGAGATCTTTTGTTGTGACAGGGTCGTCCTCAGGTGTGGTGTCAATGAAACCACAAACCATGTGTAGTGCTGCTCATCTGTCAATGTCATGTTGGTCTCACGGATAACACTTTTCAACCTCTGATCCAAATCCCACGGAGTTTCTCCAGGCATCATTACAATCTCTTTGAACCCAATAACCAACTGGGCTCCTAACTTTAGGTGCCCGAATTCCTTATTTAGTGCCTCCTAGATTGCAGTAATGCTTTCAGTTGGATGATCACTTGAATACTTCATGTACCAAGTCAGTGCGCAGTCTTGAAATGCACTAACTAGGGTAGCCTTCTTGATGTTATCATCTGTGATACCCTGAGCATCCCATACAGATTTTACCACAAAGCAGAATCATCCTAGTTCCTCATTCCCCGCACCTTTAAATATCGGCAGCTTAACTAAACTTTCCATCCTATTCTTTGAGGCTGCTGGAGTGGACAGATTTGATGTAGGTGAATTGGGTGGTGGCATGGACAGAGGTGGTATCAGGGGGAAGCATTCTTTGACCAACTGGACCACACTTCCTGGTGAAAATCTCGCAAGTTCTTCCTCACTTTCCCAGGAAATGGAAGCTAATGGACTGTTGTCTACTCCTCTCGTTCTATGAGAACCTCTTCCGCTCCGTGCTACTCTAGACATTAATCAATGCACATAATTTGTTTTTCACATAACATCATCTTAATCCTCGTATTCAATGATTTGATATACCTACCTCGCGATCTTTGAAGAAATCACCTTTCCGCCTCTCTATAGTTCACGGTGGTATCTATCACAAACTCAGTGATAAATCCTCCTATTACCCAATCTAGCCAATGATCTACTACATGTGTGGTCTTATCCTCGGTGGCTTCTAGCTGGCGCACTAGTTCTAAGGTCCACACAATAGGCTAGTCTAACCTGCACCTTCCCACACTGTCAGCTAGCCTTGCAATCCACTCGTACAACTCTACCGGGAATGACACAAAGAAGATATCATGAATGTTTATGAATATATACTAGTCCAGCCAATATTCTTCTGATATTTGCAGTTTTTCATTTTCTTGAATTGTGAACTCGTGGAATTTCAGATCCCACCACTCTTCAATCTCTTTCTTTGTAGGGTTCCAATGTTCCCACATCAGACACCGCTTAGGCACATCCTGGTCCTGACAATGGAACCATTTATTGGCTTATATGGGCCTGACCTAGGTTCGGAAAAATTATGTAGCCAACCAAATCCCACAGCTACCGGCCCTTTGAGCAACAACCCACGAAGCACGGACTGAGGTCTCACTCAAGGTAGCAGAGGAGGATACTAGAACCAGGTTTTCGCACCCTTGGGATGTCTAGATGTGGTTTGAGAGGTCCGCGCATTGTCCTGTAGCCTCACACTGCACTAGATGCAAGCAAATCCAGATAATCTTAGCTTTTTATTACCGTGTTGATTACATATCTAATCTATTTGATTAAGTATTATAGCCTAGATCTACTTAGAGAGGTCTTTAAGCAAACATTTATTACTTTTATTTGGTTCGCATATTTTGATTAAACTTGATTCACAAGTACTCAATAAGCATATCCGTGCAAGTCAAAAAAATTTCACTAACCATAAAAGAATAGAGTTGTGATAGTTCATACTTAATACAGAATTCAAAAGAAACTTATCTTTATTTCCACTTATCACCCTTACATCTATATTTTCCCTGCACACTCAACTACAAGGGTCTGCGCACACAGCTATATAGCCTCTATCCCCTACCCAAACCCCTGACTCTGAATTACAGATGCTCTCAGAATGCTCTTCTTTAGACACCCATTACATTTTAGATCTCCAAAATCACACCCCAAAACTTAGCTACTCTACCCATAGAGCCTCGCTCTATTTATACCTTTCCATGGACCGCGATCCATAGGCGGGCATACTCAACCTAAATTTATTTACATTATTTTTGGGCGGCCTACCCTTTTTACTTTGACTTATTACAAATCGCGCTCCACGCATCTCACGGAGTCTTTATCCTGCTATTACCCAAAATTTTGGGCTTTGCGCCCCATACCTGTTTCACGAGGCTTCCTCTACCCAACAACCATCAACAATTTCCTGAAGCGAATGCTTCAAAGAATGATAAGGGTTGATAAACGAAACTGGCATTTAATCTTGTAATCTGATTTGTGGGCATATTGAACCTCAGTAAGAAATGCAACTCGATTCACACCCTTTCAATTGGTGTATGGTTTGGAGGCAATCTTGATGATACAATGTGAAATTTCATCTCTTAAACTTGCAATTGACCTATTACCCAACACATTTGATGAGGAAGCATGTTTCTTAGAACTCATCCACCTGGATGAAACCTGTCGTGAAGCTGCATTGGCTAATGATGTGGATAAGAAAAGAATCAAGGCGCAATATGACAGAAATTTCAAGGCTCACATTTTCTCAGAAAGAGACCTAGTCTTGCTTTATGACCAGGAAGCTAATAAACTAGGAGCAGGAAAATTTGAACCACTATGGATGGATCCTCATATCTTCAAGCATGTTTTGGTAAAAGGTGCCTACGAGTTGGTGGATTATTATGGAATTCCGTTGTCACAGCCCCGAAACGGCCTATAACTCAAACGTTACTATGCTTAATTGAGTGTAGTAAAAGCATTGTATATATGCTTTAATTGCATGTGTGTGTGTCAGTGTGTCTTTTACAGTTTTTATGTGGTTATGTAATCCACTTTTCATTTTTTTGCAGATGTCGGAATGTTTGCAACCATTTGTGGGTTACGCTAATGATGCTAGTCGGAGTACACAGAACCTATCTTCTATAGCATGGTCCATTTTCACTTCAAGTGGTTAGTTAGTGAGTTTTCAAGGGATTTGTATCAGTCGTTATATGAACAATATCTCTGATTATAGTGTTTTGATTGACCTTCTCTCTGATGCCATTTCACTTGGCATTCGTTGAATCATCATTAGGCTGGACTCATGACTCATCATACAACAATAACAAATGTATATACCATCTGAAACCCAACGATTCTTCGTATGTTCCTTAGAGTTCATCTTTTGGAAAGACATTTTGAGTACATTCCATATCAACATATTTCTAGAAAATTTAACACATTAAATGATTCATTAGCGAGCTATGTGTTAAACAGACATTTGCGACACATGTAAAAGTAAATTTTCAATTCACATCATTAGTTGAATAGGATTGCACATAACCATATATAAAAACTCTGAAATTAAAAATAGATAGATGTTTTAAAGTTTTTACAACATTTTGTCCAAGACATGTTTGGTCATATAACCTAAAAATTCAAAATGCATACAAAAATCATCCTAAGTAGACCTAGTGATGCTCATGATAACAGGTCACAGCTTGAGCTATCATGCATAATAGCCGCATCCAACGGCTAGGAACACCAATAGTATGGCACTGCAACCTCATAGGTAACTCATACATATGGACATCCGGAATACCGAGGGTTAATCCCTCTACATGATCCTGCAACTCTTCCAGTGTCTCAGCCAAATCCAAATCCTAGAGAACTTCTCTCCCAACATTTTTCTACGCTGGTCCACCTGCCTTCTATTGGTGTCTCATAGGTCAAACAGTGCCAACATCTGTATGCATGAGAATGATTTTAGTTTAGTCTTGGAAACATCAAAAACACAAAAACATGTAGAAACTTTAAAATCAAAAATATTTGGTCGAAAACAATTTACCTATAGCACCCCATTCAGTGCTCACTGGTAATCTCAAATTTGGATCTCCACGAAAATCCATCCCTACATATGGATGCTCCTCGATGACAATGTGTTGTCGATCGAGCCAACTCAAAAATGCAGTGGAAAATGTAATCGATGACTAACCAGCATGTCAAGCCATCAATTCGACCCACCTCTGCATCCGTGGATCTCTAGGACCAGCCACACCTAGTGTTACATGTTGGGGTTGCATCAATGGAATTCAATCTAAGGTAAAATAAATTAAGAGCAGTCCATAGCTAAAAAATTTCGTCTTACTACTCTTTACCTTTGTCAGCTTCTCTTTTAGTGAAGAAAGTACTGCCTCACACTAGGTGAATAAAGTTGGCTCAAGTGCATACTACATGTATGATCTGTTCGCCAGATGAAGTGTGACACTGCTTGCCAACTTTACACCGGTGCAAAGGATTTTTCTCAAAGGAAAATCACAAATATTTTTTATGATTATCTTTCTATCCTTCTAGTCTATGTACCTAGCTGACAGAATTGTCAAACATAGTCCCTCATTGATTCCCCTCCATGGGAAGAACTTGAAAGGGAAATGGGGGCACCATATCTCGAAAACCCTGTAAGAAAGTAAACATAATTGATCATAATAGGGACCACATTGTCCCTTATGTGAAAATTTTGATCCTTTAGATCCCATGCACGAACTAGGAACTGCAATAGTTTTGATTATTTCCTCATCCCAGATAACCTGAAGTATTTGAGAAACCCATAGTTTTTGAGGGCCTCAATTGTACCCAGATCATTTAGGGCAACCATGTCTTGTTCTTCATGCTCTCTTTCTCACCAAGTAATAGACATGTTGATCCGTTGAAAGCCTACAATCAAACAATAAGCTTAGTTAGGATCCATTTCATGCAAAAAACTAGAGAAATTTTGGGCCAAATAGGTGAAACAAATTTGTTAAACTCTCTCAGTGTAGCCCAGGCAAGGAGATAGTGCACTGTAGTTTAGCTAGCCTTATGTGTGGGTGCTCTGGAGCACAGTTTTCTACATAGAAGGCTACGTTGATCCCAGGGAGAAATATTCTAACCCCAGGGACCCTAAAAACCCTAAAAACTTCCATGAAAATATAAAAGAATGACATGAAAAGAAAGAGGAGGGGTAGATATTCTACCTAGTCTGGATGGCACAATAAATGATCCACAAAATCTCTCGCAATCAACTGCTAAAGATCAAGGTAAAAAATAGGTCCAAAGCACAAAATGAATGGCAAATATCAAATGGTGAAAATAACATGGTAAATTCTTGTTTTATGATAATTTCATGATCATTAAATGAGTAAGCTTTAGTATTTACCTATTTTTACCAATGAAATAGGTATGTTTGATCTGCTTGGTGTTGTTTTGAACAAATTTATAGATGATTTACAGAATTTGATGTGCATGATCATGAATTGTACTTTGACTGCAGATCATAGTTTTATCTCTTTTTTGAGCTCTGTTAAATATCGAAAAAGGAACCCCCTTGGAGTCATCTTTAAGCTCTTTTAAGACTCTCAAAATATGAAAAGATTGTTGAGAGCTTGTCCTTTTCAGCTCGTTAATAAATTGGAAACGACATCTACTCAGTATAAGTTTCAACCTTTTCTGAACTGATATAGATTACTTACGAAAAAGGAATACGTTGATCGAACATGGTCAATAGGTTCTCAGTTGTATTGTTTTACACTTTTTTGGACTTCAGAGACAAATCTATGAAAAAGAAGTTGTGGAGTTTTCTTTTTATCCCTCTTCAAACTCTCTAAAAATGAAAAGGACCGAGTTAGCATTGTCGTTAAAATTGTTAAAATATAAAATAGCAACAAACTTTTCCATCATGACAAGGCCGAGTTTCACCTTTGCTAGACTCATTAAAACATCACATAGCGATGGATGCACCCAAAGGGTGGAATTATACACCGAGCATATGTTATCCTTCTCAAGATTGATAAAAAATAAAGAGGTATTGGTCAACAATAACTCGGGAAAATGGGAAAAGGGGTAAACCACTTTATGGCAACAGGTCGCTCTTGAGCATGACACTTTCACTTCATTACTGTGACTACATGGGTTGGGTTATCTGCTTGATGGTGATCATACCTTGGTCTATCATGCCATCCATTACTTTGGTTTTGGGTCAATTGATCTAGGTGGATATTGGTGGTCCCACCCACCAAATCCACTTGGACACCCACCATTGTTTCCTTCGTCTTTTCATTTTCCTTAATTGCAGCACAGTTTACCATTTTTAGCCATTTTTTGGGTCCTGAACTTCTAGAACTGTTTCTAGGCCATAAAAAACGTTTTTTGGGAATTCGAGGAGCAACATGAGTCCATGGATCAATGCTTCTCTTCCCAAAGTTGTAGTTCTCAAATAGATATTTCTAACGAGACATTGTGTGCGTCAAACAGAGATTGCATGCCAAAGTTATGACCCTAAGAAGTTGGTGTACCAATTTACCCAAACGGGGCCCACATTTTGGTGTTTCATCTTCTAGGGTTAGGTTTTTTGATGTTTCTAGTTTTCCATTGTTTCTCAATAATAAATAGGCCTTTGAGCTTCATTGTAACATATTTTAGAGGCATGTAGCCACAACATCTCTTCTCAGAGATAAGCCACCATTGCCCTAGCTAGTTTATTTCCGTTTTTGTTTGTCAGCATATTTCAGTATTTTACAGTAATGAAATGAAGTATTATTTCCATTGCATCTTTGTATTTATGGTTATCTCTATAATTTGTTGTGTTCTTGTTTGAATTTGGATCAGTGGTATCAAAGTGGTATGCTTTTTCTCTGTTTTTATTTGCATGTCCCCAATGAGGTCGAGATATAAGGAGTTAGGGCTTGAATTGGTTGAACCTTTTCAAGACCAGCCTCTAAATCTCGACGAAATCCCATGGCGGATGAAAATAAAGATGAGGGGGTAGGAGATCCTATCAAAATCTTGTTCGAAGAAGACCTCAAGTGGAAAAGGAACGCAATGATGAATTATTTTTCCCAGATCCTTCAGTGACTACCTAAAGGTGACACATCAACTTCCAACAGCTACTCTGGAAATGCCACAACCTTTAAGGTAAAAGTTAATTTTGAAATCCCCATCTTCAAGGGTCAAATAGATGCAGATGTCATAGATAAATGGTTAAATTTGCTAGAAGGGTATTTTTCTATTCATGATTTTTCGAGTCAGGGAGCTCTTCTCAAAGCAGCCCGCCACGTCAAGGACTGGTGGGAAATTTACTGTGAGCAGAATGATGAAAGTACGGGCTCACTATTTTTAGCCACACCCACTTGGAAGTCATTCTGGACTGTCATCAAGGAGCAGTGCTACCCTGTCGGAAGCTATCAAGATCTATACATAAAGTGGACCACGTTGTAGTAGGGAAGCGACCAAGATGTGCTAGAGTTTACCAATATATTCCATACCCTTCACACAAAGTTAGGTATAAAGGATTCAAAGTAGCATTTGGTATGAAAATACCACAGCTATCTGCACAAGTACATCTAGGAAGAAATAGAATTCCTGAACATCTCCTTGCTTGGCACAACATACTAATATGCCATCAATGTTGAGCAAAAGTTTAAATAGAAGAAGTGAGACTTTGGATCTGTGAATCTGAGGTAAGGGAAAGGTGCCCCCAAACCATAGAATAAAGGACAAATCCAAGGCGGGATGACCCAAGACAACCCGCCAAAGCTGCAAGCAGAGAACAGTGCCGCAAAGCCGAAAAAGGACACGGGAAAGTGGTGTGAGTTCCATTAGAGCTCCACTCACAACACAAGTGAGTGTCAGGCCAAGCAGTCAGTGATGGCTGAGCTAAGGTTTTTAGAATTAGATGCATGTTCTGACTTTGAGTCAGAACCCGATAACAGGAATGAAAAAGGGAAGCAGATTATTGATGTAGAGCCCAACGCCACCATTGCCACCATGAAGATCTAGAAGGAGGAATCCAAAGATCCAGAGGAGGAGGGGCATCTCTTCCACTCGCACATGTGGGTAAAGACCTCCCCACTACGGTTCACTAGTTATAGCAGGAGCCAAAAGAACCTCATTTCGACAGAGGTCATGAAGCGGCTAGGCTTACCTACCACAGCACATCCACAACCGTACACCATCGGGTGGCGTCACCAAGGACAAGATCTTCATGTAAGCTAGCAGTGTCACCTTCCATACAACATTAAGCCCTTCGAAAATGAGGTATTGTGTGACGTTGCTCCCCTTGATGTTTAGGATGTATTATTAGGACAGCCACACTTATGGAAACGACATGATGTCTATGAATCAAGGCCCCGTGCTGTTATTGTTACTTTGGGAAATAAGTTGTACAGGATACCAGAGGTAGCACCACCTACCGCCATCTCTTTGGTTACTGCAAATAATGAAGTAAGATCATTTCCAAAACCAGGTTATTTGTTTTCTTGATGATACTCCCTTAAGGAAATAAGAAGACGATGGCCATTTCCACTAGATAGGGCCCCTCCTCATGACAACTACATATGGACAAGGTCATGGAGGAGTATGAGGACATATTCACCTCCCCTGCAGGGGTTCCTCTGCACTATCAGGTCAAGCACTCCATCAATTTGACCCCAAGTGCACTGTTGCCTAATGGACCAATCTATTAGCTCTCCATTCTTGAGAATGATGAAGTCAAGAGGCAGATTCAAGAGCTGTTGCAAAAAGGTCACATCTATCAGACTTCATCGCCTTGTGGGAGACCAATCATGTTAGTACAGAAGAAGGATGGGACTTGGGGACTTCGTATTGACTATTGGGCACTGGACAAGATCACTATCTGTAATAGGTACCCGTTCCCACGGATTGGTGACCTCATGGACCAACTGAAGGGGGAAAAATATTTCAACAAGATCAATTTGAAGTCAAGATATCACTAGGTACCAATCGAACCCTCCGATGTGTGGAAGACTACCTTCAAAGCTAAGGAGAGCCTTTTTGAATGGTTGGTTATGCGTTTCGGATTTACGCATGCTCCTACCACCTTCATGAGGCTAATGGATGACATATTGTAGCCATTCACCAACTCATCTGTAGTGGTATGTACTTGGATGATATCCTGATCTTCAGCCAAAGTTGGGAAGAGCACCTCCACCACATCCAACGGGTTCTCCAAACACTGGGGCAACATAAGTTATGTGCCAATTTCAAGAAATGCATTTTTGGCATGACCGAGGTTCAATATCTGGGATACATTATTGATGAACGGGAGGTGCATGTGGATCCAGCCAAGATCCAATTCATTCAGGATTGGCCATCTCCAACCACTCTCACAGAGCTCCGTAGCTTTCTAGGTCTTTCCAACTTCTACCGTAGGTTCGTGTTGGGATTTTCTCATATCACTTGGCCCTTGAGTCAAGTCACCAACGGAGGAGAGAAAGAAAAATTCTTTTGGTCTAAGTCTCAACATAAAGCATTCACAGAGTTGAAAGATAGCCTTTGCTCGGCACTAGTGCTCACATTACCATACTTGCAACAACCATTTGAGGTTGAGATAGATGCCTATGGCTATGCTATTGGGGTAGTCCTTACTCAACATGGGAATCCAATGGCATATCATAGTGAGACACTTTTAGACATAGTCTGAAAGTATGCCATTTATGACAAAGAGATGTATTCCATTGTGCAGTCCTACCAACAATGGAAGCATTACAGTCTGGGGAAGGAAATGGTCATCCACATAGACCACCGACCTTTGCAGTTCATACAGGCCCAAGGGAAATTGCAGAATGATCACCATCAAAAGTTGTCCACATACCTGCAACAGTTCCATTTGAAGATCAAGTATAAGAAGGGTAGCACCAATAATGTCGCAGATTGACTTAGTCAACCACCAATCATGGCGTTAACCACCATGCTCAACTCGTGTGGGCACAAGACTTCTGATTGGCCACTTCTCTACAAAAGAGACCCAGAATTCGGCCACACATACCAGACACTCTTCGAGGGTCAGCATGTTCTATATTTTCAGCTTTAGGATGCCCTGTTATACCACCTAGGTCACCTTTGTGTTCCTTTAAGCGAGCATGCCAAGATGATTTGGGAAGAACACTATAGTCGAGCTGCTGGGCGTTTCGGGGTCGAGAAAATGGTGGCAGTACTACAGTAGTGGCAGTACTACAGTAGTATTTCTATTAGCCGAATCTTCAACAGGATGTCGGAAGTACATCAGATCATGCACTACCTGCGCCATTGCCAAACCAACCTTCAAGAAGCAAGGCCTCTATACCCCACTACCTACCCCTAGTCGACCTTGGGAATCCATCTCCATGGATTACATGTCGGGCCTTCCTTCTACTAAGCATCGAAATGACTTTTTTTGTGGTCATCAACAAGTTCTCAAAGATGGCCATTATGGCAGCCTGCAAGAAGAATATCACAATAGAAGCCACTGCTAAACTCTTCTTTGAAAAAGTGTGGATACAGTTTGGGATCCCACAGTCTATCATCTCAGATCAGAATAACAGGTTCCTCAATAAATTTTGTTCTAACCTCTAGTCAATGCTAGACACCAAACTCACTAAGTCCACAGCCTTCCATCCTCAAACTGATGGCTAGATAGAGGTTGTGAGCAGGATGATTGTACACATTTTGCACATGTACAACTCAAAGCATCCACACACATGGGATGAGAACCTCCCCTATATTCAGCACAACTACAACCGGGCTCTCCATAGCTGGACTGGCCACAACCCTTTTTAGGTGGGCTTGGAATTCCAGACACTATGTCCCATTGATGTGGCCATGCCATTTGCAGCTACTCATGAAGATTCAACTCATGTCCAATCCGAAACAGATAAGGAAAACAACTTCATTGAGCACATCCAACATATTCGCCAGCAGGTTTACAACATTCTGGAGAAATCAAATGCCAAGTACAAGTAGTGACATGATCAACGTCAGGTGCCACACAAGTTTCAGGTGGGCGACAATTTCTGGTTGCATTTGCAAAAGGAACTCCTTAATGGATCCTATCAGAAACTTAGACCACTTCGATATGGTCCTTACATCATTACCAAGGTTGTGGAAGACAATGCATTTGAGCTCAGCATTCCCCCATTCCTTGGCCTACACCCATTGTTCAATGTGCACTACCTTCGGCCATACTTTCCACCATTACTAGACACATCCTACATTGCAGAACAACTCACAACCACAGAGTTAAATCCAAATTGCATGGAAAAAGCTGCAACTGATCAGATCATGGACACACAAATCAAGCATACTCACCAACAATATATCCAACTGTATGAAACCATCATAGCAGGCCAACTCCTTCACCAGGGACCAAGTTCACCAAAAGTTTCCTCATCTCATGTAGGAACTCAATGCAATGAGGATCATTTCTTCCTAAGGGGGCAGGAATGATCGAGGTGGATATTGGTGGCCACCCGCCAAGTCCACTTGGACCCCCATAATTGTTTCTTTCAGCTTTTCAGTTTCCTTAGTTGTAGCACAGTTTACTATTTTTAGCAGTTTTACGAGTCCCAAACTTCCAGAGTTGTTTTAAGGCCCTAAATGACGTTTTTTAGGAAAGCTGGAAGCAACATGGGCCCATGGATTGATGTTTCTCTTCCCAAAGTTGTATTTCTAGGATAGATCTTTCTAGCAAGATATTGTATGCATCAAATAGAGGCCGTATGCCAAATTTACGAACCCAGGAAGTTCATGTACCAATTTACCCAAATGAGGCCCACAGTTTGACATTTCATCTTCTAGGGTTAGGTTTTTCGATGTTTAGGGTTTTCCATTATTTCTCAAAAATAAATAGGTCTTCAAGCCTCATTGTAACATAGTTCAGAGGCATGTAGCCACCACATCTCTTCCCGTAGGTAAGCTACCAGCACCCTAGCTAGTTTATTTCCATTTCTATTTGTAAGCATATTTCAGTAAATTACAATAATGAAATGAAGTATTATTTCCACTCCATCTCCATATTTATGGTTATCTCTGTAATTTGTTGCATTCCAGTTTAAATCTAGATCATGAATGATGCCAATTCATTCAGTGTCGCTGTTATGAAACCAGCTCAAGAAAAGATAGAAAAGATAGATCAATGCCTTAGAATTCAGCCTCTTCGAGGGGGCAACCTCCTTTACATTACATAAATGAACAATTCTTGGATGATACAAATGAAAAGGCCTCCTTTCTATATATAGGAGTCTAAGAGGTCATAACATAATCAAAGCCGACATAACAATAATAATGTAAGGGCGCAATAATAACAATAGTGGGCTTCTATGGGGCACAATAGTAACAATATGGGCACTACATGGGTACATCAATATAATAAGTGGGTTAAACTAGTAGTATAGGGGCCTAACAGTCGCCAACATGTTAAAGAGAAGTCACTTAGTTAAATTCATCCTTTGCAATACTCATAAACCTTCATTTTCATGACCGCCATTCTTGAACTTTGTGTCGTCAGTCACTTTCCGTCTCCAAAAATCATTACACTTGTTTCGTGTCATTGATGTGGGATACATCAAGGGCCTCTTGCGATGAGTCGCTTCTTGTCGACATTAGTACATTATCCAAGAAGTTGACTTAGAAACACCCTTCCAGTAACTTGAGGCTTTCATACATCAATGGCAGGTTTCTTGCTTCTAGCGATAGGTTGACATCACTGGCATTCGACTACAATACTTTATATGGTGTTCGACATCAAAAAATTTATTCACACCATGGAGAATGTACTGCAATACCTTGAGGATCATTATCATTATCATTTATTTCTCTCGCATCTATTAACAGCTTACATCATTCACTTTTAATCAGACTGTGCCTTCCCATGTTCAACTACAGATGACATATTCGCATGGTTAGGCTCATACTTGATCGAATTATTAAATGATATAGAAGACCCCGAATCTAGTTTCATCCATTTGGGTTGCGATTTCAGGAATGTACCAAATCATCCGTATAATGGCTTTACAATAATGTTCATCCCATCATGGGTCTATATTTTTAGACGACTATCTATACGCTTGTAATGAAAGTTTATATGATGAGCATGGGTATGCCTTTGCTTAGCAATTCATGAGAAAAAATCAAAATATCATGATATAATGTATTGTAATCGATGCAGGTCACCATTTTCTTCGAATCCTCATCATCACATCGTAAAGAATATCACTCGACATTATCATTTTCCACTTCATGCTTTAGGGGGAAACTGTTACAAATCCATTTGGGCACATCACTCCCATCATTCAGATTAGTACGCTTAGGGATCATTAAACCCTAATTCAGTTGCTACATGCCCTAGAGAAGTCATCACTTTGAATGCCTCCTTCCGTGAGAGTTTCTTGGCTTGAAGCCCTCCAGAAATGCCTCCTTGAGGGACTAGCACAACCTTGGTCAGGGGTAAGTGTGCTTCAATGAAAGTAGGCCCATGTCAGGGTGCATTTCATAGCATTTAGGCCCACCTTGACCTATGCTGGGCGAGATTGACCAAACTCCTCATAGGGTTTTGGGAATATTCTTATCTTTTGGAGCCTTCTAGAAGATTCCCACACTTATCATCTCTTATGAGCTCGAAATTGGATAGGAATGAGTTAAGTAACATCCTAACCTCTTATCCTTTCCTCCATGGAAACTAACTCTAAGTTTGGAAGGGCATTCAATACCCTCATTTATGACCAAACCTCCTCCATTTTAATATAAATTGAGCACTCATCTAAGTAATCAGGTTTTGGAATTTGAGAATTTGTAAGAAGATATTGTTGGTGTGAGATTTGAGATTCTAAGCAAGTATTATTATGCTGTCAGGGTGTTGTGCTTTTGATGTGATGTTGATTGGAACCCAAGATGGAGGAGTGACATTGGATCAGGCTTCATGTTTGTAACTCTTCCTTCTACTTAGTAAAGTTGTTTACACCTTTTTCCCATATTCTTGTCTTTATGTATGATGATTATATGTGTAAGTTCTTTCGATTCCATTTGCTTATAGTAGATAGATCTCTTGCTTTGATTGGTTTTTGTCCTCTGTTTATGATTGCAGGTACTTTTCGAGTGGATTACGTTCGAGAAGGAGTGATGGGAGCCATATAAAGGAGACTAAGGGAAAGAAAAAGATAACAAGTATGTCCCTTGTCTTATTTATCTTCTATAGAAAAATTTTAAGCACTTTAATTCTGTTGTTCTAGGTGTAGCTACCCACCTAGGGAAATTGTATTTATCCGTAGATGCAAAATTCCACATAACATGGATTTCAATAAGATGGTCTTGAATACCAACCACTACTTTAGAGGCTGAAATACCTCTCCATGCTTCTTTCCTAAGCACTCATAGAGTGTGCGGAGTACCTACCCCTAATTCTCCCACTTAACTAAATCAAAATGGATCTCTCAATGAAATAATTCTAGATAAAGTTAATGTTACCTACCAACCAACATTTTCGTATTCCAACAAAACTATCCCTTGTCACGTGTTGTTTTTAAACTCTTATACCATTTCTCTATGTAAAATCTAGCTTTAGAGTAAGCAAGCTCATGGTACGAAATGCATAAGTCATAGAAAATTCAAAATTCTCTACCTTTTTCATTGTTTATTTCTAGAAGCAATAGAGTATTTAACACATATTCATAACGAATTTTCAAACATATATAGATATGTTTATGCAAATTACAAATATATAATTTTTATTTTCTTTTCTATTTTTCATTTAACGCAATGCATTAGTTCTCAAAATATAGTTCTAAAAATATATTGTTATTTTTTTCCTACAACTTTTTTCATTTCTCAATGATTTCATTTTTTATTTTATTTTTTAATTCGTTGAACAACTAAAGTAAACCTCTTAAAGGTTTAAAAAATAAACAAATCATTTAAATTGTGTTAAGAATTTGAAGTGCTTCACCAAGATTTAACATACTAATCTCAACAATCATCCTAACTTTTAAAGGAAAAATTTTCTTGTATATCACTATTTGTCCTATATATGTATACTAGTTTTTAAAGGAAAAATGTTCTTGTATATCACTATTTGTCCTATATATCTATGAAAATAAACCATAGTCAACCATGTTTATTTTAGTGTTTATAATACTTATCTTAGGGTTTATATACCTTGGATTTATAATATTTGTCCCTTGGTTTAATATTATTCCCTTGGGCTTTTAGTATTAATCCCTTGGGTTTATAATATCGATCCCTTGGGTTTAAAATATCAATCATTATCAACCATGGTCAATCATAGCCAATCATGGTCGAATTTTGCATTGTCACAATGATTGTCTTAATATGAAAATCAACCATGGTCAACCATGGTCCAATGTCACATTATGACAAAGATTGTCTTGATATCAAAATCAATCATGGTCAACCATGGTCAACCATTATCCAACATTGCATTGTTGTAAGAATTGTCTCAATATGGAAATAAACAATGGTCAAACATGTTTTATAAATTCAATCATGGTCCAACGTTGTACTATGATGAATATTGTCTCAATATGATAATCAACCATGGTCAACCATGGCCCAATGTCACATTGTGATGAAGACTCTCTTGATTTGAAAAAAAATCATGGTCAAGAATGCTCAACCATGGTCTAACATCACATTGTGACAAGGATTATCTCAATATGAAAATAACCCATGGTTAACCATGGTCAACCCTGTTTGTTTTAGTGTTTATACTATTTATATTAGGATTTATACACCTTGGGTTTACAATATTAGTCCCTTGGGTTTAATATTATTCAACCATGCTTTATCAAAACAATCATGGTCAACTTGGTCAACCATGGTCAACCTTGGTCAACCATTGTCAACCATGTTTTATAAAATCAAACATGGCTATCCATGGTCGATCATGGTCGAATGTCACAAAGATTCTATTGATATGAAAATCAACCATGGTTAAGCATGGTCCGACATCACATTGTGACAAGGATTGTCTCAATACAACCATGTTTATTTTAATGTTTATAATATTTATCTTATGGTTTATATATCTTAGGTTTATAATATTAATCCCTTGGGTTTAATATTATTCCCTTGGGTTCATAATCCCTTAGGATTTTAGTATTAGTCTCTTAGATTTATTATTTCCTTGAGTTTATAATATTAATCTCTTGGGTTTATTATTCCTTGGGTTTATAATATCAATCCCATGGTTTTATTATCCCCTTGGCTTTATATTATCAATGATGAGAAACCATGGTCAATCATAACGAACCTTGGTCAACCACGATCAACCATGGTAAATTGTCACATTGCGACAATGATTGTCTCAATATGAAAATCAACCAGGGTCCAACATCGCATTATGACAAAGATTGTCTCAAAATGAAAATCAACCATTGTGTCAACCATGGTCAAACATCACATTATGACAAACATTGTCTCAATATAATAATCATGGTCAATCATGGTCAACCTTGGTTAACCATGTTTTATAAAATCAAACATGGTCATCCATGGTGAATCATGGTCGACGATGGTTAAACATCGCATTGTCATAAAGTTTATATTGATATGAAAATCAACAATGGTTAAGCATGCTCAAACATGGTCCAACATTGAATTATGATAGGGATTCTCCGAATATGAAAATCAACCATAGTCAACCATGGTCAATCATGTTAATTTTAGTGTTTTCAATATTTATTGTAGGGTTTATATACTTGGGGCTTATAATATTAATCACTTGGGTTTGATATTATTGCCTTGGGTTCATAATCCCTTGGGGTTTTAGTATTAATCCATTGGGTTTATTTTTTCCTTGGTTTTATTATATCAATCCCTTTGGTTTATTATTCCCCTGGGTTTATAATATCAATCCCTTGGGTTTATAATATCAATCATTGTCAACACATGGTCAATCATATCCAACCATGGTCAAGCATGGTCGAATGTCGCATTATGACAGTGATTGTCCTAATATGAAAATCAACCATGTTCAACCATGCTCCAACATCACATTACGACAAAAAATCTCTTGATATGAAACTCAACCATGGTCAAGCATCATCAACCTTGGTTCAACGCCTCATTATTACAAGGATTGTATCAATATGGAAATCAACCATGGTCTACCATGTTTATTTTAGGGTTTGTAATACTTATCTTAGGGTTTATATACCTTGGGTTTATATTTTTTATCCCTTAGGATTATAATATCAATCCCTTGGGTTTATTAATCTAAGGGTACATATTCTTAGGTTTAACATTATTCTCTTTGGTTTATAATCCCTTGGGTTTTTAATATTAATCTGTAGGGTTTATTATTCCCTTGGGTTTATAATATCAATCATAGTCAACCATGTTTTCTAAATTCAATCATGGTCAACCATGATCAAACATCACTTTTTAACGAATATTGTCTCATTATGAGAATCAACCATGGTCCAATGTCGCATTGTGACAAAGGTTCTCTCGATTTGAAAATGAATCATGGTCAAGCATGCTCAAGAATGGTCCAAAGTCACATTATGAAAAGGACTATCTCAATATGGAAACCAATCATGGTCAACCATGGTCATCCAAGTTTATTTTTAATGTTTATAATATTTATCTTAGGGTTTATATACCTTGTGTTTATAATATTAGTCTCTTGGGTTTAATATTATTCAACCATGGCTAAATATGGTCAACCATGTTTAATAAAATCAATCGTGGTCAACCATGGTCCAATGTTGCATTGTGACAAAGATTGTCTCAATATAAAAATCAATCATTGTCTCAACCATGGTCGAACATCGCATTGTCACAAAGATTATGTTGATATGAAAATCAACCACAGTTAAATATGCTCAACCATGGTCCAGCATCGCATTGTGACAAAGATTGTCTCAATATGAAAATCAACCATGATCAACCATGTTTATTTTATTGTTTATAATATTTATCTTAGTGTTTATATACTTGGATTTATAATATTAGTCGCTTGGGTTAAATATCATTCCCTTGGGGTTCTAGTATTAGTCCCTTGAGTTTATAATATCAATCCCTTGGGCTTATAATATGAATCCCTTGGCGTTTATTATTTCCTTAGGTTTATATTATCAATCATGGTCAATCATAATCAATCGTAAGTTTATGAGAATCAATCATTGTCCCTACCATGATCCAATGTCGGATTATGATAAATAGTGTTTCAATATGATAATCATGGTCACCCATGGTCAACCATGGTCAATCATTGTCAACCTTGGCCAAGCATGGTCATGCATGGTTAAACATGGTCAACCATGGTCGAATGTCGCATTATGACAAAGATTGTCTTGATATGAAAATCATCCATGGTTAACCATGGTCAACCATGGTACAACAACACACTGTGACAAGGATTACCTTAATATGAAAATCAACCATGGTAAACCATGTTTATTTTTGTGTATATAATATTTATCGCAGGATTTATATACCTTGGGTTTATAATATTACTCCCTAGGGCTTAATATTATTCCCTTGGGTTCATAATACCATGGGGTTTTAGTATCAATCTCTTGAGTTTATTATTCCCTTGGGTTTATTAATTTAAGTGTTCAAACATGCTCGAGCATGGTCCAATGTCACAATATCACACTACGACAAAAAATTGTCTCATTATTAAAATCAACCATAGTCAACCATGTTTATTTAAGAGTTTATAATATTTACTTACTATTTAATTATTAAATGAATTAATTAATTATTTAAGGAATTAATTAATTAACCACAAATGAAATATTTAATTAATTTACAATATTTAATTATTGATAAATATTTATATTTAATATTTAGCCATATTCATATTTAATAATAATAATAATAATAATAATAATAATAATAATAATAATAAAAGGTTAGTAATAATAATAAGAAGGTTAATAATAATAATAATATACTTATTATCTTGTACCAGCCAGCAAGCAAGCAGCAAGCCGGGGTTGATTCGACCAGCCGTTGTTTCTTGTACCAGCCAGCAAGTAATGAACTCAAATCCAGTTAAGCAGCCGGGTCTAGCGTCCAAGCAAGCAATAACCAGGGTGGTGGAATTATGGGTACCAGCCAGCTTCGGGTGATTTCGTCAACCCTCGAGCCTTACTGGGAGAATCCGGGCCAGCCGGGGTTTCTTTCGACCAGCCCGGATTCTCCCAGCAAGCGAGAAGCAAGCCCTGGTTCTTTTATTAGACCAGCCTCGGGTTCAACCAACTTGAATGTGACGTATCACATGTGACACATCAGAGGGCATAAATTGGAATGCTACTTCCTTTCAATCCACAATACCTACTCCATAGAAATTTCCGTTGCACATCCATTGCCTTTACGATCAACATCGATGAATTTGTCACAGAAAATAGTGTGGTGGGATGAATAACCAGAGGACTTGCATGAAGAGATATTGTCGTGGCTATCTCTTGAAAACTTGTTAAGGTTTAGCTGCGTCTCTAAAAAATGGAACGCTTTAGTTTCTTCAACCAAATTCGTAACTGGTCTTTGGGCTAAGCAGCCTCAACCCAAGGGAAGGAGGCCATGGCTACTTATTCAAAATTTAGCAGACTGCCGGAAGCCTTGTGCGACTTACTGTTTCTACACACAGATGTGGAAGACATTCCCGTCGCTTTCCTTCATTGAGGAGAATGAAAATAGCGAAATTGAAGTTCTTTACTGCTATGGATCCCCGGTAGGCCTACTTTTGGTGAAGCTGATTGGTAGTGACAGGTACACATTGTGCAATCCTCTCACGCGAACATCCTTCCAACTTCCCGACCTGAATTCTATATTGCACATAGTTCTTATAGACATCGTGACTAATGGAGACGGTGACAACAACTACAAAGTGGTCGCTGTTGGTTGGGACGATAACGGACGACATACGGTGGAAATCTACGATCCGTGTGAAGGAAGGCATAAAAACGATTATTGGAAGAATCAAGGGGTTTTTGATGTCTTGGATATTAAAACTCTTCTTGGGGGTTTTCCCAAATGGTGCTTGTAGCCTAGGCAGAGGTGCATTGCAACATTACCAACAAAGTGCATAGCACATTGAGAAAAAAGGTAGCAAACAACATTAACATATATATATGTAAGCATAAAACAATGAAAATTTACATATGAGAATATATACATCAACAAATAATGCAATTCTAGGTTGAAACAGTAAATATTCTATGTCATGTTAACTAAAGGAGTTAAAACAAGTTTGGTTACATTCATAGGAATGGGTTATAGTATTAAAATGAGAAGCTCTTCACCCAACAAAAAGAAAACATTAAGAGGAAAGCTCTATGCAAATATGAAGGGTGGCTTTATAAGCCCTGTAGATGTCCTCTTTAAAAAGAATAAACAAAACTAGGGGTCACACATAGAAGGGAATAACATATTCATAGGAATTTATCCACTAACATGCTAGGCACAATGGTAACCATAGTCAAGAATCTAGCATATGAGAACGAAGGACCATTTTCGAGAGGTACAATAATTCATTATCTAGAAGTAGCAAAATAGGAGTACAACCAACCTATAAAGTAGCATTATGAAAGGAATCCATTAGTGAGAAAACATGTGGGGCATGTGGCAAATGACATATAATAGAAAAAACTTAAGGATTCACTGGAATACCTGCATATAGGTCACCCCCCAACAGACAAAGTCAATATCCATTTGTTATAGACATATTTGGGCACTACAACCCCAATCACATATGTCCATAAACCAAGGGCTTCTAAACCCCTAAAAGTGGTGTTTCATACCCTAAAGGAACAAGGTCAGCTGATTACATCACCTCCTAGAAGTTCTCCATGAAAAACTATTGAGAACTAGTCAAAACAGGACCATACAAACTGCTCCATGCATAGGGTGTGATGCATCTCACCTATTACACATGGGGGGTGCTGTTAACACCCAGGTTGTTCCCTATGACTCCCAAGGGAATACGGCCGGGGTAACCACTAACCAATCTTTGGATCACTGTTTCTAGCCAAACTGTGATCAGAGAGGGCTCTCTCTTTATGATTTGTAACTGTTTATGATAGGGTTTTAGGCTAGCTATTATGCACAGGTTTTGATTATGTTTTGGTTGAAGAATTTCCTTCAGATCTCTTGTGATGTAATATTCAGAGAGTCAGGTATCATTGGGCAATGGAGTCTGTAGCAGTAGGTGTCTAGAAACTTTGAGATGAACCGGTGAAACTTACAGGGCCATTTGGATGCTTCATAGAACAAATTTTGATTAATAACAGGAAACAGGTAAGACAAACAATGAAAGCATTCAAGAATTTTCACTCATTTTTAACTGTTTCCACCAAACTGGTTATGAGAAAAGACAGATGTCACAGGGGCAAACTTGAATCCCTGGGAATGTCTATCACAGCGAAAGATATAGTTTCAAAGTGCAGCAACTAAGAATTACACGTCTGTTACTGTATCTGAGGAAAACATGGATAATAGCTCAGTTTGAGTTCAGGGTAATCATGGATTAAGTCCTGGAACCATTCTTCTACTTTGCTATTAAGTGTAGAACATCTGAACGATAAAAGAGAACAAAAGACTCGAAAAACATGTAATACAGAGATTTGAGAAAACTTATTGTTTTATGAAACACTCTGGAATCCTGCAACATTCACCATTCATCACAACGCACCAAATACACCATGCTTTGGAAATTCCATTCTCCCTTTGTATTATTTCTCTGAGAATTTTTACAGCAAGTGAGAGCTCTTCAAAGGAAAATTACAACCACCCCTTAAGCTTCTGTGAGGGGCCAATATATACTTGCGATTGTTTACAAAAATATCTGAGTCCTGAGTTATCTCAGACTTAATGTTCTTACCAACTTTGAGATATTATTATCAGAAATTTATTACAGCATTGAATACAAAATAAAGGCGCTTTAATGTTCTGTCAGAAGATATTTTGGCCTTTGGGATCAGCTGAGTCGGTTGAGATATTTTGATTGAATGCTGGAGAACCCGACTTTATGGCTTGTGCGCTGTATGCTGTGTTTGTCACCTGTGATTGTGACTGCTGCAGTGGTGAGAGAATAGCTCTGCTGAGTTGGCTCAGCTTCTGCCTCTTCCTTGTAGATTTTATTCATCAAAATTGTGCCTGCGTATGACTGATCATGTGCTGGAGAAAAACCAACCTCACGGGTTCGGACCTGATAAGATTACCTGTGTCAGATTCCTCCACTCTTCCTGTGTGGGCAATTGGTGTCTTATGATTGCCCCCATAGTCTCATCTGCCTCAGTATACTTAAAGAAATTCGGTGGTCTATCAAACAGATGATCAATTTCATTCATAATAAAAAACAGACTATCCACCCTATCATACAGATTCTGCCCCGATGCTGGCCCTGTGTCTGCTGAGGTACTGGGCTGTTTTGCAATTTGTGCTACCGCATAGGCATCAATCCTTTTGTTGTAATTTTCTAGGGTGAGCAGTCTTCCTACACTGCTTAAAATGCTGGGGAGGCCTCTGTTCTGTAATGCCAGGAATCTGTCCAGGAATTTGTTGATTTCAGTCTGCATGTCCTGTGTTCTCCTCTCCAGTGTTCCAACTAGGTTTCTTAGTGTCAGGACTCGTTTAACTACTGAGATTGTTTCAGTCCTGTTAGTAATTCCCATGGCAGCTAGTTGAGAGCTAGTTTTGTTATTTAAAACATTGACCATTCTGTTGGCAGCATCTGGCATGTGGCCAAGGCTTGCTCTTGCTCTGTGTATTTCCTTGTTTGCCTTGGTGATGAGTGCTATTTGCTCATCCATAGTCTCAATGTACTGCCACTGATTGGTGATGGATCAGCCGATGTTACTCCAGAGGACTGCCTTTAGTTCTGCTGTTACCTTCTCTAGTGCAAGCTCTTTTTCTAGTTCAGCTATTCTCTTTTTTAGAGCTTTTATCTCTCTCTCCTTTGTTGCTTCATTCTGCTTGCTTTTGTCAAATTTTTCATTCACCTTGGCCAGAGTCTTCTTGACTTCATCAAGCTCTTTCATTTGGGATTCAAGAATTTGGATCTCAGCTTGTAGCTTCTGCATATCCAGACTGGGAGTCTGTCCTGATGTTGGTGTAGTCGTTGCTGTAGATGGTGCTGTAGTTGGTGCTGTAGTTCCCGTTCGCTGAGGAGGAGGAGTAGTTGTTGGAGGGACTTCCTCAAGATTAATTATCACAGGAGGAGGCTGGGAGGGTTGGCCCTCTTCTCTTTGCTTCATTGCTGTTTGTAGTGTTGCCTTTGCAGCTTCTGATTGTCCTAGCTGGTCTTGAGTTCGAACCAGCTCCTTGTACAGGGATACCAGCAGGTCTGTAGCATCCTTTTCCTGCCTTTGCTGGGCAACCTCATCTGTTTGTGGATGGATGGTAGCTGGGAGCTTGATTTTCTTTCTTAAAGCCGCCATGTCTGCATCCCTTATCTTCAGGAGTTCTTGGATACCCTTAACATCTTTAGGATCATGTCCTATTTCGATAATTACCTCTTCCAAGGACTTGATCCGGTTGTCCTTGGCTTGTGATGATGCTCTCTCCAATTCCAGCTGAGAGGCTGTATTATCAAGGCTGCTCTTCAATTTGTAGTTCTCCAATGTCTCACCTGCCAAGGAGGCATACACCATTTCACCAGTTTGTTTATGTAATTCAATCTTATCCATAGGGTGTATGTCTTTGGCCAGCACCTCCATGTTGGTTCTTAGGTAATCCGAGGTAGATTGAGGATGCAGTGTTGTGGGCATGAAGTGACTCATGATCATCTTGCCTTCACTTACATCAAAGGCAGACATGAGTCTTTGCTGATTTGTAGGAGCCAGGTTCAGCAAATGATCGTATAGCCTTATTTTAATAGGATCACTCCTCCTCTTAATGTCAATAAATTGCTGCTTGATGCTTGACTGTCCCTCCCTGTGCTGGCTGGAGGAGCTGACCTCTCCTCTTATAGTTCTATCATGTTCATGCTGAGATGAACTGGCTGAAACTTCTCCACTGGGTGGGCCCATGCCCATTGCTTGCCTCACTGCTATGTCATCCTCTTGGGAGTCATTTAGTCTTTGTCTTTTCTCTCCCCGATTAATGGATGAAGTCAGGGGAGTCTCTCTATCCCTTTTCCTGGTGAAGTCCTCCTTTTGTGGGGTTTGGAGGACCGAGGTATCAACAGTGGTTTCTGCTCTAGGAGGCACCACTGTCTGAGCCTGTTGCTCAGTGGAGCTTGGAGGATCAGTCACTTTTTCTTGCTGCAAGGGCTGCTGTTCACTAAACTGTTCCTCTTCCTGTTGCTGCCCGAATTCCTGCTTCTCCATCTCTTCTTGCTGCTGTACCAATGTGTCCACTTGTTCTTCTGTCAATGGAGGTGGCTGTTCCACCTGCTTCCCTTTATCTCTGCTTGCTGTCTGTGGTGCTTTCTCGGCAGTTTGCTGCTGTGCTGTTGATGATGTAGCAGCTGCTCCAAGTTGCTTTTTATAGGAGAGGGGCACCTGTGCACAAGTTTCCAAGTCAGCTTCCTTTTGCATATTTCTAGCCTCTCTCTCAAGTAACTCTTCATTAGTAATTTCCTCCTCTAAGGTACCCTCCTCCCAATTTGATGCATTGGCATACTGTTCAATCTCAGGTTGTCTCTTGTGTGCATAGCTACCCAATTTGTATCTAATCCTCCTGAGGGAGATAGCATGATTGGGGTCATAGGGTATCCATTCAAAGCTGGTTTGCAGTCTGAGGCCTTCCAGGATAGTGTTTGCCTCTTTCCATCCCTCTTCTTTCTTGTTATATAGGAAAGGACCCAGCTGGTTCCTTACCTTCAACTGTGACTTCTTGTTGTTGCTCTGAAAATGAAGATAGTCTGAGTTCCCAAACTGTCTGAAATATTCCAAGGCAAAAAGCCTCATGGGGACATACCTTGGCAACCTAAATGGGTTCAACTCACAGCCATATATCCTGATGACTGTGTGGTTTTGGTAGAAGTACCAATTACCAATGCTGTAGGACTTATTCAGATGGAGAATTCTCCTCATGTCATCAGTTAGTCTAGGAGGAGGAGTACCATGCAATACTGTCATGACTGGATAGATGAATAAGTCAATGAACTCAGTGTATGTGTAAGGTGATACAGAGATATGATGAAAAACAGGAGTCCAGAACACAACTGACCTTGGAATTCCCTGGGCATTGAGTGGTTTCAAAGGAACAGAGAAGGTGGCTGGCTGATAGAACAAGAATAGATGGTATATATATGAAGTATACCTGAATAGTCTTTCCCTCTTCAAGTTCATAAACTGCTCATGGATTTTATCTGCAATGTAGGTTGCATAGTCATAATGTACAGCTGGGGGTTTTCCAGGAGAGAATATAGACAGCATTGCCATTAGGCTATCATCCACATCCTCTATCCCCCTGAATCCTAGGACATAACTGATTAAATCCACTAACATCCTGCCCAAATCATTCAAGTAGTGATACCCAATAGGAGGGGTTCTGACTGATTCAGAGCCTGGTCTTACAAACAACTGATTGATTTTAATGATTTGGTCATTTGACAGCTTGGTCCCTTTGTTTATCAAATTCTGCATAAAGAGGGGAGTCAATTGCTTGGCAGTTTGGAAGTGCAGCATTCCATTTATACTTTCTGGGGTAATCTAGAACAGGATTGAGCCTGTGGGGCTGATGACAGCTCTTTGGCTTGGGTCATAACATTCCTGGCAGCTGTAGATGAGTTCTGGCATAGGATTTACTTGGGGAAGGTTGTAGATGGGTAAATTTGAGTCCCAAATTCCCAAGATGTCTGCCCCACTCAGGTGCTGGGCTTTTAACTCATTCATCATCTGGATATTGTATTTGGTTCCCATAGGGAACCAGTCCAGCATTTGGTAATCCATGTCTCCCAGGGGTTTCCATGCTAATTCCTGGTGAGGAGCATTGAGGGGCTTGATATTTAGAGCAATAGGAGTCTCCATAGTTCTTCAAAGTGCAACAATTGTAGGTGAATAGTCAAAATGGAAGCAACACAGAATAGAGGTGATTCTCTGTAAAGACAGTTTGTATTTTGGACACCAGAGGGGAATTTACTCAACAGCAATTGAAATATTGTTTGTTTTTTAGGAGCAGAGCTTCTCTTAAGGTCTGACTATGTCCTCTTGTTGTGGGTAAATTGAGACCAACAAGGAATTTTCCGAGAATACACAGTGAGTATTGTTTTTGGGTAAATTTACCGGAATTATGGCTCGGCTGGTGTTTTTCGACTTCACAGTGGCAAATGTGGACTTGCAGAGGGAAATGGGTGGTGTAAATATAGTTTCTGAGGTGCCTTTATCCTTCTGAACAAATTAAAGTTCGATAACAGTGGTATGGAGGGCAAGACAACTGTAAATACCTGTAAATTGGCGAGCAGAGGTCGAGCAAGTGTGCACGTTTGCTGCTGAGGAGGTCGCCCGGGTTAAATCAACAGGTTGGCGGAAATTCGAACGTAAACGGTCATGCAGGGAGAACAATAGCGACAGGAGCGAAAGTGGGAAAAAACACGGCTTTTTTGGGTAAATATGGGTTTTTTACCATTTTTGGCGCTTTTTCGTGATGACGTCAGCATGACGTCATTGGTGGGTCACGGTGAGGTGACGTCAGCTGACGTCATCGGGTGACGTGGCAGTAGATTACTGGTCCAAGGGGCGGTGAGGTGGCAACCACGTCAGCGGCCAGGTGGACGAATAGCGGAGGTAAGTGCGAGCGGATGTGACGTGGCGGTGGGTCAACGGCAAATAGGTGGCAGTTAGGACCGTGGCGGTTACGGTTAAGGCTAACCGCTACGGTTTCTCGGGGCGGTTTGGGTACGGCGCAGAAGTTGTCAGGCCCGGCTCCGAGATACCTCAGTGCTTGACGCGTGGAGAGGCCCTGACGCGACGCAACGTCAGCATCTCGGGCGGTAAAGGACAGCAGTGGGAGCCGCTCCGATATTGACGTGGATCGTCAGATCTTCGGGCCTTGATCCGACGGTGGGCGGAGTATGGAGGTGCTCGGGTTATATGCGGGCGGGGAACTTTAGGTTTTATGGGTTTTTTGTTGGTTTTTCGAATGATTTTTCATTAAACCCATTATGCGCTAACCCTTTGGAAATGCGCCAGAGGCGGGTTTTTTTAACTTTGGTAACTTTTGCAAAGGATTTGAAAGCGGAATAGGGTTTTGTAAGGGTTTTCCAATGCAAATGGTGGTTTGAGGAGCAGTTTGACTTGCAGCAAGGGGGAATGGGATGGGACAGGTTCACCAAAGCGACCAGATGTCACTTTGGTCCCTTTTGAAGACCATATGGCTATAATGCCAAGGGGAGGGAGTATATATAAGATTTGGGGCTTTATACACCTTAGTGTTAGTATTATTAGGGGAAGGGGTAAAATAGGGGAGCTATATAGTAAAATTAGAGGTTAATATGAATGAAGGGAGCAAATGAAAGGGATTTTACTGAGTTTATTTGAAATTGACTTGGTTTTGAGAGTAGATCAAAATGAAAAGATCTTAGACAAGAAATGTGGATTCTGAATGAACTAGAACCACCATAAAACCATGATCTCTCTTCATAAATCTCAGCTGAAAGAAAGGGAGTGTTAGTAATGGAATAAAGGGGAAGAAGGAAGTTAGTCATGCTCCTTGCTGTAATATGATGGAATTAACCACTTTTTCTATTGATAGATTTTGCCTTGGCAAAACACCTGTTGACATATGTGTAATGGTGAAAATACCCTTTCTGCAACCACAACTGCCTACCCAGCTATTTCCCTAGCATTTTTTGTTTCTCCATAGAGGGTGCATTTGGACTTGCAAACCCTTACTTGCCTTTTCTTTTCTTTGGCTTTTTCTTTTTTCTTTTCTATCTACTTCTACCCTTATCTCTTCCAAGGTCCCAGATTAAGCTGTTGGGAACCTTTGCTTCTCTACCTAAACTACTTGTCTGCCAAGATTAAACAGTTTGGACAGACTTCTTTCTCTATTCTATAACTCAAAATTGAACACATGGCATGATCCAGATTAGACTGTTGAATCATCCACAAAATTGAAATAAGGTCCTCAATACTTGAAACACTTTACCCACCTCTTACTTTCTAGGAAATATGGGATCTTTGGAATACCAAAGCAGAGCATATTTGGCCTTTCTCTTGCCAATCATGAAATATGAAACCTATTAGTATAGGTATCCAACAGTGGCTCCACATGGGGATGGTTTTTCTTTTGAAAGACCAAGAACAGCAGGTCAGATTGCCTTGTTCCTTGACTGCCCATCTTTGTCTTTGAAATCTGCTGCATGAATGTGTCAAAATAGTGTGTTTCTCTTTTGGAAGACCTCTGATTCTATTTGCCTTTTACTGCTTGGTAAATCACTTGGGAAAACTGCTTTTAACAATCTAAAACAGAAAACAATATGTACATCTGCATATATACAAAGAATCCTTAGGTTCTACTCATGGGGAATAGTCAAAGTAGTGCTTCAGCATCCTGCCATTAACAGGACCTTCATCCAAGTCAGTTTCAGTAAGACTTTTGAGGAAATAAGTGTTGTTACCTTGTACTGCTTGGACAGCAAATGGTCCTTTCCATAAAGAGTCAAACTTTCCATGTTTCCCTTTCTCTTCTCTTCTTGCATCCCACTTTAAAACTTTGTCCCCCACATTGAAATCTTCTGCTTTGGTTCTTCTATCAAAAGCCCTTTTCAGTTTCTCTTGTAGTATCTGCACTCTGCTGAAAACTTGTTCTCTGGTCTGCTGTAAACAAATTATCTGGTTAATCCTTCTTTGCATGTCATTTGGCTCTGCTTGGCTTTCTTGCAGAAGTTTCATAACCGGCACTCCTAGTGATGAAGGAAATCTGGCCTCTAATCCATAGACTAACTCATATGGGCTGGTCCCAATTGATCTTTTAGTTGTTAGTCTGTCTGCCCATAAGGCATTTACTAATTTCTTATGCCAGTTCTTTTTGTTCTCTTCCAGCACTTTCTTTATGATATTTATCAAACTTTTGTTTGATGATTCAGCAAGGCCATTTCCTTGAGGATAGTAAGCTGTAGAATGGCCCAAAGTAATGTGAAATTTATGGCAGAAGTTCACCATCTTCTTGGATCTGAAGGCAGCAGCATTGTCTGTTATTATCTTGTCTGGGCAGCCAAATCTAGCCAGTATATTGTTTTCCAAAAACTGAATGATTACTGAATCATTTGCTTGTCTACATGGGGCAGCTTCAATCCACTTGGTGAAGTAGTCTGTTGCTGTTAGAATCCATCTGTGTTGCCCTGAAGATGAGGGATGAATTTCCCCAATGAAATCCAAGCCCCATTATTGGAAAGGTCTCTCTGTTGCAATAGGCTTCAAAGGAAGTGGCAGCAGCTGTCTTTTGCCTTCAAATAGTTGGCATTTGTGGCATGAGGCTGTAAATTTCTTAACATCAGAGAACATAGTAGGCCAGTAATAACCAGCCCTCAATATCTTGTCCACAGTGGACTTCCAGTACAAATGTCCACCACAGTCTCCAGCATGGAAGTCTTGCATGATATTGTTAGTTTCATTCTCTATTAGACAGTGCAGCAAAATACCTTCATGGTTTTTCCACAGTAGATTTTCATCCATCACACAAAATCTAGATGTTTTCATTTTTAGGAACCTACACTTAGTTCTGGACAGTCCTGGGGGAGCACACAGGTTTTGTAACACATAACAGATATCAGAGTACCAAGGAGATTGTTCAAAGGCTACATTGATCTTTGGAGTCGCCAGCTCTGTTTCATTGTCCAGTTGGTTAATGTCTAAGGCTTGGAAATTTGCTTCTGTCATTAACTTGGCCAAACCTTGTCCTTTTATCAGCTTTGTAGGCTTTATTTCAATGTCAAATTCTAGTATATTGGCAATCCATTTTCCTCTCTTGCCCTCTAAGTTTTCTTGGGTGAGAATGTCTTTGACAATAGGACTTGGTACATAAGCCACAACATGGGAGTAAAGGATGTAAATCCTAAAGTCTTTAATAGCCTTGATCAAAGCATAGGCTTGTTTTTCCATTATTTGATACTTTAGGGGGGCATCTCTGAGAGCTCTGCTGAAAAAAGCAATGGGCTTTTCATTCCCTTGGTCATCTTTCTGCAATAATACAGCAGCAATAGTATGCTGGGAGGCAAATGAGAAAATAATAAAGTCTCTGTCAAACTGAGGATTAGTTAACACTGGGGTTTGAGTCAAGGCCAATTTTATACTTTCGAAAGCTTGTTTTGCTTCAACAGTCCATTTGACCTTTGAATCTTTCTTTAGCATATTGTTTAGTAATCTGATTAATTCTGCTAAATTTGGGATAAACCTTCTTAAAAAGTTGATTTTTCCTAAGAATCCTTGCAGCTCCTTGACATTCCTTGGGTGAGGCATTTGTAGGATAGCTTGTATCCTATCTGGATCAATTCTTATGCCATTTTTTGAAATAATATGCCCAAGAAGTTTCCCTTCTTCCAAGCCAAATAATGACTTCTTGGGGTTTAAGGAAATACCATATTTCCTACATGTTATGAAGATCTGTCTTAAATGTTTCAAGTGTTCTTGGTCAGATTTTGAAAAGGGTGTTAGATCATCTAAGTAAATGACCAAGAAGTCATGAATCTCTTTTGCAAAAGCAATGTCCATTGCTCTCTGAAATGTTGCCCCTGCATTTTTCAATCCAAAGGGCATTTTCACATACTTGAAAGTGCCCCATGGGGTAGTAAATGCAGTTTTGTCTTGATCATCAGGGTGTACCAGGATTTGATTGAAACCTGAGAAACCATCCAGCAATGATATCCTTGAAGCTCCTACTACTCTTTGAAGAATGTGATCCATTTTGGGTAAGGGGTAGTTGTCTTTGAGTGACACTTGGTTCAAATTCCTTAAGTCTACACAAAGTCTAATCTCACCAGTTTTCTTTCTTGTAGGGACCAAATTTGAAATCCACTCAGAAAACCTGATTGGTGCTATGATACCAGCTTTGAACATTTTCTGTAATTCTTTTTCAATGGAAGGAAGGAGCACAGGATTGATTCTTCTCAATTTCTGTTTGAATGGTTTTTGATTAGGCTTGAGGGGAATGGTATGCTGGATAACAGAGGTATCGTATGACTTTAGATCCTGATAACCCCAAGCAAAGACATCTTGGAACTCTTTAAAGAGATCAATATATTTGGGTTTTTGATCAGGGGGCAAAGCAGCAGATAGCTTTATTATTTTAGGCTTGTCAGTGGTACCAATGTTACATTCTTCAATTGTTGCATCTAATGGCTGCATCTTTGGTTTCCTGGGGACATCATTTGAGTCAAAAATGTCCTCTAGTGGGGTAAGGCCTGCTGGAAGGAGATTGTCTTTGAGTTGTATGATTTCATCTTCAGCGTTGCTCACCTCTTCACAGTCAATTTGGTGAATTTGCTGAATGTTTTCTTTGTTGAAAATGGTTGGACTGAGTAATTGTTTGGCTGTTCTAGGTGACATTGGGTGGGCAGACTGTTGAAACTGTAATTGTGATGGACTTGCTCCATCAAACATTTGTGATTGACTTGCTGTCTCAAGCATTTGTGATTGACTTGCTGTCTCAAGGTCAATATTTAATCCTGTAAACTCTTGTTGCAAGGTTAAAAAGTTGTTTATTTGCATGTCATTCTCAAATACTTGCCACTCTTTGACATTGTTTGGAATAGAAGGCCTATATTTGACCTCTGCCGTGAAACAATTGTTGGGTTCTAATGGGAATTTGAAGGTGCTGGCAAATGTTGCCAAGCTGTGTGCATGGAGATTGTGGCCCCTTGGAATTTTTGTGATAACAAACTCGGAGAAAGTCTCTAATATTTCAATTACAGCAGACCTATAGGACCTCAATCTTTTGTCATTGGTAACAAAATTTCCTTTCACTTGTTGAATCACTAGATCAGAGTCTCCCATGATGGAGAGTTTAGGAGCCTGTAGTGATTTTGCTAGCTTTAGGCCCAACAGCAGAGCTTCATATTCTGCTATGTTGTTAGTGCATCTAAACTTCAATCTGTAAGCCCTGCCTTCTGCATAGCCTTTCTCTTTGTTATGTATCCATACTCCAGCCCCTGCCCCTAACTTGTTGACTGAGCCATCAAACTCTAGAACCCACAGAATATCTTGCTGAACGGGAGATTTAAAGTTCTGTTCATGGGATGGCAATGTGAGCATGAGTTGAGGTTTCTTTTCCCATTTGTTTCCTAGGATAATTTCATCATTTGTTTGACAATCTTTGACAACTAGAGGAGGGTTTATGTGTATTGTTGGGCTGATTGAAGTTTGGCAGGTGCTACTTGTTTGATCAATGTTTTGTTTTTGTATGAGTGTTTCGGTCTTAATGTCATTGTTTGAGAGGCTTGCCCTGTCATTGAAAAGGATGAAGGAGTCTATGTCCGAATGGACAACATATATTGGAAAATTTTGAGGCTTTTCTTCACTGCTGACCATATACTTCATGAGTGTTTCCCTATAAAGTCTTTTTGGTTGCCCAAATACAGAGATGGTTGCATATGACATATCTAATTGCAGGGAGCCTTGGAGTTTGGCTCCCCATGATCTTGATAAGAGCATCCCGTATTTGGGTGGGATATCAGCAACTACAACATCCATTAGTATGGTTTTGTTGGGAAATTGAACCAGGGACACACATAAATCTTTTATTAGGCCCAAACATTTGACTTGACTAGAATCAAAAGAAAACAGGTCTTTGTATGGTCTTGTTATATCCAAGTTTAATCTTTCCATGACAGCTTTTGGCATAAGGTTGTGAGAGGCACCTGAGTCAAACATTGCATTATGCAGTATTTTATCATGAACATGCAGGCTGACATAAAAAGGTAAAACCCCTGTGACTACTGTTTTTCCATCTACCTCTGGGCCAAACAGTAATTCTGGAGTGTCATCTAGCACATTTACATCATCTTTGCTGTTGGTGAGCTGAAGGGATTTTTTGATCTGTTGCTTATATATGTCATGCTTGGCTAGCTCTGAAAGGGGAATTGCTATCTTTAACTTGCCAATCTCTGCTCCTAGGTCAAAGGGTTTGTCAACTTGGATTTTAGAGTCACGGATAGCAGTCCTTTCTCTGTTCATTAAATCTTCTTGTTGGACTTCATCTTGATTTTGGAACCTGCCCCTCATACCCATGTCTTGAGGGGTAATGTTCGGATTTGGGTGGGAGGATGAGGTTGCCGTGGGCTGTTGTAGTGGGGACAGTAATTCAGTGACTTCCTCAACCACTACTTCTTTTGTAGGCAAGTTCGTTTTGTCATTAGGTTCAGTGACTAAGGTTTCTTTAGATTGCTGTTTCTCCTTTACCTTTTCAGGCTGATTTACATTTACAGTCCGACTCCTTAGTTTGTATTGTTTATGGACTTCATAGACAGCAGTGTCATACCCCTGTTTAAAGTCAAAGGATTCTCCTGATTTTGTTTGGAATGTTTTGCTTTCATCCTCCTCATGGTCTTCTTGTGTTAAGAAAACATGGCTTTTACCATCCAGACCCATTAAGTTGATTTCAGGATCTTCATTGAGCTGATTGGCCGAGGAAGTTTCTGCATAGTTTTCTTGAAAAGGGGGTCTGATATCTTGGTCTGCACTTGTTTTTCCTATGTTTGGGTTCTGCGTTCTCCTAAAATTTGGGTTTCTAGGAGGATTGCTTTGTGATGCCTCCCATGATGACTTTCTTTCAACTGATTCCACTCTTTCACCCAGTCTCTTCATGCTGTTTAGTATTGCATCCAACTTTTGATCAAAGCCTGAGGGCTCTTCTCTCAAACCAGCCTTCTTTTCCAGCTTTGCCCTGTTTCTCTTGGCAATTAGGTTGGCTTCTACAGTGACTGCAACTCTTTGAGCTTCTGCAAGGGTTGGAGGATCTCTTTCTTTCAGCTGATAGGCCATATCAGAGTCAAAACCGTCAGGGAAGTTATACAGGGCCAAATCATGAGGGGGCCTTAAGTTCTGGGGGATAGCATTATATACATTGTTAAACCTAGCACAATATTCCAAGACTGTTTCTTGGGGACCTCTTTTGATAGTGTTATATTCACCGAGTATGTGTAGAGGATCTTTCTTCTTCTCCCATCTGTTGGTAAACTCTTGGTACAGGACCTCAGGGGTTGCAATGGAATTTGCATTCAGGGATCTAAACCAAGTTCTGACATCCCCGGTTAAGCTTTGAACAAAAATTCTCATTCTGACACTGTCATCATCTATTTCATAGGTCTCAAAGTGGTCTTGCATCTTCTTAGCATGCTGGGCAGCTGTCAAAGGGCCATGGGAGTCAAAAAATGAGATTTTGGTTTGGTAGTCTTGAGGTAGAGCCGGTGCATTGGCTGGTATCTGCAGAGGTGCATATCTGTTAGCCATGTTTATGGGGTTTATAGGGTTAATAGGAACAAATGGGACGGCTGGGATTACAGGTGTAACAGGGTTAATAGGATGGGTAACAAGCGGGAAACTGGTTGAAAGAATATGTGCAGATGGTGAAGATGGGAGAGGAGGGCTTTGAGGTGTTGATGATGAACTAGGGGAACTAGGGGTGGACCGAAAAAGGACTTTGCAAGGAGTAGGAATGAGGATAGGTTGGTCTGAACTTATATCTGAATCAGCAGGCTTCTCCTGCTTTTGCTGTCTCCTTATGTTCTTTGGAATGATATTTGGGTTATTAACAATGATGGGTTGATCAGGGTCAGGGTTTGCCCTAGTGTGCCTTGGGTTTCTTTTGGGAGCCAGCTTCTACGTATTCTTTTAGAACTTTATACAGGAGGGTTTATATGTACAAGGACTAGGTAAGAATTCTGGAATGACTATATATGTTTCAAAGCTAGGATGAAGATTCCCTAGTTAGCTCTTCCCTAAAGCTGTCCCTGTGTTTACAGAAACAGTCCTAAGGCCTCTTGGCTAGTTTCAGGCTTGATGGTAGCTTTGGAAGATAGATAGTATCTAAAAAACTTTTAAGAAGTCCCCAGTGGAGTCGCCAATTATGTTAACACCCAGGTTGTTCCCTATGACTCCCAAGGGAATACGGCCGGGGTAACCACTAACCAATCTTTGGATCACTGTTTCTAGCCAAACTGTGATCAGAGAGGGCTCTCTCTTTATGATTTGTAACTGTTTATGATAGGGTTTTAGGCTAGCTATTATGCACAGGTTTTGATTATGTTTTGGTTGAAGAATTTCCTTCAGATCTCTTGTGATGTAATATTCAGAGAGTCAGGTATCATTGGGCAATGGAGTCTGTAGCAGTAGGTGTCTAGAAACTTTGAGATGAACCGGTGAAACTTACAGGGCCATTTGGATGCTTCATAGAACAAATTTTGATTAATAACAGGAAACAGGTAAGACAAACAATGAAAGCATTCAAGAATTTTCACTCATTTTTAACTGTTTCCACCAAACTGGTTATGAGAAAAGACAGATGTCACAGGGGCAAACTTGAATCCCTGGGAATGTCTATCACAGCGAAAGATATAGTTTCAAAGTGCAGCAACTAAGAATTACACTTCTGTTACTGTATCTGAGGAAAACATGGATAATAGCTCAGTTTGAGTTCAGGGTAATCATGGATTAAGTCCTGGAACCATTCTTCTACTTTGCTATTAAGTGTAAAACATCTGAACGATAAAAGAGAACAAAAGACTCGAAAAACATGTAATACAGAGATTTGAGAAAACTTATTGTTTTATGAAACACTCTGGAATCCTGCAACATTCACCATTCATCACAACGCACCAAATACACCATGCTTTGGAAATTCCATTCTCCCTTTGTATTATTTCTCTGAGAATTTTTACAGCAAGTGAGAGCTCTTCAAAGGAAAATTACAACCACCCCTTAAGCTTCTGTGAGGGGCCAATATATACTTGCGATTGTTTACAAAAATATCTGAGTCCTGAGTTATCTCAGACTTAATGTTCTTACCAACTTTGAGATATTATTATCAGAAATTTATTACAGCATTGAATACAAAATAAAGGCGCTTTAATGTTCTGTCAGAAGATATTTTGGCCTTTGGGATCAGCTGAGTCGGTTGAGATATTTTGATTGAACGCTGGAGAACCCGACTTTATGGCTTGTGCGCTGTATGCTGTGTTTGTCACCTGTGATTGTGACTGCTGCAGTGGTGAGAGAATAGCTCTGCTGAGTTGGCTCAGCTTCTGCCTCTTCCTTGTAGATTTTATTCATCAAAATTGTGCCTGCGTATGACTGATCATGTGCTGGAGAAAAACCAACCTCACGGGTTCGGACCTGATAAGATTACCTGTGTCAGATTCCTCCACTCTTCCTGTGTGGGCAATTGGTGTCTTATGATTGCCCCCATAGTCTCATCTGCCTCAGTATACTTAAAGAAATTCGGTGGTCTATCAAACAGATGATCAATTTCATTCATAATAAAAAACAGACTATCCACCCTATCATACAGATTCTGCCCCGATGCTGGCCCTGTGTCTGCTGAGGTACTGGGCTGTTTTGCAATTTGTGCTACCGCATAGGCATCAATCCTTTTGTTGTAATTTTCTAGGGTGAGCAGTCTTCCTACACTGCTTAAAATGCTGGGGAGGCCTCTGTTCTGTAATGCCAGGAATCTGTCCAGGAATTTGTTGATTTCAGTCTGCATGTCCTGTGTTCTCCTCTCCAGTGTTCCAACTAGGTTTCTTAGTGTCAGGACTCGTTTAACTACTGAGATTGTTTCAGTCCTGTTAGTAATTCCCATGGCAGCTAGTTGAGAGCTAGTTTTGTTATTTAAAACATTGACCATTCTGTTGGCAGCATCTGGCATGTGGCCAAGGCTTGCTCTTGCTCTGTGTATTTCCTTGTTTGCCTTGGTGATGAGTGCTATTTGCTCATCCATAGTCTCAATGTACTGCCACTGATTGGTGATGGATCGGCCGATGTTACTCCAGAGGACTGCCTTTAGTTCTGCTGTTACCTTCTCTAGTGCAAGCTCTTTTTCTAGTTCAGCTATTCTCTTTTTTAGAGCTTTTATCTCTCTCTCCTTTGTTGCTTCATTCTGCTTGCTTTTGTCAAATTTTTCATTCACCTTGGCCAGAGTCTTCTTGACTTCATCAAGCTCTTTCATTTGGGATTCAAGAATTTGGATCTCAGCTTGTAGCTTCTGCATATCCAGACTGGGAGTCTGTCCTGGTGTTGGTGTAGTCGTTGCTGTAGATGGTGCTGTAGTTGGTGCTGTAGTTCCCGTTCGCTGAGGAGGAGGAGTAGTTGTTGGAGGGACTTCCTCAAGATTAATTATCACAGGAGGAGGCTGGGAGGGTTGGCCCTCTTCTCTTTGCTTCATTGCTGTTTGTAGTGCTGCCTTTGCAGCTTCTGATTGTCCTAGCTGGTCTTGAGTTCGAACCAGCTCCTTGTACAGGGATACCAGCAGGTCTGTAGCATCCTTTTCCTGCCTTTGCTGGGCAACCTCATCTGTTTGTGGATGGATGGTAGCTGGGAGCTTGATTTTCTTTCTTAAAGCCGCCATGTCTGCATCCCTTATCTTCAGGAGTTCTTGGATACCCTTAACATCTTTAGGATCATGTCCTATTTCGATAATTACCTCTTCCAAGGACTTGATCCGGTTGTCCTTGGCTTGTGATGATGCTCTCTCCAATTCCAGCTGAGAGGCTGTATTATCAAGGCTGCTCTTCAATTTGTAGTTCTCCAATGTCTCACCTGCCAAGGAGGCATACACCATTTCACCAGTTTGTTTATGTAATTCAATCTTATCCATAGGGTGTATGTCTTTGGCCAGCACCTCCATGTTGGTTCTTAGGTAATCCGAGGTAGATTGAGGATGCAGTGTTGTGGGCATGAAGTGACTCATGATCATCTTGCCTTCACTTACATCAAAGGCAGACATGAGTCTTTGCTGATTTGTAGGAGCCAGGTTCAGCAAATGATCGTATAGCCTTATTTTAATAGGATCACTCCTCCTCTTAATGTCAATAAATTGCTGCTTGATGCTTGACTGTCCCTCTCTGTGCTGGCTGGAGGAGCTGACCTCTCCTCTTATAGTTCTATCATGTTCATGCTGAGATGAACTGGCTGAAACTTCTCCACTGGGTGGGCCCATGCCCATTGCTTGCCTCACTGCTATGTCATCCTCTTGGGAGTCATTTAGTCTTTGTCTTTTCTCTCCCCGATTAATGGATGAAGTCAGGGGAGTCTCTCTATCCCTTTTCCTGGTGAAGTGCTCCTTTTGTGGGGTTTGGAGGACCGAGGTATCAACAGTGGTTTCTGCTCTAGGAGGCACCACTGTCTGAGCCTGTTGCTCAGTGGAGCTTGGAGGATCAGTCACTTTTTCTTGCTGCAAGGGCTGCTGTTCACTAAACTGTTCCTCTTCCTGTTGCTGCCCGAATTCCTGCTGCTCCATCTCTTCTTGCTGCTGTACCAATGTGTCCACTTGTGCTTCTGTCAATGGAGGTGGCTGTTCCACCTGCTTCCCTTTATCTCTGCTTGCTGTCTGTGGTGCTTTCTCGGCAGTTTGCTGCTGTGCTGTTGATGATGTAGCAGCTGCTCCAAGTTGCTTTTTATAGGAGAGGGGCACCTGTGCACAAGTTTCCAAGTCAACTTCCTTTTGCATATTTCTAGCCTCTCTCTCAAGTAACTCTTCATTAGTAATTTCCTCCTCTAGGGTACCCTCCTCCCAATTTGATGCATTGGCATACTGTTCAATCTCAGGTTGTCTCTTGTGTGCATAGCTACCCAATTTGTATCTAATCCTCCTGAGGGAGATAGCATGATTGGGGTCATAGGGTATCCATTCAAAGCTGGTTTGCAGTCTGAGGCCTTCCAGGATAGTGTTTGCCTCTTTCCATCCCTCTTCTTTCTTGTTATATAGGAAAGGACCCAGCTGGTTCCTTACCTTCAACTGTGACTTCTTGTTGTTGCTCTGAAAATGAAGATAGTCTGAGTTCCCAAACTGTCTGAAATATTCCAAGGCAAAAAGCCTCATGGGGACATACCTTGGCAACCTAAATGGGTTCAACTCACAGCCATATATCCTGATGACTGTGTGGTTTTGGTAGAAGTACCAATTACCAATGCTGTAGGACTTATTCAGATGGAGAATTCTCCTCATGTCATCAGTTAGTCTAGGAGGAGGAGTACCATGCAATACTGTCATGACTGGATAGATGAATAAGTCAATGAACTCAGTGTATGTGTAAGGTGATACAGAGATATGATGAAAAACAGGAGTCCAGAACACAACTGACCTTGGAATTCCCTGGGCATTGAGTGGTTTCAAAGGAACAGAGAAGGTGGCTGGCTGATAGAACAAGAATAGATGGTATATATATGAAGTATACCTGAATAGTCTTTCCCTCTTCAAGTTCATAAACTGCTCATGGATTTTATCTGCAATGTAGGTTGCATAGTCATAATGTACAGCTGGGGGTTTTCCAGGAGAGAATATAGACAGCATTGCCATTAGGCTATCATCCACATCCTCTATCCCCCTGAATCCTAGGACATAACTGATTAAATCCACTAACATCCTGCCCAAATCATTCAAGTAGTGATACCCAATAGGAGGTGTTCTGACTGATTCAGAGCCTGGTCTTACAAACAACTGATTGATTTTAATGATTTGGTCATTTGACAGCTTGGTCCCTTTGTTTATCAAATTCTGCATAAAGAGGGGAGTCAATTGCTTGGCAGTTTGGAAGTGCAACATTCCATTTATACTTTCTGGGGTAATCTGGAACAGGATTGAGCCTGTGGGGCTGATGACAGCTCTTTGGCTTGGGTCATAACATTCCTGGCAGCTGTAGATGAGTTCTGGCATAGGATTTACTTGGGGAAGGTTGTAGATGGGTAAATTTGAGTCCCAAATTCCCAAGATGTCTGCCCCACTCAGGTGCTGGGCTTTTAACTCATTCATCATCTAGATATTGTATTTGGTTCCCATAGGGAACCAGTCCAGCATTTGGTAATCCATGTCTCCCAGGGGTTTCCATGCTAATTCCTGGTGAGGAGCATTGAGGGGCTTGATATTTAGAGCAATAGGAGTCTCCATAGTTCTTCAAAGTGCAACAATTGTAGGTGAATAGTCAAAATGGAAGCAACACAGAATAGAGGTGATTCTCTGTAAAGACAGTTTGTATTTTGGACACCAGAGGGGAATTTACTCAACAGCAATTGAAATACTGTTTGTTTTTTAGGAGCAGAGCTTCTCTTAAGGTCTGACTATGTCCTCTTGTTGTGGGTAAATTGAGACCAACAAGGAATTTTCCGAGAATACACAGTGAGTATTGTTTTTGGGTAAATTTACCGGAATTATGGCTCGGCTGGTGTTTTTCGACTTCACAGTGGCAAATGTGGACTTGCAGAGGGAAATGGGCGGTGTAAATATAGTTTCTGAGGTGCCTTTATCCTTCTGAACAAATTAAAGTTTGATAACAGTGGTATGGAGGGCAAGACAACTGTAAATACCTGTAAATTGGCGAGCAGAGGTCGAGCAGGTGTGCACGTTTGCTGCTGAGGAGGTCGCCCGGGTTAAATCAACAGGTTGGCGGAAATTCGAACGTAAACGGTCATGCAGGGAGAACAATAGCGACAGGAGCGAAAGTGGGAAAAAACACGGCTTTTTTTGGGTAAATATGGGTTTTTTACCATTTTGGCGCTTTTTCGTGATGACGTCAGCATGACGTCATTGGTGGGTCACGGTGAGGTGACGTCAGCTGACGTCGTCGGGTGACGTGGCAGTAAATTATTGGTCCAAGGGGCGATGGGGTGGCAACCACGTCAGCGGACAGGTGGACGAATGGCAGAGGTAAGTACGAGCGGACGTGACGTGGCGATGAGTTAGCGGAAAATAGGTGGCAGTTAGGACCGTAGCGGTTACGGTTAAAGCTAACCGCTACGGTTTCTCGGGGCGGTTTGTGTACGGCGCAGAAGTTGTCAGGCCCGGCTCTGAGATACCTCAGTGCTTGACGCGTGGAGAGGCCCTGACGCGACGCAACGTCAGCATCTCGGGCGGTAAAGGACAGCAGTGGGAGCCGCTCCGATATTGACGTGGATCGTCAGATCTTCGGGCCTTGATCCGACGGTGGGCGGAGTATGGAGGTGCTCGGGTTATATGCAGGCGGGGAACTTTAGGTTTTATGGGTTTTTTGTTGGTTTTTCGAATGATTTTTCATTAAACCCATTATGCGCTAACCCTTTGGAAATGCGCCAGAGGCGGGTTTTTTTAACTTTGGTAACTTTTGCAAAGGATTTGAAAGCGGAATAGGGTTTTGTAAGGGTTTTCCAATGCAAATGGTGGTTTGAGGAGCAATTTGACTTGCAGCAAGGGGGAATGGGATGGGACAGGTTCACCAAAGCGACCAGATGTCACTTTGGTCCCTTTTGAAGACCATATGGCTATAATGCCAAGGGGAGGGAGTATATATAAGATTTGGGGCTTTATACACCTTAGTGTTAGTATTATTAGGGGAAGGGGTAAAATAGGGGAGCTATATAGTAAAATTAGAGGTTAATATGAATGAAGGGAGCAAATGAAAGGGATTTTACTGAGTTTATCTGAAATTGACTTGGTTTTGAGAGTAGATCAAAATGAAAAGATCTTAGACAAGAAATGTGGATTCTGAATGAACTAGAACCACCATAAAACCATGATCTCTCTTCATAAATCTCAGCTGAAAGAAAGGGAGTGTTAGTAATGGAATAAAGGGGAAGAAGGAAGTTAGTCATGCTCCTTGCTGTAATATGATGGAATTAACCACTTTTTCTATTGATAGATTTTGCCTTGGCAAAACACCTGTTGACATATGTGTAATGGTGAAAATACCCTTTCTGCAACCACAACTGCCTACCCAGCTATTTCCCTAGCATTTTTTGTTTCTCCATAGAGGGTGCATTTGGACTTGCAAACCCTTACTTGCCTTTTATTTTCTTTGGCTTTTTCTTTTTTCTTTTCTATCTACTTCTACCCTTATCTCTTCCAAGGTCCCAGATTAAGCTGTTGGGAACCTTTGCTTCTCTACCTAAACTACTTGTCTGCCAAGATTAAACAGTTTGGACAGACTTCTTTCTCTATTCTATAACTCAAAATTGAACACATGGCATGATCCAGATTAGACTGTTGAATCATCCACAAAATTGAAATAAGGTCCTCAATACTTGAAACACTTTACCCACCTCTTGCTTTCTAGGAAATATGGGATCTTTGGAATACCAAAGCAGAGCATATTTGGCCTTTCTCTTGCCAATCATGAAATATGAAACCTATTAGTATAGGTATCCAACAGGTGCGATGCATGCTAGAAAGCCCTTTTATAGGGTGCGATGAGCGAGAGCAGACAAATGGCAAAAGCAATTTTCTAGGTGGAAACTCGGAGAATCTTCTAGAAACTACTCATATGACACTTGCCTCTCTGAATTCACCCAGGGATGAGTAAGAGATCTAAAATCTCCAAGTGGAACCAAGAACTATCAGTGAAATGACAGTAATCAAAATCCCAAAAGCTGACTCACTCTCCTGTAAACATCTATATATTGATCCCTCATCCTAGAGATCTAGAGGCTGGAATTTTGTAATTTGCAAGGAAGTGTTGTTGGTTTCTCTTTGAAGACATTGTTGGGTGATCTTTCTTTGTATGAGGTGAAGAGGAATTTCATGCTGGGAGGATGATGCTCGATCAGACAGTCGGGGTGTAAGCGTCTCTTCTACTACTTCTATCAATAAAGCTATTTGAGTTTTCCTCTGTATACTTGTATATCTCTGAATCTTGTATTTGTACATGCATCTATATGGTTAATGTATATCTGATCCTGAATTATTTATGGTTATACATCTCTATGCTTTAATGGTATTTTGCTGCCTTGACTCTACTGGTGTTCTTTGAAGCGAGACAAGCGAGAAAGGAGTGGCGAAAGCTCTATCAAGGGAGAGAGGAAACAAGCAAGGAGACTGGCGAAAGACTGAAGATGGTACTCTTTGCTTCTCTCTCATCTATCTCTCATAAACGAAAACACAAGTAACTTTCGTTTGTTTGTTTCTAAGATAGCTACCCGTCTTAGTGGGACTAGCAGCTTTGAATGGACACTAGTTTTCCCGATAAAAAAATGGTAACTTCGCTGGGGAGCGAATAGTTTGTTTGTTTTGTTACTGTTTTTTGCTTTATAAACCACAAATGGAACTTGAAGTTAAGCCAGCTAGCCTTCGAATTGCTTTTGCTATGCAACTACAAAGTAGATCAATGTTGCTTCAATCAATCTCCAGGTTGCTTTATGAACTGAACATCTAGCTTGCAAACATCCTAAGTGCCCTAGTGGTAGCTCAAATAACCTCATTAGATCAGCCCCTATACTTTGTGTTTACATACAATCATTAGCTCAGCATAAATCCCTGAACTTAGCTGCAAACTGTGAGTGAAAACCAAGCACAGTCTCATCCCTGGACCATTTCACTGTCTCTTCTTGGCAACCTAGATGCATCACACCTCCCATGTGTTGCAGGTCAGATGCATCCTTGTTTCCCTGTGTTACAGGTGCAATGATTGACTAAGACTATTTCTGCCTCCAGATTTTCATTTGTCCTTCATTGTCTTCAACTTTATTTAGTGGTTTTTCTATCTATGATCAGTATATCTTTGTTGAAACCATATTCCTTTGCATTATTCAGCCTCCATCAGAAGGAATTTTGAATGTTTTTTTATGTATTTTTCATCATTTACAGTTCTCCTTTGCAAATAGTAGCTTAATCGAACTGTCGTCTTTTGATTTGAACGTGTCGCAAGTGTCGTTTTCAATCAAGAAAAAGAGTGTCACAAAGAATTCCTCTTTTAGATAGTCGATTACACTTTTTCCATTGTATTTGATTTGAATCATTAGTATTTCAAGTGACGAAATCATTTTTAAATTCGAAATCGCAAAGTGTCGTCTTGGCTTTATTTTCATTTTTTGAAAAGAAAATTGTTAGTACTATCGCTTTGAAAGAAGATAGTTCAAATCTATACTTTGTTTTCCTTTTGTCATTCTCATATTAAGGAAACTGAAAAACAATACATGCATGTGCATTTGCATTAAAACTGCATGCTGAAGTTGATTTAGAAAAAGTGCATCTAGTGTGTGCTCTCTGCTCTATGTTGAAAGAATTTCATTTATCTTTCCTCAGTAGCTAGGATTTTCATTGCAAAAAGAAAATAAACAACTATTTATCATCTTAAATTGCATATTTAGGAATTGTATATCTACATCACATGGTGAACCTTAAAGGAAAACTTCTTAAGAAATATCAAATGTAAAATAATTTCAATGAACGTAAAAACGCTTTGTAACCTAATGCACAACATTTAGAAGTCTAGGCTAGAGATGTATTCCGGTGTCATAAAGCCTGGTAATTATCACTTTCATCGTGGTTGGGTGATTCCTCCTCTTTGAGATGACAAGTGCCAGTACAGACTTGTGCTCCTTTGTGTCTACCACCCTATCAATCGCAATGCACTAAACAAATCATTTGGGAAGATTGACTACCATACCGTAAAAAGTATTCTGCAATTTTGCAATTGGTTTGGTAATCCCTCTTGTTAGCTACCTATACCAATAGGTTTCATATTTCATGATGGGCAAAGAAAGTTCCGAATATGCTCTGCTTTGATGATGCAAAGATCCCATATTTCCAAGAGAAGACAAGGTGTGTATATAGCTTGATGTGTCCTCAATTTTGATGGATGTTCCAACAGCCTAAGCTGGATCATGCCATGTTTTAAATTTTCAGTTGTAGAATAGAGAAAGAAGTCTGTCCAAACTGTTTAATCTTGGCAGACAAGTAGCCTAGGTAGAGAAGTAAGGCTCCCAACTGCTTAATCTGGGACCTTAGAGGCAATAAGGGTAGCATTAGATAGAAAATCAAAAGGGAAAAGCCAATGGAAAATAAAAGGCACATAAGGGTCTGTAAGTCCAAGTGCACCCTCCAAGAAGAAACAAAAAATGCTAGGCAAATAGATGGGTAAGTAGATGGGGTTGCAGAAATATAATTCATTTCAAGGGAGAGTTTGATAACCTGGTCACAAAGGCAAAACAGTGGATGGAGAGGCTCCTCTTCTACATCATGTGCAGCAAAGCAAAGGAGCATGTCTAACTTCCCATTTTCCCCCTTCACATCCATTTACTAACATCCCTTAATCAGCCAAGATTCATGGAGAAATTTGAGGTTTTATACTGGTTCTTATGCCTTTAAAAGCCACATTTCCTGTGCAAAAATCTTTTCATTTTGATCTACTCCCTAAGCTAAGTAATTTTCAAAAAAGCTTAGTAAGATCACTCCTCATTCACCCTTTCTTCCATATTAACCCCTAACCTCTATTATCTAAATCCCCTATGTTGCCCTATCCCTATTATTATAACACCATGGTGTATAAACCCCAAGCATTGTATAAATACCCCTCCCCTTGGCATTATAGCCATATGTTCACTGTCAGGGATTGAATTGGCATCTGGTCAGTTTAAGAACCCTAAACCTTACCCCTTTTTCCCTTCTGAAGCCATTTGACCCATTAAAACCTTCATTGGCTAAGAAACCTTGTAAAAATCCATTATTTTACCCCTAACCCGCTCCATCTGAAAAATATCCACCAAAAACCCACTTTTCTCCGTTTGTCCAAAGTCTTAGCGCCATGCGCATTTTTGTGAAAACACATAAAAAACCCACTTTATTCCTTTACCCAAAGTTTGAGCGCTATCCGCAATTTTCATTGAAATACATTGAAAAACCATGGAAATCCGCCATATTCCAAAGTTTTCCGCCGGGCGCAAATCCCAAAAAGAATTATTATTTTTATCCCGCCCGCGTCCGTATCATACGCCCACTTCAGCGACCCGTCAACCGTCCGATCGGGTGCCTTTGATCCGACAGCCCACATGGATATCGGACCGGCCCCGACGTCCGGAAGATACCGTCCGATATCTGTCAGAGGGTGACGTCAGGCCTCGGCCACGCGTCACCCCCATGTTGTATCGGAGGTACCTCTGACATTACCGCTTCCGTATGGGAGGCGGTGCGATACAATACCACCTGCGGTTTTGGGTTTCTGCCAAACCGCCCTGCAAACGTCACTGCCAGCATCATATACCACGTCAGCACTGCGTCGGTACGCCCCGTCTGGCATTGCTCCACCTATCTGCCACCTCATCATCCCCGTGGACCTCTCATATGCCGCCACGTCACCCGATGACGTCACGCTGATGTCATCCGGCCCTGACCCCACCTATGACGTCATGCTGACGTCATCCAAAAAACGCGCCAAATTTCCAAAAATCAATATTATAGCCAAAATTTCACGTTTTTTGCACTTTTCTACAAAAAACGATTGTTGCACCTGCATGCATTTTTCACGTCCAACCACGCACCAATCTGCAGAACTCGACCTGGAGATCGCCGGCGCACCATTTCCACCTGCATTCCTATCCATTTCTCTCTGAAAACCAGGTATTTATCCTTGAGAATCCTTCCTCCACCTGGTTTTGTCTGTAAATTGCCAAGGAAGCTTAAATCTGTGAAAAAACATATAATTCACCGGTAATTCCACTGTGCCTGCTCTCCATCTACACCTAGAACGACGAAATTCACCAGCTAAGCCTCATTTTCCAAAGAATCCATAAAAACTACACTCTGTTCGCGTAGTCGCGAACTGGTAATCCGAATTATACCCTTTGACTGAGAGAAAGACATTAAGGACAGACAGTTGCCCTATTCACGTTTTAAGCAGTATTTCAATTGCTGAAATTGATCATTTATCAGCTATCCATAAGTGAATCACATTTTTATCAAAGAAAACTCTCTTGTGTTGCTCTGCATAGCAACACCAGTCCATAAACAACAGAATTGTCAAGTGACCATGGATGCCCCAGTAGCTCCTATAGCCCTCAATGTTGCCCCTTTAAATGCCCCTCAGAGAGAATTGGAGTGGAAGGCATTAGCAGATTTGGATTATCAAATCTCAGAGGAAATGCTAAGCCACAGCAAGTTCCACATTCACCTGCTAAATGAATTAAAAATCAAACATGAGACTGGAACAGATATATTGGGCATTTGGGATTCCTTCCTCCCAATCTTCAAGCTCCCTCAGGTCAATCAATTTCCTGACCTAATTCACCTATGTGCTGATGGTTATGATGCCACCCAGAGGGCTGTGCTTGACCCTTCAGGCACAGTTGTTTTCTATATTACCCCTGAGGCCATCAAAGATATGCTGCAGTTCAAAACAGAGAAGAAATTGGTTCCTCTATCACTGGTTGATCTGATAAGGCAGGGAGCCAAAATGACAGATGCCCATATCACCAAACTAAACCAACTATTTATTGATTCTGATACTGTGAAGTACCCTCCCATTAGTCATGTTTACCTCAACCAATTGGGCATGGACCTTGTTGATATGATCAGTCCCATCCTGGGGTACGACTCAATTGAGTATGTAGATGAAACTGTGCTGGTGATGATGCTCATGTTCTCTCCTGGCAAAACTCCAATCTGCTACGACTATGCCACTGACATATCCGACAAAATGCATGATCAATTGATGAACCTATCAAGGGAAAGGGTGTTCAAATACACCTCCTACATTTACCATTTGATTTTATACCACCAACATGAGAAATTCTCTTTTGCTATTAAAAGAGAGGATGCACAAGGCAATCCGAGGTCAGTAGTGTATTGGACCTCTGCTTTTCACTGCATATCCAATTCTCCATACACTTACTGCGAGTTCATAGATCTTTTTATCCATCCAGCCATGACTCTGCTTCTGGGCTCACCTCCTCCAAGATTAACCGATGAGATGCAGAGACTCCTTCAGTTGTCAAAAGCATACAGCATTGGGGATTGGTATTTTTACCAACATCACACAGTCATTAGGATATATGGTTGTGAGTTACCCCCATACAGGCTGCCCAGATATGTGCCTATGAGGCTATTTGCCCTTGAATACTTCAGGCAATTTGGAAATGCTGATGTGAAGAACTTCTCAGGCAAAGGCAAGAAAGCACAGCTGAAGGTAAGAAACCAATTGGGCCACTTTCTCTATAACAAAAGGGAGGAAGGCTAGATAGAGGCAGATAGAATGTTAGAAGGCCTTGGCTTAAAGACTAGTTTCCTCTGGAAACCTTATGACCCCAATCACTTTGTAATTGTAAGAAGGGTCAAATATAGGCTGTCCAGCTATGACCATATGAGGTTGCCTCATGTAGAAAAATATGCAAATCAAGAAAAATGGAAGAGGGGCACCTTAGAGGAACCTGTCACACAAGAAGAGTTAAATGAAAGAGCACGTAGAAATCTTCTAAAGATGGATGACTTGGAGCTTTCTGCACAGGTGTTTACTCTTCCAAGCATTCAAGTGGGAACAGCTGCATCTTCCTCCACAGCAAATTAGCAAGCAGCCAAAGCTACTGAGCAAGCCTCTGCCAAAGGCAAGGAGAAAGAAATGGAACCAGAACAGCCACCTCATGAGGAGGTACAGCAACAGCAACAGGTACAACACCCACAAGAGGGGCAGCAAGAGAAAGAGCAGCCATTGCAGCAGGAAAAGGCAGCTGAGGCCCCAATTTCTACTGAGCAGCAGCCACCACAAATGGTGCCCCCTAGGCAAGAAACAACGGTTGAAGCCTCAGTCCTCCAAACTCCTCAAAAGGAAGACATAAGCAGAAAGAGGGACAGAGAGACTCCCATGACAACATCAATAAGTCATGGGGAGAAAAGGCATAGAATGAATCCTCTTTCAGAGGAGGAAACGCCAATAGGACAGTCATTGGGCATGGGCCCACCTAGTATGGAGGCATCTGCAAGTTCCTTCCAGCAGGAACAAGAGAGAACAGTGGGAGGGGAAGTCAGCTCCTCGAGCCAACAGAGAGAAGGTGAACTGGGCATCAAACAGCAGTTCATTGACATAAAGAAGAGGAATGAGCCCATAAAAATACAGCTGTACAATCATTTATTGAAAATGGCTCCCACTAACCAGCAACGACTGATGTCTGCATATGATGTTCAGGAGGGCAAGATGATCATGAGTCACTTTATGCCAACTACATTGCAGCCACAATCCCCTTCAGACTACTTGAGGACTAATCTTGAGGTCCTTGCCAAAGACATCCACCCAATGGACAAAATTGAACTGCATAAACAAACGGGTGAGATGGTGTATGCCTCCTTGGCAGACAAGACATTGGATAATTACAGGCTAGAAAATAGCCTAAATAATACAGCTGCTCAGGTTGAGTTGGAGAGGGCCTCCTCTCAAGCAAAGGACAACAAGATCAGGGCCCTAGAAGATATAATCACAGAGATTGGGCATGACCCCAAGGACATCAAGGGCATATAAGAAATATTGAAATTAAGGGATGCAGACATGGCAGCTTTTAGGAAAAAGATCAAAATCCCAGCAACTATTCACCCTCAAACGGATGAAGTTGCCCAGCAGAGACATGATCAAGAGGCCACAGCTTTGCTAGTGTCTTTATACAAACAATTGATCCAGACTCAAGAAAAGTTGGGAGAGTCAGAGGCTGCATAGGCAGCATTACAAGCATCATTACAGCAAAAGGAAGGAGGTCAGACATCTCAGCCTCCTCCAGAAATAATCAATCTGGAAGAAGCTCCTAAGACCACTGCCCCTCCCATTCAGCAGAATGAGCAAATAGCGCCATCTACATCAGCAGCTGCACCGACAACAGAGCAGGCTCAAAGTCTAGATATGCATAAACTTAAGAATGAAATTCAGGTCGTCGAAGCTCAAATGTCAGAGCTGAATCAAGCCAAAGAGACTTTGGCTAAAATAAATGAAAAATATGATAAATCCAAGCAAACTGTAGCCGAAAAAGAAAGAGAGGCAAAGGCTCTCAAAAAGAGGATAAATGAGCTGGAAAAGGACCTCACACTTGATAAAGTAACAGCTGAGCTCAAGGTAGTCCTGATCCGGATTTAAACAGGAACGCAACAAATTACAGAGATAACCATATACACAAAGATGTAGCGGAAATAATACTTCATTTCATTAATGGAAAATACTGGAATATGCTTACAGACAGAAATGGAAATAAACTAGCTAGGGCGATGGTAGCTTATCTCTGAGAAGAGATGTGATGGCTACATTCCTCTGAACTGTGTTACAATGAGGCTCAAAGGCCTATTTATTGTTGAGAAACAATGGAAAAACCCTTAACATTCCAAAACCTAACCCTAGGAGATGAAACGCCAAACTGTGGGCCCCGTTTGGGGGTAAGTTGGTACATCAACTTCCTGGGGTCGTAACTTTGGCATATGATCTCCGTTTGACGCGTACAATAGCTCATTAGAAAGATCTATCCGAGCACTATCATTGTTGGAACGGGCAACAGCAGTCCGTTCCATGGACTCGTGTTGCCCCCAGATTCCCCAAAAAACGTCGTTTAGGGCCTCAAAACGGCTCCGGAAGTTCAGGACCCGAAAAACTGCTAAAAATAGTAAGTTGTGCTACAATTAAGGAAACTGAAAATGCTGAGAAAGACAATGGTGGGGGTCCAGGTGGACTTGGCAGGTGGCCACCAATATCCACCTGGATCATTCCTCCCCCCTTAGGAAGCAATGGTCCCCATTGCGTTGAGCTCCTCCATGAGATGAGGAAACTTCTTCTGAACTTGTTCCCTGGTGAGCCACTTGCCCTGCTGAAGGAGTTGGCCCGCTTTGACAACTCGATACAGTTGGATATTCTGTTGGTGAGTTTTCTTGATCTGTGTGTCCATGATCCGATCAGTTGCAGCTTGTTCCATGCAATCTGGATTTAATTCTGTGGGTTTGAGCTGTTCTGCAATGTCAGATGTGTCTAGCAATGGTGGAAAGTATGGCCGAAGGCGGTCCACATTGAATACTGGGTGCAGGCCAAGGAATGGGGGAATGCTGAGCTCAAATGCATTGTCTCCCATAGCCTTAGTAATGGTGTAAGGACCATATCGGAGTGGTCTCAATTTCTGATAGGCTCCAGTAAGGCGTTCCTTTTGCAAATGCAACCAGACTTTGTCGCCCACCTGAAACTTGTGTGGCACCCGATGTTGATCATGTCGCTGCTTGTACTTGGCATTTGATTTCTCAAGAATGTCATGGACCTGCTGGCGAATATGTTGGATGCGCTCAATGAAGCTGGTGGCCTTATCTATTTCGGACTAGACATGAGCTGAATTCATGTGAGTAGCTGCAAGTGGCATGGCCACATCAATGGGGCATAGTGGCTGGAATCCCAAACCCACCTGAAAAGGGCTATGGCCAGTGGAGCTGTGAAGAGCTCGGTTGTAGCTGTGCTGAACGTAGGGGAGGCTCTCGTCCCATGTGCGTGGATGCTTTGAGTTATACATGCGCAGAATGTGCATAATCATCCTATTGACAACCTCTGTCTGGCCATCAGTTTGAGGATGGAAGGCTGTGGACTTCGTGACTTTGGTGTCCAGCATTGACCAGAGACTGGACCAAAAGGTTCTGAGAAACCGACTGTCTCGATCTGAGATGATAGACTGTGGGATCCCAAAGTGCACCCACACTCGTTCAAAGAAGAGTTTAGCAGTGGCTTCTGCTGTTATATTCTTCTTGCAGGCCATCATAATGGCCATCTTTGAGAACCTGTCGACGACCACAAAAACACAGTCATTTCCATGCTTAGTGGAAGGAAGGCCTGACATGTAATCCATGGAGATGGATTCCCAAGGTCGACTAGGGGTAGGCAACGGGGTATAGAGGCCTTGCTTCTTAATGGTCGGTTTGGCAATGGCACAGGCAGTACATGATCGGATGTACTTCCCAACATCCTGTCGAAGATTCGGCCAATAGAAATAGTTTTGCAGTACTGCCACTGTTTTCTCGACCCCGAAATGCCCAGCAGCCCGACTGTAGTGTGCTTCCCAAATCATCTTGGCACGCTCACTTGAAGGAACACAAAGGTGACCGAGGTGGCATAATAGGGCATCTTGGAGGTGAAAATCTGCAACCTGCCGACCCTCCAAGAGTGTCTGGTATGTGTGGCCAAATTCTGGGTCGCTTTTGTAGAGAAGTGGCCAATCAGAAGTCTCGTGCCTGCAAGAGTTGAGCACGGTGGTTAGCGCCATGATCGGTGGTCGACTGAGGCAATCTGCAACATTATTGGCGCCGCCCTTTTTATACTTGATATTCAAGTGAAACTGTTGCAGGTATGTAGACCACTTCTGATGGCGATCATTCTGCAATTTCCCTTGGGTCTGTATGAACTGCAGAGGTCGGTGGTCTCTGTGGATGACCGTTTCCTTCCCCAAAATGTAATGCTTCCATTGTCGGCAGGCCTGTATAATGGAATACATCTCTTTATCATAGGTGGGGTACTTCTGGGCTGTGTCTGAAAGTGTTTCACTGTGATATGCCACTGGATGTCCATGTTGAGTAAGGACTGCCCCAATAGCATAGTCAGAGGCATCTGTCTCAACCTCAAATGGTTGTTGTAAATCTGGTAACGCGAGCACTGGTGCCCTAAAGAGGCGATCCTTCAACTCCCTGAATGCCTTCTGTTGAGATTCAGACCAAAAGAATTTTGCTTTCGCCCCGCCCTTGGTGACTTGACTCAAGGGCCAAGAAATATGAGAAAATCCCAACACAAACCTGCGGTAGAAGTTGGCAAGACCTAGAAAGCTGCGGAGCTCTGTTAGAGTGGTTGGAGAGGGCCAATCTCGAATGACTTGGACCTTGGCTGGATCGACATGCACCCCCTGTTCATCAATGATGTATCCCAGATACTGAACCTCGGTCATGCCAAAAGTGCATTTCTCCAAATTGGCACATAGCTTGTGTTGCCGCAGTGTTTGGAGAACCTGTCGGATGTGTTGGAGGTGCTCTTCCCAACTTTGGCTGAAGATCAGAATGTCATCCAAGTATACTACTACAAAGGAGTTGGTGAATGGCCGCAAGATGTCATCCATTAGCCTCATAAAGGTTGCAGGAGCATTCGTCAATCCGAAAGGCATGACCAACCATTCGAAGAGGCCCTCCTTGGATTTGAAGGCAGTCTTCCACACATCTGAGGGTTCAATTGGTACCTGGTGATATCCTGACTTCAGATCGATCTTGCTGAAATATTTCGCCCCCTTTAGTTGGTCTAGGAGGTCATCAATCCACGGGATCGGGTACCTATTACGGACAGTGATCTTGTTCAGCACCCGATAGTCAATACAGAGTCTCCACATCCCATCCTTCTTCTGTACCAACACTATCGGGCTCCCACAGGGCGAAGAACTCGGACGGATGTGACCTTTCTGCAGGAGCTCCTGAATCTGCCTCTTGATTTCATTGTTCTCCAGAACGGAGTGCCGATAAATTGGTCCATTGGGTAGCGGCGCACCTGGGGTCAGATCGATGGAGTGCTTGACTTGACAGTGCAGAGGAACCCCTGCCGGGGAGGTGAAGATGTCTTCGTACTCCTCCACAATCTTGTCCATCTGTAGCTTCCGTGCAAAGGGACCCCGTTTGGAGGCCGCGGCCACTTTCTTCTTCTTCCCTCGAGGGCGTATCATCAGGAAAACAAATTTCCTTGTTTTGGAAATGATCTTACTGCATTGTTTTGCAGTAATCAAAGAGATGGCGGCAGGTGGTGCTACCTCTAGTATCCTGAACAACTTATTTCCCAATGTAATAATAACAGCACGGGGCCTTGATTCATACACAGCATGTCGCTTCCACAAGTATGGTTGTCCTAGTAATATGTCACAAACTTCAAGGGGAGCAATGTCACACAATACCTCATCCGTGAAGGGCTTGATGTTGTATGGAAGGCGACACTGCTGGCTCACGCGAAGATCTCGCCCTTGGTGAAGCCACCCAATGGTGTATGGTTGTGGATGTGCTGTGGTCGGTAAGCCCAACCGCTTCACGACCTCTGCCGAAATGAGGTTCTTTTGACTCCCGCTATCAACAATGAACTGTATCGGGGAGCCCTTTACCCACATCTGGGAGTGGAAAAGACGCTCCTCCTCCTCTGGATCTTTGGGTTCATTTTTCTGAATCTTTGTGGTAGCAACAGTGGCACTGGGATCCACATCAATGATCTGCCTCCCTTTTTCATACCCCTTATCGGGTTCTGACTCAGAGTCGGAACATGCATCTGATTCTGAAACCTTTAGCTCAGCCACCAGTGACTGCTTGGCCCGACACTCACTTGTGTTGTGAGTGGAGCTCTTATGGAACTCGCACCATTTTCCAGTGTCCTTTCTCGGCTTCGCGGCGTTGCTCTTTGCTTGCAGCTTCAGCTGGTTGTCTTGGGCTGTCCCGCCTTGGCTTTGTCCTTTGTTCTGTGGTTTAGGGGCACCTTTCCCCTGCTTTGGATTCGCAGATCCAAAGTCTCGCTTCTTTTGTTTAAACTTCTGCTCGACCTTGACGGAATACCGGTATGCTGCGCCGAGCGAGGGGATGTTTAGGAACTGTATTTCTTCCTGGATGTACTTGTGCAGGCAGCCACGGTATTTGAGTATCAAATGTTGCTCCGAATCCTTGATACCCAACTTTGTGCGAAGGGTATGGAAAAGATTGGTGAACTCCGGCACGTCTTGGTCCCTTCCCTGCCGCAGCGTGGTCCACTTTATGTATTCATCCTCATAGCTTCCGACAGGGTAGTACTGCTCCTTGATGGCATCCCGGAACGAATCCCAGGTGGGTGCGGCTGAAAATAGTGAGCCAGTACATTCATCCTTCTACTCGCAGTAGGTTTCCCACTAGTCCTTGACGTGGGGGGCTGCTTTGAGAAGAGCAAAAACAATCTTTTCCCTACTCGAAAATTCATGAACAGAAAAATAACCCTCTAGCAGATTTAACCATTTATCTACGGCATCGGCGTCTATCTGACCCTCGAATATGGGGATTTCAAAATTAACTTGTACCTTAAAGGGTGTGGCGTTTCCAGAGGAGCTACTGGAAGCCGATGCGCCGCTTCTGGGTAGCCGCTGAAGGATCTGCGCAAAGTTGTCCATCATCGCATTCCGTTGTCGCTCGAGCGCTTCTTCGAGCAAGATTTTGATGGGATCTCCTGCCCCCTCGTCTTTCTTCTCGTCCGCCATGGGAGGCCGTCGAGATTTGCGAGGCTGGTCTTGCAAAGGTTCAACCAGTTCAAGCCCTAACTCCTTATATCCCGACCTTGTTGGGGACATGCAAAGAAAAACAGAGAAAAAGCAGACCGCTTTGATACCACTGATCCAGATTTAAACAGGAACGCAACAAATTATAGAGATAACCATATACACAAAGATGCAGCGGAAATAATACTTCATTTCTTTAATGGAAAATACTTGAATATGCTTACAGACAGAAATGGAAATAAACTAGCTAGGGCGATGGTAGCTTATCTCTGAGAAGAGATGTGATGGCTACATGCCTCTGAGCTATGTTACAATGAGGCTCGAAGGCCTATTTATTGTTGAGAAACAATGGAAAAACCCTTAACATTCCAAAACCTAACCCTAGGAGATGAAACGCCAAACTGTGGGCCCCGTTTGGGGGTAAGTTGGTACATCAACTTCCCGGGGTCGTAACTTTGGCATATGATCTCCGTTTGACGTGTACAATAGCTCATTAGAAAGATCTATCCGAGCACTATCATTGTTGGAACAGGCAACACCAGTCCATTCCATGGACTCGTGTTGCCCCCGGATTCCCCAAAAAACGTCGTTTAGGGCCTCAAAACGGCTCAGGAAGTTCAGGACCCGAAAAACTACTAAAAATAGTAAGTTGTGCTACAATTAAGGAAACTGAAAATGCTGAGAAAGACAATGGTGGGGGTCCAGGTGGACTTGGCAGGGGGCCACCAATATCCACCTGGATCAAGTCCTATGGGCAAATATTGGCCAGTCCATCACTGACCAGTGGCACTACATTGAGACTATACATGAGCAGTCAGAGCTCATTGCAAAAGCACATAGGGAAATCCAAAGAGCAAGGGCATCTCTTGGCAATATGCCTGATGCTACCAACAGAATGATCAATGTGCTAAATCACAGGACAAGTACTCAGCTGACCACCATGGGAATCGCCAACAGAACTGAGACCATCTCAGTAGTTAAAAGGGTCCTCACATTAAGAACCCCAGTACAAACATTAGAGAGGAGAAGCCAGGATATGCAGACAGAGATCAATAGATTCATGGACAGGTTTCTAGCATTACAGAACAGAGGTCTCCCTAGCATACTGAGCAGTGCAGGAAAACTACTTGCTCATGAAAATTATGCCAAAAGGGTCAACACCTTTGTTGCAAGTCAGATTGCAGAAAACCCCAGCACTTCAGCAGAATCAGGACCAGCACCAGGGAAGATTCTCTACAACAGGGTAGAGAACTTATTTTTTATTATGAATGAAATCAATCACTTGTTTGATGTGCCTCTGAATTTCTATAAGTACATAGAGGCATATGAGACTATAGAGGCAATTTTAAGACACCAATTGCCCACACAGGAAGTCTGGACTAGATTGACACAATTAGTATTATCAAACCAGAGCCTGTAAATCAAGTTTTTATTCAATTTCATAAGTGATCATGCACAGGAAAAACTTAATAAAATCAGCATGTAAAGAAAGGGTAAAGGGCTGAGCCAACTCAGCAGAACTATTCGGCCAGCAAGCAAGATGAACCGCTACAGGTGTCTGGGCCGAGAAGATACAGCACGGTAGCCGTAAAGGCACATTTTCCAGCATTAAAGCAAAACGTTCCAACCGACTCAGTGGCCTCCAAAGGTCAAAATATCTTTTGACATACATAAAGAGAATTTATGTTACATTCAAAGCTGTAATAACTTCTTATCTACTATCTTGTACGAATTGATGAAGATATTTATTTCTCAGATGACTCAATGCCTGAGATATTTTTGTATGAAACATTTGTATAAATCCCCCCTCGCATAAGTTTGCAGGGGTTGTTGTTGATGACTTTTCAAGAGTTCTTTTGATGTCAATTCTCAGAGAAATAATACAAAGGCTAAAGGAATTTCCAAAGCTCTGTGTTCCTTGATGCATTTTGGTGTTTAGCTGAAAGTTACAGGATTCCTGCGTACTTCATAGCACAATAAGTTTCCCTTAAAACTCTGTGTTATGTGTTTTGTAGTTTTTTCATCTCTCTTTCATGTTTCTAAGCTTTACAGTTAATGGCAAGGAAAAAGAATAGTTCCAGGATTTAATCACATATTACCCTGAACTCAATCTAAGCTGTTATGAATGTTTTTTCTTCAGTTATAGTAAATAAGGTGTAATTCTTAATTTCTGCATCTTCACTCTATATTTTTCACAAAAATAATTGTTTCAGGAATTTCAAGTTTGCTCCTGAGGAATATATCTCCTTCTCACACCCCAGCTTAGTGAAAAATTCTTAATTGCTTTTCACTGGCTGTTTACATATCATCATTAAAATTTCAAAGTTTGTTTATGAAGTATTTAAAAGGCCCTGTAATTTCAGCCACTCAACTCAAGATTTCAAACCACCTGTAGCCACAGACTCCATTGCCCAATGGACTAACCTCATCTGCAGATTTCTCACTTTAACTACAGAAAGACATCCATTAACCAAAGCTTAAACCAAGAACCCTCACTTCATAGCTAGCCTAACATCTCCACAGAACATAGACAAACCTTAAAGAGAGAGCCCTCTCCGATTATAGTTTGGCTAGAAACTGTAATCCAAAGATTGGTTAGTGGTTACCCCGGCCGTATTCCCTTGGGAGTCATAGGGAACAACCTGGGTGTTAACATAAATGGCGACTCCGCTGGGGACTATTTAGGATTTTCCAATTACTATCTATCTCCCAAAGCTATATATCAAGCCTGAATATCAGTCAGGAAGCCTTCAAAACTGTTTCTGTGTTACATTAACAGCTTAGGGAAGAGCTGCTTCAGTCAATCTTCTTAGCTTTGAAATATATATAGCCATTCCAAAATATCTTATCCAGTCCTTGCAGATATAAAAAATTCCTATAAAATCCACAAAAAACAGTTAGAAGCTGGCTCCCAATAAGAATCCACGGTACACTAGGTCAAACCCTGACCCTAACCCACCCACTATTTTTGATAATCCCAACTCTATCCCTAGAATCATTAGGAAGCAGCAAAGGCAGGAGCAGCTTGCTGATTTGAATCCAGATATAGTTCATCCCAACCGCGTTTCTACTCCAATCAAAATCCTTTTTCGGTCTACCCCCAATTCCCCTAGTTCACCATCCACATCTCAAAGCCCTCCTCTCACATCTTCATCCACTACACATATTCCCTTGACCAATACTCCTGGTTCAGCTTTACCTGTTACCCCTATGGTACCCATCGTTCCTTTTGTCCCATTTACCCTTGTCAATCCCCCAAACCTTGTGAATATGGCTAACAGATATGCTCCTTTGCAATTACCTGCTAATCCTGCAGCTTTACCCCAGGATTACCAAACCAAGATCTCATATTTTGACTCCACTGGCCCTTACTCTACTATTCAACATGCCAAGAGGATGCAGGATCACTTTGAGAACTATGAAATTGATGATGATAGTGTGAGACTGAGAATCTTTGTTCAAAGCCTAACAGGTGATGTCCGAACTTGGTTCAGGTCACTTGCTGTAAATACCATCACAACCCCTGATGAGCTTTATGAAGCCTTTACTAACAGATGGGAGAAGAAGAAAGATCCCCTGCACATACCTGGTGAATATGACACAATCAAGAGAGGTCCTCAAGAGACCATTCTGGAGTATTGTGCTAGATTCAACAATTTGTACAATGCAATACCACAAAACTTAAGACCCCCTCCTGATTTGGCCTTGTACAAATTCCATGATGGATTTGATCCTGACATGGCATATCAGTTGAAGGAAAGAGCCCCTGAAACCCTTGAAGAAGCCCAAAAGGTTGCTGTCACAGTAGAAGCAAACCTGATTGCTAAAAGAAACAGGGCAAGATTGGAAAAGATAAGCATATACAAAGAAGAACCTTCAGCTTTTGATCAAAAACTAGATGCAATACTTAATGGAATGAAGAGATTGGGTGATAGAGTGGAATCGGTGGAGAGAAAGGCATCATGGGAAGCACCACAAAATAACCCTACAAGGAATCCAAACTTTAGGAGAAATCAAAACCCAAACGCTGGCAAGCCCAGTTCTGATCCAGAAATCAGACCTCCATTCCAAGAAAACTATGCCGAAACATCCACTTCAAATGAGCAAGAAGATGATACCCACATTAACCTGATGGGCCTGAATGATGGGCATCAAGTTTTTCTTAGTAAAGAGGATCAAGAGGATGGTGGAATTGAGCAATTCCAAACCAAATCAGGTGAGTCATTTGACTTTAAACAAGGCTATGACACAGCTGTTTATGAAGTTCATAAACAATACAAACTGAGGAGCAGAACTGTAAATATCACACAGCCTGAAAAAACAAAGGATAGACTGCAGCCTAAAAGAGCCATAGGCCCAGAACCAATCAACACAACTGACCCACTTAAAAAAGAGGTAATTGTTGAAGAAATTACTGAACAAATTCCCCCAACACAACAGCCACTGGCTGCACCTTCTTTGCAGCCTCATCTGAGTGACTTTCCTCAAAAGATGAATGAAAAACATAAGCCCCAAGGTCAAGACAAGGATCAAGAAGAAAATTTAGTGAACAAAGAAAAGGTTGTTGCCCACAACACTAAGTTTCAAACTGAAAAACCTTTTGACTTGGAAGCTGAAATTGGCAAACTGAAAGTAGCCATCCCTCTCTCAGAATTAGCCAAGCATGACATCTACAAACAACAGATTAAGAAATCCCTTCAACTCACTCATAGTAAAGATAATGTCAATGTGTTGGATGACACCCCAGAATTGCTGTTCGATCCAGAGGTTGATGGAAAAACAGTGGTCACAGGGATCTTACCTTTCTATGTCATTTTACATGTGCATGACAAGATACTACACAACGCAATGTTTGATTCAGGTGCTTCTCACAACCTTATGCCTAAATCGGTGATGGAGAAGCTAAATCTAGACATTACAAGACCATATAAGGACCTGTTCTCATTGGACTCCAGCCAAGTTAAGTGTTTAGGCTTGATAAAAGATTTATGTGTATCCCTTGTCCAATATCCAAACAAAACAATCTTAATGGATGTTGTAGTTGCTGATATCCCACCCAAATATGGAATGTTGTTATCAAGATCATGGGGGGCTAAACTCCAAGGTTCCTTACAGTTAGACATGTCATATGCCACAATCACAGTCTTTGGTCAACCCAAGAGACTATATAGAGAGTCACTTATGAAATACATGGTCAGCAGTGAAGAAAAACCTCAAAACTTTCCCATATATGCTGTCCATTCTGATATAGATTCATACATTCTCTTCAATGATAATTCAGGTTTCACAAATAATGATGAAACCAACACACTCAAACAAGATCAGGACTTTAATGAACAAGCTGCTGCTCTAGATATAAAGCTGATCCAATCAAGTGATGAGACTGTTCCAAAAAACAAACTAAATGAAAAACCAGAACTTCAACTCACAATCCCAGACCATAGAGAAATTATTAGCTCTCCCCAAGAACATGAGATCCTATGGTTCCTTGAATTTGATGGATCAGTCAACAAGCTAGGGGTCGGAGCTGGAATTTGGATACATAATAAACAAAACAGTCATGCAGAAGGCAGAGCTTATAGACTGAACTTCAGGTGCACTAACAATATGGCTGAATATGAAGCTCTCTTACTAGGCCTCAAGCTAGTAAAATCCCTACAAGCCATAAAAGTTTCAATCCTAGGAGATTCAGACCTAGTCATCCAACAAGTAAAGGGTAATTTTGTCACCAATGACAAAAGACTGAGGTCTTATAGGTCTGCTGCTACTGAACTACTAAATTCATTCACTAAATTTCAGATTACCAAAATTCCTAGGACTCATAACCTTCATGCTCATAGTTTGGCCACATTTGCAAGTACCTGTAAGCTACCTTTTGAGCCCCACCACTATTTTACAGCTGAGATAAAACATAGACCATCTGTCCAAACAATGTCAAGGATTGGCAAGTGTTTGACGATGACATACAAATAAACAATTTCTTGACTTTGCAGCAAGAATTTTCAGGACTAAATATTGACACCGAAAGAGCAAGTCAATCACAAATACTTGAAAGAGCAAGTCAATCACAAATACTTGAAAGAGCAAGTCAATCAAAAATACAGTATGAACAAAACAACAAAGCAATATCACCTAAAACAGCTAACCAAATGCTACATCCTACAATTTTTAACAAAGACAACATACTAGAAATCCAACAAATTAGTTGTGAGGAGACAACTGATGATGAAGCTGAAGTGATACAGTTAAAAGACAATTTTCTTCCAACTGGCTTAGCTCCATTGGAAGACATTTTTGACTCCAATGATGTTCCCAACAAACCAAAAATGCAGCCCCTCAACACTGCCATAGAAGAGTGTAACATTGGGACTGTTGAAAAACCCAAAATAATAAAATTGTCTGCTGCATTACCCCCTGATCAAAAGCCTAAATACATTGACCTTTTCAAGGAGTTCCAGGATGTCTTTGCTTGGAGTTATGAGGATCTAAAATCCTATGACACCTCTGTAATTCAACACACCATCCCTCTCAAGCTAGATCAAAAACCCTTTAAGCAAAAACTTAGGAGAATCAATCCTATGCTTCTCCCAGCAATGGAACAAGAGGTACAAAAAATGTTTAAGGCTGGCATCATAGCACCAATCAGATTCTCTGATTGGATTTCAAGCTTAGTCCCTACAAGAAAGAAAACCGGTGAAATAAGGCTCTGTGTTGATCTAAGGAACTTGAATCAAGTGTCCTTAAAAGATAATTACCCCTTGCCCAAGATGGATAACATTTTGCAGAGAGTAGTGGGGGCCTCAAGAATTTCTCTACTTGATGGATTCTCAGGTTTCAACCAGATCTTAGTTCATCCTGATGATCAGGACAAAACAACATTTACAACCCCATGGGGAACCTTCAAATATGTTAAAATGCCTTTTGGGTTGAAGAATGCAGGGGCTACATTCCAAAGAGCAATGGATATTGCTTTTGCCAAAGAGATTCATGACTTTCTTGTCATTTATTTAGATGACCTCACACCCTTTTCCAAGTCTGACCAAGAACATTTGAAACACCTAAGGCATATATTCATAACTTGTAGGAAATATGGAATTTCCTTAAATCCTAAAAAATCCCTGTTTGGTTTGGAAGAAGGTAAACTGTTAGGTCACATCATCTCTAAAGATGGCATTAGGATTGATCCAGATCGAATCCAAGCCATCTTACAAATTCCCCACCCAAGAAATGTAAAGGAATTACAAGCCTTTTTGGGCAAAATCAACTTCCTAAGGAGATTTATCCCAAATCTGGCCGAATTAAGCAGGTTACTAAATAACATGTTGAAAAAGGATTCAAAGGTAAAATGGACGGTAGAAGCCAGTCAAGCCTTTGAAGGAATAAAGGTGGCCCTCACGCAAACTCCAGTTCTGACAAATCCACAATTTGATAGGGAATTTATCATATTTTCCTTTGCCTCCCAACACACAATTACTGATGTTTTATTACAGAAAGATGACCAAGGAAATGAGAAACCCATTGCTTTCTTTAGTAAAGCTCTTAGAGATGCACCCCTGAAATACCAGATCATGGAAAAACAAGCATATGCTTTGGTCAAAGCTATTAAAGACCTTAGGATCTACATCCTATACTCCCATGTTATAGCCTATGTACCAAGCCCAATTGTGAAAGACATACTTACTCAAGAGAACTTAGAGGGCAGGAGAGGAAAATGGATTGCCAACATTTTAGAATTTGGTATTGAAATAAAACCTACAAAACTGATAAAAGGGCAGGGCTTGGCCAAATTAATGTCTGAAACAAATTTCAAAGCCTTGAACATCAACCAACTGGACAGTGAACCGAAGCTGGCGACTCCAAAGATCAATGTAGCCTTTGAAAAATCCCCCTGGTATTATGATATCTGTTATGTGTTACAGAACCTGTGTGCTCCCCCAGGGCTGTCCAGAACTAAATGTAGGTTCTTAAAAATGAAAGCTTCAAAATTTTGTGTTATGGATGGAAATCTGCTTTGGAAAAACCATGAGGGTATCTTATTAAACTGTTTGACTGAAAATGAGACTAACAAAATCATGGAAGAATTTCATGCAGGTAATTGTGGTGGACATTTGTATTGGAAGTCCACTGTGGATAAGATATTGAGAGCTGGTTATTATTGGCCCACTGTTTTCTTTGATATCAAGAAATTTACTACTTCATGTCATAAATGCCAAGTGTTTGAGGGAAAGAGAAAGTTGCTGCCACTTCCTTTGAGGCCTATTGCAACAGAGAGACCTTTTCAGCAATGGGGCTTGGATTTCATTGGGGAAATTCATCCCTCATCTTCAGGCCAACATAGATGGATTCTAATAGCTACAGACTACTTCACCAAATGGATTGAGGCAATCCCATGTAGGCAAGCAAATGACTCCACTATCATTCAGTTCCTTGAGGCCAATATCCTTGCTAGATTTGGCTGCCCTGACAAAATAATAATAGACAATGCTGCTGCTTTTAGATCTAAGAAGATGGTGAATTTCTGCCACAAATTTCACATTACCTTGGGCCATTCTACTGCATACTATCCCCAAGGAAATGGCCTTGCATAATCATCAAATAAAAGTTTGGTAAACATTATAAAGAAGGTGTTAGAAGAGAATAAAAAGAATTGGCATAAGAAGCTTGTCAATGCCTTATGGGCAGATAGACTAACAACCAAGAGATCAATTGGGGTCAGCCCATATGAGTTAGTCTATGGACTAGAAGCCAAATTTCCTTCATCACTAGTCATCCCTGTTATGAAGCTACTGCAAGAAAGTCAAGCTGAGCCCAATGATATGCAAAGGAGGGTGAATCAAATTATCTGTCTACAGCAAACTAGAGACCAAGTTTATAACAGAGTTCAAATCCTACAAGAGAAGCTGAAGAAAGCTTTTGACAGAAGAACTAAGGCTGAGGATTTCAACATGGGTGACAAAGTTCTCAAGTGGGATTCAAGAAGGGAAGACAAAGGAAAACATGGAAAATTTGATTCCCTTTGGAGAGGACCATTTATCATCCAAGCAGTACAAGGAAACAACACTTACTTTCTTAAGAACCTTGATGAGACTGATCTGGATGAAGGCCCTGTGAATGGCAGGATGTTGAAGCACTATTTTGACTACCTTCCATGAATATAGCATGGCTGTCCCCTTGTACATAATTTACTGTGTGTATTGCTCTTTTTCAGCATGTGAATAACTTAGTTTCAGGGATCCTGCAGAAGCAGGAAAAGGCTGTAGTTCAGCAAGTTCTATAAGTATGACAGTTGACAATTTTGATGTTTCAAGCAAGAAAGGACTCCAAGTGCTGGTAAAGAAAAGTCAAAGAGCCAAGGCATCCTGACCTGTTGTTCTTGGTCTTTCAAATGAAAAACCATCCCCATGTGGAGCCACTGTTAGCTACCTATACCAATAGGTTTCATATTTCATGATGGGCAAAGAAAGTTCCAAATATGCTCTGCTTTGATGATGCAAAGATCCCATATTTCCAAGAGAAGACAAGGTGTGTATATAGCTTGATGTGTCCTCAATTTTGATGGATGCTCCAACAGCCTAAGCTGGATCATGCCATGTTTTAAATTTTCAGTTGTAGAATAGAGAAAGAAGTCTGTCCAAACTGTTTAATCTTGGCAGACAAGTAGCCTAGGTAGAGAAGTAAGGCTCCCAACTGCTTAATCTGGGACCTTGGAGGCAATAAGGGTAGCATTAGATAGAAAATCAAAAGGGAAAAGCCAATGGAAAAGAAAAGGCACATAAGGGTCTGCAAGTCCAAGTGCACCCTCCAAGAAGAAACAAAAAATGCTAGGCAAATAGATGGGTAAGTAGATGGGGTTGCAGAAATATAATTCCTTTCAAGGGAGAGTTTGATAACCTGGTCACAAAGGCAAAACAGTGGATGGAGAGGCTCCTCTTCTACATCATTTGCAGCAAACTAAAGGAGCATGTCTAACTTCCCATTTTCCCCCTTCACATCCATTTACTAACATCCCTTAATCAGCCAAGATTCATGGAGCAATTTGAGGTTTTATACTGGTTCTTATGCCTTTAAAACCACATTTCCTGTGCAAAAATCTTTTCATTTTGATCTACTCCCTAAGCTAAGTAGTTTTCAAAAAAGCTTAGTAAGATCACTCCTCATTCACCCTTTCTTCCATATTAACCCCTAACCTCTATTATCTAAATCCTCTATGTTGCCCTGTCCCTATTATTATAACACCATGGTGTATAAACCCCAAGCATTGTATAAATACCCCTCCCCTTGGCATTATAGCCATATGTTCACTGTCAGGGATTGAATTGGCATCTGGTCAGTTTAAGAACCCTAAACCTTACCCCTTTTTCCCTTCTGAAGCCATTTGACCCGTTAAAACCTTCATTGGCTAAGAAACCTTGTAAAAATCCATTATTTTACCCCTAACCCGCTCCATCTGAAAAATATCCACCAAAAACCCACTTTTCTCCGTTTGTCCAAAGTCTTAGCGCCATGTGCATTTTTGTGAAAACACATAAAAAACCCACTTTATTCCGTTACCCAAAGTTTGAGTGCTATCCGCAATTTTCATAGAAATACATTGAAAAACCATGGAAATCCGCCATATTCCAAAGTTTTCCGCCGGGCGCAAATCCCAAAAAGAATTATTACTTTTATCCCGCCCGCGTCCGTATCATCCGCCCACTTCAGCGACCCGTCAACCGTCCGATCGGGTGCCTTTGATCCGACGGCCCACATGGATATCGGACCGGCCCTGACGTCCAGAAGATACCATCCGATATCTGTCAGAGGGTGACGTCAAGCCTCGGCCACGCGTCACCCCCATGTTGTATCGGAGGTACCTCTGACATTACCGCTTCCGTATGGGAGGTGGTGCGATATAATACCACCTGCGGTTTCGGGTTTCCGCCAAACCGCCCTGCAAACGTCACTGCCATCATCATATACCACGTCAGCACCGCGTCGGTACGCCCCGTCCTCCATTGCTCCACCTGTCTGCCACCTCATCATCCCCGTGGACCTCTCATATGGCGCCACGTCACCCGTTGACGTCACGCTGATGTCATCCGACCCTGACCCCACCTATGACGTCATGCTGACGTCATCCAAAAAACGCGCCAAATTTCCAAAAATCAATATTATAGCGAAAATTTCGCGTTTTTTGCACTTTTCTACAAAAAACGACTGTTGCACCTGCATGCATTTTTCACATCCAACCGTGCACCAACCTGCAGGACTCGACCTGGAGACCGCCAGCACACCATTCCACGTGCATTCCTGTCCATTGCTCTCTAAAAACCAGGTATTTATCCTTGAGAATCCTTCCTCCAGCTGGTTTTGTCTGTAAATTGCCAAGGAAGCTTAAATCTGTGAAAAAACATATAATTCACCGGTAATTCCACTGTGCCTGCTCTCCATCTACACCTAGAACGACGAAATTCACCAGCTAAGCCTCATTTTCCAAAGAATCCATAAATAACTGCACTCTGTTCGCGTAGTCACGAACTGGTAATCCGAATTATACCCTTTGACTGAGAGAAACACATTAAGGACACACAGTTGCCCTATTCACGTTTTAAGCAATATTTCAATTGCTGGAATTGATCATTTATCAGCTATCCATAAGTGAATCACATTTTTATCAAAGAAAACTCTCTTGTGTTGCTTTGCATAGCAACACCAGTCCATAAACAACAGAATTTTCAAGTGACCATGGATGCCCCAGTAGCTCCTATAGCCCTCAATGTTTCCCCTTTAAATGCCCCTCAGAGATAATTGGAGTGGAAAGCATTAGCAGAATTGGAATATCAAATCTCAGAGGAAATGCTAAGCCACAGCAAGTTCCACATTCACCTGCTAAATGAATTAAAAATAAAACATGAGAGTGGAACAGATATATTGGGCATTTGGGATTCCTTCCTCCCAATCTTCAAGCTCCCTCAGGTCAATCAATTTCCTGACCTAATTCACCTATGTGCTGATGGTTATGATGCCACCCAGAGGGTTGTGCTTGACCCTTCAGGCACAGTTGTTTTCTATATTACCCCTGAGGCCATCAAAGAGATGCTGCAGTTCAAAACATAGAAGAAATTGGTTCCTCTATCACTGGTTGATCTGATAAGGCAGGGAGCCAAAATGACAGATGCCCAGATCACCAAACTAAACCAACTATTTATTGATTCTGATACTGTGAAGTACCCTCCCATTAGTCATGTTTACCTCAACCAATTGGGCAGGGACCTTGTTGATATGATCAGTCCCATCCTGGGGTACGACTCAATTGAGTATGTAGATGAAACTGTGCTGGTGATGATGCTCATGTTCTCTCCTGGCAAAACTCCAATCTGCTACGACTATGCCACTTACATATCTGGCAAAATGCATGAGCAATTGATGAACCTATCAAGGGAAAGGGTGTTCAAATACACCTCCTACATTTACCACTTGATTTTATACCACCAACATGAGAAATTCTCTTTTGCTATGAAAAGAGAGGATGCACAAGGCAATCCGAGGTCAGTAGTGTATTGGACCTCTGCTTTTCACTGCATATCAAATTCTCCATACACTTACTGTGAGTTCATAGATCTTTTTATCCATCCAGCCATGACTCTGCTTCTGGGCTCACCTCCTCCAAGATTAACCGATGAGATGCAGAGACTCCTTCACTTGTCAAAAGCATACAGCATTGGGGATTGGTATTTTTACCAACATCACACAGTCATTAGGATATATGGCTGTGAGTTACCCCCATACAGACTGCCCAGATATGTGCCTATGAGGTTGTTTGCCCTTGAATACTTCAGGCAATTTGGAAATGCTGATGTGAAGAACTTCTCAGGCAAAGGCAAGAAAGCACAGCTGAAGGTAAGAAACCAATTGGGTCACTTTCTCTATAACAAAAGGGAGGAAGGCTGGATAGAGGCAGATAGAATGTTAGAAGGCCTTGGCTTAAAGACTAGTTTCCTCTGGAAACCTTATGACCCCAATCACTTTGTAACTGTAAGAAGGGTCAAATATAGACTAGCCAGCTATGACCATATGAGGTTTCCTCATGTAGAAAAATATGAAAATCAAGAAAAATGGAGGAGGGGCACCTTAGAGGAACCTGTCACACAAGAAGAGTTAAATGAAAGAGCACGCAGAAATCTTCTAAATATGGCTGACTTGGAGCTTTCTGCACAGGTGTTTACTCTTCCAAGCATTCAAGTGGGAACAGCTGCATCTTCCTCCACAGCAAATCAGCAAGCGGCCAAAGCTACTGAGCAAGCCTCTGCCAAAGGCAAGGAGAAAGAAATGGAACCAGAACAACCACCTCATGAGGAGGTACAGCAACAGCAACAGGTACAACACCCACAAGAGGGGCAGCAAGAGAAAGAGCAGCCATTGCAGCAGGAAAAGGCAGCTGAGGCCCCAATTTCTACTAAGCAGCGACCACCACAAATGGTGCCCCCTAGGCAAGAAACAACGGTTGAAGCCTCAGTCCTCCAAACTCCTCAAAAGGAAGACATAAGCAGAAAGAGGGACAGAGAGACTCCCATGACAACATCAATAAGTCATGGGGAGAAAAGGCATAGAATGAATCCTCTTTCAGAGGAGGAAACGCCAATAGGATAGTCATTAGGCATGGGCCCACCTAGTATGGAGGCATCTGCAAGTTCCTTCCAACAGGAACAAGAGAGAACAATGGGAGGGGAAGTCAGCTCCTTGAGCCAACAGAGAGAACATGAACTGGGCATCAAACAGCAGTTCATTGACATAAAGAAGAGGAATGAGCCCATAAAAATACAGTTGTACAATCATTTATTGAAAATGGCTCCCACTAACCAGCAATGACTGATGTCTGCATATGATGTTCAGGAGGGCAAGATGATCATGAGTCACTTGATGCCAACTACATTGCAGCCACAATACCCTTCAGACTACTTGAGGACTAATCTTGAGGTCCTTGCCAAAGACATCCACCCAATGGACAAAATTGAACTGCATAAACAAACGGGTGAGATGGTGTATGCCTCCTTGGCAGACAAGACATTGGATAATTACAGGCTAGAAAATAGCCTAAATAATACAGCTGCTCAGCTTGAGTTGGAGAGGGCCTCCTCTCAAGCAAAGGACAACAGGATCAGGGCCCTAGAAGATATAATCATAGAGATTGGGCATGACCCCAAGGACATCAAGGGCATACAAGAAATATTGAAATTAAGGGATGCAGACATGGCAGCTTTGAGGAAAAAGATCAAAATCCCAGCAACTATTCACCCTCAAACGGATGAAGTTGCCCAGCAGAGACATGATCAAGAGGCCACAGCTTTGCTGGTGTCTTTATACAAACAATTGATCCAGACTCAAGAAAAGTTGGGAGAGTCAGAGGCTGCACAGGCAGCATTACAAGCATCATTACAGCAAAAGGAAGGAGGTCAGACATCTCAGCCTCCTCCAGAAATAATCAATCTGGAAGAAGCTCCTAAGACCACTGCCCCTCCCATTCAGCAGACTGAGCAAACAGCACCATCTACATCAGCAGCTGCACCGACAACAGAGCAGGCTCAAAGTCTAGATATGCAGAAACTTAAGAATGAAATTCAGGTCCTGGAAGCTCAAATGTCAGAGCTGAATCAAGCCAAAGAGACTTTGGCTAAAATAAATGAAAAATATGATAAATCCAAGCAGACTGTAGCTGAAAAAGAAAGAGAGACAAAGGCTCTCAAAAAGAGGATAAATGAGCTGGAAAAGGAGCTCACACTTGATAAAATAACAGCTGAGCTCAAGGCAGTCCTATGGGGAAATATTGGCCAGTCCATCACTGACAAGTGGCACTACATTGAGACTATACATGAGCAGTCAGAGCTCATTGCAAAAGCACATAGGGAAATCCAAAGAGCAAGGGCATCTCTTGGCAATATGCCTGATGCTGCCAATAGAATGATCAATGTGCTAAATCACAGGACAAGTACTCAGCTGACCACCATGGGAATCGCCAACAGAACTGAGACCATCTCAGTAGTTAAAAGTGTCCTCACATTAAGAACCCTAGTACAAACATTAGAGAGGAGAAGCCAGGATATGCAGACAGAGATCAATAGATTCATGGACAGGTTTCTAGCATTACAGAACAGAGGTCTTCCTAGCATACTGAGCAGTGCAGGAAAACTACTTACTCATGAAAATTATGCCAAAAGGGTCAACACCTTTGCTGCAAGTCAGATTGCAGAAAACCCCAGCACTTCAGCAGAATCAGGACCAGCATCAGGGCAGATTCTCTACAACAGGGTAGAGAACTTATTTTTTATTATGAATGAAATCAATCACTTGTTTGATGTGCCTCCGAATTTCTATAAGTACACAGAGGCAGATGAGACTATAGAGGCAATTTTAAGACACCAATTGCCCACACAGGAAGTCTGGACTAGATTGACACAATTAATATTATCAAACCAGAGCCTGTAAATCAAGTTTTTATTCAATTTCATAAGTGATCATGCACAGGAAAAACTTAATAAAATCAGCATGTAAAGAAAAGGTAAAGGGCTGAGCCAACTCAGCAGAACTATTCGGCCAGCAAGCAAGATGAACCGCTACAGGTGTCTGGGCCGAGAAGATACAGCATGGTAGCCGTAAAGGCACATTTTCCAGCATTAAAGCAAAACGTTCCAACCGACTCAGTCGCCTCCAAAGGTCAAAATATCTTCTAACATACATAAAGAGAATTTATGTTACATTCAAAGCTGTAATAACTTCTTATCTACTATCTTGTATGAATTGATGAAGATATTTATTTCTCAGATGACTCAATGCCTGAGATATTTTTGTATGAAACATTTGTATAAATCCCCCCTCGCATAAGTTTGCAGGGGTTGTTGTTGATGACTTTTCAAGAGTTCTTTTGCTGTCAATTCTCAGAGAAATAATACAAAGGCTAAAGGAATTTCCAAAGCTCTGTGTTTCTTGATGCATTGTGGTGTTTAGCTAAAAGTTACAGGATTCCTGCGTACTTCATAGCACAATAAGTTTCCCTTAAAACTCTGCGTTATGTGTTTTGTAGTCTTTTCATCTCTCTTTCATGTTTCTAAGCTTTACTGTTAATGGCAAGGAAAAAGAATAGTTCCAGGATTTAATCACAGATTACCCTGAACTCAATCTAAGCTGTTATGAATGTTTTTCTTCAGTTATAGTAAATAAGGTGTAATTCTTAATTGCTGCATCTTCACACTATATCTTTCACAAAAATAATTGTTTCAGGAATTTCAAGTTTGCTCCTGAGGAATATATCTCCTTCTCACACCCCAGCTTAGTGAAAAATTCTTAATTGCTTTTCACTGGCTCTTTACATATCATCATTAAAATTTCAAAGTTTGTTTATGAAGTATTTAAAAGGCCCTGTAATTTCAGCCACTCAACTCAAGATTTCAAACCACCTGTAGCCACAGACTCCATTGCCCAATGGACTAACCTCATTTGCAGATTTCTCACTTTAAGTACAGAAAGACAACCCTCAACCAAAGCTTAAACCAAAAAGCCTCACTTCATAGCTAGCCTAACATCTCCATAGAACAGAGACAAACCTTAAAGAGAGAGCCCTCTCTGATTATAGTTTGGCTAGAAACTGTAATCCAAAGATTGGTTAGTGGTTACCCCGGCCGTATTGCCTTGGGAGTCATAGGGAACAACCTGAGTGTTAACACCTCTGTCTAGATTTCCAGAGTAGTCACTTTCGTTCCTTTTCAGACTCCTTAAAAGAAAAGGTCCATCTGAGCACTTATCACTTCAGGCTCATTAAAAATCGAAGGCGACTAGACTCATCTTTAGCTTTCTCTCGACTCATAAAAATTGAAAAAGCAAGTTGTGTCAAAGCGTCATAAAATTTATTTTAATCAAAATAACGTCATTGTTCCCTCGTTGGTCTTTAGGTTGAGAAATGGAGTCTACCAATCAAGGATTTACCCTTGGGGGAATCCTAGTCCCTTCTCCTCTTGGGGGGATGTTGGTGCTCCACACATGGCTACATTGTCCCTCCCAAGACTCACAATTGGCCTGCCAGTATGGATTTTCTCGACGTCTATCGCTCAAAACACTGCAATTCCTCAGCAATCCAATCAACAACTAGATGAAGTTGCTCCCCAACCTTCTACTTCATTTGTTTCTCCCTCTCCTTCTTCCTCTTCGCTTGGTGAAGCTAGTAATGGTAAAAACCAAGTGAATGAGAAGAAGAAGAAGAAAGGGAAGGAGAAGAAGAGGAAGAATCCAACCATGAAAAGGGGCAACCGTGCATCATCTGGCGAAAATCCACACACTGCACCTTCCAAACCTAAATCTCCATGTGTCATTTGCAAGGGAGACCACTATCATCGAGATTTTCCCTGCATCCCACAGATCCTGAGGGACTGGTCTCCTTGCTTGCATAATCTGGTGTCCTCAACCTATGATGATCATGTTGAAAGTACACCATCAACTAGTGAAAACGAAGTCAATGGACAAAAAAGAAGATCTAAATTTCCTTGTAGACTGTGTGAAGGTGATCATGCCCTCCACCATTGTCCCTTCCTGGATGAAGCTAAAAGAGTCTTGGATAACTGTCCTACTTCACCGCTACGTCTTCCTCCTGGATACAAGAAACTCTTGTTGAGTCCATCGCTAGTTTAAAATCTAACTGACACACCTTTGTTGTCAATTGAAGCACCTATCACTGAAGATAAACCCTCTAAGTCCACACTGGACCAAAGTCAGCAGGTCGAGATGGCAGTCAACCCAATATTGTCTTCAGAGGGTCAACCTTCCGATGATATTGTCACAAAAGAGAATGAGAACGACACCATTCAAATTCTCTTTGTAAACACAAACTCCGATGAACATGGGGGCAATCTACCCATTCCTTTACCGCAGGAAGGAAGCTCGTCAGAGATTTATCCGGCCATTTATTCGGCCCCTCCTCCAAGCAATCTAGTCGTTTCCTTCAATTGGAACCTACTAGGGAGACCGTGCCTACCATCTAATGTACCATTCCAAATCATAGTACAAGATTACGGAATGATCATGGTTGGTACTATCATAGATGAAGGGATTTCCATTAGTATCCTTTCCTCCACTACTTGGAAAGAATTTGGTTTGCCATTGCTTTTGCCTGAGATTTGAAATCTGTCAGGCTTCAACAAAGGAACCAGTCGACCGTTATGGATCCTTCTAAATTTGCCTATAACTTTGAGAAGGAAAACCGTTTATCTGAACATAATGGTAGTCCAAGGGACCACTAGATTACAATCTACCACTTGGACGTGACTACATTTATAGCATGGGAACTATTGTTTCCTCACTCTTTCGAGTGATGTGTTTTCCTCATGAAGGCAGAGTGGTCGAGCTCGTAGACCAGCTTTCATTCCCTAGTTCAAACACAACTATTAGTCAAATGCCATCCCTAAGTAGTCTTTTTGCACAAGTAATGTCTCATCAATCTCCAGTCCGTCTACCTGATTATCGTGAGTGATTCGATGATTATGACTGAAACCCAGGAGGCATGTGCCCTGGTCTGCTTCAGCAAAAAAACCCCGAATATAAGGTAGGTTTCTACATAAGAATATGACTAGTTTGACACCCTGTCTGTCTAGGAAAATGGATTTGGACTGGAAAAAGATTCCCCCGTCAAAGGTAATGTGATTGGGACTGACAACAATCACCTTTGTCCATTTCGATGGACATCGCCAAGGAAGCGTTTTGTCTACGACACGTATGTAACAATCTTGCTAATGCAAGAACTCCCATATGGTGACCTAGAAACTCTACTTTATACTTGGGGGCATGTAAGCCTTTTTGTATGCAAGTAAAAAGCGACCAACGTAACTCTAACCTCGTAGTTTTTACTAACTTCAACCGCTTAAGTTAGTGGATTGGTATGATCAACCATTCACCTTTGTCGGGACCAATGGAAATGGCAAAGTAAAGGAGATTTTTCCCACCGAGAAGCTATCCTACCTAACCTTAGTAGTTCTTTAAACATAAGACAGTAGTTGGTCATTCTTAGCTTTCATACAAAAGGTTCAGGAGCAAAGTTGTGTATGGGGCAAGCTCCCTAAAAAATGAACCTACCGATGAGCAGTTTCACGCGAAGTTCAAGCTCGTTAAAAAATAAACCTAGCCATGAGCAGTTTCACGCGAAGTTCAGGCTCGTTAAAATATAAACCTAGAAATGAGCAAGTATTCCCATAGAGTTCAAGCTCATTAAAAAATGAACCCCACCTTCGGTAAATAACCATTGCGATTGCATAATTATTAGCTTTTGAACCTTGGTCGTGTTCTTACCATCACCTCCATTCTTTTTTAGCCAATAATACATCTCCATTTGATTGTTTAACCTTTTGAGGAACAACTGTGATGAGTGATTCTATTAGCCACCTTCTTTACACTGTCATGATTGAAAAGTTCCAAACCTTACTTGGAACAAGTCGCTATCCAAAAACAATACTCATTCCTCAAAAAAGGAGTCTCCTTTAAGCTCTTTTCATCTGACTCATAAAATATGAAAATATTGTCGAGAAATTGGCCTCTCCAGCTCGTTAAAATGATTGGAAGTGCCATCCCTCCTTTATATTTTAGTCTTTTTGGACCTGAGGGATTATTACACACAACGATCGAGCCCTTGTCTTGTTCGGCTCGTTAAAACTATCGAAAAGTCATCCCTTTCATATTATTTTACACCTTTTCAGACTTAAGGGATTACATTATGAAAAGGACCACTGGATTTGCCTTTATGTCTCTTTCTAGACTCTCTAAAATTGAAAAGTAACGAGTTATCTTTGTCGTTAAACTCGTTAAAGCAATAGCGACAAACTTGTCCATGCAGACAAGAGTGAGTTTCACTGTCGCTAGGCTCATTAAAACATAGCGACAGGTTTACCTGAAGGGAAAATTATAGAACAAGCATATGTTATTCTCCTCAAGCTTGACAAAAATAAAGAGGTACTGGTCAGCAATGACTAGGGAAAAAGGGAAGAAAACTTGAATAGCTTCATTAGTAGCAAGTCGCTCTTGAACATGACACTTTCACTCCGTCACCATGATTGAGTCAAGTTGGGTTATTCCATTCACCGGTCATATCACCATTGGTCCACCATACCATCCATTTTTGGGGTTAACACTACCAATCCATTTCAGCGTCACTGATATGTTCAAGAGAATTCGCTCAGAGAATTCACCAACCTAGCTAATGTCTCATCCGCTGCAATACCTTCACTCTCTATTTTTCATGACCGCCACCCTGAACCTTATATCATCACATTGTTTTCACCTCCACAAAATCATTTGCTCCGTTCTATGTCATAGATGTGGGATTCATTAAGGCCCTCCTACAATGGATCACTTCTTGTCGACGTCAGCTCATTATCCAAGAAGTCGACTTAGGAACAACCCTTTTAGTACTTTGAAGCTTGCATGCCTCAATGGCAAGTTTCTCACTTCCAGTGACAGGTTTACATCAATGGCCTTCGACTGAAAGATTTTACGTGGTGTTCGACATCAACTCATGTATTCACACTGCGTGAATTGTACCACAGTACCTCGAGGGTCATCATCATTATCGGTGATTCCTCTCGCACATGTTAACAACTTACATCATTAGCTAGTAATCAGGCGATGTCTTTCCATATTCAACATCAGAACATCTTTTCACATGGATCGACTTGTACTTCGGACGAAGATTAAACGAGTTTGAAGACCCCGGATCTAGTTTCATCCATTCAGACTATGATATATTCAGGAAAATAAAGACATCAAATGTGCATCACAGCTGCACAGATAATCATCGAAACTAAAGGATGATGGCTCTACCAGAATCATCAGTCTACCATGCAGATGGTTGTCTGCCTTATGTACATAAATATGAATTTATAAAGTTGAGCATGGGAATGCCCACCTTAGCTAGATCATGAAAATATTGTGAAGATAACATATTGTATTGTACCTTATTACAGGTCACCTTCCAGTTCGAGAAAACCTCGGATCCTCATTATAAAGCATTTCACTCGACATCAAAAGATTTATGACCTCATGCTTTAGGGAGCAACTGTTAAAGACATATTTGGGCACTACAACCCCAATCACATATGTCCATAAACCAACAGCTTCTAAACCCCTAAAAGTGTTGTTTCATACCCTAAAGGAACAAGGTCAACTGATTACATCATCTCCTAGAAGTTCTCCATGAAAAACTACTCAGAACTAGTCAAAACAGGACCATACATACTGCTCCATGCATAGGGTGCGATGCATCTCACCTATTACACACAGGAGGTGCGATGCAAGCTAGAAATCCCTTCTGTAGGGTGCAATGAGCGAGAGCAGACAAATGGCAGAAGCAGTTTTCTAGGTGGAAACCCAGAGAATCTTCTAGAAAATACTCATGTGACACTTGCCTCTCTGAATTCACCCAGGGATGAGTAAGAGATCTAAAATCTCCAAGTGGAACCAAGAACTATCAGTGAAATGACACTAATCAAAATCCTAGAAGCTGACTCACTCTCCTGTAAACATCTATATACGGATCCCTCGTCCTAGAGATCTAGAGGCTGGAATTTCGTAATTTTCAAGGAAGTGTTGTTGGTTTATCTTTGAAGACATTGTTGGGTGATCTTGCTTTGTATGAGGTGAAGAGGGCTTTCATGCTGGGAGGATGAAGCTGTATCAAACAGCCTGGTTGTAATCCTCTCTTATACTACTTCTATTAATAAAGCTATTTGAGTTTTCCTCCATATGCTTTTATATCTCTGAATCTTGTATTTCTACATGCATCTATATGGTTAATGTATATATGATCCTATATTATTTATGGTTATAGATCTCTATGCTTTGATGGTATTTTGCTGCCTTGACTCTACAAGTGTTCTTTGAAGCGGGACAAGTGAGAAAGGAGCGACGAAAGCTCTATCAAGGAAGAGAGGAAACAAGTAAGGAGACTAGCGAAAGACTGAGGTTGGTACTCTTTTCTTCTCTCTCATCTGTCTCTCATAAACGAAAACACAAGTAACTTTAGTTTGTTTGTTTCTAAGATAGCTACCCATCTTAGTGGGACTAGCAACTCTGAATGGACACTAGTTTTCCCGATAACACCATTGGAAAAGTTTCCCATACTAGCACCATAATAATGATGCCTAAAATATTAAAATAATTGCTTGAGGAATGAAGGGTGTGGTGCTAGGATGCCTATTGGCCAAGTCAAATTCACCCAAAAAGAAACTGATTCAATAACTCATTCATGGTAAATGATAGAGAACCCACCTTCGAAGCAACCTCTAAGACAATAATAAACTTACATTCGATTACCTAAAGGAAATAGGAAGTAAAGCCTCGAGCCTGACATGCGAATGGGAGAAAAATGCTTGAGGGAGGTTGGTAATAAGTGGCAATGTCCAGATTCCTGTCTTGGGAGGATTATTTACCCTAGAAATTGGAAAAACCTTAATTAAATCACCATAATATCTGATTCTAAACCACTATTGAAAACCCAAAAATTAAAATGATGATTGTACCTATTGAGGCATATGGAGGAATTATCAGTCACGTCTAGTCATTGTAAGGAGTAAAAGAGCCAACATTTATGAAAACTCTCTCGACACCATAGAAAAAGGAAACACTCCCTCTCAAGAGAATTATTATGCAACAATGTTGGCTCATAGAATAAAAGTGTATAGATAGGAAAATTGCATAAAACTAATAGATGTTTCATTGTATTATGTGAAGATTAAGCTTATTTATTTGTACGATGGCTGAGGAGATACCAACAGGAGATGGAATGTATGTGGAATTAGGGGAAGCATCCACTCCCCCTATAAATCCATTCATCAAGGTCATACAAAAATTACAATGAGAATTTCCATATATAAGGGATAGTAACAAACGATTGTGGCATGCCAGTGAGGAGAAAGAAAGAATGATCAAAACTTTAACAGAGAAATCAAGTCAGAAAATAGTGGAAGCATAAATGATGAAAGTAGGAGAATTTGAGCCTAAAAAATCTAAGAGTGAAGGGGAATTAGAAACGACCTATTTCCGAAAGTCTAAGTAGAAAAAATAACGAGAACTACAAGGAAATTTTTGAAAGATCAAATCCCCCATGTTTGACAAAGAAAAGGAGGAGGACGCAGAAGCCTGGTTATTATATTAGACTAAATACTTTCAAATTTTTTACTATGAAAGTAATTTGAAATCCAGATTAGTTGTTTATCAGTTACAAGTAAAAGCCAGTTTATGGTGGAAAGAGGCAAAGAATGTATAGGGAATGGAGGAGAAAATAGTTTTGTGGGAGGAATTTTGTAAACATTTCAAAAATCACTACTTGAGTGAGCGATACTATGATGACTGTGCCAAATAATTTCACGAATTAAGGTTGGGACAACTCACTATGGATGAGTTTGTATCCAAATTTACTAACCTACTGAGATATGTTCCATACCTCAAAGAGGAAGAAGCTAAAGTACATCGGTTCATGAATTTCTTTCCTACAGTGTATAAGGAGCGGATCGAATTTGAAAACCCAAAAAATATGGATGAATTGGTGAGAAATGAAAGTTTATGCTACCACCAATTTAAAAACAAAGGTGAAGGGTTCAAGACTTGACCAAGTAAGCAGAAGTTCAAGGTCAACGTGGAAGGAAAGTAGTCAAAACAAGGTATCTCAAAAAAATTTGCCGCGGTCACGAGTGTAAAAAGTTTGATAAGGTGGTTGTAAATCATCAAGCTACTTCACAAGTAGTATCAAAAGTTGTTGATTTGAATGTTAGAAAGGGGAATGGAGATAGGGAGAAAGGAGTATTGAAGTGTTGGGGATATGGTGAGCCTCATTTACTAAGAGACTGCCCACATAATCCTCGGTCAGTACAAAACATACAAGCCATCCATGAAGCTTCTACAGTAAATGACATGGCCAGTAGCATTCCAAGGATAAGTGCAGCTCTAGAGGATAGAAAATTGGAACACCAAGACACCATGATTAATCTAGTAGGTATTCTCGCTAACTAATATATTTCTTTTTTAATAAACCCAGGAGCTAGCTTAATCTATGTACGAACACAAATAGTAGAAAAACGTAAAATAAAAATAGAAAAATATATAACAACTTGGTTGGTGAAATTGGCCACGAGTACCAATAGAATAGTCACTAGCCAAGCGAAGGAGTGTCCATTAAATTTAAATGAGTACATGACCATGGTAGATTTAAATATACTTCCTCTTGGTTCATATGATATCATAATTGGAATGGATTGGATGGAGTGATAGGCAACACTTATAAATTGCCTGGAAAAGACTGTAACTCATGTAATCATGTATGTGCTAACTCACACTATTCAAGGTTTTGCAAAACCAATCTCAGTTATGGAATTCTTTGCGCTCCAAATGAAGAAGAGTGCCCAGAAGGGATGTAAAATATTTATGGTATAAATAGAAGAAAATGGACAACATAGTGACAAGAAGAAAATAAGTGTTGTACTAGTCATTAACGAATTTGTGGACGTTTTTTTCCAAAGAGGTACAGTTTCAGTGTCTAGAGAACCCTACCAGATGAGTCCCCAAGAATAAGTAGAGTTGAAAATGCAGCTACATGAGCTACTAAAAAAGTTTATATCAAGCCTATTGTGTCACCCTAGGGAGCACCGATACTCTATGTTAGGAAAAAGGATGGTACGTTAAGGTTGTGTATCGACTATCGTCAGTTAAACAAATTGACTATCAAGAATAAATACCCCATGCCCTGCATGGGTAATCTATTTGATCAGGTAAGGGGAACCACCATTTTCTCAAAAATTGATCTGAGAATGGGATACCATCAGTTGAGGATAGAAAATAAAGATATTCACAAGACAATCTTTGGAACTAGATACAGACACTACGATTTCGTAGTGTTACAATGTGGCCTAACTAATTCTCCTACAACTTTCATGTGTCTAATGAACAGTGTACTCAACAAGTATTTGGACAAATTTTTTTTGGTATTCATTGATGATATTTTGGTCTATTCTCGGAATGAGGAGGAGCACAAGGAACACTTAAGGTTGGTGCTACAAACCTTAAGAGAAAACAAATTATACGCCAAATTTAGTAAGTGTGAATTTTATAAGACCAAAATTTAGTATCTTGGGCATATCATCTCAAAGGAGGGATTAGCAATGGATCCCGATAAAGTAAAGGCCATGGTAAATTGGCCTATACCTCAAGATGTATTTGTTGTCTGGTCATTTATGGGGCTTGCGGGATATTATCGCAGGTTTATTATAGACTTTTAAAAAATAGGTAATCCCAAAAAGGGAGTATAATTTGAATGGAAAGATGACTAGCAATCAAGCTTTGACAAACTAAAGTAACTGTTGACTACCACTCCTATTCTGAAACTGGAAAATTTAGACAAAGAGTTTACTATGAGCACTAATGCATGCCTAGAGGGGCTAGGAGGAGTGTTATTATAGGAAAATTATGGAATAGCATACGAGTCAAGGAAGTTGAAAGGACATGAGAAAATTTATGCTGTGTATGATATGGAATTAACAGTTGTTATACATGCCCTGAAGATGTGGAGACATTATTTGTTGGGAAAAATTTTCACACCACTAACAAATCATTTCAGTTTAAAGTATTTGTTCAGTCAACCCAACCTTAATGCTAGACAAGTTCGATGAATTGAATTCTTGAGCGAATTTTATTTTGAGATTAAGCATACAAAAGGCAAGGAAAATAAGGTAGAAGATGCTCTGAGAAGACACACTCATACTTTAATGACAATCATTGTTAGTAGTATTAAAACATAATTTCTAGAACAAATTGAAAACTTTTTACATAAATGTTTCAAATACTTAGAAACCAAAGAAAAATTACAGCAATTTCATATATCGGGGTAGGCAGAAAATGAGGAAACATTGTTGACATATAGATGAAAGTTGTATCTACCCAATGTTCCAGAATTGAAGGAAATGATATTGAATGAGCATCATAAAAAGTGATTTGCAGGACATGAGGGATACCAAAAGATGGTCACATCATTGAGAAAAAAATTCTTTTGGCTAGGAATGAAAAAATAAGTGGTTGAATACTCAGTGAAGTGTATAAAATGCCAACAAGTTAAGGTAGAACATCAACACACTACTAGGTTGTTGAATCCACTACCAGTGCCTGAATTGAACTGGGAGATAGTATCACTAGATTTCATCACAAGATTACCTCGAACAAAAAGACAACATGACTTCGTCATGGTAGCAGTGGACTTGCTTAGCAAGTCCTCCCATTTAGTACCAGTATAATCTACATTTGGTACCGCTCAAATTACTAACGTGTTTATTAAAGAAATCTTCCGACTACATGGTGTCCCTAAAATGATAGTATCCGATCGAAATCACAATCTTACCACCACCTTTTAGAGAGCCTTATTCGAAAGCATGGTTACAAAGTTCAATTTCAACACTGTCTACCATCCTCACACGAATGGGCAGAATGAAAGAGTGAACTAGATCCTAGAGGATATTCTCAAAATGTATGTGATGGACAAATATACCTAGTGGGAGGAAATTTTACAATTGGAAAAATTTTCATATAACAAAGACTATCAGAGCTCCATCAAAATAAGCTGTTTGAGACAGTGTATCGCAAGAAATTCCATACACCCCTCAACTGGATTCAACTACAGGAAAAGTTAATTCTGGGGCTGGATTTATTGTGGAAAATGGAGTAAACATTGTGTAGAAATCAATAGAATATTAAAGCAGCACAAGAACGCCAAAAGAGTTATGCAAATAAAAAAAATTGGGAATTTAAATCGGGGATCATGTATATTTGAGAGTGAAACCCCGAAAGGGAACTATGCATACAAGAACTTTTCCAAAACTATGTCCATGGTTTTTTGGACCGTGTGAAGTTTTGGATAGAGTCGGGCCTGTAGCTTATCAATTAGCTTTTCCTAGTCACATTAAAGTTCATAATATATTTCATGTAATTTTATTAAATATATATGTACATGGTAATACTCATATAATTGATCGGAAAATGCTACAGGTGGACTCTAAAGGATATTTCTTGCCACAACCACTATGCATTCTAGACAGGATAAAGAAATAGCTCCAGAATCTAGTCGTCGCTCAGGTTAAAGTGTAGTGGATGCACTTCACTCCTTAGGATGCCACATGGGAAATGGAAGGTGAAATTCAAAAAAAATACCCTGCATTATTCTCGTATTAGGAAAAGACTAAAATTTAAACACCGACAGTGTAAATAAAAGGGGAGGAGAATGTAATACTTCTCCACAATTGAAAAAAAACATTAGTATTTTTTCCATTTTATTAAAAAGATAATGATGATGTCTGCCATAGGATGATGATGTAATAAATGTTTTTCAATAGGAAATAAATTGGAATTTCTTAGAAATGGAACACTAGTAGATAAGAGTATATTATAATAATCTTTCCATGATTGGAATCTAGAAGGATTTTGGATAAGCTTAGTGGATGGGAGAGAAATTCCACTAAGAACTTAGCTGGAGATAAATGCTAAGTTGAGATTGGCATAAAGCATTGCTAAAGATAAAAAGCAAGCTTTTGGCACAAAATGAAAAATCCCATAAAGAGGGACACCTCTTTTAGAAAAAAATCTCACATGGAAGGAAGCCATAAAAATTCCTAGTACAAGAATCAACAGGTTGTTGATGTCTTGGATAGGAAAAATATTCTTGGGGGTGAACTTGGACCAACATGGACCCTAGTAGATTAGTAGTATATACATGATTTGGTAGTTTATTTGAGTCCTATATAAGGTTTTTATCACCCTTGAGACATGTTAGGGCTAGCACCATTCTTTGATCCCTCAACATTGGGATACAACTAGCCTATTCTATCAACAAGAAACGCATGAGACTCTTTTGTGCCATAAACACAAAACTGGGATCCACATGATGCTTTTTTTGGATATTTATGGGATAACCTCAAGATTCATATTTTTAGATCCCTATACACTTCACTTGTCACTCGAGGCTCCCAACGCATTCCCTAGAAGGTCGTACACATGCACACTGTGAATATTTTGGTCACTTCTGTGGGTTATTTCTTATGTTTTACATTAGCTATGAGGTTGGCTTATAACCTCTCATAGTTTTACCCATTATTGTATGACTAGAGGGGCTTTATGTTAAAGTTAGATATCACGAGACATGTATATATAAGAGAGAGGTCACTTCACTATCTCATCATCAACACTAGGAGAATTTTAACCTCATAAGAAAATTTTCACTTGTTCATTCTTGGCTATTGGAGATTCTTGGAATGCATTTTGATGTTTGGAAGCTATTTTAGATTTTATTTGGAGTATTTACTTTATGAATGGATGTATATACTACATATCATATTGAAAGTGCATATTATTGAAGATTATCATTTTGAATTGACTAATGCATGAAATTGTTGCTTCTATATTATGCTTAGTTGTGTGCAAATTTGTTGAAAAAAATTAAATGCTATCTATTTTGGAATTGCATATGTAATTCATTCTATAACATGTAATGCATTTTCCCTGAGGAGGAATTCATATATCTCCTAATCAAAATCCATTTAACATTGAGTGGGTAAATGCTAGAATTTTGATACCTAGAGCATCAAATTTCAAACTCTTTAGAAAAAAATTTGGACTACCTATCATATTCGTAAAGGAAAAGGAACTAGTCCAACTTTTTGTTGATAGACCTTAAATGTTTTCCATAATTTATTCTTCTCAAATTCGGTCCTTTTAAGGCTAGGGTGAAAATCTAAGGCTTGGAGAGAAATTTTAGGGATGATTATTTTTTGGGATTTGAGAGTTTTAACATCAAGATATAGGTTTATTATACTTATCCTATCAATTTTATGGGCATACACAGAAATTTCATCCATAAAATCTCTTTCCCTAGGTGTTGCTCTAAGAGAAAAACCTTAGTTTCTTTTCCCATAAACTTGATTTCTTTCTTGGAGGTTGTATGAACGTATTGATTGTTGAATTATATCTAGAGAAGCCTTCTCTCTCAGGGCTTGACCTTGTGAATAGCTATCACCATCAAAAATATCAAAATCTGGGTCTTTTGCCTACTTTTATAGGGTTTTTTTTAGAGAGAGATTTTCTTCCTTGAAGCCTTGTAACTTTATTGTGCCTCTCTTTGAATGAGTCTTGGTAGGTCTGCTTTGTACCTTATCATTATCATATCAATTTAAGAGATCCTTCTTATTACTGGGACTAATTCCATTAGTGAAAACTCATAAAGAGTAGGGGATTTTGGCTAAGGTCACATTGGACCTCTACCCCATTGTTAACACTTTGTCTAGCTCTTACCTTATAGGGTTCCCCTCTCCAAGACCTAATATATTTTGTGGTAGCAGAAACATTTTCATGGATTGTTATAGATCCATTTGGGCACATCACTCCCATCATTCAGACCAATACTTTTAGGGTTCATCAAACCCTAATTCAGTCGCTACATTCCCTAGAAGTCATCACTTTGAATGCCTCCTTCCTTGAGATTTTCTTGGCCTGAAGCCCCCCAAAAATGCCTCCTTGAGCGAATAGTGCAACCATGGTTAGGGGTAAGTGCACTTCATTGAAGGTAGCACCATGTCAGGGGGAATTTCAGAGCACCTAGGCCCACTTTAACCTGCGCTAAGCAAGATTGAATGAAATCCTCATAAGGTTTTGGGAATATTATCATCTTCTAGAGCCTTCTAGAATATTTCCACACTTATCATCTCCTATGAGATCGAAATTGGATAGAGAATGAGTTAAGTAACCTCATATCCTCTCATCCCTTCCTCCATGGAATCTAACTGTAAGTTTGGAAGGCCATTCAATACCCTCATTTACGAACAAACCTCCTCCATTTTATATAAATTGAGCACTCATCTAAGTGATCATGGGCTAGACTTTGAGAATTTGTAAGGAGATACTATTGGTGTGAGGTTCGAGATTATAAGCTAGTATTATTATGCTGCCAGAGTGTTGTGCTTTTGATGTGATGTTGGTTGGAACCCATGCTAGAGGAGTGACATTGGATTGGACTTCATGGTTGTAACTCTTCCTTCTACTTAATAAAGTTGTTTACACCTTTTCCCGTATTCTTGTCTTTATGTATGATGATTATATGTGTAAATTCTTTTGATTCCATGTGCTTATAGTAGATAGATCTCTTGCTTTGATTGGTTTTTGTACTTTTCTTATGATTGCAGGTACTTGTCTAGCGGATTAAGTTCGAGAAGGAGTGTCAAGAGCCATACAAAGGAGACAAAGGGAAAAGAAAAGATAAAAAGTAGGTCCCTTGTCTTATTTATCCTCTATAGAAAATGGTTAAGCGCTTTAATTGTAGGTGTAGCTACCAGTAGACTTTCTGTGTTTGATCTTGTAATCTTCCACAGGCCTTTCCACAATTCTAGATGTAAATTGAGATCCCCGATATGTCATAATTTCTCTTGGAACACCAAAATGAGTGAAGATGTCCTCAAAAAGGAAATTAACTACATATTTTTCATTAGCAAAAGGTAATGCTTTAGCCTCTACCCATTTAGTGACATAATCAGTGCATACCAAAATATACTTCTTTTGTTTTGATGGAGGATTAATTGGTCCAACAAAATCCAAGGCCCATTTTTCAAAAGGTTCAATGAGTACCTGAGTTCGTAGTGGCATTTCATCTAAAGGAGAATGTTTTCCTACCCTTTGGCAACTATCACACCTTTTGACATATTATTTGGAATATCGGAAGATGGAGGGCCAATAATATTCTAAATGAAGGCTTTTATAGGCTTTCCTCTTGTCAACAAAGTGTCCACCAAAAGGTTCATCACGACATGCCTTAGGAATTTCAGGCATTTCATCCTCTCGAACACATCTTCTGATCATGAGATCTGGACCTGTTTTATACAATTCATTAGTAATCCATGAGTAACTTGCACTTACTTGAATGATTTTTCTTTTCTCCTTGGGAAACAAATGTGAAGGTAATTTTCCTATGACTAAGTAATTGGGAATATATACAAACTAAGGGGTCTGAGTAGTTACTGAAAAAAGATATTCATCAGAAAATTCATCTTCAACTAGAGTGTCATCTTTGATATTTTGAATTCTAGACAAGAAATTAGCAACTGTGTTTTGTTTTCCAGGTCTATCTAGAATAGGGATGTTGAATTATTGCAAGAGTAATAACCATCTTGTAACTCTACCATTAGTAATAGGTTTATTCATTAGGTACCTAATTGTAGAGTGATCTGTATGAACAAAGGTTTCATAGAGTGTTATGTAATGTCTGAACTTGTTGATAGCATGAACAACAACTAAGAATTCCTTTTAAATTACAGTGTAATTTAACTCAGTGGGAGTCAAATTCTTGCTTGTGTAACAGATGGCATAGGGGATCAAATATTTTTGTCTTAATACAACTCCCAGAGCTGTATCTAAAGCATCTATTGAAATGTGAAAAGGTAGTTTCCAATTTGGACCCCTTAAGATGGGTACTTCAGAAATTTTTACTTTTAAAGTCTCAAATGCTAACTAGAAATCAGGATTCCAATTGAAGTTACAATATTTGGTGAGTAATTTGAAGAGTGGGGATTCTAGTTTAGTGAAGTTTTATGTGAACCTTCTATAGTATCCTGTGAATCCTAGAAAACATCTAACATCCTTTTGACAACTTGGAATTGATAGCCTAGGGATGACTTCAACTTTGTATTTATCAACTTTAGTTCCATCTCTGGAAATGTGATGTCCTAAAATATCCCTTCTGTAAACATCATAAAACAATTTTCATGGCTTAGTGAATGGTTTTCTTCCTTACATATTTTAAGAACTTTTTCCAAAATTTCTAAAGATTCTTCAAATGTATTCCCATAAACTGTAAAGTCATCCATATACACCTCTACACAATCATGTATTAGATCAGAAGAAATTCCTAGTACTACTCTTTGGAATGTTGCAGGTGCATTGCACAATCCAAAAGGAAGTACTCGATAAGCATAAGTTCCCCATGGACATGTGAATGTGGTTTTATCTTGATCTTCAGATGTTACCTGAATTTGATTGTAACCACTAAAACCATCCAAAAATGAGAAATACTTTTTCCATGCTAATGTATCTAACACTTTATCTATAAAGGGAAAAGGAAAATGATCTTTTAGGGTAGCTTTATTCAATTCTCGATAATCAATACATAAACTCCATTTACCATTCTTTTTAGGCACAATCAGTAGAGGAGAAACCCACTAGCTATCTAAAATAGGGTAAATGAACTTTACATTCGGCAATTTCTGTAACTCCTCTTTCACAATTCTCCTAAGATTTGGATTCATCCTTCTTTGAGGTTGTCTGATAGGTTTAAAATTTTCCTCAATGTAGATGTGATGTATACAGGTCTTAGGACTAGTTCCTTTCATGTCAGTGTATTCCCATGCATATGCAGAATAATATTGTTGTAATGTTTTGATTAGCTTTTCCTGTTGTAGTTTTTCCAAGTTAATATCTATGTTCGATGTTTTCCCTGGAAATATTTGAACTCTAGTGCATCCAAATTCTTCCATAGAATAAAGAGACATCTTCTTAGATGATAAATATTTAATGTTGAATTTTTCTTGAAATTGATCATGTTCATATTCTAGAGATGATTGAAAATTTTCCATTATATTTAAGATTTGACTATCTTCACTAATGGTTGAAATAGTAAAAAGAGGTTGAATATAATTTTCATCATCGATCCACTTCATTGTCATCTATCTCTGTGATTGTTCTTGTTGGAGGATATAGATTGAATTTCTTAGTTGAGTTACCATCGGAGATATACATATTTCCAGATCTACAACTAATGAAAGCATCAGTTGTAGCCAACCAAAGTCTTCCTAATATAAGTGGATGTCCTCCTAGATTTTTCTTAGGGGTTAAGATCATAAAATCAATAGGGTACTCCCAAGAGTCTAATGACACTAAAATATATTCTAATGCACCATCTAGTTTGATTACAGATCTATTTGCCAATTGCAGTAATGTAGGTGTATAAAGAAGATTAGGAAGCTTGAGTTGTTCCATGGTTTATTTGCCATGATGTTTATTGTTGCTCCTAGATCAATCAATGTATTTTGAATTTCAACTCCATTGATATGTGTTTTTACTAATGAAATTCTTGGATCTACATATTTTTGTATGGCAATTTTTCCCATCATTATGTCTGCTATTTTTCTTGTGATCTTAATTCTTTTTATTTATTTTGTTTTTCTTCCCGGTTTCTTCATGCTCAACTCCTTTATTGTTTTAGCTAGAATTGGAATCTCCTTAATGGATTGTAACAAAGGGATTTTGATACAGGTATTTTTCAATTCATCTAGAAAATCATAATTAGGAAACTTAATATGCTTTTCTACCCCTCTATCAACTTTTAATCTTTTAGGAAAAGGAGGTGTAGAAGTAGATACTGGTGGTTGCTCTATGATAGGAGTTGAGTTTATTGGTTCTTTAGGTTTTTCAGTTTCAGTATTCTGGTTTTGAAGAGATGTTCCTTCAAAAAAATTATTTGGCTGTAGAGAATCTTCCTCAGAATTGTCTTGTTCTTGAATAACTAAAGAAGGTTTTTTCTTTTCCAATATCCTACCAAATCTTAGTTGGACATCACTAAGATCTAGAGGAGTGATCATATAAGTTGGAAATTGTTGTCCTTCCACCATATAGGTATTCTAAGGATTTTTATTGTTGGGGTTTGGTAATGGCTCGAAAAGTAACTGATTTGGTCTCTGTGGGAATGGCAGTGAAAGTTGACGATTTTGGTTTTGAAGTTGGGGCTGTTGATTTTTTTGAGGAATTTTTTGGGGAGGATAGTATGGATATTATGGATGATATTGATAGTATTGAGAGAATATTCCATAGGGGTTTTTCTTTCCTTGAGCCCAAGGTTGAGATTGAGATTGAGGCCAAAGTTGCTGCCAAGAATCCCAATTTGGTTGGTGATGAATATACATTTGGTTCTTAAAACCCTTATTTTGTGGCCCTTGCCAAGGTATTCTAGAGACAAAGCAAAGAGATTCTGTTGGATTTGAAATTTTTTCCTCTTGAAAAATAGCCTTAACACAAAGAATTGAAGGACAACTCTTCGTCTCATGGTTTTCTAAAAAAATCACACAAGTCTCTACGATTTTTGCATCCAAAGGGCATTCTCTTAAAGCATGCTTCTTTCTGCATTTGGGAGAGAAAATAGCTAAAGCATTAGTCTCGACTTTCTGCTTGTTTTGTAACTTAAGGGTATCTATATGATCACAAAGGCTCCCTAAAATATCTATTTTAAATTCATCAAGCATGTTTCCAATTTCTGCCCTACTCACTGATCCAGTTGCAGATTTATTCACTATAACAAGGGAAGAATCTATTGGACCTTTCCCAATTTTAAATTTTCCTCTTGAGAGATGAACACATAATTCTTCAATGTCACTTAATGGGAGTTGAGAGATATCTCCCTTCCCCATCATGTTAAGGATGTCTATCCACTCATCTCTTATGGATTTTAATAAAAGAGCTTTTAAAGTATATTGATCTAAGTCATCCATTTTTCTCTTTTTAAGTTATAGCTAAATCTTTTAATTAAATCTTCCAAATTTTCATCCTCCCTTTGCATCGTTTTAAGCACTTCATATTTGTGATTGCTAGGCATGCAATAATCCAAGTACCTTTACAAAAATTCTTTCTTCATGTCATTCCTTGTTCTAATAGATTAAGTGACCAATCCCACAAACCATTTTAACGCAACTCCTTTCAGTGTTGAAGGAAAGAATTTGAGTTTTTGAGAGTCTTGTGAATAATCATAAGTTCTGCACAAGACTTCAAATTCAAATAAAAAGGTTTCAGGATCTTCACTTTTTAATCCATGAAAATTTGGGAGAACAGAAGGTGAGATATTTTTCATTGTGGTGTATGTTTCTTCATTAACTATAGGGAATCCAAAAGAACTATAAACTTCCCTATTTCCTCTATCTCCTCCTTCTTCAAATAGTGTAAATTTTCCATTTAGGACTCCCTCTCATTCTTCTTCTCTTCCTGCCATTATAGATTCTTCAAGGTTAATATAAGATTCAATTTGTAAGTATAATTGCTCTTCCTCTAGCTCCTCTATCAATGGTATGTGGAAGAAAGGTTCTACTTCTCCCTCTCCACTAGGAATTTCTAATTCTTGAGCTAAAATATGTTCCACTGTAGAGGTGAAAAAGTCTACTCCTTCTATTGGAGATCCAAGATTTTCTTCCTCTAGGAATGCCTCAGTAGATGAAGTAGGAGATCCTCTTGATTGGATTTCTGACATTAGAACTTCAGGAAGTCTATGGCTAGTGAAATGTGGAATATGAGTTTGAGATGGAGGTGTATCTATTCTTAGTCTTGGTGGAGTAAATTGTGTTGTAGGAATTAAACTCCCACCTCTAGTTATGAATCTACTCCTAGAGTCTCTTTCTCTACACATACCATTTTTTTGATGTAAGAGATGAGGTTACCTAATTACACTTCCCCGGAAATGACCAAAATGTTTAGTCAATTTAGTGTCCTAAATTGCTTGCATAAATTATCAACAAAGGGTTGTAAGCTGATGAAATGTGGTGCACTATATGTGCTTAGTTAACCGCTCTCTTACTTTGTTGTTTTGTATTTTATGTTGTTTTTGGGGGGTTTTTGTTCTTTGATGTCTAAGAATGTACAACCTGAAACTATGCGAGAATTTAAGTGAATCTAATGAATTTCAAAGGAAAGGAAATGTTCCTAAGTTAATCTTAATTCCTAAAAATGGACCAAGAACTATTGGCTAGTTAGAACCTATTAAAAAAAACAAAGCATCTATCTTATCTTATCATTAGTCCTAATCCATGGATCTAATTCTTAAAACTAAGAATGAAATTGATGAAAAAGGTAACTCAGTAATTGCATTCATTAAACATTCAACCATTCAATTTTGGAATATGATTAAATCAATATCCTTGAAATGATTATTGGAAATATGAGTGGTGCAACTAAGAAAGGATCTGAAAGAAAAAAGGTAAAAGCATGTAAAACTAACTGTAAACAACTAATGTATTTTTGACTTTCTCCAACATTCAAATGTGAAGCATTACCCTCTTGAAGTGTTGTTCAAGAAACCAATCATCCCTTAGTTCCTAAGTTCCTAGGAAATTAACAATGTACTGAGTAAATTCAATCACTATATGAATTAGACATTTAGCCATTTAGTTTAGGATGATCATCATTGGTGAGCTCCAGTATTGCAACAATAATGCTGCAACTCCTGGGACTCCCTTCTTTACTTTTATCAACCCGGTAGTTCGTAACAAACTTGCAAGTGATGATGTTGTATGCACAAGTACTAGCTCTTGCCGCAGCTGTCACTTGGTCAGCTGGCAGAAGTCTGCTAGGGGCTTAAGCCAACTTCTATGAGCTCTAAGAAGAAGCTTTTTAACTGATGTATGAAAGCTAACTCAAAGAAGGCTGATCTACTTGCAGAAAGAAACTGGAAATCTGAAAGGAAACGTAACACTAGCAAACCCCTAATTTTACCAGCTATCCCTTCCGATGCAAGAAAGAGGATGCAAGCTACTGAAAGAAATGTCATCGACTTCTAGGAAGGTAAATACATGTATCTAAGCTACTTCTACAGTCACATCTGAAAAAAACATCTTTTTGTATTTTTGGATAAGTTGACAGAACTATCATGCATGCGATTTGACTATTTTGACTGTGCAGAGGTGGATTGGCGAGAGGAAATGCTTGGATGAGTTTAGGAAGGTTCAAAGAGGGCCTAAGGGGTCCCTAACACCCTTCCATAGCATTTCACAGAGTTTGGCTATCAAGAAACCTCATTCGTGAGCTTCTACAGGAAGTCTGCAGGGGTTCTACAAGATGTTCTGGAATTTCTATAGGATGTTTAGAAATGGGATTTTGGAGGATGGATGGATGGAGAAAGATGAAGGAGTGGGTATGGAGGTAGGATAAGGGTTGGAGGTGGTCCAGGACTTGGTGGATGGATTTGAGGATAGAGGTAGATGGTTGGATTTGTTCAAGGAGGACTGAAGCAATGATGCACGAAAAGTAGGTTTATGTGAGCAAATGGAAAATTTAAGGCTAAAAGCTGAGCTGCGAGATGGAGCAGATGGGTTTGATGGAGTACGGGTAGGTAGAGAAGTGGTACAGGTGCTCTGCAAGTCATTTTTTCCAACTGAACCGATGAAGACTTGTAAAATCAAATACCTAGTTACGTTGACCTAATCTGATCTAGCTGTCAGTAAAGAGGATGAAATGAAGTTTGAACTGCAAAAAAAACATGTATTCTAACTCATGCAACTAAGCAAGCAAAAGTCTGAACTTGTAACCAACTTCTACACATGAAAATCAAACACTAGTGATTGCATTGTAAAGCAAAAGCAGTGTTTTTGTGGGCAGCAAGGTCACCCTGATCCCAGCTCCTGTTCCCACTGAGGGAGAGGTGAAACCAGAGATGTTTGATGGCCCTTTTTTGAAGCTTTTCCCTGTTAACAACCTATCAACTAAATCTGAGCATCAAAAGTCTTTCTAACCATTAAAAATGACCTAGTTAATTAGAAAGATGTAATCTACTTAACAGAAATGATTTTGCAAATACATAAAGAACAAATAACAATACATAAAGGAGGCCTTAGCACTTGGGTTGGGCCCAACCCCAAGAGCTACAGGCTCCTATAATGAACTCAGATCTGATGCCAAGTAAAGCTGCTTCTCATTACTCCAAAATAGTCATCACAAAAAGTTGTACAACAGTAGCTAAGAAAACGACCTGAAAAAGGACAGCACTATAGTGCAAATACCAACAGTTCCAAAAGTAAACTACGAAGGCTAAGACCTTATTATTTATACAATATGAGGGGGATAGCAGCCCTCCTAGATTCAAGGGACTTGGCTGCTCCAACTGCTAGTAGACAATCACACTTTCCAACACTGCTTGGCTGCCTTTAGAACTCGTTTTGGTGGCCTATTGAGCTCGGAGTTGAGGTTGGAGATTTCAAGGAAGGGCCATTTAATGCCACAGACAACCTCCCTATGAATCCTCACCTCAAGCTTGGCTGTCACCTGGGCCATAATTTCTTGGTTTTGCTCCAAAATTGTCCAAAAAATGTGAAATGACCACATATTAGCCTCCTTGGTAGAGTGACCAACCTTATTCATTCAAATAACATAAAAATACTAGAAAAACATGCATAATCTATGAAAAATGAAGGATTGAACAAGGACATATAGGAAAAATGAGCCCAACAAGTTACCTAATTCGGGGCTCATCATCAGCCCCTGCTAAATGGGTTGCTCATCCTCTGAGAAACTAGTCGAGCTCATCATCCTTTATGGCTTTGATCGCCTTCCTCACGTCCCAGGCCTCTGCTGCGATGTCCTCTTCCCAGTCATGGAATCCTACCTTCCTTTCCACTTCCTCCCATTGTCTACCTTCTTCCTCTTCCTTCACTCCTTCTAGCAATCCCAAAAGTAAAGGAGGACTAAATTTCAAGCCAATCCAATTGGCCTGCAAATTATGCATCAACTGTTTGTAGAGAGGTACCCTTGCGAAGGCTTCCCTCATCCTAGTGGGAGAGTGGTATTCTTTTATCTTCAGGCTGTGAGGCAGTGTGTTCCACCGCCTTGTGCAAGCATGCATGCAGTTTTCTCCCAAAAATCTTTCCATGTCCTCAAAGTGGGCAATGGCTTGAGCCTACTACTCAATGTACTCTGGTAGCTCCTGAGGACTGTTGGCCAAGTGCTGGTGGGCGCTTATCGCTGCTGATGGGTCATCTAGCTCTACTCTGATCATGAGAGGCTCACTGAGCTCTCTACCTATGATACTGCGAACCTTTGCTGCTCTCTTCTCCTCATGGCTCATCCAAGAGGCCATGGCCATAACCTGGACATCTCCTATCACTGTATTGGGATCCCATGTGTTCATATCTGGAAGGGCAAAGTTGTGCAAGTATAACTCTGATAATTTGGTCCTATCCTCAGATGAACTACTGCCACATAGAGCTGCAAACTAATGATAATTTTGGAATGGGGTGATGCCCCTTTGAGCCAAGGTATTGATCTGAAATTGTAACCACTGATCCTTGAGGTATAGGACATAGGAGTTGGCAGGCAGCCTACACTGCAAAGCTTCCATTGTCTAGCTGGCCATGCAGGCCAGTTGGGCCTCCTTTTCTTGTACCTACTATTTCAGAGACTGTGTCTCCAATTCTTTTTCCTGTAGCTGTCGATTCAATGTCTCAATTTCAGTTTGCATCCCTTCCTTTCTCTGCTATTAATTAAGGATATCTTTGGCTATTGTGGGCCCCTCCTATTGCTGTTGTTCTCTCAAGATATGAGGCATGTCTTCCTTCCTCTGTCCCTATAATTGTAGTTGTTGTCTAAGCAGCTCATTTTCTTCCTGTAGCTTGACCTACTGGCTGCTCTCCGCATGTCGTACCATAGCCAATTCCCTCCTTGCCGCTTTGAGTTATTCCTCCAGAGGACCTATATCTGCCAAACCCTTGGACTTAGAGATTTTCATCCAAGTGTGGGTCCTCACTCTCTCTTCTTCTAGTGAAAGGAAAAGTGGCACTGTTTGTTTTTGAGGAATGATCTTTCTGGCCTCCAAGAATTTATAATAGGAGCCCAAGCTGGGCTGGGGGCTAGGTTCCACAATGTTCTCCACCTTTTCTTCCTCCTGTGGTGATTTAGCTACCTCACCTTCCATTGCTTCAGTCTCCTTCGGCCTAGCTAGTGTTTCCTGTAGAATAGTCTCAGCATCCTGTAGAGAGGCCTTTGTGTCCTACATTTTCATTCTCTCCCTCCAGGTGGATGTTTTCGGGCTTCCCCGTTCATAACTAATGGATGCCTTGAAGGGGGACCTCTCCTTTTGTGTGGTAGGGGTGTCTATAATTGTGATTGGTTCTTTTGACGGTGGCTGGGGTCTGCCAGTCTTAATCCTCACACTCCTTCTTGCCTTAAAATACACGGGAGGCTCCCTCTTTCACTTTCCTTTCTACTTGGGAGATGTGCTTAGGGTTGCCAGCATAGCTGCTGCCTCCCTAGCTAAAATTTCAGGTGATTTTTCCCTCTGTTGCTCTGTCTTCAGACTTCCTGTAGAAAGTCCTGTGCTGACTATTTTCTGTCTTCCTGTAGAAGCAGTTTTCAAGCTTCCTATAGAAATGGTTTCCACTATTTTGGCCTGCTTGGCTAAGGGTGCCTTCTCCTTCAATTTTTCTACGGTTTCCTTGGATGTGCCCTCACTTGCTTGGACTTTTTCAGTCCTTTCTACCGAGATTTGCAACCGTTTCTCGCTTGGCGTTTGTGCTTTTATTCCACCCATAGCTTTGGCCTTAGTAGCTTGGCCTTTTTCTTGTTTCTCTTCTTGCTTTTCCTGTGGTGGCCTGTCTTGGGTTTTCTTACCCTTAGTTTTCTTCTCTGCCTCAATATGCTCCCTTTCCTCACTGCTGGATGAAGTGAGTTCTTCAGCCAGAATTCAGATATCATCATCCTTGGACATGTTGCCAAAAATCTCCCAGGAGAGAGGGACAGTATAAGTATGGAGGGCATCTTCTACTAGAAGCTTGATAAGCCCATGATGGGCCAGCTGGTCTGGTGTCCCTTCCTTTAGTTTTGTGCCACACTCGATCAATGACTGTAGGAGGAAGTAGGGGATGCTTAGCTTTTGTTCTGTGGGTAAAACCATCTTATGTCTGAGTTCAGTTAGCAGCCGGAAGTCATACCCATATACAATACTGGATTGCCCCTCACAGGTAATGTATTTCATAATCTGAAGGCTGACCTTGCTCCAAAATGGCTGAAGGCTGGCTCTCCAGACCCCATTCTTATCCTCTGAAAACTGTTCTTCTGGTAGGAAGAATTCCTTTTTGGCCTTCTGGCCCAATTTCCTTTCCTCTTTATCCTAGGGTACCCCCAACGGAAAATCAGTGACCCGACTAATGAGTTGTGGGGTGAGTTTTAAGGTCAATCCTCTGAAATTTACAGTGGCCAGTATCTTGGATTTAGGTTGCAAGGACCTTAGGAACTCCTCTGTTATCTCATCATCGTGACCTTGAATTCTATCACAGAAGGTCATCCAATTGGCACGGGTAAATAGGTCTACCACCTCGAGGTTTTCTCACAATTTCTTAGAATTCGAGGGTTCCTTTCTGATAGACCCTCCTGGCATGGTGAAAATTCTTTGTTTTGGCTTATGTTCTGATCAAAAGGGGAATTCTGTGTATGGTTTCCTCCATTGATTCTCAGGACAGGGTTTCTCAGATGTATGTGTCTCCCTTTTCACCAATTCCCTGGTTATAATGTTGCTGCTGCCCCAAAACTCGACTGTAAAAAGGAAATTAGTTGTCATAGACAGAGTGTATAGCTTAATTTTCACACCAATCACATACAAGTCACATTTTTTATGCAGAGATCAATCCTTACAAAGGTTTATGGTTTCTCTAGGAGGAATTCATTAACAGGCACCGTGGAGGAGAATGTAACACAGAACCATTTGAAAAAAATTTCGTGTATCATATAAGTAGACCACCATTCTTGACCCACAGGCAGACTTGTTTTAACTTTCCCTACTCCAAACAGTTTAATTTACCACCTTTTGAAATATCATGCATGGGTATGGCGTTTTTCGAGCCTACCTCTCTTCGAAACTCCAATTCCGACGTAGAAGATCCAAATTTCTCTGCTCCTGGAGGCTATGTTGTGCTTCCTGTAGAGCTCCTTCCTATAGAGAGCTTTGCCGGCTTCTGGAAGATGTCACGGCGCTTCTGAGCAAGCCTGGGACATGGGAGGAGTTTGAAACGGGCTGAGAAGCTCGGGCTAACGAACTGCAGAGGAGGAGGACGCGTACGTTGCTGAAAACCGGTTGCAATAGTAAATGACAGTGGTTAATGTGAGTGTTATGGTCGAAGGATTTTGAATTACGGCGCAATTCATGGCACAGGGGTGAGGTGTCCAGGCCGATCCGTTGGCCAACGTCATGGCCATCATTCTCCAGCGTGTCTCTGACCGCCATTTTTCTATCTCTGCCATTACCCGTTGTCATCACTGCCCATCCGCCGATTTCACTGTAAATCCGCCAATTTTCCTTGACTGGACACTTCCCACGTGTCGGCTCCACGTCCCTTTGGCAGATTCGAGCGTAACCGAGCTCGTTTGGATCCCACGAGGCCATCTGACTGACTATGGGTGGCCAGTTCACTGGCCACCAAATTTGTTCAATTCACACCATTCACAGACATGCAATTTTCATAGTATAGTCTATGCAATTTGACGAAATAAGTTTGGGCACTTACTTGTGTGCCTATGGACGTGCTCTGCAGGTTTCCGGATGTGGAACGATGGCTTTGCTCATTGCAGCTTCATGCACAGGCTCTGGAACTCCTTCGTTCATTGGATGATGCTACATGCAAGGCTTCGGGACCCGATCCACTGGTGCTGAACGTTGCATGCACGGCTCTATCTTTTCTCAGATGTCGAGGAGGTGTTCACATTCAAGCAGAGCTGGTTACATGCCTTCTGCGTTGATTTCAACTACTATTGACTCCATATTGTGTATTCCAGGTGGATCAGCTGCTACAGGATTCCTGTAGGACATCTTGTAGCTGCTTCTCCTCCTGGGCTTCATGTTGAAATGTAGGAATTTATCCACTAACATGCTAGGCACAATGGTAACCATAGTCAAGAATCTAGCATATGAGAACGAAGGACCATTTTCGAGAGGTACAATAATTCATTATCTAGAAGTAGAAAAATAGGAGTACAACCAACCTATAAAGTAGCATTATGAAAGGAATCCATTAGTGATAAAACATATGGGGCATGTGGCAAATGACATATAATAGAAAAAACTTAAGGATTCACTGGAATACCTGCATATAGGTCACCCCTCAACAGACAAAGTCAATATCCATTTGTTATAGACATATTTGGGCACTGCAACCCCAATGACATATTTCCATAAACCAATGGCTTCTAAACCCCTAAAAGTGGTGTTTCATACCCTAAAGGAACAAGGTCAGCTGATTACATCATCTCCTAGAAGTTCTCCATGAAAACCTATTGAGAACTAGTCAAAACAGGACCATACAAACTGCTCCATGCATAGGGTGTGATGCATCTCACCTATTACACATGGGGGGTGCGATGCATGCTAGAAATCCCTTTTATAGGGTGCAATGAGCGAGAGCAGACAAATGGCAAAAGGAATTTTCTAGGTGGAAACCCGGAGAATCTTCTAGAAACTACTCATATGACACTTGCCTCTCTGAATTCACCCAGGGATGAGTAAGAGATCTAAAATCTCCAAGTGGAACCAAGAACTATCAGTGAAATGACACTAATCAAAATCCCAAAAGCTGACTCACTCTCCTGTAAACATCTATATATGGATCCCTCATCCTAGAGATCTAGAGGCTGGAATTTTGTAATTTGCAAGGAAGTGTTGTTGGTTACTCTTTGAAGACATTGTTGGGTGATCTTGCTCTGTATGAGGTGAAGAGGGGTTTCATGTTGGGAGGATGATGCTCAGTCAGACAGCCGGGTTGTAATCGTCTCTTCTACTACTTCTATCAATAAAGTTATCTGAGTTTTCCTCCGTATACTTGTATATCTCTGAATCTTGTATTTGTACATGCATCTATATGGTTAATGTATATCTGATCCTGCATTATTTATGGTTATAGATCTCTATGCTTTAATGGTATTTTGCTGCCTTGACTCTACTGGTGTTCTTTGAAGCAGGACAAGCGAGAAAGGAGTGGCGAAAGCTCTATCAAGGGAGAGAGGAAACAAGCAAGGAGACTAGCGAAAGACTGAAGATGGTACTCTTTGCTTCTCTCTCATCTATCTCTCATAAACGAAAACACAAGTAACTTTCGTTTGTTTGTTTCTAAGATAGCTACCCGTCTTAGTGGGACTAGCAGCTTTGAATGGACACTAGTTTTCCCGATAAAAAATGGTAACTTCGCTGGGGAGCGAATAGTTTGTTTGTTTTGTTACTGTTTTTTGCTTTATAAACCACAAATGGAGCCTGAAGTTAAGCCAGCTAGCCTTCGAATTTCTTTTTCTATGCAACTACAAAGTAGATCAATGTTGCTTCAATCAATCTCCAGGTTGCTTTATGAACTGAACATCTAGCTTGCAAACATCCTAAGTGCCCTAGTGGTAGCTCAAATAACCTCATTAGATCAGCCCTTATACTTTGTGTTTACATACAATCATTAGCTCAGCCTAAATCCCTGAACTTAGCTGCAAACTGTGAGTGAAAACCAAGCACAGTCTCATCCCTGGACCATTTCACTGTCTCTTCTTGGCAACCTAGATGCATCACACCTCCCATGTGTTGCAGGTGAGATGCATCCTTGTTTCCCTGTGTTACAGGTGCAATGATTGACTAAGACTATTTTTGCCTCCAGATTTTCGTTTGTCCTTCATTGGCTTCAACTTTATTTAGTGGTTTTTCTATCTATGATCAATATATCTTTGTTGAAACCATATTCCTTTGCATTATTCAGCCTCCATCAGAAGGAATTTTGAATGTTTTTTATGTATTTTTCATCATTTACATTTCTCCTTTGCAAATAGTAGCTTAATCGAACTGTCGTCTTTTGATTTGAATGTGTCGCAAGTGTCATTTTCAGTCAAGAAAAAGAGTGTCACAAAGAATTCCTCTTTTAGATAGTCGATTACACTTTTGCCATTGTATTTGATTTGAATCATTAGTATTTCAAGTGTCGAAATCAATTTTAAATTTGAAATCGCAAAGTGTCGTCTTGGCTTTATTTTCATTTTTTGAAAAGAAAATTGTTAGTACTATCGCTTTGAAAGAAGATAGTTTAGATCTATACTTTGTTTCCTTTTGTCATTCTCATATTAAGGAAACCGAAAAACAATACATGCATGTGCATTTGCATTAAAACTGCATGCTGAAGTTGATTTAGAAAAAGTGCATCTAGTGTGTGCTCTCTGCTCTATGTTGAAAGAATTTCATTTATCTTTCCTCAGTAGCTAGGATTTTCATTGCAAAAAGAAAATAAACAACTGTTTATCATCTTAAATTGCATATTTAGGAATTGTATATCTACATCACACGGTGAACCTTAAAGGAAAACTTCTTAAGAAAGATCAAATGTAAAATAATTTCAATGAACGTAAAAACACTTTGTAACCTAACGCACAACATTTAGAAGTCTAGGCTAGAGATGTATTCTGGTGTCATAAAGCTTGGTAATTATCGCTTTCATCGTGGTTGGATGATTCCTCCTCTTTGAGACGACAAGTGCCAATACAAACTTGTGCTCCTTTGTGTCTACCACCCTATCAATGGCAATGCACTAAACAAAGCATTTGGGAAGATTGACTACCATACCGTAAAATGTATTCTGCAATTTTGCAATTGGTTTGGTAATCCCTCTGTCTAGATTTCCAGAGTAGTCACTTTCATTCCTTTTCAGAATCCTTAAAATAAAAGGTTCATCTGAGCACTTATCACTTCAGGCTCATTAAAAATCGAAGGCGACTAGACTCATCTTTAGCTTTTTCTCGACTCATAAAAATTGAAAAAGCAAGTTGTGTCAAAGCGTCATAAAATTTATTTTAATCAAAATAACGTCATTGTTCCCTCGTTGGTCTTTAGGTTGAGAAATGGAGTCTACCAATCAAGGATTTACCCTTGGGGGGAATCCTAGTCCCTTCTCCTCTTGGGAGGATGTTGTGCTCCACACATGGCTACATTGTCCCTCCCAAGACTCACAATTGGCCTGCTAGTATGGATGTTCTCGACGTCTCTCGCTCAAAACACTGCAATTCCTCAACAATCCAATCAACAACCAGATGAAGTTGCTCCCCAACCTTCTACTTCATTTGTTTCTCCCTCTCCTTCTTCCTCTTCGCTTGGTGAAGCTAGTAATGGTAAAAACCAAGTGAATGAGAAGAAGAAGAAGAAAGGGAAGGAGAAGAAGAAGAAGAATCCAACCATGAAAAGGGGTAACCGTGCATCATCTGGCGAAAATCCACACACTGCACCTTCCAAACATAAATCTCCATGTGTCATTTGCAAGGGAGACCACTATCATCGAGATTGTCCGTGCATCCCACAGATCCTGAGGGACTGGTCTCCTTGCTTGCATAATCTGGTGTCCTCAACCTATGATGATCATGTTGAAAGTACACCATCAACTAGTGAAAACGAAGTCAATGGACAAAAAAGAAGATCTAAATTTCCTTGTAGATTGTGTGAAGGTGATCATGCCCTCCACCATTGTCCCTTCCTGGATGAAGCTAAAAGAGTCTTGGATAACTGTCCTACTTCACCGCTATGGCTTCCTCCTGGATACAAGAAACTCTTGTTGAGTCCATCGCTAGTTTAAAATCTAACTGACACACCTTTGTTGTTAGTTGAAGCACCTATCACTGAAGATAAACCCTCTGAGTCCACACTGGACCAAAGTCAGTAGGTCGAGATGGCAGCCAACCCAATATTGTCTTCAGAGGGTCGACCTTCAGATGATATTGTCACCAAAGAGAATGAAAACGACACCATTCAAATTCTCTTCGTAAACACAAACTCCGATGAACATGGCGGCAATCTACCCATTCCTTTACCGCAGGAAGGAAGCTCGTCAGAGATTTATCCGGCCATTTATTCGGCCCCTCCTCCAAGCAATCTAGTCATTTCCTTCAATTGGAACCTACTAGGGGGACCGTTACTACCATCTAATGTACCATTCCAAATCATAGTACAAGATTACGGAATGATCATGGTTGGTACTATCATAGATGAAGGGATTTCCATGAGTACCCTTTCCTCCACTACTTGGAAAGAATTTGGTTTGCCATTGCTTTTGCCTGAGATTTGAAATCTGTCAGGCTTCAACAAAGGAACCAGTCGACCGTTATGGATCCTTCTAAATTTGCCTATAACTTTGAGAAGGAAAATCGTTTATCTGAACGTAATGGTAGTCCAAAGGACCACTAGATTACAATCTACCACTTGGACGTGACTACATTTATAGCATGGGAGCTATTGTTTCCTCACTCTTTCGAGTGATGTGTTTTCCTCATGAAAGCAGAGTGGTCGAGCTCGTAGACCAGCTTTCATTCCCTGGTTCAAACACAACTATTAGTCAAATGCCATCCCTAACTAGTCTTTTTGCAGAAGTAATGTCTCATCAATCTCCAGTCCATCTACCTGATTATCGTGAGTGATTCGATGATTGTGACTGAAACCCAGGAGGCATGTGCCCTGGTCTGCTTCAGCAAAAAAACCCCGAATATAAGGTAGGTTTCTACATAAGAATATGACTAGTTTGACACCCCTGTCTGTCTAGCAAAATGGACTTGGACTGGAAAAAGATTCCCCCGTCAAAGGTAATGTGATTGGGACTGACAACAATCACCTTTGTCCATTTCGATGGACATCACCAAGGAAGCGTTTTGTCTACGACACGTATGTAACAATCTTGCTAATGCAAGAACTCCCATATGGTGACCTAGAAACTCTACTTTATACTTGGGGGCATGCAAGCCTTTTTGTATGCAAGTAAAAAGCGACCAACGTAACTCTAACCTCGTAGTTTTTACTAACTTCAACCACTTAAGTTAGTGGATTGGTATGACCAACCATTCACCTTTGTCGGGACCAATGGAAATGGCAAAGTAAAGGAGATTTTTCCCACCGAGAAGCTATCCTACCTAACCTTAGTAGTTCTTTAACCCCTAGGACAGTAGTTGGTCATTCTTAGCTTTCATACAAAAGGTTCAGGAGAAAAGTTGCGTATGGGGCAAGCTCCCTAAAAAATGAACCTACCGATGAGCAGTTTCACACGAAGTTCAAGCTCGTTAAAAAATAAACCTAGCCATGAACAGTTTCACATGAAGTTCAGGCTCATTAAAATATAAACCTAGAAATGAGCAGGTATTCCCATAGAGTTCAAGCTCATTAAAAAATGAACCCCACCTTTAGTAAATAACCATTGCGATCGCATAATTATTAGCTTTTGAACCTTGGTCCTGTTCTTACCATCACCTCCATTCTTTTTTAGCCAATCATACGTCTCCATTTGATTGTTTAACCTTTTGAGGAACAACTACGACGAGTGATTCTATTAGCCACCTTCTTTACACTGTTGTGATTGAAAAGTTCCAAACCTTACTTGGAACCAGTCGCTATCCAAAAACAATACTCGTTCCTCAAAAAAGGAGTCTCCTTTAAGCTCTTTTCATCTGACTCATAAAATATGAAAATATTGCCGAGCAATTGGCCTCTCCAGCTCATTAAAATGATCGGAAGTGCCATCCCTCCATTATATTTTAGTCTTTTTGGACCTGAGGGATTATTACACAAAACGATTGAGCCCTTGTCTTGTTCGGCTCGTTAAAACTATCGAAAAGTCATCCCTTTCATATTATTTTACACCTTTTTAGACTTAAGGGATTACATTATGAAAAGGACCACTGGATTTGCCTTTATGTCTCTTTCTAGACTCTCTAAAATTGAAAAGTAACAAGTTATCTTTGTCGTTAAACTCGTTAAAGCAATAGCGACAAACTTGTCCATGCAGACAAGAGTGAGTTTCACTGTCGCTATGCTCATTAAAACATAGCGACAGGTTTACCTGAAGGGAAAATTTTAGAACAAGCATATGTTATTCTCCTCAAGCTTGACAAAAATAAAGAGGTACTGGTCAGCAATGACTAGGGAAAAAGGGAAGAAAACTTGAATAGCTTCATTGGTAGCAAGTCGCTCTTGAACATGACACTTTCACTCCGTCACCATGATTGAGTCAAGTTGGGTTATTCCATTCACCGGTCATATCACCATTGGTCCACCATACCATCCATTTTTGGGGTTAACACTACCAATCCATTTCAGCGTCACCGATATGTTCAAGAGAAGTCGCTCAGAGAATTCACCAACCTAGCTAATGTCTCATCTGTTGCAATACCTTCACTCTCTATTTTCCATGACCGCCACCCTGAACCTTATATCATCACATTGTTTTCACCTCCACAAAATCATTTGCTCCGTTCTATGTCATAGATGTGGGATTCATTAAAGCCCTCCTACAACGGATCACTTCTTGTCGAGGTCAGCTCATTATCCAAGAAGTTGACTTAGGAATGACCCTTTCAGTACTTTGAAGCTTGCATGCCTCAATGGCAAGTTTCTCACTTCCAGTGACGGGTTTACATCAATGGCCTTCGACCGAAAGATTTTACGTGGTGTTTGACATCAACTCATGTATTCACACCGCGTGAATTGTACCACAGTACCTCGAGGGTCATCATCATTATCGGTGATTCCTCTCGCACATGTTAACAACTTACATCATTAGCTAGTAATCAGGCGATGCCTTTCCATGTTCAACATCAGAACATCTTTTCACATGGATCGACTTGTACTTCGGATGAAGATTAAACAAGTTTGAAGACCCCGGATCTAGTTTCATCCATTCGGGCTACGATATATTCAGGAAAATAAAGACATCAAATGTGCATCATAGCTGCACAGATAATCATCCAAACTAAAGGATGATGGCTCTACCAGAATCATCAGTCTACCATGCAGATGGTTGTCTGCCTCATGTACATAAATATGAATTTATAAAGTTGACCATGGGAATGCCCAACTTAGCTAGATCATGAAAATATTGTGAAGATAACATATTGTATTGTACCTTATTACAGGTCACCTTCCAGTTCGAAAAAACCTAGGATCCTCATTATAAAGCATTTCACTCGACATCAAAAGATTTACGACCTCATGCTTTAGGGAGAAACTGTTAAAGACATATTTGGGCATTGCAACCCCAATCACATATGTCCATAAACCAACGGCTTCTAAACCCCTAAAAGTGTTTTTTCATACCCTAAAGGAACAAGGTCAACTGATTAAATCATCTCCTAGAAGTTCTGCATGAAAAACTACTCAGAACTAGTCAAAACAGAACCATACAGACTGCTCCATGCATAGGGTGTGATGCATCTCACCTATTACACACAGGGGGTGCGATGCAAGCTAGAAATCCCTTCTGTAGGGTGCAATGAGCGAGAGCAGACAAATGGCAGAAGCAGTTTGCTAGGTGGAAACCCAAAGAATCTTCTAGAAAATACTCATGTGACATTTGCCTCTCTGAATTCACCCAGGGATGAGTAATAGATCTAAAATCTCCAAGTGGAACCAAGAACTATCAGTGAAATGACACTAATCAAAATCCTAGAAGCTGACTCACTCTCCTGTAAACATCTATATATGGATCCCTCGTCCTAGAGATCTAGAGGCTGGAATTTCATAATTTTCATGGAAGTGTTGTTGGTTTCTCTTTGAAGACATTGTTGGGTGATCTTGCTTTGTATGAGGTGAAGAGGGCTTTCATGCTGGGAGGATGAAGCTGGATCAAACAGCCTGGTTGTAATCCTCTCTTATACTACTTCTATTAATAAAGCTATTTGAGTTTTCCTCCATATGCTTTTATATCTCTGAATCTTGTATTTCTACATGCATCTATATGGTTAATGTATATATGATCCTATATTATCTATGGTTATAGATCTCTATGCTTTGATGGTATTTTGCTGCCTTGACTCTACAAGTGTTCTTTGAAGCGGGACAAGTGAGAAAGGAGCGACGAAAGCTCTATCAAGGGAGAGAGGAAACAAGTAAGGAGAGTAGCGAAAGACTGAGGTTGGTACTCTTTGCTTCTCTCTCATCTGTCTCTCATAAACGAAAACACAAGTAACTTTAGTTTGTTTGTTTCTAAGATAGCTACCCATCTTAGTGGGACTAGAAACTCTGAATGGACACTAGTTTTCCCGATAACACCATTGGAAAAGTTTCCCATTCTAGCACCATAATAATGGTGCCTAAAATATTAAAATAATTGCTTGAGGAATGAAGGGTGCGGTGCTAGGATGCCTATTGGCCAAGTCAAATTCACCCAAAAAGAAACTGATTCAATAACTCATTCATGGTGAATGATAGAGAACCCACCTTCGAAGCAACCTCTAAGACAATAATAAACTTACATTCGATTACCTAAAGGAAATAGGAAGTAAAGCCTCGAGCCTGAGGTGCGAATGAGAGAAAAATGCTTGAGGGAGGTTGGTAATAAGTGGCAATGTCCAGATTCCTGTCTTGGGAGGATTATTTACCCTGGAAATTGGAAAAACCTTAAATAAATCACCATAATATCTGATTCTAAACCACTATTGAAAACCCAAAAATTAAAATGATGATTGTACCTATTGAGGCATATGGAGGAATTATCGGTCACGTCTAGTCATTGTAAGGAGTAACAGAGCCATGCCTAATTGTGGAAGAAGTCAAACAAAGAGCCAACATTTATGAAAACTCTCTCGACACCATAGAAAAAGGAAACACTCCCTCTCAAGAGAATTATTATGCAACAATGTTGGCTCATAGAATAAAAGTGTATAGATAGGAAAATTGCATAAAACTAATAGATGTTTCATTGTATTATGTGAAGATTAAGCTCATTTATTTGTATGATGGCTGAGGAGATACCAACAGGAGATGGAATGTATGTGGAATTAGGGGAAGCATCCACTCCCCCTATAAATCCATTCATCAAGGTCATACAAAAATTACAACGAGAATTGCCATATATAAGGGATAGTAACAAACGATTGTGGCATGCCAGTGAGGAGAAAGAAAGAATGATCAAAACTTTAACAGAGAAATCAAGTCAGAAAATAGTGGAAGCATAAATGATGAAAGGAGGAGAATTTGAGCCTAAAAAATCTGAGAGTGAAGGGGAATTAGAAACGACCTATTTCCGAAAGTCTAAGTAGAAAAAATAACCAGAACTACAAGGAAAATTTTGAAAGATCAAATCCCCCATGTTTGACAAGGAAAAGGAGGAGGACGCAGAAGCCTGGTTATTATATTAGACTAAATACTTTCAAATTTTTTACTATGAAAGTAATTTGAAATCCAGATTAGTTGTTTATCAGTTACAAGTAAAAGCCAGTTTATGGTGGAAAGGGGCAAAGAATGTATAGGAAATGGAGGAGAAAATAGTTTTTTGGTAGGAATTTTGTAAACATTTCAAAAATCACTACTTGAGTGAGCGATACTATGATGACTGTGCCAAATAATTTCACGAATTAAGGTTGGGACAACTCACTATGGATGAGATTGTATCCAAAGTTACTAACCTACTGAGATATGTTCCATACCTCAAAGAGGAAGAAGCTAAAGTACATCGGTTCATGAATTTCTTTCCTATAGTGTATAAGGAGTGGATCGAATTTGACAACGCAAAAAATATGGATGAATTGGTGAGAAATGAAAGTTTATGCTACCACCAATTTAAAAACAAAGGTGAAGGGTTCAAGACTTGACCAAGTAAGCAGAAGTTCAAGGTCAACATGGAAGGAAAGTAGTCAAAACAAGGTATCTCAAAAAATTTGGCCGCGGTCACGAGTGTAAAAAGTTTGATAAGGTGGTTGTAAATCATCAAGCTACTTCACAAGTAGGATCAAAAGTTGTTGATTTGAATGTTAGAAAGGGGAATGGAGATAGGGAGAAAGGAGTATTGAAGTGTTGGGGATATGGTGAGCCTCATTTAATAAGAGATTGCCCACATAATCCTCAGTTAGTACAAAAAATACAAGCCATTCATGAAGCTTCTACAGTGAATGACATGGTCAGAAGCATTCCAAGGATAAGAGCAGCTCTAGAGGATAGAAAATTGGAACACCAAGCCACCATGATTAATCTAGTAGGTATTCTCGCTAACTAATCTATTTCTTTTTTAATAAACCCAGGAGCTAGCTTAATCTATGTACGACCAAAAATAGTAGAAAAACGTAAAATAAAAATAGAAAAATATATAACAACTTGGTTGGTGAAATTGGCCACGAGTACCAATAGAATTGTCACTAGCCAAGTGAAGGAGTGTCCATTAAATTTAAATGAGTACATGACCATGGTAGATTTAAATATACTTCCTCTTGGTTCATATGATATCATAATTGGAATGGATTGGATGGAGTGATAGGCAACACTTATAAATTGCCTGGAAAAGACTGTAACTCATGTAATCATGTATGTGCTAACTCACACTATTCAAGGTTTTGCAAAACCAATCTCAGTTAGGGAATTCTTTGCGCTCCAAATGAAGAAGAGTGCCCAGAAGGGATGTAAAATATTTATGGTATAAATAGAAGAAAATGGACAACATAGTGACGAGAAGAAAATAAGTGTTGTACTAGTCATTAACGAATTTGTGGACGTTTTTTTCTAAGAGGTACAGTTTCAGTGTCTAGAGAACCCTACCAGATGAGTCCCCAAGAATAAGTAGAGTTGAAAATGCAGCTACATGAGCTACTGAAAAATTTTATATCAAGCCTATTGTGTCACCCTAGGGAGCACCAATACTCTATGTTAGGAAAAAGGATGGTACGTTAAGGTTGTGTATCGACTATCGTCAGTTAAAAAAATTGACTATCAAGAATAAATACCCCATGCCCTGCATTGATGATCTATTTGATCAGGTAAGGGGAACCACCGTTTTCTCAAAAATTGATCTGAGAATGGGATACCATCAGTTGAGGATAGAAAATGAAGATATTTACAAGACAATCTTTGGAACTAGATACAGACACTACGATTTCGTAGTGTTACAATTTGGCCCGACTAATGCTCTTGCAACTTTCATGTGTGTAATGAGCCTGTACTCAACAAGTATTTGGAAAATTTATTTTTGGTATTCATTGATGATATTTTGGTCTATTCTCGAAATGAGGAGGATCACAAGGATCACTTAAGGTTGGTGCTATAAACCTTAAGATAAAATAAATTATACGCCAAATTTATTAAGTTTGAATTTTATAAGACCAAAATTTAGTATCTTGGGCATATCATCTAAAAGGAGGGATTAGCAATGGATCCCGATAAGGTAAAGGCCATGGTAAATTGGCCTATACCTCAAGTTGTATTTGTTGTCCGGTCATTTATGTGGCTTGCGGGATATTATCGGAGGTTTATTATAGACTTTTAAAAAATAGTTAATCCCAAAAAGGGAGTATAATTTGAATGGAAAGATGACTAGCAATCAAGCTTTGACAAACTAAAGTAACTGTTGACTACCACTCCTATTCTGAAACTGGAAAATTTAGACAAAGAGTTTACTATGTGCACTGATGCATGCCTAGAGGGGCCAGGAGGAGTGTTATTATAGGAAAATTATGGAATAGCATACGAGTCAAGGAAGTTGAAAGGACATGAGAAAATTTATGCTGTGTATGATATGGAATTAACAGTTGTTATACATGCCCTGAAGATGTGGAGACATTATTTGTTGGGAAAAATTTTCACACCTCTAACAAATCATTTCAGTTTAAAGTATTTGTTCAGTCAACCCAACCTTAATGCTAGACAAGTTCGATGAATTGAATTCTTGAGCGAATTTGATTTTGAGATTAAGCATACAAAAGGCAAGGAAAATAAGGTAGAAGATGCTCTGAGAAGACACACTCATACTTTAATGACAATCATTGTTAGTAGTATTAAAACAGAATTTTTGGAACAAATTGAAAACTTTTTACATAAATGTTTCAAATACTTAGAAACCAAAGAAAAATTACAGCAATTTCATATATCGGGGTAGGAAGAAAATGAGGAAACATTGTTGACATATAGATGAAAGTTGTATCTACCCAATGTTCCAGAATTGAAGGAAATGATATTGAATGAGCATCATAAAAAGTGATTTGCAGGACATGAGGGATACCAAAAGATGGTCACATCATTGAGAAAAAATTTCTTTTGGCTAGGAATGAAAAAATAAGTGGTTGAATACTTAGTGAAGTGTATAAAATGCCAACAAGTTAAGGTAGAACATCAACACACTACTAGGTTGTTGAATCCACTACCAGTGCCTGAATTGAAATGGGAGATAGTATCACTAGATTACATCACAGGATTACCTCGAACAAAAAGACAACATGACTTCGTCATGGTAGCAGTGGACTTGCTTAGCACGTCCTCCCATTTAGTACCAGTATAATCTACATTTGGTACCGCTCAAATTACTAACATGTTTATTAAAGAAATCTTCCGACTATATGGTGTCCCTAAAATGATAGTATTTGATCGATATCACAAGCTTACCACCACCTTTTAGAGAGCCTTATTCGAAAGCATGGTTACAAAGTTCAATTTCAACACTGTCTACCATCCTCAGACGAATGGGCAGAATGAAAGAGTCAACTAGATCCTAGAGGATATTCTCAAAATGTATGTGATGGACAAATATACCTAGTGGGAGGAAATTTTACATTTGCAAAATTTTCATATAACAACAACTATCAAAGCTCCATCAAAATAAGCTGTTTGATACAGTGTATCGCAAGAAATTCCATACACCCCTCAACTGGAGTCAACTACAGGAAAAGTTAATTTTTGGGCTGGATTTATTGTGGAAAATGGAGTAAACATTGTGTAGAAATCAATAGAATATTAAAGCAGCACAAGAATGCCAAAAGAGTTATGCAAATAAAAAAATAAAAAACATTGGGAATTTAAATCGGGGATCATGTATATTTGAGAGTGAAACCCCGAAAGGGAACTATGCATACAAGAACTTTTCCAAAACTATGTCCATGGTTTTCTGGACCATGTGAAGTTTTGGATAGAGTCGGACCTGTAGCTTATCAATTAGCTTTTCCTAGTCACATTAAAGTTCATAATATATTTCATGTAATTTTATTAAATATATATGTACATGGTAATACTCATATAATTGATTGAAAAATGCTACAGGTGGACTCTAAAGGATATTTCTTGCCACAACCACTATGTATTCTAGACAGGATAAAGAAATAGCTCCAGAATCTAGTCGTCACTTAGGTTAAAGTGTAGTGGATGCACTTCACTCCTTAGGATGCCACATGGGAAATGGAAGGTGAAATTCAAAAAAAATACCCTGCATTATTCTCGTCTTAGGAAAAGACTAAAATTTAAACACCGATAGTGTAAATAAAAGGGGAGGAGAATGTAATACTTCTCCACAATTGAAAAAAAACATTAATATTTTTTCCATTTTATTAAAAAAATAATGATGATGTCTGCCATAGGATGATGATGTAATAAATGTTTTTCAATAAGAGATAAACTGGAATTTCTTAGAAATGGAACACTAGTAGATAAGAGTATATTATAATAATGTTTCCATGATTGGAATCTAGAAGGATTTTGGATAAGCTTGGTGGATGGGAGAGAAATTCCACTAATAACTTAGCTGGAGATAAATGCTAAGTTGAGATTGGCATAAAGCATTGTTAAAGATAAAAAGCAAGCTTTTGGCACAAAATGAAAAATCCCATAAAGAGGGACACCTCTTTTAGAAAAAAACCTCACATGGAAGGAAGCCATAAAAATTCCTAGTACAAGAATCAACAGGTTGTTGATGTCTTGGATAGGAAAAATACTCTTGGGGGTGAACTTGGACCAACATGGACCCTAGTAGATTAGTAGTATATACATGATTTGGTAGTTTATTTGAGGCCTATATAAGGTTTTTGTCACCCTTGATACATGTTAGGGCTAGCACCATTCTTTGATCCCTCAACATTGGGATACAACTAGCCTATTCTATCAACAAGAAACGCATGAGACTCTTTTGTGCCATAAACACAAAACTGGGATCCACATGATGCTTTTTTTGGATATTTATGGGATAACCTCAAGATTCATATTTTTAGATCCCTATGCACTTCACTTGTCACTCGAGGCTCCCAACGCATTCCCTAGAAGGTCGTACACATGCACACAGAGAATATTTTGGTCACTTCTGTGGGTTATTTCTTATGTTTTACATTAGCTATGAGGTTGGCTTATAACCTCTCATAGTTTTACCCATTATTGTATGACTAGAGGGGCTTTATGTTAAAGTTAGATATCACGAGACAGGTATATATAAGAGAGAGGTCACTTCACTATCTCATCATCAACACTAGGAGAATTTGAACCTCATAAGAAAATTTTCACTTGTTCATTCTTGGCTATTGGAGATTCTTGGAATGCATTTTGATGTTTGGAAGCTATTTTAGATTTTATTTGGAGTATTTACTTTATGAATGGATGTATATACTACATATCATATTGAAAGTGAATATTATTGAAGATTAGCATTTTGAATTGACTAATGCGTGAAATTGTTGCTTCTAGATTATGCTTAGTTGTGTGCAAATTTGTTGAAAAAAATTAAATGCTATCTATTTTGGAATTGCATATGTAATTCATTCTATAACATGTAATGCATTTTCCCTGAGGAGGAATTCATATATCTCCTAATCAAAATCCATTTAACATTGAGTGGGTAAATGCTAGAATTTTGATACCTAGAGCATCAAATTTCAAACTCTTTAGAAAAAAATTTGGATTACCTATCATATTCGTAAAGGAAAAGGAACTAGTCCAATTTTTTGTTGATAGACCTTAAATGTTTTCCATAATTTATTCTTCTCAAATTCGGTCCTTTTAAGGCTAGGGTGAAAATCTAAGGTTTGGAGAGAAATTTTAGGGATGATTATTTTTTGGGATTTGAGAGTTTTAACATCAAGATATAGGTTTATTATACTTATCCTATCAGTTTTATGGGCATACACATAAATTTCATCCGTAAAATCTCTTTCCCTAGGTGTTGCTCTAAGAGAAAAACCTTAGTTTATTTTCCCATAAACTTGATTTCTTTCTTGGAGGTTGTATGAACTTATTGATTGTTGAATTATATCTAGAGAAGCCTTCCCTCTCAGGGCTTGACCTTGTGAATAGCTATCACCATCAAAAATATCAAAATCTGGGTCTTTTGCCTTCTTTTATAGGGTTTTTTTTAGAGAGAGATTTTCTTCCTTGAAGCCTTGTAACTTTGTTGTGCCTCTCTTTGAATGAGTCTTGGTAGGTCTACTTTGTACCTTATCATTATCATATCAATTTAAGAGATCCTTCTTATTACTGGGACTAATTCCATTAGTGAAAACTCATAAAGAGTAGGGGATTTTGGCTAAGGTCACATTGGACCTCTACCCCATTGTTAGCACTTTGTCTAGCTCTTACCTTATAGGGTTTCCCTCTCCAAGACCTAATATATTTTGTGGTAGCATAAACATTTTCATGGATTGTTATAGATCCATTTGGGCACATCACTCCCATCATTCAAACCAATACTTTTAGGGCTCATCAAACCCTAATTCAGTCGCTACATTCCCTAGAATTCATCACTTTGAATGCCTCCTTCCTTGAGATTTTCTTGGCCTGAAGCCCCTCAAAAATGCCTCCTTGAGCGAATAGTGCAACCATGGTTAGGGGTAAGTGCGCTTCATTGAAGGTAGCACCATGTCAGGGTGAATTTCAGAGCACCTAGGCCCACTTTGACCTGCATTGAGCAAGATTGAATGAAATCCTCATAAGGTTTTGGGAATATTATCATCTTCTAGAGCCTTCTAGAATATTTCCACACTTATCATCTCCTATGAGATCGAAATTGGATAGAGAATGAGTTAAGTAACCTCCTATCCTCTCATCCCTTCCTCCGCGGAATCTAACTGTAAGTTTGGAAGGCCATTCAATACCCTCATTTACGAACAAACCACTCCATTTTATATAAATTGAGCACTCATCTAAGTGATCATGGGCTAGACTTTGAGAATTTGTAAGGAGATACTATTGGTGTGAGGTTTGAGATTATAATCTAGTATTATTATGCTGCCAGAGTGTTGTGCTTTTGATGTGATGTTGGTTGGAACCCATGCTAGAGGAGTGACATTGGATTGGACTTCATGGTTGTAACTCTTCCTTCTACTTAATAAAGTTGTTTACACCTTTTCCCATATTCTTGTCTTTATGTATGATGATTATATGTGTAAATTATTTTGATTCCATGTGCTTATAGTAGATAGATCTCTTGCTTTGATTGGTTTTTGTACTTTTTTTATGATTGCAGGTACTTGTCGAGCGGATTAAGTTCGAGAAGGAGTGACAAGAGCCATACAAAGGAGACAAAGGGAAAAGAAAAGATAACAAGTAGGTCCCTTGTCTTATTTATCCTCTATAGAAAAAGGTTAAGCGCTTTAATTCTAGGTGTAGCTACCAGTAGACTTTCTGTGTTTGATCTTGTAATCTTCCACAAGCCTTTCCACAATTCTAGATGTAAATTGAGATCCCCGATATGTCACAATTTCTCTTGGAACACCAAAATGAGTGAAGATGTCCTCAAAAAGGAAATTAACTACATATTTTTCATTAGCAAAAGGTAATGCTTTAGCCTCTACCCATTTAGTGACATAATCAGTGCATACCAAAATATACTTCTTTTGTTTTGATGGAGGATTAATTGGTCCAACAAAATCCAAGGCCCATTTTTCAAAAGGTTCAATGAGTACCTGAGTTTGTAGTGGCATTTCATCTAAAGGAGAATGTTTTCCTACCCTTTGGCAACCATCACATCTTTTGACATATTATTTGGCATATCGGAAGATGGAGGGCCAATAATATTCTAAATGAAGGCTTTTATAGGCTTTCCTCTTGTCAAAAAAGTGTCCACCAAAAGGTTCATCATGACATGCCTTAGGAATTTCAAGAATTTCATCTTCTCGAACACATCTTCTGATCATGAGATCTGGACCTATTTTATACAATTCATTAGTAATCCATGAGTAACTTGCACTTACTTGAATGATTTTTCTTTTCTCCTTGGGAAACAAATGTGAAGGTAATTTTCCTATGACTAAGTAATTGGGAATATATACAAACTAAGGGGTCTGAGTAGTTACTGAAAAAAGATATTCATCAGAAAATTCATCTTCAACTAGAGTGTCATCTTTGATATTTTGAATTCTAGACAAGAAATTAGCAACTGTGTTTTGTTTTCCAAGTCTATCTAGAATAGTGATGTTGAATTATTGCAAGAGTAATAACCATCTTGTAACTCTACCATTAGTAATAGGTTTATTCATTAGGTACCTAATTGTAGAGTGATCTGTATGAACAAAGGTTTCATAGAGTGTTATGTAATGTCTGAACGTGTTGATAGCATGAACAACAACTAAGAATTCCTTTTAAATTACAGTGTAATTTAACTCAGTGGGAGTCAAATTCTTGCTTGTGTAATAGATGGCATAGGGGATCAAATATTTTTTTCCTAATACAACTCCCAGAGCTGTATCTAAAGCATCTATTGAAATGTGAAAATGTAGTTTCCAATTTGGACCCCTTAAGATGGGTACTTCAGAAATTTTTACTTTTAAAGTCTCAAATGCCAACTAGAAATCAGGATTCCAATTGAAGTTACAATCTTTGGTTAGTAATTTGAAGAGTGGGGATTCTAGTTTAGTGAAATTTTCTATGAACCTTCTATAGTATCCTGTGAATCCTAGAAAACATCTAACATCCTTTTGACAACTTGGAATTGATAGCTTAGAGATGACTTCAACTTTGTATTTATCAAATTTAGTTCCATCTCTGGAAATGTGATGTCCTAAAAAATCCCTTCTGTAAACATCATAAAACATTTTTCATGGCTTAGTGAATGGTTTTCTTCCTTACATATTTTAAGAACTTTTTCCAAAATTTCTAAAGATTCTTCAAATGTATTCCCATAAACTGTAAAGTCATCCATATACACCTCTACACAATCATGTATTAGATCAGAAGAAATTCCTAGTACTACTCTTTGGAATGTTGCAGGTGCATTGCACAATCCAAAAGGAAGTACTCGGTAAGCATAAGTTCCCCATGGACATGTGAATGTGGTTTTATCTTGATCTTCAGGTGTTACCTGAATTTGATTGTAACCACAAAACCATCCAAAAATGAGAAATACTTTTTCCCTGCTAATGTATCTAACACTTTATCTATAAAGGGAAAAGGAAAATAATATTTTAGGGTAGCTTTATTCAATTCTCGATAATCAATATATAACCTCCATTTACCATTCTTTTTAGGCACAATCACTAGAGGAGAAACCCACTAGCTATCTGAAATAGGGTAAATGAACTTTACATTCAACAATTTCTGTAACTCCTCTTTCACAATTCTCCTAAGATTTGGATTCATCCTTCTTTGAGGTTGTCTGATAGGTTTAAAATTTTCCTCAATGTAGATGTGATGTATACAGGTATTAGGACTAGTTCCTTTCATGTCAGTGTATTCCCATGCATATGCAGAATAATATTGTTGTAATGTTTTGATTAGCTTTTCCTGTTGTAGTTTTTCCAAGCTAATATCTATGTTCAATGTTTTCCCTGGAAATATTTGAACTCTAGGGCATCCAAATTCTTCCATAGAATGAAGAGACATCTTCTTAGATGATAAATATTTAATGTTAAATTTTTCTTGAAATTGATCATGTTCATATTCTGGAGATGATTGAAAATTTTCCATTATATTTAAGATTTGACTATCTTCACTAATGGTTGAAATAGTAAAAAGAGGTTGAATATAATTTTCATCATCAATCCACTTCATTGTCATCTATCTCTGTGATTGTTCTTGTTGGAGGATATATATTGGATTTCTTAGTTGAGTTACCATCGGAGATATACATATTTCCAGATCTACAACTAACGAAAGCATCAGTTGTAGCCAGCCAAAGTCTTCATAATATAAGTGGATGTCCTCCTAGATTTTTCTTAGGGGTTAAGATCATAAAATCAATAGGGTACTCCCAAGAGTCTAATGACACTAAAATATATTGTAATGCACCATCTAGTTTGATTACAAATCTATTTGCCAATTGCAGTAATGTAGGTGTATAAAGAAGATTAGGAAGCTTGAGTTGTTCCATGGTTTATTTGCCATGATGTTTATTGTTGCTCCTAGATCAATCAATGTATTTGGAATTTCAACTCCATTGATATGTGTTTTTACTAATGAAATTCTTGGATCTACATTTTTTTGTATGGCAATTTTTCCCATCATTATGTCTGATATTTTTCTTGTGAGCTTAATTCTTTTCATTTATTTTGTTTTTCTTCCTAGTTTCTTCATGCTCAACTCCTTTATTGTTTTAGCTAGAATTGGAATCTCCTTATTGGCTTGTAACAAAGGGATTTTGATACAGATATTTTTCAATTCATCTAGAAAATCATAATTAGGAAACTTAATATGCTTTTCTACCCCTCTATCAACTTTTAATCTTTCAGGAAAAGGAGGTGTAGAAGTAGATATTGGTGGTTGCTCTATGATAGGAGTTGAGTTTATTGGTTCTTTAGGTTTTTCATTTTCGGTATTCTGGTTTTGAAGAGATGTTCCTTCAAAAAAAATATTTGGCCGTAGATAATCTTCCTCAGAATTGTCTTGTTCTTGAATAACTAAAGAAGGTTTTTTCTTTTCCAATATCCTACCAAATCTTAGTTGGACATTATTAAGATCTAGAGGAGTGATCATATAAGTTGGAAATTGTTGTCCTTCCACCATATAGGTATTCTAAGGATTTTTATTGTTGGGGTTTGGTAATGGCTCGAAAAGTAACTGATTTGGTCTCTGTGGGAATGGCAGTGAAAGTTGACGATTTTGGTTTTGAAGTTGGGGCTGTTGATTTTTTTGAGGAATTTTTTGGGGAGGATAGTATGGATATGATGGATGATATTGATAGTATTGAGAGAATATTCCATAGGGGTTTTTCTTTCCTTGAGCCCAAGGTTGAGATTGAGATTGAGGCCAAAGTTGCTGCCAAGAATTCCAATTTGGTTGGTGATGAATATACATTTGGTTCTTAAAACCCTTATTTTGTGGCCCTTGCCAAGGTATTCTAGAGACAAAGCAAAGAGATTCTGTTGGATTTGAAATTTTTTCCTCTTGAAAAATAGCCTTAACACAAAGAATTGAAGGACAACTCTTGGTCTCATGGTTTTCTAAAAAAATCACACAAGTCTCTATGATTTTTGCATCCAAAGGGCATTCTCTTAAAGCATGCTTCTTTCTGCATTTGGGAGAGAAAATAGCTAAAGCATTAGTCTCAACTTTCTGCTTGTTTTGTAACTTAAGGGTATCTATATTATCACAAAGGCTCCCTAAAATATATATTTTAAATTCATCAAGCATGTTTCCAATTTCTGCCCTACTCATTGATCCAGTTGCAGATTTATTCACTCTGACAAGGGAAGAATCTATTGGACCTTTCCCAATTTTAGATTTTCCTCTTGAGAGATGAACACATAATTCTCCAATGTCACTTAATGGGAGTTGAGAGATATCTCCCTTCCCCATCATGTTAAGGATGTCTATCCACTCATCTCTAATGGATTTTAATAAAAGAGCTTTTAAAGTATCTTGATCTAAGTCATCCATTTTTTCTCTTTTTAAGTTATAGCTAAATCTTTTAATTAAATCTTCCAAATTTTCATCCTCCCTTTGCATCGTTTTAAGCACTTCATATTTGTGATTGCTAGGCATGCAATAATCCAAGTACCTTTACAAAAATTCTTTCTTCATGTCATTCCATGTTCTAATAGATTAAGTGACCAATCCCACGAACCAATTTAAAGCAACTCCTTTCAGTGTTGAAGGAAAGAATTTGAGTTTTCGAGAGTCTTGTGAATAATCATAAGTTCTGCACAAGACTTCAAATTCAAATAAAAAGGTTTCAGGATCTTCACTTTTTAATCCATGAAAATTTGGGAGAACAGAAGGTGAGATATTTTTCATTGTGGTGTATGTTTCTTCATTAACTATAGGGAATCCAAAAGAATTATCAACTTCCCTATTTCCTCTACCTCCTCCTTCTTCAAATAGTGTAAATTCTCCATTTAGGACTCCCTCTCATTCTTCTTCTCTTCCTGCCATTATAGATTCTTCAAGGTTAATATAAGATTCAATTTGTAAGTTTAATTGCTCTTCCTCTAGCTCCTCTATCAATGGTATGTGGAAGAAAGGTTCTACTTCTCCCTCTCCACTAGGAATTTCTAATTCTTGAGCTAAAATATGTTCCACTGTAGAGGTGAAAAAGGCTACTCCTTCTATTGGAGATCCAAGATTTTCTTCCTCTAGGAATGCCTCAGTAGATGAAGTAGGAGATCCTCTTGATTGGATTTATGACATTAGAACTTCAGGAAGTCTATGGCTAGTGAAATGTGGAATATGAGTTTGAGATGGAGGTGTATCTATTCTTAGTCTTGGTGGAGTAAATTGTGTTGTAGGAATTAAACACCCGCCTCTAGTTATGAATCTACTCGTAGAGTCTCTTTCTCTACGCATACCATTTTTTTGATGTAAGAGATGAGGTTACCTAATTACACTTCCTCGGAAATGACCAAAATGTTTAGTCAATTTAGTGTCCTAAATTGCTTGCATATATTATCAACCGAGGGTTGTAAGCTGATGAAATGTGGTGCACTATATGTGCTTAGTTAACCGTTCTCTTACTTTGTTGTTTTGTATTTTATGTTGTTTTTGGGGGGGTTTTGTTCTTTGATGTCTAAGAATGTACAACCTGAAACTATGAGAGAATTTAAGTGAATCTAATGAATTTCAAAGGAAAGGAAATGTTCCTAAGTTAATCTTAATTCCTAAAAATGGACCAAGAACTATTGGCTAATTAGAACGTAATAAAAAAAACAAAGCATCTATCTTATCTTATCATTAGTCCTAATCCATGGATCTAATTCTTAAAACTAAGAATGAAATTGATGAAACAGGTAACTCAGTAATTGCATTCATTAAACATTCAACCATTCAATTTTGGAATATGATTAAATCAATATCCTTGAAATGATTATTGGAAATATGAGTGGTTCAACTAAGAAAGGATCTGAAAGAAAAAAGGTAAAAACATGTAAAACTAACCGTAAACAACTAATGTATTTTTGACTTTCTCCAACATTCAAATGTGAAGCATTACCCTCTTGAAGTGTTGTTCAAGAAACCAATCATCCCTTAATTCCTAAGTTCCTAGGAAATTAACAATGTACTAAGTAAATTCAATCACTATATGAATTAGACATTTAACCATTTAGTTTAGGATGATCATCATCGGTGAGCTCCAGTATTGCAACAATAATGCTGCAACTCTTGGGACTCCCTTCTTTACTTTTATCAACCCGGTAGTTCGTAACAAACTTGCAAGCGACGATGTTGTATGCACAAGTACTAGCTCTTGCCGCAGCTGTCACTTGGTTAGCTGGCAGAAGTCTGCTAGGGGCTTAAGCCAACTTCTATGAGCTCTAAGAAGAAGCTTTTTAACTGATGTATGAAAGCTAACTCAAAGAAGGCTGATCTACTTGCAGAAAGAAAATGGAGATCTGAAAGGAAACGTAACACTAGCAAACCCCTAATTTTACCAGCTATCCCTACCGATGCAAGAAAGAGGATGCAAGCTACTGAAAGAAATGCCATCGACTTATAGTAAGGTAAATACATGTATCTAAGCTACTTCTACAGTAACATCTGAAAAAAAACATCTTTTTGTATTTTTGGATAAGTTGCCAGAACTATCATGCATGCGATTTGACTATTTTGACTGTGCAGAGGTGGATTGGCGAGAGGAAATGCTTGGATGAGGTCAGGAAGGTTCAAAGAGGGCCTAAGGGGTCCCTAACACCCTTCCAGAGCATTTCACAGAGTTTGGCTATCAAGAAACCTCATTCGTGAGCTTCTACAGGAAGTCTGCAGGGGTTCTACAAGATGTTCTAGAATTTATACAGGATGTTTAGAAATGGGATTTTGGAGGATGGATGGATGGAGAAAGATGAAGGATTGGGTATGGAGGCAGGATAAGGGTTGGAGGTGGTCCAGGACTTGGTGGATGGAGTTGAGGATAGAGGTAGATGGCTGGATTTGTTCAAGGAGGACTGAAGCAATGATGCACGAAAAGTAGGGTTATGTGAGCAAATGGAAAACGTAAGGCTAGAAGCTGAGCTGCGAGATGGAGCAGATGGGTTTGATGGAGTACTGGTAGGTAGAGAAGTGGTACAGGTGCTCTGCAAGTCATTTTTTCCAACTGAACCGATGAAGACTTGTAAAATCAAATACCTAGTTACGTTGACCTAATCTGATCTAGCTGTCAGTAAAGAGGATGAAATGAAGTTTGAACTGCAAAAAAACCATGTATTCTAACTCATGCAACTAAGCAAGCAAAAGTCTGAACTTGTAACCAACTTCTACACATGAAAATCAAACACTAGTGATTGCATTGTAAAGCAAAAGCAGTGTTTTTGTGGGCAGCAAGGTCACCCTGATCCCAGCTCCTGTTCCCACTGAGGGAGAGGTGAAACCAGAGATGTTTGATGGCCCTTTTTTGAAGCTTTTCCCTGTTAACAACCTATCAACTAAATCTGAGCATCAAAAGTCTTTCTAACCATTAACAATGACCTAGTTAATTAGAAAGATGTAATCTACTTAACAGAAATGATTTTGCAAATACATAACGAAAAAATAACAATACATAAAGGAGGCCTTAGCACTTGGGTTGGGCCCAACCCCAAGAGCTACAGGCTCCTATAAAGAACTCAGATCTGATGCCAAGTAAAGCTGCTTCTCATTACTCCAAAATAGTCATCACAAAAAGTTGTACAACAGTAGCTAAGAAAACGAGCTGAAAAAGGACAGCACTATAGTGCAAATACCAACAGTTCCAAAAGTAAACTACGAAGGCTAAGCCCTTATTATTTATACAATACGAGGGGGCTAGCAGCCCTCCTAGATTCAAGGGACTCGGCTGCTCCAACTGCTAGTAGACAATCACACTTTCCAAAGCTGCTTGGCTGCCTTTAGAACTCATTTTGGTGGCCTATTGAGCTTGGAGTTGAGGGTGGAGATTTCAAGGAAGGGCCATTTAATGCCAAAAACAACCTCCATATGAATCCTCACCTCAAGCTTGGCTGTCACCTGGGCCATAATTGCTTGGGTTTGCTCCAAAATTTGTCCAAAAAACATGAAATGACCACATATTAGCCTCCTTGGTAGAGTGACCACCCTTATTCATTCAAATAACATAAAAATACTAGAAAAACATGCATAATATATGAAAAATGGAGGATTGAACAAGGACAATTAGGAAAAATGAGCCCAACAAGTTACCTAATTCGGGGCTCATCATCACCCCCTGCTAAATGGGTTGCTCATCCTCTGAGAAACTAGTCAAGCTCATCATCCTTTATGGCTTTGATTGCCTCGCTCACATCCCAGGCCTCTGCTGTGATGTACTCTTCCCGGTCATGGAATCCTACCTTCCTTTCCACTTCCTCCCATTGTCTACCTTCTTCCTCTTCCTTCACTCCTTCTAGCAATCCCAAAAGTAAAGGAGGACTAAATTTCAAGCCAATCCAATTGGCCTGCAAATTATGCATCAACTGTTTGTAGAGAGGTACCCTTGCCAAGGCTTCCCTCATCCTAGTGGGAGAGTGGTATTCTTTTATCTTCAGGCTGTGAGGCAGTGTGTTCCACCGCCTTGTGCAAGCATGCATGCAGTTTTCTCCCAACAATCTTTCCATGTCCTCAAAGTTGGCAATGGCTTGAGCCTATTGCTCAATGTACTCTGGTAGCTCCTGAGGACTGTTGGCCAAGTTCTGGTGGGTGCTTATCGTTGCTGATGGGTCATCTAGATCTTCTCTGATCATGAGAGGCTCACTGAGCTCTCTACCTACGATACTGCGAACCTCTGCTGCTCTCTTCTCCTCATGGCTCATCCAAGAGGCCATGGCCATAAGCTGGACATCTCCTATCACCGTATTGGGATCCCATGTGTTCATATCTGGAAGGGCGAAGTTGTGCAAGTATAACTCTGATAATTTGGTCCTATCCTCAGAATAACTATTGCCACATAGAGCTACAAACTAATGATAATTTTGGAATGGGGTTATGCCCCTTTGAGCCAAGGTATTGATCTAAAATTGTAACCACTGATCCTTGAGGTATAGGGCATAGGATTTGGCAGGCAGCCTACACTGCAAAGCTTCAATTGTCCAGTTGGCCATGCAGGCCAGTTGGGTCTCCTTTTCTTGTACCTGTTATTTCAGAGACTGTGTCTCCAATTCTTTTTCCTGTAGCTGTCGATTCAATGTCTCAATTTTATTTTGCATCCCTTCCTTTCTCTTCTGTTCATTAAGGATATCTTTGGCTATTGTGGGCCCCTCCTATTGTTGTTTTTCTCTCAAGATATGAGGCTTGTCTTCCTTCCTCTGTCCCTGTAATTGTAGCTGTTGTCTAAGCAGCTCATTTTCTTCCTGTAGCTTGACCTACTGGCTGCTCTCCGCATGTTGTACCATAGCCAATTCCCTCCTTGCCACTTTGAGTTATTCCTCTAGAGGACCTATATCTGCCAAACCCTTGGACTTAGAGATTTTCATCCAAGTGTGGGTCCTCACTCTCTCTTCTTCTAGTGAAAGGAAAAGTGGCACTGTTTGTTTTTGAGGAATGATCTTTCTGGCCTCCAAGAAGTTATAATAGGAGCCCAAGTTGGGCTGGGGGATAGGTTCCACAATGTTCTCCACCTTTTCTTCCTCCTGTGGTGATTTAGCTACCTCACCTTCCATTGCTTCAGTCTCCTTCAGCCTAGCCAGTGTTTCCTGTAGAATAGTCTCAGCATCCTGTAGAGAGGCCTTTGTGTCCTACATTTTCATTCTCTCCCTCCAGGTGGATGTTTTTGGGCTTCCCCGTTCATAACTAATGGATGCCTTGAAGGGGGACATCTCCTTTTGTGTGGTAGGGGTGTCTATAATTGTGATTGGTTCTTTTGACGGTGGCTGGGGTCTGCCAGTCTTAATCCTCACACTCCTTCTTGCCTTAAAATACACGGGAGGCTCCCTCTTTCACTTTCCTTTCTGCTTGGGAGATGTGCTTAGGGTGGCCAGCATAGCTGCTACCTCCCTAGCTAAAATTTCAAGTGATTTTTCCCTCTGTTGCTCTGTCTTCAGACTTCCTGTAGAAAGTCCTGTGCTGACTATTTTCTGTCTTCCTGTAGAAGCAGTTTTCAAGCTTCCTGTAGAAACAGTTTCCACTATTTTGGCCTGCTTGGCTAGGGGTGTCTTCTCCTTCAATTTTTCTACGGTTTCCTTGGATGTGCCATCACTTGCTTGGACTTTTTCAGTCCTTTCTACCGAGATTTGCAACCGTTTCTCCCTTGGCGTTTGTGCTTTTATTCCACCCATAGCTTTGGCCTTAGTAGCTTGGCCTTTTTCTTGTTTCTCTTCTTGCTTTTCCTGTGGTGGCCTGTCATGGGATTTCTCACCCTTAGTTTTCTTCTCTGCCTCAATATGCTCCCTTTCCTCACTGCTGGATGAAGTGAGTTCTTCAGCCAGAATTTGGATATCATCATCCTTGGACATATTGCCAAAAATCTCCCAGGAGAGAGGGACAATATAAGTATGGAGGGCATCTTCTACTAGAAGCTTGATAAGCCCATGATGGGCCAGCGGGTCTGGTGTCCCTTCCTTTAGTTTTGTGCCACACTCGATCAATGACTGTAGGAGGAAGTAGGGGATGCTCAGCTTTTGTTCTGTGGGTAAAACCATCTTATGTCTCAGTTCAGTTAGCAGCCGGAAGTCATACCCGTATACAATACTGGATCACCCCTCACAGGTAATGTATTTCATAATCTGAAGGCTGACCTTGCTCCAAAATGGCTGAAGGCTGGCTCTCTAGACCCCATTCTTATCCTCTGAAAATTGTTCTTCTGGTAGGAAGAATTCCTTTTGGGCCTTCTGGCCCAATTTCCTTTCCTCTTTATCCTAGGGTACCCCCAACGACAAATCAGTGACCCGACTAATGAGTTGTGGGGTGAGTTTTAAGGTCAATCCTCTGAAATTTATAGTTGCCAGTATCTTGGATTTAGGCTGCAAGGACCTTAGGAACTCCTCTGTTATCTCATCATCGTGACCTTGAATTCTATCACAGAAGGTCATCCAATTGGCACGGGTAAATAGGTCTACCACCTCGAGGTTTTCTCACAATTTCTTAGAATCCGAGGGTTCCTTTCTGATAAACCCTCTTGGCATGGTGAAAATTCTTTGTTTTCACTTATGTTCTGATCATAATGGGAATTCTGTGTATGGTTTCCTCCGTTGATTCTCAGGACAGGGTTTCTCAGATGTATGTGTCTCCCTTTTCACCAATTCCCTGGTTATAATGTTGTTGCTGCCCCAAAACTCGACTGTCAAAAGGAAATTAGCTGTCATAGACAGAGTGTAGAGCTTAATTTTCACACCAATCACATACAAGTCACATTTTTTATCCAGAGATTAATCCTTACAGAGGTTTATGGTTTCTATAGGAGGAATTCATTAACAGGCACCGTGGAGGAGAATGTAACACAGAACCATTTGAAAAAAATTTCATGTATCATATAAGTAGACCACCATTCTTGACCCATAGGTAGACTTGTTTTAACTTTCCCTACTCCAAACAATTTAATTTACCACCTTTTGAAATATCATGCATGGGTATGGCGTTTTTCTAGCCTACCTCTCTTCGACACTCCAATTCCGACGTAGAAGATCCAGATTTCTCTGCTCCTGGAGGCTATGTTGTGCTTCATGTAGAGCTCCTTCCTATAGAGAGCTTTGCCGGCTTCTGGAAGATGTCACGGCACTTCTGAGCAAGCCTGGGACACGGGAGGATTTTGAAATGGGCTGAGAAGCTCGGGCTAACGAACTGCAGAGGAGGAGGACGCGTACGTTGCTGAAAACCTGTTGCAGTAGTAAATGACAGTGGTTAATTTGAGTGTTATGGCCGAAGGATTTTGAATTACGGCACAATTCATGGCACAGGGGTGAGGTGTCCAGGCCGATCCGTTGGCCAACATCATGGCCATCATTCTCTGGCGTGTCTCTGACCGCCATTTTTCTATCTCTGCCATTACCCGTTGTCATCACTACCCATACGCCGATTTCACTGTAAATCCACCGATTTTCCTTGACTAGACACTTCCCACGTGTCGGCTCCACGTCCCTTTGGCAGATTCGAGCGTAACCGAGCTCGTTTGGATCCCACGAGGCCATCTGACTGACTGTGGGTGGCCAGTTCACTGGCCACCAAATTTGTTCAATTCACACCATTCACAGACATGCAATTTTCATAGTATAGTCTATGCAATTTGACGAAATAAGTTTGGGCACTTACTTGTGTGGCTATGGACGTGCTCTGCAGGTTTCCGGATGTGGAACGATGGCTTTGCTCATTGCGGCTTCGTGCACAGGCTCTGGAATTTCGTCGTTCATTGGATGATGCTACATGCAAGGCTTTGGGACCCGATCCACTGGTGGTGAACGTTGCATGCACGACTCTATCTTTTCTCAGATGTTGAGGAGGTTTTCACGTTCAAGCAGAGCTGGTTACATGCCTTCTGCGTTGATTTCAACTAATATTGACTCCATATTGTGTATTCCAGGTGGATCAGCTGCTGCAGGATTCCTGTAGGACATCCTGTAGCTGCTTCTCCTCCTGGGCTTCATGTTGAAATGAGAAGGGTTGCATTCACGATTGAAGGGTCCGGATGGAGCTTTAATAGGTAGAGTGTGCGGGCCTTCATGTACTTGATTTGTCCCTTGAAAAAAATTTCAATCTGAGGAAAACAGGACTTTTTGCATGACTGTGCAGGAATATAGGACCAGATTATGGTAATGGTAGTGGAAAGAGATGAAACCGGTGATGGATGGAAGAGAGGAGTGGTTGCAGGTCTCATCATCAGACTTCAAGCTTTAAATCCCTTTCCAGAATCAACTTTGGCCTACCCAAAGGTTCTACAGGATGTTTCCTGTAGAAATCCGAAACTTCCTGTACAAAGCCCCAAAACTTCATGTAGAAAGCTCAGAACTTCCTATAGGAGGTTGAATCTCGACCTGAATGTGTTCAAATCCTAGAAAAAGTGAGTGGCCATGGAGGGGGTGTCTATGAGGATGTCTGGTACCTTGGTACGGACCCCTATCCTCGTTTTACGTGACCTTCTTTATCTGCACTGTATTCCCTGCAACCTACAATAATTCCAGAGATTAGACCTGTTTCTTTTTCTTTTTTTCTTTTTTTTTTCTTTTTCTTTTTGAGAGACAGGAGGGGTGCCTCCATGAGGTTTTCACCCCCACTATCTACCTTGGGCGCCTCAAAGAGGTTTTCGCCCAAGGATCTTTTTTTTTTTTTTATTCCATTTCTTTATTTTCTGAGAGACAAATGGGGTGCCTCCACGAGGTTTTCACCCTCACTGTCTACCCTGGGCGCCTCAACGAGGTTTTCACCTAGGGATCTTTTTATTCCCCCCCCCCCCATTTTTTTGTTGATGATTAAGGTGTGGTCAAAACAGAGGTAGAACCGTGCTCTATTACCAGCACTGATTTTTCCACAGTTTCAATGAACTCCTTCCTTGAAAGGGGTTTCTTGTAGATTTTCAATCGATGCCCATTGACAAGCATGGGGATGGCTTCTTCATCAATGGTCATAATAAGGACTGAACCATTTTCATTGCATTTCTCCACTATATATGGTCCTAAACATATTTTCCTCAACTTTCCTTTGAAATCCTTGTATCTTGAGTCATACAGAAGCACCCAATCTCCCGACTGAAATTGCTTTTCATTAAGGTGCCGGTCATGCCATATCTTCCTCTAGAGTTGAACTACTTCTGAGTGGAGGAGGGTCTGCATTCTTTGTTCATCTAATCCATTCAGCTGCAATAATATTTCACGTTGAGCATGGATGAGATCTAGGTCCAGCTGAGCTGCCACCCTTAATGTATTGTACTCGAACTCTATGGACATCAAAGCTTTCTTCCCGTAGACCAGCTCATAAGGTGTGAAACTGGTTGTAGTCTTCCAAGTGGTGTTATAGGCCCAGGTGGCCTCAACCAGGCGATCTTCCCAATCCTTTATGTTGTTGTTCACAACCTTAGTCAAAATCCCTTCCAATGCTCTATTAGTGACTTCCATCTGCCCATTTGCTTGAGGATGATAAGGGGTGGAAGTCTTGTGCTTGATCTTGTGATGAGCGAGAAAATATTCAATCAGGTTGGAGGTGAACTGGATTCCTTTATCTGTGACTAACTCTCTTGGGTAGCCATACTTGTAGAAGATATTTTCCCGCAGAAACTCAGCCACCTTTTCTTCTGTTGCTGCTTTGATTGCCTTCATTTCTGCCCACTTGGTCAGATAGTCGGTGCACACAATGATGTAAGACCGTTGCTTTGAAGGAGGGTTGATAAGACCCACAAAATCCATGCCCCACTTCTAAAATGGCTCGAAGGTCACTTGAGGTTGGAGAGGCATTTCAGCCCTTGGAGTCGGTTTTCCCATCCTCTAACATCGGTCACGCTGGCTGATGTATCTTTTGACATCTTGATGAAGAGTAGGCCAATAGTAGCCTGCCTGTAGAATTTTGAAGGCAATCCTTTTGGCTGCAAAGTGGCCTCCAAAAGTTCCATCATGACAGGTTAGGAGGATGTCAAAGACTTCCTCCTACCTAACACAACGTCTCAAGATCTGATCTGGGCCAAGTTTAAATAGGTTGCCCCCGATCCAAGTGAACGGGGCACTCTTCCTTACAATTCTGCTCTTCTCCTTTGAGGATAGATGCGGAGGGAACTGTGCTGAGACCAAGTAATTTGTTATATCAGCAAACCATGGAGAGAGTACTGAGATATCAAATAGATGTTCATCGGGCATCTGGTCATCCACTGTTCCTTCTTCACCTGCAGGCAAGTCCAATCTAGACAAGAAGACAACAACAACATTTTCCTTACCTGGCTTGTCAACAATCGACAAATCAAATTGCTGCAACAAAAGTAACCATCTAATGATACGAGCATTGACATCAGGCTTATTCATCAAATATCTAATCGCAGCATGATTAGTGTGTACAAATTTTTGATAACCAGTGATGTAGTGTCTGAACTTGTTTAGGGAATGGACTATAGCCAGGAACTCTTTCTCGGTTATAATATAGTTCATTTCTGCACTGGACAGGTTTTTGCTAACGAAGTATATGGCATATGGGATTTTCTCCTCAACTTGTCCTAAGGCTGCCCCTATGGCTTTGTTCGAGGAATATGTGTGGATGTGGAAAGGTAGGGCCCAGTTTGGACCTCTCAAGATTGGGGTGAACACCAGCTTATCTTTCAACTCATCCAGAGCAACTTGAAAGTTGTTAGTCCATTTAAACTCAACATCTTTCCCTAAGAGTCCAAACAAAGGCAAGGCTATCTTACTGAAGTCTTTAATGAATCTTCGATAATATCCTGCTAAGCCTAAGAAACTCCGAACATCTCATACCTTTTGAGGAGGTGGGACCTTTTGGATGAGAGCAATTTTATTAGGATCCACCTGTAATCCTTGCTGAGAAATGGTATGACCTAGCACGGTCCCTTTAGTCATCAGGATTCACATTTTTCGGGACTGAGGGACAGGTTCATCTTAATGCACTTGGTTAGAAATTTTCCCAGATTAGTCAATGCTTCTTGGAAGTTGGACCCATAAGGAGTAAAGTCATCCATATAGATTTTTACCGAATCATTGGCCAACTCAGAAAAGATGCTCAATACTACTCTCTCGAAAGTGGCAGGAGCATTGCATAGCCCAAAGGGAAGGACTCGGTAGGCAAAGGTACCCCAAGGACAAGTGAAGGTGGTTTTATCTTGGTCTTCCGGGCTGATTTGGATCTGGTTATACCCGCTGAACCCATCTAGGAAAGAGAAGAACTTCTTCCCTGCCAGTCCATCCAACACCTGATCTATGAAAGGCAAAGGGAAATGGTCTCTCTTGGTGTCTTTGTTAAGTTCTCACTAATCTACATAGATTCTCCACTTCCCCTTCTTTTTGGGCACAATCACTAGAGGTGAGACCCACTCACTATTGGAGATAGGGTAGATGAATCCCGCATCCAATAATTTTTGCAATTCTTCTTTGACAATGTCATTAAGGGTTGGATTCATTCTCCTCTGGGGATGCATGATTGGTTTACAATCTTCTTTAATGTAGATGTGTTGGGTATAGACCGAAGGATGGACTCCATTCATCTCCTTATAGCTCCAAGCAAAAGCATCTAGATGATTGTTTAGTAAGTTACACATCTCCTTCTCCTGGGAAGGAGATAGGAAGGAGATTATCTTTAAAGCTATTTCGGGACCAAACTCCACATTCTTAACTCTGGGAGAGGTTGGATCAGTCACACAGAGGTCCACTAAGGTTCTGGCTTGGGTATCTTCCACCAATTCCTCTAAGCATAGTGCACTGGGAGGTAGATTTTGAATCAAAGTCTCAATCAAATCATCCTCGGTTTGAGGACCTCCCCTAGTGGTTTCTACTGTGCACAATGGTGCAGAGTAGATCTCATCCTCATCTCCTTCTTCCAACCAGAGTGGTAAGTCATGTTCTAGCAGAGGTTGGGTAGGAGGATATAGGACTAGCTTCTTGGACATAGGCCCATTCTTGATGGTCATGATTCTAGCTCAGGAACTGATGTAAGCATCCGCAGTGGCTAACCAAGGCCTTCCCAAAATGAGGGGGTATCCAGTGAGATTTGCCTTTGGGTGAAGGACCAAGAAGTCCATAGGGTACTCCCAAGAGTCAACAGAGACCAAGACATCTTCCACAATCCTTTCGGGAGTCACGATGGAGCGATCTGCCAACTGCAGGACTGTCGAGGTCATCCTTAAGGAATTCTGAAGGTTGAGTTTAAGCATGGCGTCCCTGGTCATCACATTAATGGCAACCCCTAGATCAATCAAGGTATGGGGAATTATGGTGCCATTGATGTGGACATCAAGTACAGGACTCCCAGGGTCCAAATACTTTGGACAGATTACTTGCCCCAAAATTAGATCGGACAGTTGTACGATGACATTGATAGATGAGGCATCTCTCTTTCTCCTGCCTTGGTGTCTGAAACACTTCTCCTTAATCAATTTGTTGTATATCGGTACATCTTTGATGGCCTGGAGAAGTGGTATTTTCACACACAACTGTTTTAGTTCTCCCAGGAGTTCAGTCTCCTCTGGGTTTGGTTGCGTTGTTACTATTAGTCGCTCAAGAAAGGGTGGAATGGCTTTGGGTTCACTTTCTTGTTTCTCTTCCTCGTCCTCTGGGGGAGGAGGTTGGAAATCTGGAAGGGTCTTCTCGAATTGCAAGTTTATCTCCAGGATCTCCACAACATAGGTAGGACATGTTGTCTCCCCAATGTATACCTGCTGGGCCTGTCGATTGTTGGGGTTCGAGTTTGGTTGAGCAGGCATCTGGGTTGTCTTGGAGGAGCAGGAGGTAATGGTTGTGGTTGAGCCGGTGGTGAAGGCAGAATGGCGGGAGGAGAGTTGTATTGGGGCCTCCACCCGGGTTGAGGTGCATTCCACTGAGGTTGTGGCTGGATAGGTGAGTGAAATGAATGAGTAGTGGGTTGAGTATGGTGTTGAGGTGGATAAGACCATGGAGGAGGTGCAGACCAGGAAGGATGAGCAGGGGGACCCCAACAAGGCATGTGAGCAGATTAGTTGGGGCTGTAATAAGCTTGGGATGTCCCTTGCATCCCCTACTGGTAAGGTCTGGGTCCATGTGGCCTCCTTTGGTTGAGGAAGTAGAGAGGTTCAGTGGGTGCCTCAGCCCCCTGGTACATGGCTTTGAATCCAAGCAAGGTTGGGCATTGGTTTGTGGGGTGATTCTCCTCAAAAACGAAACATACCTCTACTAAGTACAATGGACACTCGTTCTTAGGGTGCTTCCTCGTACATCTGGGATAGAAAATGGCCAAAGTCCTCTCATCTTCCTCTTTCTTTTGTTGGATTCAGAAAGTATCAAGTTGCATGGAAATGGTCTGTCTCATCTCACTTTTGAGGTCTTCCATTTGATTAGCAAACTCATGCTTGGAGAAGGTAGTACTAGCTGAAAGTGGATTCCCCCTACCTCTTTTCCGGGCTACCCTAGAGTGGTTTCTAAACACAGTCTTTATGTCCTCATAAGGTAGTTGGTAAATGTCTCCTCCAACTAGCATGTGAAGTGTATCTAGAAGTTCTTCAGGGACTCCTCGGAGCAGAACCAGCTTTAGAGATTTAGGGTCAAGTGTGCACCTGGTCTGTTTATAGCTAAGTTGGAACCTTTCCTCGTAGTCTTCTAAAGACTCATCATTTCCCATGGTCATCCAAAATATTTCTCCCTTGGTGTCCTTTAACCTACAGTAATCCCAGTATTTGTTGTTAAAGGCTTGCTGCATCTGAGCCCAAGTAGTAATACTGTTTCCAGGTAACCCCATGAACCAGTGTAATGTTGCATCCTTGAGGGTAGAGGGAAAGAGTTTCAACTTTTGCTCATCTTCTGTATAGTCATAAGTTCGACAAACGATAGCAAACTCAAACAGGAAGGTATCAGGGCCTTCAGTGGTCAATCCATGGAAATGAGGTAAGGCTGAGGGACTTATGTTCTTGATTTTCATGTCCCTGTTGGTCTCTCGGATGGGGAAGGTACCTTCTATTCTCTCATCATCGTCTCTACCATTTCTGTTGTCAGCCATGGTCTCAGAAGGAATGTTTTTTTGCTCTTCTTCTGTTATAGGATCTTCGTATATCTCAGGAGGTTCACCTATAGGTTCTTTTGGATCACCGCCACCAAAGAAGAGAGAAGGGTAACTCAATGAAGTGGTGGGGGTTTTGGGTAGGAATTTTCCAGTATTATCTCTATTCCTATGAGGCATGAAAGGATTTTTGTTTTTTCTATTTTTTTCTCTGCTTGTACCTGCAAAAATGAAACAGATGGAATTTCAACCAACTAAAATCTATCGTGCAAAAATGAAAATGCGGAATCGAAATGAAAGTAGGAAAGGACTAAACTACTTTGCTGAAATCAAATTGCGAGAATGAAATTCTAGACTATGCTTGTAGAATTGAAATTGCGGAAGTGAAAGGCTAATCTATGAAAGCAGGAAATGTCTAATTTACTTTTGCAGAAATGAAATTGCAAAATGGAACTGAAATAAACTACTTAGCAGAAGATTAGAGTAAGAAAATAGAAGAAAAGAAGCAATCAAAAATACTCTGGCGCTTCCCCGGCAATAGCGCCAAAAAGAGTGGTGAGCTCCAGTATTGTAGTAATAATGTTGTAACTCCTGGGACTCCCTTCTTTACTTTTATCAACCCGGTAGTTCGTAACAAACCTGGAAGTGACGTTTCTGTATGCAAAAGTACTAGCTCTTGCCGCAGCTGTCACTTGGTCAGCTGACACAAGTCCGCTAGGGGCTTAAGCCAACTTCTATGAGCTCTGAGAAGAAGCTTTTTAACTGATGGATGAAAGCTAACTCAAAGAAGGCTGATCTACTTGCAGAAAGAAACTGGAAAGCTGAAAGGAAACGTAACGCTAGAAAATCCTAATTTTACCAGCTATCCCTACCGATGCAAGAAAGAGGATGCAAGCTACTAAAAGAAATGCCATTGACTTATAGGAAGGTAAATACATGTATCTAAGCTACTTCTACAGTAACATCTGAAAAAAAAAAAAAAAAACATCTTTTTGTATTTTTGGATAAGTTGCTAGAATTATCATGCATGCGATTTGACAGTTTTGATTGTGCAGAGGTGGATTTGTTACACAAAAATATCGTCACCATGATTATTTGCAGTCATTATGGGTCTATCATCACTTGTACTGTCCTCCTAAGCAAGTCTCAGACCTCAGCTCTTCAAATCAAGCTTTGGAAATCGGAGAAAGACACTAAAAATCAATGTAACTCTGGTTCCGCACTTTCTCTCACTGTCACCTGTGGTCCCGCACTTTCTGTGTACAAAAGCTTCGGATCTGCCCACTCTGTCCCTAACAGTGTAGGTGCAGACTGCTGTGAAATTCAAAAGGCGCAATTTTTATCTTAAAAAAATCACTTTGGGTTAATTCTAGAGGTTTCTAGGAGGAATTTTGACGTGGATTGTTCGCTCTGAGGTGGTTCATGCATCCCAAAAGAGAAGGAGCAAATCCCTTGATGAGAGGAGTTATCCCTTTGAAGGAGGGCTTTATCCCTTTGAAGGAGGATCTAGTAACCTCCCTCCATTGCACTATAAATACAGGCATTGGGCTAGTTGCTGGGGAGGTTAGAAGCTGAACGTTTTTGAGGGTAAATGCTGGTGAAATCAAGACTTCCTGGTGGAGCTTAAGAGGAGAGATCACATACCTTTTTGGCTTCATTGGGGAGTGAGTGAAACTTGTCAAAGTAGAGGAGACTTCTTGCTAGACCCTGGGAGGATCTTGTACAGCATCAAGAGGTTGTAAAGTTCTTCTTCTTTTGAATTAATACAATCAAACTCATTTTTCTCAACAAGTATCTCATGTTATTTGTTTCATGGACTCCTTGACTTTCATGTTAAATATGTTTTATGCAATTAGCTTTTCAGGTGATATTTAATTTGTTTGCCTTGTTTGTGTTCGTCGATTCACAACAAAGGAGTTCATTTGGATCGAAGGAGCGAGAGCATCCACAAGCTTGCGTTGGACCTAAGGTAGGCCCTAAAAACACTTGTTTGCTATTGTAAATTAAAGCATATTTAGAGAAAGATAGTGTCTGGTTCGTTTTCTTGTCATTAGGTCTTCTTTAGATTCTAGGAAGGTCTATCTTGTCCGCAAGATGGACTTATTCCGTGTGACAAAATGCCGACTCCACTCGGGAGCTTAATTGTTTTCCTTGTTTTTACTTTGACCTGAGAAACTGTATTTTTGTTTCTATTTTTGGCTTGTTGTGTGTAAAATTGGGTAGAGTTTGTAGATCCAGAGTTATTTTTTGTTTTTCATAGCTTTGGGAGAGGACCGCACCCTAGCCGTTTGACACAGTGCGTACCTAGCCGCAGCTTGGCTTTTAGCACAAAGCGGGACCGCACCTGTGCCAACTGTGGGCCTGTGGACCCTGTCAAAATTTTGAAAACCCTAAGATTTCCTCTGTTAGTCAGCTTAGTGTTTGTTTAGAAATTGTTATCCACTGCCCAGACCTGCATATAACTTGTCAGAAGCTTTTCTTAGATTTATTTCATTAGTGTTAGGGTTTTAAGTGAAATTCCTAGGAGTTTTGCTTGTTGGGTTTGTTTTTCATTTTGGTTGTGTAGTGGCTCTGAGCTTAGAAGTTGTAGGGACTTCAGATCACCTTAGTGTCTACCAGCCTTCTTATGAGTCTGACCATCTATGAAATCTCCCCTTGTTTGAGGAATCCGCTTTGAGTTTTCTCTTTACAAAACTTCGAAAAGCTTGTGTTTGAGAGTTTGGATTTTCATTTTCAAAAAGAAAACAAAATTGGTTGTTCTTGACTTATTTGTGATTCTGCATAAATTGGTCCTTAGCTTACATCTAGCTAAGTAAAACATCCTTAAAAAGACTTTTAGTAGGCTTTGACTTCAAATAGGTTTTTATAATTTGTAGATCTCAAAGTTAGTCATTTTCATAGTTTTGAGTGTTTTATTTAAAAAATATAAAAATCTCTTTTGGAAAAAAGTTTGTTTTGTAGTGGTTGAGTGCTTTGAAACGAAAGAGGGAAATTTTTGTGAAATAACTAGTTGTCTTGTTTTGAGTGCTTTGGAAAGGAAAAAGATCTTCTTTTAATTTGTTGAATTGAGAAAGAATTGTGTTTACAAAGTATTTGCATTCTCAAACTCTTTCTTAGTTAGAAGTTCATCGAAGAGAAAAAAGATTGTTTAGATCATCTTAGGTGCATTTTTAGTGATTTTGAGTCGAGTCTTCATACCACGAGTTTCATCTCCGCACCTTTGGACTTAAACAAAAACCACTAAAATTAACGCTTAAAGTAAAATTCACCTAGTAACATTTTTATTTCTAGGGCTCTGATACACCAACTTAGCTTAGGCTAGTGTCTTGGAGTAGGAGAGTAATTAACTCTCCAAGACAGTAAAAACAAACAAGTAGTTGTATCTTGTGGTAGGGAAGAAATCCAATTGTTGCATTTATGCTCTGGGAAAGCTCCTCTTAAAGGAGAAGCACGAGATCGTATCCGAACCAGTGTGGGAATCAATCCTTCCTCATTGGGAACGATGCCAGATATTCACGTATTAAAAATGGTAAACCTCGGATTAACCATTGTCGAGGAGCCTGGGGTCACTTGTTGGTAAACCTTGGATTATGTCAAGGAGCCTTCAAGGGGATTGAGCTTGCTACTCTACCCTTGCGTGCATATCAGATCGTAGACTGTTCCCCCAGGTATATTTGTCTCAGTTGGTAACCTTAGTGGCCATATTCTTTAGGACTCTTCCTGAGGTGACAATGGTGGGAAGATCCCACTGTACCTGGAGCAGACGTCGGCTAGACTCACTTGGATTTTCTGGGGGGTTCTCTTCACTCGAGATGGTTAAGTGGAGGAACTTGTGCCAGTCTATTCATTAAGCAGGTTGTCGGGGTAATTGTTCCAACGGCCATTTCTGTATTGAACTCTGTGACATTGGATTTCATCACCAACTAGTGTTTTCAGTCTGGAAAGTTACTATTTGTGTGTGTTTGATCTCCTAGATTCTTTAGGCCTGTGATTCAAATTTGTTTGGTTCTTCAGAGACTTTAGGTGCTTTTCATTGAGATTTTACTTTGTTTGCGTGTGAAGTAGTTAAAAGTTTTCAACTGTGGCTGAACTACCAAGATAGTCTCGTAGACTTCGGGGCCAGTCTCCTGAGTTTGTAAACGTGGCTGAGTTACTGAGGAAGTCCCGTAGACTTCGGGGCCAACCTCCTGAGGAAGTACCGAGCCATCTTGAAGGCTTGAAAGTCCTCGTAACTCCTAGAGACAGTAGAGTTGGGTCACTTGAGGAAGGAGAATCTTCTTTGATAGTACATCCTGATTTTCAACCGTTAATAGCAGAGTATAATCCACAGTCAGTGTCTGTTTCTGAAATTGCTGGTAGCTTTTCATATACTAGTGATATAGGTGAAGAACCCGAAATATTTGAGCCTGAAAGTGAATTTGCTGCTACTCCGACATCGGGGTTTGTTTCTCCAACTTCTAGTGGTCCTGGTTCACCTAGGGTAGAAAGAGTAATCACCCAAGATCTTCCTTCTGGACTTATTTCTATTGAAGAAATTGCTCCGGAAGAAGAAGTAGGCATCCCTATCCCTGAAAATCAACCTGTTATTGAACTAAGGGAGTGTGAATAAATTTTTTACAGTCCACCTAGGAGTAGTTCTTGGTATCTTTCTTTTACTAATTTTCTACAAAACTCAGGGTTAAGTTTTTCACCACCTCGTGCTCCTTATCACCCAACACCTAGAGGTTTTTATACTCCCATCAATATGGAAAGACAGTCATCCATGTTTACTCAATTGCCTGAATATTTTTTGTACGATGGTCCTTCTGTTCCCTCCGGGTATCAGTCACTTTCTGGTACTTTTTCGGGAGCATCTCCTCAACCCATTGAGCAAGGGTTACTAACTGGAAACAATGGTACTAAGCCGTTTAGCGTAGAAGACATTCTCATGATGTCAAGTTCTATTCCCAATCCTCAACCTCAAGGTGGTCAGTTACTGCTTGGGGGGCAGCCTCAAGGTACACAATTTGCATCTGGGGGGCAACCTCAAGGACAGTACATACCTATGGGATAGTACGTTCCTCAAGGTCAACCCCAGACTCAATATGTACCCCAAGGTCAACCCCAATATCAATTTATACCTCAAGGTTAACCCCAGTATCAATATGTGCCTCACGGGTATCAACCCCAAGGTCAATACTCGAACCAAGGTTTCCAACCACCCTCCGGTCAAACGTATGTTCAAGGAACGGGAAATGTACCTTTCAATTATCAATCCTACCCTCAATCCGGCTATGGTCCTCAGTATTCTCAACCAGTTATGGGTCACTAACCTAGAATGAATATAGTGTGGGATCCATCGCAAGCTCAATAGGTATTGCAGCCAAGTGTACAGTTTTCATCTCAAACTGGACAACCCCTAGTTTCTGGTTCACCCCAGCAACCAGTCCAGTCTAACATTCAAACTTCTATACTTTTGGTAGTTTCTCAGCCTGGGCCTAGTACACCTCATAGTCCGCCTCAAATGACTGCTACAACTACCGCAACATCTGTTCAATCTACCCCACCTTCTTCTGGAGTATTGACAGCTCCAATTTCTACTGTTCCTGTATCTACTCCTCAGACATCTTTACCACCGTCTGGATCTATGATTCAAACTTCGGTTCAGATGCCTATAGGACAACCTGGTTTAAGTATGGTTGTCACAAGTCAACCACAATTCACTTATCAACCGTACCAGGGACAGTACCAATTCGGTCCTGCTGTGCAGCAACCAGTCTATCAGTATCAACCATACCCTGGGTACACTTATCAACAACCTCAACAACCCCAGTACGGTCGAGTTAATCCTGGTTTTCCAGGAGGATACAATATCCTGAATGCAATTCCTATTCCTAGTTATCCTGGATATCCTCCTCCTGGGGTTGGTCTCATGACCCAGAGTTTTAGGGATCCTAATCGGCAGTTACCATTTATCGCAACTTTGGACTTACCTGACTTGTCGCGCCTAACGAACGATCCTATTATTTATCTTCCGTTTTGGCTGCCAATGCCGAATAAGTTGCCTAGTGACATTCCCAAGTTCGAAGCTAAATCAGGAGAGGACCCGTCGAACCATGTGATGACTTACCACCTCTGGTGTGCGTCTAAATCCATCACAGATGATTCAATCTGTCTTAGAATTTTCCAGCGCACTCTAATTGGTCTCGCAGCCAAGTGGTATATTGAGTTACCGCGAGGCACTTTTTATAATTTTAGTCAGTTAGCTACCTCGTTTTTAACTCATTTTCAGTTGCCAGTCCGATATGACAATGGCACGGAATTGTTAACTTCACTAACACAATCGACATCCACTTACATTTCAGATCATATTCATGAGTGGAGACGTCGACGACGTTTAGTGAAGGTATTTATTCTGGATCAGATCTTGGCTGAGTGGTTTGTAAAATCTTTGTTGCCAAAGATCACTGAAGATGTTGCTAAAGCCGGAGTTGTTACTAAGGAGCAAGTAATTGCTCAAGCACAGTACCTTGACTTGGTCTATATTCAGTCAGGTACGTTACACGAAAAAAATCCCCGATCTTCCCAAGCAAAATCAAATCACCGCAGCTCCTTCGGGATCTCATGCCGCCGATGGTATGATTGGTACGGTTAACACTAAAAGTAAGAAGAAGTCGTCCAAGAATTCTTCCCCTATCATAACCTTTCCTGATTCCCCAACAGGAGATTCTTCTGCAGAGATCTCTGCTGATATTCACATTGTAGAGTCATCTATAGCCAAATCAAAATCCGGTGGGAAGAAGAAAGGAAAGAAAAAGAATAAAATGGACCAAAAGTTCAAAGGAGAAACCTGAAAAGGCGGAATCCAATGATGAAAAGCGTAAACCTCGTTATCCTTATCTCATTTGTGATGATGAACATTTTACAAGAGACTGCCCTCATCGTGCAGAGGTTGCAAAAATTGTCAAGGGTTCCCAAACTCCTGTTGTTTTGAAGGATCCTTTTCCGGCTCAAGACAATAAGATGATAGGTTCATCCTCGAATGCTAATGAAGAACCCATACTGATGATGTCCCATGTTAGGATTGCGACTCGATCGCAAGATTATGGTAGTAAAAGTCCTGTTGATGGTAAAGAAGCAGAATCTTCTCATTCTAATCCATCAACCTCAGCTCCCGGTTCCGATCCACTGTAGATCGAGAAACCTAATCCAGACTTGGTAATCAAACCGCCCGCCAAGGGTATACTTCGAAAGTCAGCTTTCAATCCACATGTGAGAGCGGCTCAGAATTATAACATTGTTGAGGATTTAGCTGTTTCACCCTCAGCAATGTCGACTTTGGAAGTGTTACAATCATGTCCAGCATAACATAAATTACTTTTGACGGCTATAGGAGCTGTTGACGTTTAGGACCCGAACCAAATAATTTTCGATCTAGAAAATAGTACACCGCATTTGCCTCATCAAATGGCTTTCCAGATACCAGTGATAGTAAAAAACAGGCCTATTCATCGGACTGTAATTGATGAGGGAGCCTCAACATGTATTATGTCGATACAGTGTTGGAGATCGCTTGGTTCTCCTTCGCTAAATCAATCCCTGACAATTCTAAAGGCCTTTGATGGCCGTGGGTTTCATCCTTTTGGCATTCTACAAGATTTGCCTATAGGGGTTGAAGGAAAAACCGTTAGTCTAGATGTGGAGGTGGTTGATACCCCTCTAGATTACAACCTTCTCTTGGGTCAAAGTTGGTCTTACGCTATGATAGCGGTCGTTTCATCGCTATTTCGAGTAATAAAGTTTCCACATAATGGAAAGATCATAACAATAGACCAGCTGGCTTATTTTTCATCCGACCTAGCCTCTTCGGAGAGTATTCAGCATGTCGGTAAAATGACTATCCCATATAAGGATGTTGGAGTAGGATTAGTTAAAGATGCTGGTTTACTGAGAAATTTTCTTTTTCCTCCAATCAACGCATCATCTTCATTTGCAACCATTCATATGATTACATCAGACACCATTATTTATGATGATCCTTGGATTGCCCCTTCTGAATCTAAGATAGACTCATTTGGTAATGCTATGCCTTTGAGTCCATATGAAATTTCCTATGAAGCCGTGCAGTCGTTTTCCGACCCATGTTCAACTGAAAATGACTTAATGAATGTGGTCCATGAGGAATCACTTTTCACATCAACCTTGGATTTAACTACGTTTTCTGAACTTGTTCACTCTGATGAGCAAATTCGTGAAATCCTATGTGTAGATGATTTACCATGGGAAGATCTCCATCACAGATATTCATTTTTACCTAAGGATGATCGTTTTGAAAATGATTTCTCATCAATTTTTACAACTGAATATGTCAAGGAACCTCAGAATCCAATGAAACATCCCGATTCATAGTTAAATTTGGGAAACATCTCTCGAACTATTCCTATTGACATTTCAGTTAAGCCCGGAATTGTTGAGAACATTCATATAGGTGCCTCGTGTACAGATGACGAAATTCAATTATATAAGGCCCTATTTCAAGAATTCCGCGACGTGTTTGCTTGGTCCTATGAGGAAATGCCAGGGATTGATCCCGCGATTGTTGTTCATGAGATTAAGACTTACCCGGACGCTAAACCCGTCCGGCAAAGTTTGCGTCAGATTCACCCACGAAAAGCTACTGCAATTAAAACAGAAGTTGAAAAATTATTGAAAGCAGGTTTCATTTATTCGATCCCGTTAACGGATTGGGTATCGAATATTGTTTCGGTTAACAAAAAGCAGGGAACAATAAGAATATGCATCGACTATAGGGATATTAATTGAGCCTGTCCAAAGGAAAATTACCCAACTCCCTATATCGATCAAATCATTGATGATTGTGCCGGCAGTGAAATATTCTCCTTCATGGACGGTTTTTTCGGATACAATCAAATCAATATTCTACCTGCCGATCAACCAAAAACGGCTTTCATTTGTCCAGGGGGGACATTTGCGTATTGCAAGTTACCTCTTGGGCTTAAGAATGCCGGAGCAACTTTTCAAAGGGCGATGTCTTATGTGTTTCATGACATCAAGCACATTGTGCAACCCTATCTCGATGACTTGCCTGCTCATTCATTACATCGAGCTGATCACCTCGTCCATTTATGAGCAATCTTTATGAGGTGTAGGCATTATAGTATTTGATTGAACCAACACAAATGTGTCTTCTGTATAGAAACGGGTCGATTGCTGGGGTTTGTAGTTTCGAAATCTAGCATTCACATTGATCCCTCGAAGGTTGAAGCTATCATCAAATTGCCTCCTCCTTCGAGTCTTCGCCAACTCCAAAGTTTGCAAGGGAAAGCAAAATTTTTACGACGATTCATTCCTAACTACGCCGAGGTCACAAAGGGTTTTACCCGGTTGTTGAAGCAAAATACTCCATTCTATTGGGATGAGTTAGCTCAGAAATCTTTTGATGCACTCAAACACGCGTTGACCCATGCACCGTTGTTGCATCCTCCCAACTACAACCAGGATTACTTCTTGTATCTCGTCGCCTCTCATTCCACCATTGGAATGGTTTTAGTTCAGGAAGATGAATTCGGAACTAAACATGTGATATATTACCTTAGTCGAACTTTAAATCCAACTGAGCTAAAATACTCACATGTGGAGAAATTGGCATTGGCAACTGTTCAAGCTGTCCAACGTTTTCGTCACTACATTCTACTACGTAAAACTACGGTAATTTCAAATTGCAACCCTATGATCTACATTTTTACCAAGAAATTGCTAGGGGGCAAGTACTCTAAATGGATCGTTATCCTGCAGGAGTTCAACTTGGAATTTGAGAAATCTAAGTCTAAGAAATCATTAGTTTTTGCGGAGTTAATGTGTGACTTCCCCCGTGCTGACACGCAAACTGTGGCGGAGGATCCCATTGCAGACGAATCCTTGTCTCTAATCAGCACTTTAGATCCATGGTATGGGAATATCATTGTTTATCTCCAGACCCAATCCTTTCGGCCAGAAATTTCATGATCAGAACGTTGAAAGATTCATTTCCAGTCCCAACAATTCAGGATTATTGGAGATACTCTTTATCGCCGTGGGGTGGATTCTGTTTTTCGAAGTTTCTTAACTCATGAGCAAGCTGAAAGGGTTCTAAATGACTATCACTCTGGAGCATGTGGCGGTCATATGTCTGGGTTTGCCACATCCCAAAAGATATTGCGCGCTGGCTACTTCTGGCCGTCTTTATTTAAACATTGTATTACGGCGGTCGAAAAATGCCACAACTGCCAGATTTTTGATCGTAAGATGCACACTCCACCTGCTCCTCTCCACCCTATAATTTTCGTTGGTCCTTTTTCCAAATGGGGTATCGATTTTATTACATGTAACCCTCACTTGGCCGAGGGGCATGCGTATATCATCCTTGCGGTAGATTAGTTTACTAGGTGGGCCGAGGTGATGCCTACATTTGAGGCATATGGCAAGACAGTTGCAATTTTCGTGTTCAATCATATAATTGATAGGTTTGCTGTCCCACAAGTGATAATCACTGATCATGGGCATCATTTTCGAAACGTTATGATGGCCGAACTTACAGGCCAGCTTGGTTTACATCACGATAGTTCAACCCCTTATTATCCACAAGTGAATGGTCTGCTTAAATCCATCAACAAAGTTTTAGTCATCATGATCCGACGAATCATTGGGATTCATCGGTCGAATTTGCACAACATGCTATTTTCAGCACTTTAGGCGTACCTAACTTCAGTAAAAACATCAACAGGGTTCACTCATTTCCAACTAGTCTACGGTTTGGAAGCTGTGTTACCCATTGAATGCGAAATCCCGTCACTGCAAATGGCCATCGAGTTACTTCCAGCCACTTTCGAAGAGGAAAAGAATTTGTTATACTTGGCTCAATTAGATGAGAATCGACGTGATGCGGCATTGGCAATCGAGACTCACACAAAACAAATGAAAGCTCAGTATGATCGAAATGTGACCCCTCGAAATTTTTCAGAAGGAGATCTAGTCTTAGTTTATGATCAAGCTAATCATAAATTAGGCGCTGGAAAATTCATTCCTATGTGGCATGGTCCCTATATTGTCAAGCGAAAGCTAACCAAAGGGGCCTATGAATTGGTAGACTTTGACGGGGACTCTTTGGGTAAACCCAGAAATGGCCTTTACTTGAAGAGGTATTATGCTTAAAAGAATGGGTATGGAGATTTTTAGTTAGGATTGTTTTTTCTTTCTAGCTGGTGTGTTTTAGTTTAAACAGTGTGCTTAAGCTTAGAGAGTGTTTTTCATCATTATTCCTACTTATCTTGGTTTTACTCTTGATATTGCAGATGTCGATGCCTCTCCAAACATGCATTGGTTTCGCTGATGGTGCTTGTCGTAATACACGGAACATCTCTTCCGCAACTTGGGTTATCTATTTGCCCTCTGACGAGTTAGTATTTATGCATGGGGTAAGCCTCGGTCAATCAACGAACAACATTGCCGAGTATAGTGCAGTGATTGAGTTATTATCTAAATCTATTCCATTTGGGATTCGGAGTTTGATAGTGAGGTTAGATTCTGAACTCGTTGTATTACAACTTAATAGAGTGTATTCCATTACAAATCCAGTGTTATTGAGATTATTTTTGAGAGTGCATCTTTTGGAACGTGAATTTGATTATATTGAATATCAGCATATTCCAAGGTCTTTAAATACATTAGTAGATGCAATTGCTTCTCGAATGTTAAATAGACATTTGCAATAATCATACATGTAAATTTAAATCCATTCCATAACATGATTTACAAGATAAGCCAGTAATAGTGATATATATATATATATAGGAGTGTGTCAAAAGATACATCGTCCTCAATCATAGGTTGAAAAACACCTTATGATCGGCAAAAATGATAAGTACAAAAAACAAAAATGTCACATGTGCCCAAAATAGGCGATCATCCTATCACTGGTGATGATCTCTATAAGAAACCACTGCACGGGCCACCTTGCAAATGAACCTCCTAAAAGGTCCCGGGACCCAATCACATAGCGCTGAAGTCGACGAGGAATGTCGTCTATAGTGGTCTCAGGAATATCTCCTGTCAAGCGCTCGAGATGACCCTCCAACTCGGCCAAAACCTCTGCTGATTCATCCTGTGGGGCTAGCGCAGGTGCAATTGGTTGCTTCCTCTCATAAGGCCGGAGAGCGGCTGGTTGCTGTGGACCCACATCTGCATTTGAAATTTTTACTATCAGTTTTGAGACGATGAAAAAAATAACAAAAAAAGTTAAAATAGGAAAAATGTTGAAAAGAATTTTACCTGACTCATCCCACTGCTCTCCTGGTGGAAGAACCATGTCTGGGTCACCACGAAAATCTATCCCAGCATAAGGGAAGTCCTGAATAAAAAAGACCTGGTTTTCAAGCCATTGGAAATACTCAGGTTTGAATCGAGCAACCTCTATCCTCTCGTCCGGGTGACGGGCCATAACTGCGACCCATCGCATCAGTTTGGGCTCTCGAGGAATCCCAGCTCCAACAGTAAGGTGATGTGGGATCAACATAGGAACCCTCTCCAGGTCAAACTCATAACCAAAGCCCCATAACCAAAGGTCTTTAGTTGTCCTTTTTTGGCCCTGGTCATTTGGCCTTTCAAATTGGCCAACACGGCATCACACCAGTTGAAGATGGTGCCTCGAAAGCAATCAACTGCCATACGCATCTGGGATCCATTGGTAATATGTAATGCGGAAGATCTGCAAAGTATAGTGACAGTGAATGCAATCACCATGAGCTCAGGATGGGATATGGTCTTTATGTCTATCCCTTTGTCTCTAGCCTGGTTGTTGCAGTACTCTAGCCTGAGGCTATCGACAGACTGGCCACCTGGCCTAGCCCCAAACAGAGTCAAGTCTTTGCCTCTCTTAGGCAAACCAATCAAGAAATATATGTCCGCCAGCTCGATTTCGAGCTAGTGGCCACCAATGAAGAAGCACTGGTCCTGTATGCTCCATCTATCAACCAACCACTGTAAGAAATCCACCTGAGCCCTCATGCCAGGAATGACCCAGTATTTGTACAAACCGCACGCCCTCAAAGCATCAACTGAAGGTTGATGATTCCATGCGGCAACATCCACGTCCTCATGCTCTCGTTCATGCCAATCTAGCATGATGTAATCTCTACATCAAGTATAAAGACAAATTAAAATGCTAAAAATTATTTTGTGTGGTCCATTTTTGAGAATTTTTGGGTTAAAAACCCTTTCGATGGGGACCGCACCCTCCAGGTTAGACACAGTGCGTGGGACCGCACTTTGTCTACATGGAAGGTGTGGACCCCGAGCTTTTTCCCAATGGAGAAAAAGTCGGGGTCCACAGGCCCGCATGGTAAACCTGCGGGCCCCCGCGCGCGGGTTTTGTGCCTAAAAACCCTACCAAAAATGAAATAAATGACTAAAACAAGAAATTAAACGGTTAAAAATGAAGAGTGGGATGATGTGGATTACCTGGAGCAGACGACATTCGATTCCGACGGTTGGATTTTCCACAATCTTCACGGGAAGTTTTCTAAGCAAAAGCACTATTTCCTCACCCAAACTCAAACGGTAAAAATGAATTGACAAAGACCCTTTTTATAAGTTTTTTGAGTAAATAAATTGCAAACTTGTTTATGTTTCACTTTGAAAAGGTATTTTTGCGACATTTTTATCTATTTCAAACAGTTATGAGTAATGTTTGTGTTTTTGTGCAGAATAAAGGATTATTCACGCGAAATCTATCGTTTTCGACGAAAAAACAAGTAGACTCACCTTTAAGCTCTTTTCTGATTCCTAAAACATGAAAATATTGCTGAGTGTTTCTTTTAAACTTGTTAAAACGGAATTAAAAGATGGTCCACTTACAGCTCTTTTCCGACCATAAAAACATGAAAAGATTGCCGGATTTTTATCGTTGCAAATTCAATATCGGTCATAAAACGACGTGTCGTTGATCGCTTTTTTACTTTTTCGGGTCAAGGGCACTAATGATGAAAAGTACTCCTTGGTCGTAAAAGATCAAGTAGTTCTCTCAAGTATTATTTTATACTTCTTCGGGCTTGGGAGACACAAATTTACGAAAAAGGTCAACCCTGGAGTCTTCTTCAGTTTTTTCAGACTCTCTAAAATTGAAAAACGCCAAGTTTCTCCTATACTGGACTCGTTAAAATTTCATAGTAAAGGACCTGTTCAATTACAAACAGCAACAAACCACTCCTTCTTAGGGTTCGAATTTAAACTAAGTTGGACTCATCCAAAGGATGAGCTTATAATCAAGCAAATGTTATCCTCCTCAAGCTTGTCAAAAATAAAGAGGTACTTGCCAGAAATGGTGGGGGAAAAGAGAGAAAAATGAGCCTGTTTGTCATACTTTGTAACCACTCTTGAACACGACATTTTTTCACCTGGGTTGGGAAATCCTTTTCCTAACAGTTGATCAAACCACATTGAAAGTCTTCAGTCGGTTTTTGGGTATTAACTTTGGGTCAGTTGTCACCAAGCCATCTGTCGTGTCGTTATGTGTTCAAGAGGTCACTGCGAATAAGCCATTCATATGCAAAATATCTGTCATCCATCTTGACCATCCCTGAATCAGTCCTTGCAACTAAATTTCTTCAACTTGATCTATGATTTCGTGTTGTGGGTTTCCCTACGACGGATCGCTTTCTATCTACATCAGCTCATTATCTAGAAAGATGATCTAGGAATCGTCAGTACCTTGAGATCTGCATGCCTCAATGGCAGGTTTCTCGCCTTTGACGACAGTTTACATCATTGACTTTCGATCAAAGGATTCTGTGACATGTTCGACATCAACACATTTATTCGCATCTCATGGATTGTACTGGGTACTTTGAGAACCATTGACATCACTGGTGGTTTCTCTCACACTTGTTAACAGTTTACGCCATTGACTGGTAATCAAGTGGTTTCTACCATGTTCGACATCAACACATTCATTCGCATGGATAGAATCGTACTATTTCAGGAATTAGAAATGAAGACCCTGGATCTAGTTTCCACAATCCAAGCTGCGAGGAATTCTGTATTCATTATATAATGGACTATTCATAAACAGATGGCTGCGTCCATACTGTGTCGACATGAGTCTTTACTTGTGATGTTTTACAAGATCATACCTATATCAGAGCAGTAGTTAGTTTTTCTAGTCAGTTTTGATCTGAGTATGCGAATGCCTACCTCAGCGATGATATGATCTCATATATATATATCTTGCATTGAATGTTTTTACAGGTTCCAACTGGGCTCTCCACAAGATGATCCTCAAAATGATAAATTACTTCACTCTTCCTAAATGATAAGAAATCCTCATCTACTACAGACATCGCACTTTAAGGGGCAATCTGTTACACAAAAATATCGTCACCATGATTATTTGCAGTCAGTATGGGTCTATCATCACTTGTACGGTCCTCCTAAGCAAGTATCAGACCTCAGATCTTCAAATCAAGCTTTGGAAATCAGAGAAAGACATTGAAAATCAATGTAACTTTGGTTCCGCACTTTCTCTCACTGTCACCTGCGGTCCCGCACTTTCTTTATACAAAAGCTGCGGACCTGCCCGCTCTATCCCTAACGGGGTAGGTGCGAACCCCTGTGAAAGTCAAAACGCGCAGGTTTTATCTTAAAAAACTCACTTTGGGTTAATTCTAGAGGTTTCTAGAAGGAATTTTGACGTGGATTGTTCGCTCTGAGGTGGTTCATGCATCCCAAAAGAGAAGGATCTAATCCCTTGATGAGAGGAGCTATCCCTTTGAAGGAGGGCTTTATCCCTTTGAAGGAGGACCTAGTAACCTCCCTTCATTGGACTATAAATACAGGCATTGGGCTAGTTGCTGGGGAGGTTAGAAGCTGAACATTTTTGAGGGTAAATGCTGGTGAAATCAAGACTTCCTAGTGGAGCTTAAGAGGAGAGATCACATACCTTTTTGGCTTCATTGGGGAGTGAGTGAAACTTGTCAAAGTAGAGGAGACTTCTTGCTGGACCCTAGGAGGAGCTTGTATAGCGTCAAGGCAAAGGTTGTAAAGTTCTTCTTCTTTTGAATTAATACAATCAAACTCATTTTTCTCAACAAGTATCTCATGTTATTTGTTTCATGGACTCCTTGACTTTCATGTTAAATATGTTTTATGCAATTGGATTTTCAGGTGCTATTTAATTTGTTTGCCTTGTTTGTATTTGCAGATTCGTGACAAAGGATTTCATTTGGATCGAAGGAGCGAGGGCATCCATAAGCTTGCGTTGGACCTAAGGTAGGCCCTAAAAAAACGTGTTTGCTTGTCATTAGGTCTTCTTTAGATTCTAGGAAGGTCTATCTTGTCCGCAAGATCGACTTATTCCATGTGACAGGATTGGTGAGAGGAAATGCTTAGATGAGGTTGGGAAGGTTCAGAGAGGGCCTAAGGGGTCCCTAACACCCTTCCAGATAGTTTCACAGAGTTTGGCTATCAAGAAACCTCATTCGTGAGCTTCTACTGGAAGTCTGCAGGGGTTCTACAGGATGTTTTGGAATTTCTACAGGATGTTCAGAAATGGGATTTTGGAGGATGGATGGATGGAGAAAGATGAAGGAGTGGGTATGGAGGTAGGATAAGGGTTGGAGGTGGTCCAGGACTTGGTCGATGGAATTGAGGACAGAGGGGATTTGTTCAAAGAGGACTGAAGCAATGATGCACGAGAACTAGGGTTATCTGAGCAAATGGCAAACGTAAGGCTAGAAGTTGAGCTGAGGGATGGAGCAGATGGGTTTGATGGAGTACGGGCAGGTAGAGAAGTGGTACAGCTGCTCTGCAAGTCTTTTTTTCCAACTGAACTGATGAATACTTGTAAAATCAAAGACCTAGTTACGTTGACCTAATCTGATCTAGCTGTCAGTAAAGAGGATGAATAGAAGTTTGAACTGCAACGAAACCAAGTATTCTAACTCATGCAACAAAGCAAGCAAAAGTTTGAACTTGTAACCAACTTCTACACATGAAAATCAAACACTAGTGATTGCATGGTAAAGAAAAATTAGTGTTTTTGTGGGCAGCAAAGTCACCCTGATCCCAGCTCCTATTCCCACTGAGGGAGAGGTGAAACTAGAGATGTTTGATGGCCCGTTTTTGAAGATTTTCCCTATTAACAACCTATCAACTAAATCTGAGCATCAAACTTTCTAACTAGTAACCTAGTTAATCAGCAAGATGTAATCTAGTTAACATAAATGATTTTGCAAATACATAAAGAATAAATAACAATACATAAAGGAGGCCTTAACACTCGAGTTGGGCCCAACCCCAAGAGCTGCAAGCTCCTATAAATAACTCAGATCTAATGCCAAGTAAAGCTGCTTCTCATTACTCCAAAATAATCATCACAAAAAGTTGTACAACAATAGCTAAGAAAATGAGCTGAAAAAGGACAACATTATAGTGCAAATATCAACAGTTCCAAAAGTAAACTACAAAGGCTGAGGCCTTCTTATTTATACAATACGAGGGGGCTAGAAGCCCTCCTAGATTCAAGGGACTCGGTCGTTCCAACTGCTAGTAGACAGTCACTCTTCCTAAAGCTGCTTGGCTGCCTTTAGAACTTGTTTTGGTGGCATGTTGAGCTCGGAGTTGAGGGTGGAGATTTCAAGGAAGGGCTATTTAATGCCATAGACAACCTCCATACGAAGCCTCACCTCAAGCTTGGCTGTCACCTGGGCCATAATTGCTTGGTTTTGCTCCAAAATTTGTCCAAAAAACCTGAAATGACCACGTATTAGCCTCCTTGGTAGAGTGACCACCCTTATTCGTTCAAATAACATAAACATACTAGAAAAACATGCATAATCTATGAAAAATGGAGGATTGAACAAGGACAATTAGACAAAATGAGCCCAATAAGTTACCCAATTCAGGGCTCATCAATCATCTTGAAATGGCTTTTTAAAACATCCATTAGCACAATTAATTGATAATTTTGTCCTAAGAAAATCAATGACAAACAATAAGAAAACTAAGCAACTGTGTATTATTATTACTTCAATCTTAATTTAGTTTGGAAATAGAGTCCTTTTTCTCCATGAAATATCTTAGAAGAACAAGACTGCACAGTTGTGATTTATCATTATGCTATTGGTTAAAACATAAAATGAAATATCACCCTAATTAAGAAAATTGATTTGTTGAAAACATAGTAATGGAAATTGAACTAAAAACAACAAATGAAAAACCTCCTTCAGTGCAGGGGCCCTCTGCAACTGATGTGGCTGGAATGCTAGCTATTTAAGGATGCACTATACACAATCATGGCAACATGAGGTTTGTATTATGAAAAAAATGAAGTTTGAATACATAGTATCAGCAAAAAGCTTGAACTTAATGTAGTTCCTACTAACTTCTAACTACTTCTCAGTTCCTTTCAACCGATATTTATAGGAAAATAACATAATTTTTTATGAGATGAACTTGCTACAGGTGGATAATTCGAATTAAACCTAACGTGATTGTTTATGAGAAAAACTAGCTACATGTGGCTAATTTGAATTGCAATAGGACTGTTTAAACTTTTGATCAGCTACAGGTGGCTAACAAAACTGTTAGACTCTTGATTAGCTACAAAAGAGCAAATCAAGAGTCCTTCTACTTTCGGATAATGTAATTTGACTCCATCTTTGACCATGACTTTAGGATTTCTTTTCCATCGATCTGGACCGAGTGAATAGGATAGGATCCATGTGGAGACCGTTCTAGAAATTCCCATGTGGCCCAATTCTTCATTTGACACTTGAAACCTCCGAAACCATGAGAGTAGCTATGGAATCCATAGTTAGCTGCAGAATAGGCTGTGTTCTATAACTAATTTGCAAAAGTCTATTCAAATAGCAAGAACATGAAAATATAATATGGTGATCATTTTAATGCTTTCCTTAAGACAAAACCTAGCATTTATCATTGATTGGGTCTGTAATCTTATGAAAAAGTGAGGGAAAAAGGTGAGAAAAAATGTCAAGGAGAGGGTCATTATGAGGTTCAACACTACCCACGTAGGGAAATTGTATTTATCTGTAGATGCAAAATTCCACATAATAAGTTGGCGACTCCACTGGGAAATGATCATCGTTCTGGGTAGTTTACCTTCATCCTTGTACACCATAGTAGACTTTACCTTCTTCCATTGATCTTGTTTCAACCTTTTTGAAGTGTTTTTTGGTAAAAATTGTGCTTGAAAGCCCCTAGGATGGCCTCTCTGGCACCAGCGTAGGTTTGGTCAAGAGACAGAGCACTGCAGCGCACCCTTGGCTTGAGGACAGTGCTCTAAAGGACATTGTCTCCCATTCAGGGCTGTGTTGATCCTCCTTAGGTCAAAAATTCTCACCTTTCAATTGATTTTTCCCAAATTTCCTTCTATTTTTTCATACTGGAATATCAATGATGCTTGTTTCTATGAAATCAATTTGTGTTTCCATTCCTAGCCCTACCTTAGCCTTGATTGTTTAGTGTTACTTAAATGATTTATTTGTCACTATCAATTTAATATCAATGTTAGTTTATAGTTGATTAATCTTTGTTCAAAATAAAGTGTCGTAAAATTATTCGTTTCTTTCGAAAAGGAACTTTCGTAAAGTCTTCATTCTTGCAAAAATATTGACTGATTGTATGTGCATTAGTTTCCTTTTGTTCATTTCAACATTAAGGGAGTTGAAAAGAAAAACTTGAATTGTGCATTGAAAAATTTTGTATGTGTTCATAGGAATATTTTAGGGAAATTGCATTAGATGTGCTTTTTGTTCTCTCATTAAAAGAGTTTGATTGCTCTATGCCTACTAGCTAAGGTTTTCATTGTTAAAATTGAATGAAAAAATGCTTATCATATTAGTTGCATTCTAAGAATTTCAAAGACATCACGTGGTGAACCTTTAGAGGCAAATTCTTAATCAAGATCAACTTAAAATTAACATTGATTAACCTAATGGAGCATTGTCACCTAACAAAAAACATTTAGAGGTTCCAGGCTAGAGATGTGTTCCGGCATCGTAAAACATAGCAGTTTTTGCTAACTTGTCTGCGATACATTTCGAGTGTGATACCTCATTCCACATACGTGAGTATATTGTAGCTAGTCGACATACCTTCGGGTATATAGGGTAGTGTTACAGTATGTAAAGTATAAAGGAATGCTCTCACTATGCAGTTTCACATTAGACAACGCTAATACAGATTGGGCCTCCATGTACTTTTAGGTATATATGGGAGGATAACACTATGTTTCTACCATCCTTAGGTAACCGAGTCGATCGCCTTGTATAGTGTGATACACCGAACACAATATTCAGGGAGATCGCCTTCCCGTACTTCTCAGTTCGCCGGAGGTATTCTGCAGTTCACAGTTACTTGGTAAACCTTTTGCATAGATTACCCCTTTTTATTTATTTCTTTTTTGTAATAAATCAATCAGCAATCATTGAGGAACATCAACCCTTACCTCATCATTCATGGAGAACAGTGAGTAAACTCCCTTTACCGCCTGAAGCTAGACCTATCCGGTCAAAGTGGTCTCATTTGACTTAATCCAGTACTTCACAAACTTCTGGTTCTTCATCTAAATTACTAGAAACACCTATACTAGTAAGTATTGTGACTCCAGTTACTCCTACAGTTACTGGTACATCCACTACAAGAAAAAAGGAAATTGGTGAGGGGCAAAAAATGTCACCATAAGCTCATTGGTGATGGTCAAAAGAGCCGCCGTCACCAAAAACTGAACGTCACCAAAAGTGGCGTCGCCAAAAGTATCAGTGTTGTAGTGACATTCAAAGTCCATCACCAATAATTATTTATCATGATGGATAGTGACCGTCACCATTTCATATGAGCAATGGTGACGGACCATAGCCTCCGTCAACAAAAACTAAATGTCACCAAAGGTGGCGTCGCCAAAAGTATAGGTGTTGTAGTGACATTCAAAGTCTGTCACTAATAATGATTTATAATGACAAATAGCGATTGTCACCATTTCATATTAGCAATGGTGATGGACCATAGCCTTTGTTAGAAAAAACTAAATATCACCAAAGGGGGTGTCACAAAAAGTATAGGTGTTCTAGTGACATTAAAGGTCCATCACGAATATTGATTATAATGATGGATAGCGACTCTCACCATTTCATATGAACAACAATGATTTATTGTGATGGACCTTTCATGGTCGTCACTATTGGTGCATATATATGGTGACATTCGTTGACCCTCACCAAAAGCCACATTTCCATAAGTATAGGTGTTGTGGTGACATTCAAGGTCTGTCACGAATAATGACTATAATGACAGACATAGACCATCACCATTTCATATCAACAACAATGATTTATGGTTATAGACCTTTGAGGTTCATCACTATTGATGCATATATATGGTGACGTTCATTGACCGTCACCATTTCATATTTTGGTGACTGTTGAAAAATGTCACCAAATCTCATTGGTGATGGTCAAAAGCTCATTCCACATGGATCATGTTAGGGCACAATGGAATCAAACCACCAGCCTCCTGCTTGTAAAGAAGTTGCTCTTCCATTGAGCTAGCACCCTTTAAAGAATTAGACTTTTAAAATTAGACCTTGAAACTTCATAAATTGTAAATTCTACAACTTTCAATATATTAAAGTCTCGACAACATTTTACTAAACAAGAAAAGCAACATCAAAGTTGCAGGTCCCTACCTAATGGTTATGGAAGTTATGAAAAGTGGGTGGAGGGAAAAATAATTTTGTATAGGAGAATCAATATGTTCAGTTGAATACTCAATTAGAAGTGAAAGTCTGACTAGAAAATGCACCAAATATTGCAAAGGAAATGGCATAAGTTGATAACATATGGAAGAAAAACATTGATGAAGACAGATGCAATATGTTATAGGTTGAGTGAAAGAAAAATATCAATGATGTTGTTGTTTAGTGTTTAGATATTGGAATGGTATCTAAACTTCTGTGCAAATGTAACACGGATCTCCGGAAACCATGAATGAAATATGATAATATATATATATATCTATATATCTATATATATATCTATATATATATATATATATATATATATATATATATATATATATATATATATATATAGATATATAGATATATCCCCTTTACATAAACCAAGATGCAATTTGGAATTTCACAAGTCCACACTCAAAACATGACAACAACCAACAAATAAAAGAAATTGACTTGGACAGAAAGCAATAGATTCACCTTGATTCTTGATTTTCTTCTATTTATTTGAATTTGACTCATGATATTCTTTATCTGACAAGGAATCAAAATCATCACTAGTATTAAATTCATCCAACACAGACTTTGGATATCCCACTAACATCTACGTTTTTGTTGCCATGCCTAAAAACCATGGAGTTTCTTGTTGATAGTAGAATAAGATGTGTGCCTGCTTCTCAAGAACAAATTCCTTATTAACCATTGTTACCTAAAAAAAACCAAAGAGACAACACAATATCAGCGTACACAAAATCCCCTACCGAAATATAATCATAACTTAGTAAAGAAGTCTAAAAGATGTTCTTAATTAATAAACTTTGTATTTGGAAATATTGTTTCTTTAGATTAAAAAAAGACTATGTTGTACAACACTTTTGTCTATTTATCCAGGCAATTATATCATAACATATGTCACACAGTAGCAATCTATAGTACCTAATGTAAAAAGACAAGTTTTCTTAAGAAAATAGATTTACAAAAGAGATTTGAAAACTATAACTTTGTCATCAAATCTTTACTTAATTTAACAACAAACTAGCTGGAGTTTCAAAATCAAAACCATTCATAGGAAATGAATAGGACAATGGCCAAAGTCATTATTCATACAAATAAATCTAGAGTCACTATTTCCACTGCAGATAACTGAAATTTGGGTAGTAGTCTGACAATTAGAGCTTATTTTCTGGGAAGATTCGTCAATACCATCATTTTTTTTCCATGGTCTGTTGTGTCTCTAGATCCATATCTGATAGATTGTCATTCTCAAGTTCTACCTTTCAAGTATTGATTTCTGGCTCACCCTTTATTACAAAATTCTACCACTCCATTTTATTTTATTTTGTCAAGAGAATTTGCAAGTTCCTCCCATCCTCTATTTTACATAATCGATAACCATCCTTCAATGATATAAAGAATAATAGATACACAATAAAGGCCAAAGATTTTCTTGTTGTATAGCTATGTTCTAGGACTCATCTGGCCTTAATGGTGCAAAGAGCTCACCCTGAAAAACTAACATCCATGTGGAATTTATAAAAAAAATTAAATCAAGCTCCAAGTAAACCAATCAAAATATGGACATCATTTTAATCAATAAAATATCTGACTTAAAATAAAAGTGGCCTAGAATTAAATGTTATATCAACCATGTCAAGTAACTAACATCGAATGAGAAATACAATCCATGCATATTGGATTAGTGAAATAATCAATCTGGTAAAGCTCAAAAACAGATGACTTAGAGCACGCAAATAAATGACTTAGAACTAAGACATGAGGTTGCCCTTTCAACCCTGTCATTAAACAACTCTTCTTTATGTCACTTACCATTAAACTTTTTTTGATACATTCAAAAACCAACAACATGAAAATCAAATCTACATCCTTGTAAAAAAATGGGAGGAAAAAAAATATCCACAAATTGAAACAAATTGTAGGATATCTCATTTTGCAACATGATTATATTGTAATGAACAATAAAAAAAATAAATCAGGAGAAATGTAATTTTTGCCACATTTTGACAATGAAATTTTTTTCATATTCTATGAACAATTGATGAAAAGAGTCAACTAAAGCTTCTTAGCATCAGGATTATAGTAAAACATAAAGGAACCACTCCAACACATATATAATCCTAAACTTAAGTATCTATACATATAAGTATTTATTGAGGACATTGTATTTTGTGAAATTATGGCAGTGAAATCTTTGAAATAACACAATTTATGGTACCACTGCCTTATGAAGTCCATTCATTCGAGTATTTATTGAGTCCATTCAGGAATTTATTCAAAGTTCAAAGTTCAAACAATTAACATGTAGCCTAAAAAAACTCAGATTTGAAACGGAGATAACCCAAAGATTTAGAGTATATATCTCACATTTATATATCCTAATCTCTAGACATTGAAATGACAGTTTTTAGCATACTATTGTGAATTCAGCCCAAAATTCTAGAAAAAGATATTGATGGTTATTTTACTAATATAGAAGTTCTATACATGAATTTATTTATACAATTAGCTTGCAATGTCAAACATATCTAAGGATGCACACAATACATTGCATCTTTAGCACTAGTGTGTGAATTTGAGACAATGAAGTCCAACATTAATAGTTTTCCTACAATATGCACTAGCAGAATAGTTGAACAATAGTATTGTAGGTATGTGTTATGAATATATGTATTGCAAGCCAATAAGAGTATGGTTGGAACATTCGTGTCCAACCCTTCCAATTTTGCCTATAATTTTCACTGGTATAATAGGTGAACAATAGAACTATAGGTGTGCATTCTGTATCGCTTACCTAAATCCAACACCTTCAGCATAAAAATTTCAAAGAATATGTACAAAACTGGTAGGTAATTTGCAAAATGAAAGAGTTGGCTTGATTGTTTCTGGAGAAGACTAGATTCTTACATTGTTTAATGTAAATTCATGACACTTTTCCAAGCTTAGATGGAACAAAAAGGAACCAAACTAGAAGGTTATTTAAAGAATCCTTACTTAGCTAGGGTAAAATGTTAGCCCTTTTTTGTCAAAAATCATAAATGTAAAAAATTTAAGAAATTTGGTGAAGAGACTGTAGAAATGTTCTTATCAAACAACTAACGTAAACAAAGCTAAGAAATATTTCTTTGTAGAAGAGATATTCATGTTCAAATTAACAAGAAAGTGACCTTTTAGCATAGTTAATGCACTAGTACTCATGTTGTAGTGTCCCAGGGCATGCTAGGGACTACAGGGAGTGCTCATGTACATCTAGAGAAGAGGTGGGAAGACATCGAGCTATAGTCAGGAGGACTACAAGTGATGAGGGGAAGATACTTGAGGTACCCAACCTCTTGGATTATACCTTGCTACAGGAGCCCCAAAGAGAGAGTAGCAGGACTGGCAGATGTGGGTAGAGACGGATGCAGATGAAGCAGTAGAGAGTGCTACAGTGCAGGAGTCCCCAGGAAACGTGAGGCTAGCAGGCTGCAATAGTGCGAGCCCTAGTTGCGGTCACAAAGGAGCCCTAGCTGCAGTCATGAAGGGAGACCTAGATGCAGTCTTGAAGGAGCTCTAGCCACAGTCGAAAAGGAAGCCCTAGCTGCAGTAAAAGGCAGCCCTAACCGCAGTCAAAAGGAGGCTTAGCCACAACAAGAGAGAGGCCTAGGATGCACTCTAGAGAGAGGCCTAAGCTACAGTCAAGAGAGGCATAAAGATGCAATCAAGAGAGGCCAGATACGTAGCAAAAGGAAGGCTCTTATCCACAACAAAGGAGGCATTAATCCGTAGCAAGAGGGAGGCCTTTATCAACTATCAAGAAGAAACATATAGCCACAGTGAAGGAAGGTCTAAAGCAGCACTCAAAGAGGCCCTAGATGCAGTCAAAGGGAGGCCCTAGCCACTACAAGAAGGATTCATAAGATAGAAAGAAAGAAGCAATAGAAGCAACGTGGAAGTCATATGTTTTGTTGTAGGTACAATGTGTGAAAGAGAGGTTATTTTGAGTGTTGTTCTTGGGTGGTCTTGTAGGGAGAAGGGCCAAAGTTTGAAGTTTAAGATCACAACAAGAAGAGGCATTCAACATGGGTTAAATAGGGTTGTTCTGTAGCTATTCCAGGAATATTGAAGGGTTGAAAAGAGGCTGAGTATCTTGCTTGAAGCTTCAAATAAAGGATGACTTAGCTTAATAATGTTCATGATAGCCGTTTACAATCATATACTTATGAGCAAACCCAACTCTTATTATTGGGAATTATCCTAGTGTCCTGATAGGTGGGATATAGAGGACAAATATGATCTCCCTTTCTCCATTGCATTCCTCCCACCTTAAAAATCAAAAGGGAACATAATGAATTTCATATAAACATACTTAATAGATATATATTCCCAATCTCTTGCCATCTACTAGTTGCACCTTCTTGAGCTAGGCTCAAGCAATTAGTTAATCTAGAGCATGCATATCCCTACTTATTCTCCACATGCCTCTGGGTGGATCTCTCTATCCTTGTAGTGTTAGTAAAAGGGTTTGGGTATGGTAAGGGATTTTAGCTAGTTTTTTGAACCTTTGTATTTACATCTATTTTTTCTTGGCCTTACCCTACTCTCATCTCTATGTATTCTCAAATTAAACCAACTACACAATCAGATACTTTGTTCTTGTCTGGTATCTGAAAATACTTTTCAAACATAAAATTACAACGTATTGTAACAAGGAGACTAATAATGGTTTAACATATCAAACTTGATAGCTTACATTAACAATTTCCTTTTACGTGATCCCAGTCTTTTGCCCAGGCCCTGGAACCATGCCTAAAGGGGTGTACTACATGACCGGGGGTTTCAACTGCCAATAAACTTAATTATAACTAATTATGAGAGTAGGATAGCATTTTTTATATAATATATTGCTTAAATTAAAGATTAGCTTCCTATATGAATTATAGTACACTAATAGAAACAAAGATAGTTTCCAACAAAAAGCACCCATAAAAGCAGCAAAAGTCATAGGAGACACTTATTTCACTTCTTCGATGTTGGTCTTTGAATACTTCCACCACCACCATCACTTCCACATTCATCCTCCTGCACCTCAAGTGTTGTAGGTACCACTCTACCCCTGTTTCTTGAAATCTTTCTGGTAGGAATCTCTGCAACCTTCTCAGAACAAGGAATCATAAGTGGATTGGTTTTGTGAGGCATCAACTCCTCACCACTTTCAACAACTTCCATAATCAACTTCCAATATTTAAAATCAAACCGAAAAACAAATTGGCTGTAAGAATCTTCTCCAGATGCCATTTCTATAGCTTTGGGAGCATTTGGGGACAACAAAATGTTTTCCATTTTCATTGATATTTATTTCAACTCTACCATCCTTTACTAGAATTGATAACGCAAAGATGTTTTCTACTGTCTGGGAAAATGATATTTTATTTAGAACCAAATTCTCTAATCTGGATTGCTTCTGTTTTCACAAAATGTTAAATATGCTTTCCATATTCTTGTCTATTTTTTATTTTTCATCTTTTAGGGACTCTTTCACTGCTTTAGGTTGAGTGCTTTCTATCGGCTTAGTATGTTTTCTTTGTACTATAGATTTCCTTTGCATGGGTTCATTATCCATTGGTCCAAGCATAGTGAAAATTCCTACCACATTCTGGAAAACAAAAGCAGCTAAAAGCCCAATATTTCTCCATGATATTTGTGTTTGATCATCATTTGCCTCCAAAGACTTACTTCCATATGCCTGGTCACTATAGTTTCCTAGAATATCACTACTAATAAAATCAACTAGAGTATCACCATCATTGTTTTGTGATTTGTTGATAGTAGCGAGGAGTGTGGATGTAAGATCAAAGAGTGTATCAGCATTTGTAACTTGCTCACGAGGTCTCCAAACAAAATTTTGCAAGATTTCCACTTTGCTAATTATAGCCTCAAATTTGCCATATTCTAATTTTAAAATATTTTCTCTCTCCTCGGCAATCGAAGTCTTGAGGGGATGATAATGGTACCTTAATATACAGTGTTGCACCATACTTGGATTATTACCACTACATGTAGTAGCATCTTCTTTCTCTCTTAGGGGCTTACTGTGGCCTTGTTGTGATCCCTTTACCCCACGAGAGGAATCTTCCAGTTTCTGAGTCAATGTTTCTTCCTCTTTAACTCTAGCTTGGGTTCCAAGCCTTCTACCCATCCTTTCTATCACTTGCTTTTGGAGTTGATAGAAATGAAAATATTCAACCAAATCTAGAAGGAAGGGCTTGAAATTGAGATTTATGAGTGAAGAACTACCGTGAAATGGAAAGAGAGCAAGAAAAGATTTTCATGTTGCATTGAAATGAGGGAGGGCAGGGAGTTGTGATTTCCCCTACCCTGAGAAGTATGCTTTGTAATAGAAGAGGGATGAATGCCCACTACAGTGGATATAAAGTACCAAGACATACGAATTGTCGAATGAAATGCATAGGTGCAGTGTGCCAATTAAGTGTGAGGATTGGGATAAGTGACACATGTGGGAGAGTGGCCATATTATTGAAGAATTGTTTACATTAAGGAAGGACACCATTTGAATATGGTAAGAATGTCAACTTTAACGTGGAGAGTTTCCAACACCACTTTCTCATCTACATGAGGGAATTTACAATTTGTATATCTTTGTCTCAGTCCCATGGTGAATATATTAGTGTGAGGATCCATTGTTTTATGATCCATATGTTGGATGCTTTGCTGAACTTGAGCTTTATAAGGAAATCTCTTTAAATATCCAAAACGCCTGAGAAATTTATTTGAACAATTATTGTCTTGCAACAATGTTTATTGATGATAAATTGCTTGGTAATGTACACATGCATAGAACAGTGTGACTGATGGCATGGATACTTGGCCTTTTGGGTCGAAATGGCCACCTCTAAAGATAATATTTAGAATATCCTTTGAGCCTTTCTTTGAGATGGCATCCAAGAAGTTGGAGTGAAGACATCAAGGAACTCTATATTTTGACATATTCCAGCTGAATCGCCAAACATGCAAGAGAAACTAAAACCAAGGGTTATATAAGTAATAGCCCCAGTGTATGGGAAATCCAGGCTTTTAGAGGAATATTTCCACATTTAATAATTGGATGAGGATGAATATTTCTGTTACACTGTGTGTTGTTATTGATATGATTGGATGTTTTGGGTGAACACTTGGCCCATCTTCAAGAACATCGAATAACGTTCGAGTCCAAGGCAGATTTAAAGAGATCATTTATCAAATTAGTTGTCCAGCTATGAAAGACAATCAAGTTTTGGAAGAGATACATCGTAGTACTATCAAAGAAGATTGTGGACCATGTTAGAAAATAGATCAAAAAGTTTTTCAGAATGTCTACTAAAATTTGAGATTTAGCATTGTCTTAACATTTTCTTATCATATTTCATGGAGGAAAAAAGTGACAGGAGAAACTTGCACAATAATGGCGACCACTAGAATGAGAAACACAATGAATTAGCAAAATGGAATCTATTGCTATGATGAGACATGGGAAGATACTTATTACTCCCAACATGCTTGTAGAGGAAAACTAGTTTTTGCCTTTGAGTATAGTTGATGTATCGTAATGTAGCTGTTGTTTCCATACTGCAATAAAATAAATATATATCCATCTCAAGGTGAAAGAATAACACCAGTATACATTCAATCATATTCATAGTGCGATGAAGCGATGGGTTCAGGTTTCTGTGCCCGTGCTATCAAAGTATATTAATACAAGTGATGAAAAAACATATGTTCAATACCCTGGAACATATCTTATTTTCATTACTTGTCTAGGATAAATCCATGACCATAGTTGAGAAACGTAATCAAAAGAAAATAAATATGTAGTTTATTTAAACAAATGTGGCATGAGCGGAAAACATATGCACCAAATTACAAAATGCGAAAGTCAAATTTCTATGTAAAAGTTTTAAATTAAAAAAAAAAATCAAACAGTTTCCATGAAGTTTAACGAACACAACTTCCCAGCACTCATATAATGGCCATTAGAGGAGGGTCGAAGCCATCCATCAATATGAAGAGATCTATAAAAGAAAACAGTGACTTTAAAGAAGGGATCCTTGATTTTGCATACCCAAAAGTTGCCCGATTATTGAGCAAGGGCTTGTTTTTGTTTCAATATATTTTCATGCTTAGATTTTTTCTAATATGATGTCATTAATTGACCTTAATATACAACGTTTCACCATACTCTAATTGCTACCACTGCATGTGGTAGCATCTTCGTTCTCTCTCGAGGACTTATTGTGGCCTTGCTGTGATCCTTTTACCCCACAAGAGGAATCTTGCAGTGTCTGACTAAATGTTTCTTCCTCTTTAACTCTATCTCAGGTACCAAGCTTTCTACCCATCCCTTCTATCACGTGATTTTGGAGTTGAGAGCAATGCAGAAATTCAACCAAAGCTAGAAGGAAGGGCTTGAAATCTATGTTACTAGAAACCAGAAAAGGGAAACGAAACGAGAAACAACAACGAGAAAAGAAACATAGTTTGGAGATTTCACATTCAAGAAATGAGGAGAGAGAAAAACAAGACAAATATGAAACATACAACCAAGCATTTGTTTCACATTCAAGAATCGAGGAGACGGAAAAAACAAGAAAAATATGAAACATAAAACCAAGCATTCATCATTAACATTCTCGAGTACTATGGTTCATAGGTAGTTGCTCATAGGCTTTAGCTACTCACATTGGCCATTCCTTAATACTTATAGTGATCAACAAAGCTTCCATTTCTCACATAAGCCATTCTTGAATACCCATGTTCGATCCTCTAGGCTGGCAAATACAATAGTGAAGAAACACTTGGCACCGAATTCAAGTTTGATTTAGCCTTTGCATTTTCTAGATGAGTACATCATCCCACATATATTGTATATATTCTTGGATGTGACATGAGTGGACCTCAAATTTGGGACCTATTGTATCATTTTCCACATAGTTATTGGGTTATTGTTTTCATGGTTGGGTAACAAGATGGTGGAGATTGAGTTGATCTCCATTGGATATAGAGCCAAACATAGAGTGTTGTCTTGAACTATTGCAACTTGTAGAACCATAAATACTACAACATGTGTTTGAAGACAAAATCTAAAGAGAAAATTTTCAAAAATTTATCTTTAATCCATTATAATAGAAAACTAATCTTTATAATAATAAAAATAATATATTTTAAAAGTATAGTTGAACTAGATATTAAATTGCTAGTTTGTGAGAAAAAAATTTAACAAATTTATTTAACTACTAATTTATAAAAATATATATATATAATATCTATACACATTACTAATTTATAAAAGAGATTTGATCCCTTTAGGGTGTTGGTATATCCGAAATTAAGATGGATCTAGGCTAGTATATATTATTTACCATAATTATTGTTAAAGTGTATAATGGCTATCTCATATTTGTATTTGCATTGATTAAATGATTATTATATGTAGTCATGTTTTATATTAATTATTTTAATGCATCATATATATGGTTTTGTATAGTAAATTTATTTTATGTTAAATTTTAATAGTTAAATTTAGATATTCTTTCTTGATATTAGTTTTTTTTTATTTATTTTCATTTTATTCTGTTGGATCCATTAAAATTTGTTATGTGAGTCAATGTTTCCAATTAACAAGTGTGGTTGATCAATATAAATAAGTGAAATAAATTATTAAATTGTGATTTTTTTAAATTTCTACATAGTTAAATATTATATATAAATATCACTTGTGGTTATAACATACCAAACCATTCAATTTTAGTTGTTAAATATGATTATGTTAAAATAACTTTAAAAGAAATGTTATCACCCATGGTTAGAACTTACCAAACAATTCTTTTTTAGTCCCTAGATTTGTTTATGTTAAAAAAACTTTTGAAAACATAAAATTCTCCAATGCATAGTTTTTTCTTGTCCACGGTTTTTTCCCATGGTACTCCTAACCCATGGTTTTTGTCCATGGTATTTTTCTGCAATGTAGCCTATTCAAAGGCTAATAACTAAAGCAACCTACATCTGTTTTAACTGTGGATCAAGCGTTGATAGGAATATTTTCTTGTAGTAATACTCATATTTGTTTTGTATTTAAAATTTATTAAATGATGGATTTCTATTTTGTACTTTGATTTTTGAGACTTGTTTATTTTTAAAAATTTACAATTATTTCTATCACTACTTTTATGTAATTATGTTCATAGTTGAAATTATGTTTGTATTATAGACATATTAATCAATAACTTGTTTCTCTGATGCTTTATTATTGCAAATTATCCAACATAATCTCTCTTATCACCCATGAAAATAGTATTTATGAGATAGAACTATTAATGGGATGGATAATAGATTATTATTATTTTTATATATTAAATTAATATCTTTGGTTGATGATATTTAATATTATAGATAGTCTAATAGTTGATAAAAGTTTCTATAGGATGGTTTTATCAAAATCCTTTTCCAATCATTTGAGAAGTTATCAACCAGACCAATGGAAAAAAATATATTGTGTCCCAATGTTTATATAAAATAATTAAAAAAAAAAAAATTAACTGTAACGAGTATGCTTTTATTTATTTGGAGAAAAAGATTGGACTTACACCATGGCAGCCATCATTATATTGCATCTGTTTCTGTTTCTTGTGCTATTACAAGTTGCAGCTTCCTCATGGGTTACAGAGTTGGAATGAGCTATCGCCATTTATGAGAAGTTGTCCTTTCCCAAGTGTGCAACCTTTGTTCACCATAACATCTGCTTCATTGTTCAAGTTTCTGAGGATATGGAGGAATTTGTAGGAGTCGAAGTCGAGCAAGACTCTCTTTAATCTTCTCAGAGTTTTGTTGAGGCTTGCATTGGTGAAATTTTGTTTCCGTATTTAATTTTTTTATTAAGATCTCTGAGTCTCCAAAAGCTTGGAATTCTTTGTCACCTTTGTCTCTGGCTATTTAACAAGCTTTGAGTAGGCCTAGGATCTCTGCTTGGTTGTTGGTTTTCTGCCCGATGCCCCAGCAAAAGTTGTCCCTTCCTGATCCGTCCGGGGCATAGATGACCCCTCCAGCTCTTGTTGCCCCAGGGTTGCCTTTGGAGGCTCCATCGAAGAATATTGTAGTTATTTTTTGTTTTTTCCACCATTCATGAATGGTAGCTTCGGAGTCTCTTTTGCACCATTCTGGATTCACTAAATGAGGGGCTAATAGCTGCTTCCAAGGGTGGGGGGAAAGGGGACCCAACCACCTCTCTTCTTCAGGAAGAAGCAAAGGATCATCTAAAAAATATGGTTGTTGGGCTGCTTCCAGGAGGAAGGATTTTGGATTTACTGCTACCAAGAAGGGAGCTTGCACCTTTTCGTTGAATATCAGATCATTTCAAGCCAACCAAATTTGCTAGTACACAAATTTGGGGATAGCGTTCCAAACTTTTCTCCAAAAGGATTTGTTGGGGATTTTATTGGGATAGCATTGATTCCATGAGTCAAATAGATCAGCAACAGAGTTAAATGGGGGGACTATGATTTGTAGCTCATGGAGAATGAGTCCCCACACTTCTGTAGCAAACTTGCATTCCATGAAGAGGTGCTTGGCTGTTTCTAAGCTGCTTCTGCACAGCTCGCATCTATGCGGCCCAGCTATGTTTTTTTTCATCAGGTTGTCTCCAGTTAACAACTTGTTATGGACCAGCGTCCAAAAGAAGAAATTTACTTTAGGAAGAGCAAGCGGTTCCCATACTTTCTTCCAGAAATCTGGTGTTTTACTGCTATTCCTAATGGGTTGGAGGGCGTTATAAGGTGCTGCTATTATGTAGCTTCTGGATTGCCCCCATCCCCAACTGTTCTTCATTTTTCTATTCACTGGGGCCGCTTCTTCCAACAATTCTTCGAGAGTGAGCTTTTGTTGGTTTAAACGTTCAGGGACTCCAAAAAAATCCCATCCTTGCTAATCATCGTGGCAATCCCATTTGGATAAATCGTGGATGCTATTAATCCCTGCGTGTTCCAACCAATTTTTTAAGTCTACGATTTCTTCAACTTCCGAGAGAGGGTCTCGGTCCATTATTCGATCATACCACAGGTTTGTTTGTTTGTCATTACCTGAAACCTTTTATGCCTTTCCTTTGAATAAATTCAAGCTTTTGCTGCATAGTTTCCAAACCTGTGTGTTGTTGATTGTTTGACTTGCCTGCAGATTTCTGAGCGGTACCTTATAGGCGTACTTCGATTTCAGTGTTTCACAGAAAGGTTGCTTGGGATCCTTGAATAGGTTCCGCAGGAGTTTGCCTCCCATCGCCAGGTTGACAAGAGCAGGGTCACGGATTTGCAGACCTCCCTCAGGGATTGAACGTTTGACCAGGTCCCATTTCGCTAAATGAATTTTATGTTGATTTCCCTTCCCCCCCTGCCAGAGGAATTCTCAGAGAATTTTGGAGATTTGATCCGTCACACTTTTTGGGGCGAATAGGAAGGCTGCTTGGTAAATTGGGAATGCAGATAACACAGACTTGATCAGGATAACCTTGCCTCCTTTTGTGAGCTAGTATCCTCCCCAGGCTGTAATTTTTTATTTAATTTTGTGGATAATTTCGGACCACAACGACCTCTTATTGAAACCATTTGTGATGGGAAGGCTGAGATATTTTATCTTCTCCCAATGGGCATGACTGTTGAAGCCAAGACGATTTAAGATACTTGTGAACTCATGCTGCTAAATGTTCCAGCCATAAACTTCACTTTTTCTTTCATTGATTGAACCTCGCAAAACCCTACAGTAGCATTTAAGGACAACATCAAAGGCTTTGGCAATTCTAACAGAGGCACCTTCAAAGAGGAGTGATTCATCTGCAAATAGTGCATGGTTCAGAGTTGCAGAGAAATTGGAAGGTTTGAGGCCAGGAAAGGAGCCTAAAACTTTTCTGGCTGATAGCTTTCTACTAAGGGAATCTGCCATCAAGATATATAGGAAGGGAGAGAGCAGGCATCCCTGCTTGAGGCCTCTTTGGGCTTGGAAAAAAGGAGTAGGGCAACCGTTGACAAGAGGGGAAATCCAGGGGTTGTCAGTACAGGAAATGATAAGATTGACAAAATGGGGGGAGAAGCCAAAGGAATGGAGGACTTTGTAAAAGAAGGAGCAATTAACTCAGTCAAAAGAATTAGCCATGTCAAGTGTTATCAACATTCCTTTTTCTTTTCGCTAATTGCTTGAGTGAATTGTCTCCTGAACTTGGATGACATTATCCAGGATGTGCCTACCTTCTAAGAAGCTACCTTGATTGCTAGAGATCAGCCTGTTTAGCAGGGGCTTAATCCTGTTTGCTAGAAGCTTTGCCAGAATTTTGTAAGAGGCATTACAAAGTGATATAGGCCTGAATCTTGTGAAGATTTCAGGATTAGTTTCTTTAGGAATAAGGACAAGGTAGGTGGAATTAGTTCCTCCTCATACCTTGGCTTTTTTCATGAATCCTTTTATCATCTTTAAGAGATCTGCTTTGATGATGTCCCATCATGTCTTATAGAAGTGTATGGTGAATCCATCAGGCCCAAGAGCCTTATCCGAGTTCGTAGACCAGATAACTTTAATGATTTCTTCTTCAGTGATAGGGTTAATGAGTGCGGAATTTCCTTCAGGGCTGACCAAGAGAGGAATGTTGGAGAGGAGATCAATAGTTTCCTCCTTGTTGCCTTTATTTCCTGCGATGTAGGGATGTTTGAAATGACTTTCAGCTGCCTCTTTTATCTAGCTGAACCCCTCTGCTGTTGTTATTTCAAAGATATGATTTCTGGAGAGTCTTGCTCGATATTGGTGATGGAAGAAGGAGGTGTTCCGGTCACCAGCCTTCAGCCACAAACTTTGAGATTTGATTCTCCAATACTCTTCCTCCATTCGAAAAGATCGAAATGATGAACATTGAATTTTTTCTTCTTTGTCAAGCAACGCTGGTGTGATATCTTTGCTTTCCATTTCGACTTGCAGTGCCTCTAATGACTGCACTATTTCTTTTCTTTGGCTAGTTGGATTTGGGGTAGGTTTCCTTGTCCATTCCTTCAGGGCTTGCTTTGTGGCTTTGAGCTTTTGTCCCCACACATAACTAGAGGACCCTGAGAAGGATTTGGCCCATGTTGTTTTCACTATATTGATGAAACCATCCCTTTCTATCCAAAGAGGGCTGAATCGAAAGGGGATTTGACCCAGATCTTCTTCATCTTCCAGAATGAGCTGAACTGGTTTGTGATCTGAGGTCAATTTGGGAAGAATTTTGGTGGTGATTATCTTCTTGTTCATCATCAGAGCACCTTGGACCAGAAATCGGTCCAGACGGGCAGAAATATGATCCTCTCCCACTCTGTTGTTGGACCATGTGTAGAGCCCTTTGGCCGGTATGAAATCTAGAAGATCCCACTGCTGAATGAGGTCTTCCACCAGGGGGAGCATGGGGTCTCTGCTGCTGATTCCTCCCCTTTTTCTTTGCATTTTAAAACAATATTTAAATCCCCATCAAGAATGATGTTGCTTGGGGAATGCTGCTCTAGTAATTCGAAGAGGGAGATCCAACAGTCTCTCTTTTCTGAGTGTAGAACAGGTACATAAAGATTGAAGAGGGAGATGGTCAACTTGTACAATGCGTTAGCTCCGTGTAGATCCAGTGCTGGGTTTCATGGGATTTGTTCAGCTGGAAGAGATATTCTGTCCAAAGAGTTGCGAGCCCTCCAGATGAGCCTCTTGAGCTAACTGCTCTTCCTACGCTTTTCTTCCATTTCATCTTGCTCATGTCTAGAATGGCTTTCCCTCTATCTTAGTCTCTAGGAGGATGAGAATATCTAAGGGCTTTCCCTCTATCTTAGTCTCATTGGCCGCTTCTGCTTTCGAGGGGTTACCCATACCTCTACAGTTACAAGAGACGAGAAGCATTATTTACCAAGGGTGGGGTGGGAGCCTCCCTTAGGGGGCCTGGTCGTGGTGTTTCTCCCAATAGACATCTCTATTGTGGGCTGGCTTCCTTGGGTTTTGAGCCTTTCAGCCTCCTCTTCCCTTACTTCTTTGAGGGATTTCCTGCCAATTTTTTTTGTGGGTTGCTCGTAGGTTTCATCCTCTAAGGAACCATAACTATCAGTTGGTTTTTTCGTTGTGACATCTGCGTATGAGGGATTGGAAGGGATTTCTTGGGAGGCTTCCAGATAAGTCGTTCCCCATCTTCTTTGTTAGTGATAAGAGGTCTAGTCTGATCCAAATTTTCAGAGACTATTGTAGCTGGCTTGCTCTGACTACTTTCTTTGCCATTTGTGTTCTTTTCTTGGGTGGGGTTGGAGCTGCTTGGTGCCTCTTTCGAAGTGCCTTTCCTGTTGCCTTTTTTGTGATTGGTGGTTTTTTGTACTAGGGTCCATTGCTCACCATTTTGTTTGTCTGGTTGTTCTTCCACCTTTTTCTTGCAATGTTTGGCGAAGTGCCCGTAGCCATGACAGTGTCTACATTTGAAAGGGAGTTGTTCATAGTCCAGCTCTTGGACATGCGTCCATCCTATGACTGTAAGTTTTATGGCTTCCGAAAAACCCTCCTCCATATCTACTTTGACACAGATGCGAGCACATGAGTATTGATCTTTTCTTGCAGCTTGATCTATGTATTTTGCCTAAGCCATTTCCGATGATCTGAAGAGACTTTTGATTCTAGTAGTGGAGGGGAAGATGGGGAAGCCGCACCCACACCGGTATAGTAGATGGGACATCCTGAGCTGGGTCGAATTCTGGCAACCATTTGTTAAGATATAGACCTTGAGGGCCCATAAAATAAGGTCTGTTGCTGAAGATTAAGCTTCTATCCTCTGCACTTTCGAAGACGAAAACAAAAAAGCCTTTGCCAACAAAGTAGCCTTTTATTCCTTCTTTAGTTAATGGCATCCAATTCCTTTGAGTCCACTCCTCCACCGAATTGGGAGAGGGCTAGAGGTCCGTGAACTAGCCTATGAGACCTCTCTCAGCAAGATTCAAAGCTGCTTTGTAGGTTTCTTCTTCAGGAAGGGCTACCGAGGGAATGGTTTCCATCTTCTTGACAAACTTCGGTTGATTGGTTGAAGGTGGGCGCTTGCTACACGAGGCAATCATAGCTTTGAAAGCAATAACCTTCGGGGGTGGGGGCAAAGGAGGGTCTAGGGGAGGATCCGAACCCCCAGAGGATGTCATGACTGGGCGCAGTAGAGCTAGAGCCTCGGAACGGCAACCCCAAGGGCGACAAGGGCACAGGAACCCTAGCACGAACTCTTAGCAGGAGAGATCGAAAAAAAATTACATTATACAAATTGTCTATATAAAATAATTAATTAACTAGAAAAATTAACTAAATTATTTAACTACTAATTTATAAAAATATATATATAATATCTATATACATTACTAATTTATAAAAATATATATATAAAAACCTTATACATTTAAATTTATAATTTTATATAAAAAATACACATTTTAAATATTAGATACAATCACTAAATCCAGTTTTAAATAAAAGCATCACAAAAATAATAAAAAAAATTGTAAACCTTAACCATACAATGCTACACATCAATGGCTACAATTGAAAAAATAACATAACTTTAACTAATAAAATCCCTATATAGTCAACTTTGTTAAAGATATATTAAGCAGTATTGCAAGGTGTTGTCACTAGGGAGAACACCCAATCTATTTGCAACAAACCTGTTTAGTTAGCACCTAAGCTATATATGGTTGACTTCTAACCATAGATTATGAAAATGCCTTCAAAAACTACCAATGCTTTTTATGATTCATGTCAGGAAGGGATCCATATTGCAAATGAACCAGATTAACTTTTTCCATAAAACAGTTTCAAGAAATGAACCATTTTTAGAAAACCCACTTTCTTGCATTAAAAAACAAAAATTACTGTATAAAACACCATTTTCCGTACCGTTCCATTTTTTATATGGTTTTATGTTTCGTTTCTGGTAATAGAGCTTGAAATTGAGATTTCTGATTAAGAACTACTGTTAAATGGAAAGAGAGAAAGAAAACCTTTTCGTGTTGCATTGAAATGAGGGAGGGCAGGGAGTTACCCTGAGAAGTCTATGTTGTTGTTTTTTCGGCTGTTTTCTAGTGTGGTATACTACCAAACTACTATTTTTGTAATTTCTGGTGTGGTATCCTACCAAACTACTGTAAGGGTTGAGCGTATATTTAATATAAATTTCATTTCCAATATAGTAATTGTGGGGATAGTTCATTTGAAGCTAAATTCTTAAAAAACAAAACCGAAATAACCTAATTTCAGGTGAGAAAGTTGGTAGATTGTTTGAAGAAATTGAAATCGAGGAAGGAATTAAAGGAGAGAAAGGGTACCTACGCAAGTATTTTCTTGGGCTCTTGAAAGAAGACCATGGATTCTAATCCTTCCATCATGGTCCAAATTTGCCCAGCCAAAATAAATCCATGTTTTATGAGCAAGCCATTGAAGAGATCCTCCTCAATATTATTTCTCAACGCATCCAAATTCAAACATGAAATAATAACTGCCAGTGAATTACTGCAACATTTCATGTGAAAATATAAAACAAATTTGCAAATCAATTCTAAGAATGGCCATAGATCTAGACACCCTAAAAACTGATCCAACTACCTGTACCTGTTTCCATATAGCCATAGATCAGATTGTATTGTGCCCATGGTCATTTTTTTTCAACTACTGAACATACATTTCATGTGAAAATATAAAACAAATTTGAAAATCAATTCTAAGAATGGTCCTCGATCTAGAAACCCTAAAGGTTGATCCATCAACCTGTACCTATTTCCATATAGCCACAGATCAGATTGTATTGTGCTCATGGTCTTCTTTTTTTTCAACTACTCAACATTCATTCGAATACAGTAAGGCACGGAAGAAAACTTGTTCTAGTCTTTCCTTTTTTTTCAAATACTCAATATTCATTTGAATACACTAAGGCGGGGAAGAAAACACGACATAATGCTCTTTCCTCTTCAACTACTCAACATTCATTTGAATACACTAAGGTGGCGAAGAAAATGTGGCAAAATGGTCTTTCCTTTTTTTTCAACTACTCAACATTCATTTGAATAGACTAAGGTGGGAAAGAAAATGCGACAGAAATTAAATTTTCAATTTGGATGATCGTTAAATTTTTTAATTATAATTTTTTTATATAAATTTTAAAACATTAAATTTTATGAATATATCAAAATGTATGGAATGTATATTTTATTATCTTATTGTACACTCATTTCAAAAAATTATATTTTTTTATTTTTCAAAATTACAAAATAATTAACCATGTTGTAAGTTGTAATTTTAAAGAAATTCAGATATGGATTTTATATAATTAAAAAAAAAACTATAAATATTTTTTATTAATGTTTAATTATCTAATACTAATATTATGGGTTTCCATGTTATTTAAACAAATGAGATTTGGTTTTATAATTATTATGTCAAACTTTAAAGCTAAAAATTAACTTTTAACAATGCAATCTTTTATAACCAAATTGGATGTAATTCATTGTTATGGGAGTAAAAAATGAATCTTATGAGTCAATTTGGTTGTAGTTCATTGTGATGGTAGTACAAAATTAATCTCATGAGTATGGTCCCACCGACACATTGGTATAGTTCCACCCGAGGAACCATTGATCTTTCTCCATGAATCAGTAATATTGTACCAACAAGCACCATAATGTATGGCATTTCTATTTCCCACAATTGAAAAAGCACCATAAATCCTACTACATGAGAATTTTGCTTCTATATCGTTAAACTAAACATGGCAAGACTTTCTTGTGGCAACAAGAATTTCCGAAACCCTCATCCCCCCTATCACAATATATCTTAGAATCTGTCATGTTGGAGTGTAGTATCCCTAGTAAGCATATAGGAGTGTAGGGGAACACAACCTCAAAGTCAATGTGAAGCCAAGCAGAAAGGTTTGTGCATATAAGAGGGATACCTCAATTACATAGATGTGGTTTTCTAAGCTTTTTCATTAATCAAATGTACATATGAGGGGGAATTCAACCATAAAAAATTCTTGACTAAATTTTCATACGTAAGGGTTGATTCTACTTCGAATTTTGATACTTTGTGTTTACTCACTTTAATGTCATTACATATAACTAATAATTTGCAAGTCCTCGTCTCATTTGATCTCATTTTATTTCAATTGTGAAGTGACTAAGCCTTGAACCCCAAATCCTCATAGCTATGATTTACAAAGTATGCATTGCCTCATTTCCTCTCATTTTACTTCAGTTAAATGGAGTGACTATGCCTTAGCCCCAAACCCACACAACTAAGCTTTGCACACTACAGAATCCTCTCTCTCCCTAGTATTGCACTTGGTTTAGATATACTCTTTTTAGAAGAGAAGCAATGTCTAACTAAATACCTTACATGTTAACTTATCATCTGATCCCATTACATTTTCCAAGCATTGAGGACATTAATAAAATTTCAAAATTCAATTCACACTCATTTGATGTAATCACCATGTTCCATCAATTTTAGGTAAACCTACAAATAAATGTAAGTAATTATTTTGATTTTTTTCATTGATTCTAAATTAGCAAGTGAGAAAACTGCAGATGCATATTTATTTTTAAAGTACAATCATTCAAAAAAAACTCATCAAAGACTAAGGATAAGTTAAAACCTTTATGGAGTGAAAAATATTCTTGGTATCCTCCATAATAACACTACTTTCAAAAGTTGGGTTCGGATTTTACAACAAATGAAAGAACCAAAGTGAGAAGCTTATTTTAAAGTTTTTACAACATGATATATTATAAAACAATCTGAAGAAGCACACAATACAAAAAAAAATTGTATCTAGTATCATTCTAGATAGAGAAAAGTACTTGTTAGGCTATCTATGATATGAGTAATAATTGCTACCCAACTACTTTCAAAATCAACATGGACATTTAAATATTAAAAAAGGAATTGATTAGGCTACCTATGACTAAATAAGAGTTATTCCCCACCTTTCCAAACTATCATGTACACTTAAGTTATCATATTTTATCAACATCCTTTCTATGATGCAACATGTTACAACTTTCCATTATATTTATGCATTATATGATTTGATGTACTTGTAAGGTGCATAAATTCCAAAATAATTGTCCAAATACCCATGTTTCCACTAAAGTAATTGTTTAAGAGACACATTTTATTGTAGGAAGCATGCATCAATCAAACACTGATTTACTCATAGTTTACAAACCCAGCCGAGTTTTCATACACAAGCACATTTAAGACTAATCCACAATAACAAGCAATTCTCAAAACAATATTCTTCATAAAACATCTACCAATGCATAAATAATGAGGAGAGAAGACACACATAGAATATGAGATCAACCAGGGCCAAAACCTCTCCAACATGAAAGGAAAACCCAAACGAGATCTTCTTCTTATATAGACTTCAATTGGCGAATACCAAGACAATGGCCTAGACCCTTGACTCAATGACCTCTCCAAGACCAAGTCACAAGCCTCCTTGATTCAGCTTCCTTATTTTTTCCTGAGTCAACAATGATCTGGCTTCTTCCTTCAATAACTCAACTATCCTTGAAATTCCAGTTCCATGGATCATATTTGTAGTTCTTGGCCCTCTTGCATAAACCCTATAACATGTGGTTGACCAACCTTTTGAACCTTGATCTTCTTTGCTTGTATGGTATGAACTATTATTATAATTCGGCGTGTAACCTTGCTTATCTTCTTCCTTGATTTGACTTCTTGGACAACAACAAGATCTTTGACCTTTTTAGTAGTAGATAGTTCTTCCTTCCTTCGTACGTGTGGATCCATTAGCCCTAAAACAGACGCATAAACAACACCAAAATCTTCTCTCTTTGTTTCCTTTTCTTGGTTGGTTATCTTCGCACTTCTTATTACAGACTTAACCAAATTTGCTTATACACAAATGGAGGATGAGCTACCCTATATATAGTGTTTTTTCCCTCAAAAACATGTGCTAGGAAGTGTTAATGAGTGCTAGGGGAACACAAGGGAGCAATAGGTGAAAATAATGCATGCAAATTAATGATTAAGATTTTTTGACAAGAAGTGATAGTGAGTTACAAGTTTGCTAAGGAGGGAGTGATAAGGTATGCTAGGTAGTGTTAAGGCATATTAGAAGCCAGGGAAACATGCCAAGATGTGTCAGTTGCTAGGGTGTGCCAATGCATGCCATGGAGTGTTATGGAGTGCCAGGGAAACATAAAGGAGAACTAATTTCAAATGCATGGAAATGAATGACTAAGAGTGTATGACAAGGAGTATTAGTGAGTTCTAGGTGTGCTAAGGAGGGGATGACGAGGTATGTTAGGTGGTGCCAAGAAATTATAGAGTGTTAGGGTGACATGCCAGGGTATGCCGATGCTTGTCAGGGTGTGCTAATGTGTGTTAGGGTGTGTCAATGTGTGTCTAGGAATGTTAGGGAGTGCGACGTAAAAACAAAGGAAAACTAGTTCAAAATGCATGGAAATGAATGAATAAGAGTGTATGATAGGGAGTGTCAGTGAATTCCAAGTGTGCTAAGGAGGGAGTGACAAAGTTATATGGTAGGTAGTTCCAAGGCATGCAAGAGTGCCATGACATGTCAAGGAGTGGTACAATATGATAGGGAGTGCTAAAGCATGCCATGGCATACAGGGAATGCCAACATGTGCCACATAGTGCCAAGGAATTGTCAGACATGCCAAGTGCTAAGACATATCAAGATGTAAACTATGTTGTTTAGTTGTTTTATGGCCATGGTTAGATGTGAGCATTGACTTGGTAAATTCTTAAGTGAGATGAGCATGAGTAGCCTAAGATGAGTTATAGGCCATTCTTAGGTGAACAAGTGATAGTATAGTTGTAGTAACTGTAACTTGGTCACGATTTTGTAGTCGAGGTAGGACTTGGTCGGTTCCCAAGTCTTAAAACCAATAAGGGTAGTTATGAGTCCATGATAGCTAAGGAGTGCCAGGGCATGCCAAGGAATGAAAAGGTGTGATAACACATGCCAGAAAATGTCAATGCATGTCAAAGAGTGTTAGGAAGTGTGAGGGCATCATAAAAGAGAAGTAGGTCAAAGTGCATGGAAACAAATGAATAAGAGTTTCTTTTAGGTATCCCAAGGAGGAAGTGTATTGGGGTAATTTCATAATAGGACTTGCAATTGGTGAGCCTGCAATTATGATAAGGGGATGGAAAAAGAAATTTTAGACAAAGGGAAACTTTTGTCTAGGGACAACACTATTTTTTCAATGACTTGGTTGGGTTCCAAAGTCACAAAAAATGTAAGGTTATCTATGAGGGCATGACAACTAAGGAGTGCCAAGGTGTGCAAGGAATACCAGGAAGTGATAACACATGCTAGAAAGTTCCAAGGCATGTTAGTCATTCCAAGACATGTCAAGTGCTAACACATGCCAAGAGGTGTCAAGTGCCAGGGTGTGGCGCCAACGCATGCTAGGGAGTGCCAAGGAAACACAAGGGGCGACTAGTTTTAATTGCATGTAAATGAATGAATAATAGTGTTTGATAGGGAGTTTTAGGAAGTTTTGGGTGTGCGATGGATGCATTGATAAGGTATGTTAGGTAGTGTCAGGGAAATACAAGGAACGACCAATTTCAATTTCATGGAAATGAATGAATAATAGTGTATGATAGGGAGTGTTAGCAAGTTCTCGGTGTGCTAAGGAGGAATCTCTGGACAAATTTTGGGAGGGTTTTGAGAAAATTGTATGTTGTGGTGCAGACTTGCAATTTTTTGGCAATTTGTTGTCTAACAACACAGTGAGATCATGCTTTGCTTCTTCCTTAAGGCTCCAAATGATGTAAAATCAAAATTTTTAGAAAGCTTATGACCCCATCTCAAACCCGATTTGCCCACTTTCCTCGTCTGGGGCTTAGGTTTTGAGAAATTTGTAAAAAAGAGGCCAAAAATCACCTTTCTGCCCCTCTTTCCATTTTGTTGCACACATGGAGACACCTTGGGAGAATGGCCATATCTCAGCCAAAAATTGGTCATTTTGAGTGAAACAATACTCTAAATACATCTACACTCTCCAATATTTCTATAAAAGGCTTATGATATGGATTTGTATTTCAGAGGGTAACTCAAAAATGGCCTCCAATAGCTCACTGTACACCAGGAAATTTCTGAGATTTTTGTAAAAGTTTCACTATGTAATTTGTTGTAATTCCTAGTTTGACTTTGGTAAAAGTCAAAATGGTGAAGTAGATGAATGTGAGGGGTAAAAGTAAATGTAAATAATCGGTAGTTAGTATTTATAAGTTGTTTTGATGTAAATTTTACCTCATTTATGAGAGAGGTTGGAGTCAAAGTTAATTGTAGAAGTCGTTTTTAACTTCCCTAGACATTAGGGTTTGTTTATAACACCTCATGGAACAATTCCTAGAGTCATTGATTCAATCCCTAAGAGTGGGGAGATGTTTTTTTGGTATTTATGTATCAGTTTCTTAGTTATAGAATGGGTTTTATTTTAGAGGAGAGAACTATTGTAGCTTCTACTTGGACATTTTTTGGAAATCAAAGGACACAATTTGCAACTATTATCTAAGAATTCATGCACAGTAAGTTTGTGATGTTATTTTTTCTCTATTATAGCTTCATATGGAAGATGTTAATCTTCTCTTTCCATTCATCAATTGTTAAATGGTTTTCCTTACATTTTATAAACAAAATCCTTTGCATAAAGCTATGTTTTGATGGAAAAATCATTGTGTTACTTTATTTATTGCTTAATGAATTCATGTTTCATGCTCATTAATACCTTTCACTTCTTCTAAACACTACACTACACCAAAAAACCCTAAGATCCATCACAAAAGTAATGCTACCTTTCTCCTCTTTGTAATTTTTGTTGTAACCTTTTGATCCTCTAACCTAGCTACCTGGTTTTTCTCCCTTATCCAACAACAAAACCCTAAATTTTCCAAAACCCACTTGAGCCTAGCTATCTAGCCTAAAATCCTTTACATTCCAGCCATGTCTTTGTTGTGATTTCATAGAGAGAGCCCTCTCTGGTTTGGTAGGGCTAGCTATCAAACTAAAAGCTTGGTCTATGATTACCACCATCGATCTCCTCATCAGCCTAGGACATTGTGGAGGATAACATAGGGCATGAAAACTATGGAGTGCCAAGGTGTTATAGTGAATGTAATGTTCCCAAGTCATGGAAAAATGTAATGCTAGTTTTAAGGTCATGACTACCAAGGTGTGTTAGGGAATGATAGAGCATGCTAACATGTGCCAGATAGTACAGAGACATGTTAGACAAGATAAGACGTGCCAAGTGCGAAGGCATGCCAAGATGTACAAGGGTGTGACAATGCATGCTAGGGACTATCAAGGGAACAAAAGGGAGGAATAAGTTAAACTACAAGTAAATGAGCACATAATAGGGTTAATAAGTCATCAACTTACCTTTTCCATGAGGGTCATCGTAGGAAAACCAACACTTGGTGCCAATAGGTGCCATGTTCCAAGTGTCAATGCATTCTAAGTGCCAAATCTTCCTCCGTTTCTTCTCATCTAGTTTCCAATAATTTATCTCAAATGACTTTAATATTAAACCATGCAAAATCATACCAAGTCATCTCAACGCATGCCAGACATTGTAATACTTTCCAAGTGCCAACACATCCCAAGTGCCAATGTGCATCAAGGAGTGTGATGCATGCTATGAAGTGGAAGAGCATATCGAAGAGTGCTAAGGTGTGCTAGATGGTTCCAATGCATGTTGAGTGTTAGGGAGTACTAGGACAACACAAGGGAGCAGTAGGTCAAAATGCATAGAAATGAATGATTGTAAGCGTGTGTCGGGGAGTGTTAATGAGTGCTAGTTGTCATGCCAAGGAGGGAGTGACAAGGTATGCTAAGCACGGGTAAGGCACACCAGGTAATATCAAGGAATGCCAAGAAGTTCTAGTGTGCTAGGTATTTTCGGGGTATGATAGCATGTGCCAAATAGTGCCAAGGCATTCCAGGTGCTAAGACATGCTAGGATGTGCATGGTTCCATAATATGCCAACATGTGTCAAGGAGCTTCAAGGCAACAAAAGGAATAAACAAGATAAAATCCAAGGAAATGAACACATATGAGGGTTAGTAAGTCGGGACTTTATCTTTTTCAAAAGGGGCATGCTAGGCACACTTATAATATGTCCCAATATATGCCAAGTGCCAATGTGTGCCAAGTTCTAATGTTTTTCAATGCAATATTTTGCCAAGGTGTTCCAGGGCATGCCAACAAATGATATGGGAGTGCTATGCTATGCTAGGGCATGCCAACATGTGCTTGGGCATCCTACTCATGGCAAGATTTTCTTGGTACAAATATTTTCCAATACATGCGAGGTGTTAAGGAATGTTAGTGTACTATTCCAAAGCATGTTAAGGTGTGCAATGAGTGTTGAGAAGTGCTAGGTCTCTCTCATTAATCGAATTGATAGAGCTTGATTATGTATTAAATAATATAGTTCCTACATAAACTAGTGGAACTTTATTTAAAGGAAATTTTCTAGATAATAAACCTAATAGAGATGAATCATGTGTTGACTCATAGGAAAGTTATATTCTTATGACTTGAGGGAAATGATACACACTAATTAATTCCTAAAAAATTGATTGACTATTATAACCACTATGACCTTGGACACATAATAAAAGAGACTCCACAACAATGGTCTTAAATCATTATCTTTTGATAAAAAATATAGTAACAAGTAGATACCTTTGTAGGTTTTAACCCTGGACAAAAATTACCTGCATAGGAATTCTAAAACACATAAAATAAAAAATGCGAGAGCATAACACGTACAACACATATACACAGAGATTTTCCCCTAGATCCCAAAACTGGGACTACCACTTTGATTTTTCATTATATTCCTTTCAATGTTATAATACATATTTATACATGCCGAAGCATCCAATACCATGGACTGAAAACCATCGCATCTAATACCATGGACCAACAACCATCACGTCCAAAAAACATTTTAAAAGGTCATGCACAAAACCATAGGTGGGTCCACCCAACCTAACATAGGGTCCAAAATCAAAATTTTCCGGGGCGCTGCCCTGGACCCCATAAAGTGGGGTTACGGGTACCCCTCAAACCCCCTATTAACTACGTCGAAAGAATATAACACAACCCAGCAACCTTCATCAAAAACTCATTGGAATGATCAATGATGATGAACATTTTTTTACTGTCACAAAAAGTAACCAAAAAGAGCATTGGTGAGGGTCAATAAAATATCGTCACTGGAAGTGTCACCAAAAAGAGAATTAGTGATGAGCCTTTAATGAATCTCAACAAAAGTTTCACCAAAGAGAAAATTAGTGATGGGCATTTAACAACCCTCACCAAAAGTGTCATTGAAAATAGATTTGGTGACAAACCGTAAAGGACCATCACTATATACACTTACAACAATGATTTTTTAAAGACTATCACCATATGCGATATTGGTGACGGACCTTAAAGGTCTATCACAGGCATGAAGCGTCATAAAAAACTCATGAAAATGATCAATGATAACGAACATTTATTGACCGTCACCAAAAGTAACCAAAAAGATAATTGGTGACAGTTAATAAAATATCGTCACTAGAAGTGTCACCAAAGACAGAATTAGTGATGGGGATTTAACGACCCTCACCAAAAGTGTCACCAAAGAGAGGATTAGTGATGAGCCTTTAACGACCCTCACCAAGAGTGTCATTGAAAATGGCTTTGGTGAAAAACTTTAAAGGACCATGACTATATACACTTACAAAAACTCTTTTTTAATGACCATTACCATATGTCACATTGGTGACAGACCTTAGAGGTTCGTCACAGGCATGACCCTCACCAATGACTTTTTTTCTTATAGTGATTTGTTACTAAAGTGGAATGTCCACAATTACTTGAGGAAACTAGAACTGAATCTAATGAAATGGTAACCCAAGTTGTTCAACAACAAGTTGATTTCCAATTGGAATTTGTTCAACAAGAAATTACTTCTGAACTTGAATCTGTTCAACCAAAAGTGGATCCTGAACCTATCACTGTTCAATTAGAAGTTACTTCTGAACCAAAATTTATTCAAGGAGCCTAATCTGAACCTGTTCTTTTACCAGAACATTTGGATCTTGAGGTTGAACAATCATAAGTTGTTACCTTACTGGAAGAAGATCAACCAGTACATCCTCAGACATTTGTAATTGTCGAGACTTCCTCTTTATATAAGGAACAAATACCGTAAATCTATTACGGACCTGATGGTGAAATCCTTCCACGCGGTTTGATTTCAATAGAAGAGGAACCTGAGGTAGAAACACCCAAAACTCCATTCCATTTTGGAATTGGACTTTATCTGTATCCTCATACTCCTCATTTTACTGCTCCTTTTGATCTTGATTACTTTTAGACACCCATTGATTCGTTAGGAAATTTATTTGGACATTTAACTATGGCAGAGTCAACATCCCAGATTGTACCATCTGTTACAGCTACAACAAAATCTTCTGTCGCAACCTCTTCAATGTTTAATATGACACCTGAGTTACACTTGTATAGTGTTCTGTCTGTCCCATCAAGTTACCAATCTTTATCGAGAACCCACTCAGGTGTTGCTTCTAGCCCTTGGTCTTCACCAATGTCCTCTACATGAATTTATCTAGTTCCTCATTAACGGATATCGAACAACTTGACACATCAAGTCAATATTGAGCTGGTTCATCTAGTTCTTCTCCTATGTATCCACTTTACACTGGACTACTCCCATACAGAGAACAATATGCACAATCTCCTTATCCTCCATTTTTTAGGGGCCAACCCTATGTCGGTATGTCGCCATCATTAGGTCAACCTGGAATGACTGTCTCTCAGTGGCAGCCAACAATGCCCGTTCAACCTAGGCTTGTGTATCCATCATAACCTATCAATCTATCTCATCCATACCTATGATGCTTTTTGTTACAACTTTATCGCAGTCACAAGCTCAGATTATTGTGTCTCAACTTGTGCAAGATGGTCCTTCAACCTCAGACCCCCCAAGTTTCAGGTGTATAGATTCAGCCTTCTCGGGTAGTTTTACAACAACCACTTGTGCCTGGAGTCCAACAACCTCAGGCTAGTTTACCTTTTACTGGAATGACTTAGACTTACATTGGTTTAGTGTATTCACAACCTGGTCAAGCCTACATTGGTGGCCAACAACTGTTAAATCAACGACCATTGTATCAACAACAACAACAACAATTGCTTCAACAGCCTTGGCAGCCCCAATATAAACAACAACAATTCTTGCAATACCAACCTCATCATGGACTTTGTCAAAAATCCTTTGTTGGGTTTGGTCAACAACAGATTTACCCAGGTCTTGGTCAACAAGGCTATGCTCGGTTTGGACAAAAACAAATGTATCTTGGTGCTCAACAACAACCTCACACTGGATTTTCTCAACAGACTTACCCTTATCAAGGTTACCATCAACAGATGCCTTATGTTGGTATGCAAAGGCATATTGCCCAAGCAATCCCATCTTACCCTGAATATGCTCAACTTGACCTCAATTGATAGTTGCCTTTCATTGCAACACTTGAGTTACCAGATCTAAATCATCTCATCAATGATCCAATTCTTTATGCACCTTAGTGGTTGATGATTCCTCATAAGTTACCTTCTGATATTCTAAAATTCAATGGAAACACTAGAGAAGACCCGTCCAACCATGTCATGACTTTTCATTTATGGTGTTCATCAAACTCCTTGAATGATGATTCTATTATAATACGTCTTTTCCAAAGAATGCTTACTAGTCTGGTTGCAAAGTGGTACATTGAGTTACCACGAGCTTCTTTTAATAACTTTACAACCTTGGCTACCACGCTTTTAACCCACTTCCCATTACCCATATGATATGAAACTGGAACAGAACTATTAACCAACTTTAAATAGAGTACTACTACTCATATCTCTGATCATATTCATGAGTGACATTATCATCATCGAATGGTTAATACTTATGTTCCTGATTAGCTTTTAGCTGAGTGGTTTATAAAATCCTTGTTGCCATATATCACCGAGGATGTGGCAAAAGGTGAAGTTGTCACTGAAGATCAAGTAATTGCTCATGCCCAATATTTGGACTTAATTTATACATAATATGGCATGCTCTATGACAAGATCGCGAATGCACCCCTACCAGTTTTCACTGTTCCTCCACCACCATCGAGTAAGGACTCCCATGCTAGTGACAGTGTGATTACTTCTTCGAGCACACAAACGATAGGTAAACCATCTGGTCAAACACTTGCCATTTCCAATCAAAATTCAAATGCATCTAATAACACTCTTGCTTCCGAAATCAATGTCGTGTCATCTGACAAAGGAAAGAATGAAAAGCAACCAGGAAGCATGAAGAAGGGGAAAAACAAGAAGAAACAAAATAATTCCCCTCAAGAGAAATCATCTGATTCCTCTCCTTCGACTAGGAAATCTTGTTACCCATGTTTAATCTATAACAATGAGCACTTTACGTGAGATTATCCTCACTTCTCTGAAGTCTTAAAGCTTTTGAAGAATTCTAATACATTCGCAGTGTTGACTGATCCTTTTCTGAACCCGAAGACACATACGGTTGTTACAGACCATGCTTCCACTTCCCAAGTGCTTATGCTATCTGCCTCTAAGCCTAAAATTGATATTTTGGTGTGAACACAAAGTAAAGATTATGGAAATCAGCCAACTTCATTGAATAACGAGGCCAATCAACCTAATCCTTCGACTTCGACTTCGTCTGATCCTATTCCACCACTATTGCACCAGAGCTAACAATAAATCCACCTAATGGAGTTGTACACAAATCAACATTTAACCCTCGAGATCGAGTTGCACAGAACTATAACATAGTAGAAGATTTGGCTTAGTCACCTTCTACTATGTCAACCCTTGAGGTGCTTCAAAACTGTCACTCCCAAAAGCAGGCTTTGTTGTTATAAATTGGTGGAATCGATCCAACTGATTCCAATATTGTGGTTTTAAACCATGTGGTTTATATGCCACAATTAGCAACACAATTAGCATTCCTAATTCAAGTAAATTCCTTGAATAAACTTATTCACTGAATCGTTATTGACGAGGGGTCATCTACTTCAATTATGTCTATGAATTGCTAGAAAGCACTTTGCTCACCGCCTTTGTCACGTTCACCAACAACGTTAAAATCTTTTGACAGTTGCACATATATGCCTTGTGGAATCTTGAGTAATCTGGAAATTAAACTAGGGGGAAAAAATAACTGTTGAAGTTGAGGTTGTTGAGGGACCCCTTGACTACAACATTTTTCTAGGAAGACTGGGGGTTTATGCTATGGCTATTGTAGTTTCAACATACTTTCGTACGATTGTATTCCCTCATAAGGGTGGAATCACAGTTATCGATCAACTTGCCTTCTTCGCCTCTAGTTCATAGGCTACTAGAAGCATTATGTTAGATCACCGACCCCCACTATCTCTTCAAAACATTGGTGTAGATCTCTTCAAGGATTCTTCCCTAATGGGTACTTTTTCACCACCATCACCATCCAACATGGCAGAAGTGGAAAAAGTTGAGACTTGCAACATGATATCTTCCACTTCATCTGATTTAAGGAAGATTACCAATAGTTCCGAAGTTGATAGTAATAATGAAATCATGCCGCTAAGCGCTATTAATCTTGCGTAGTAATCAATCTTTCTGGCTTGCGCTGCAAATCCAAATCCATCTTCGTCAATTGTATGGGTAGATTGTTCATTAGAATATGGTACTTCCTCCGATCCTTTTTCACGTATATTTTCTACTGATGAAGGAATCATCCAATCAATGATGACGGAAGAAGATCCATGGGAATATTATCATCATCGTTCCCATCTTCCAGATCACATATGATATTTTTCAAATGAACTTAATCACCCTTCAATTTTCAATTTCCTTTTGAATTCTATTTCATATATACAGTAGATTCTGAGCGAAACTTGTCAAATATCGAAGAAACTATTTCTGTCAATATTTTGACCAAACCTAACATTATACAAAACATTCATGTTGGAAAATATTGTTCTCCATCAGAACTTGATATTTACCATGCCCTCTTTCATGAATTCCGAGATATATTTGCATGGTCATATGAGGAAATTCCAAGTATTGACTTTAGTATGGTTGAACATGAAATCAAAATGTATCCTGATGTCAAACCAATGTGATAGCTCCTCCATCCTGTTCATCCCAATATGGTTGCTGCCATAAAATAGAAGCTGAAAAACTTTTGCATGCTGGTTTCATTTACCCAGTTCCTCTTACTGATTGGGTTTCCAATATTTTTCCTTTCATGAAGAAACAAGGGACAATACGAGTGTGCATCAATTATAGGGATGTTAATCAGGCTTGTCCAAAAGACAATTATCCCACTCCCTTTATCGACCAGATAATTGATGGAATGTGCTGGATGTGAAATATTCTCATTTATGGATGGCTTTTCTGACTATAATCAAATCAATATCCACCTAGAGGACCAATATAAAACTTAGTTTATTTGTCCACGGGGCACATTCGCTTACATGAAACTCCCTTTTGTTTGAATAATGAAGGGGAAAATTTTCAGAGGGCAATGAACTATGCCTTCCAGGGCATCAAGCATATAGTTCAACCATACCTTGATGATTTACCTGCTCATTAATGAAAGTGGATTGATCACCCGCAACATTTGAGAGCTATATTTTTACACTGCCGACACTAGAAAATACGACTCAATCCACACAAATGTTTATTTTGTGTTGGTTCTAGTCGTTTACTTAGATTTGTAGTGTCTAAGGAAGGAATTTGACTCGACCCACTTAAGGTTCAAGAAATTATTAATTTGCCTCCACCTTCCAATCTACTACAGTTATAGAGGCTCCAAGGGAAGGCTAACTTTCTGAGGAGGTTCATTCCCAATTGTGCTGAAACGGCTAAAGGATTTACTCGTCTTTTGAAAAATGGGATACCCTTCTATTGGGATCAGGTTGCGCAAGCTTCATTTGATGCTCTTAAAGATACCTTGAGTAGAGCCTCATTAATGTATTCCTTGAATTATCAAAATGACTACTTCTTATATCTCGTCACTGCAGATACAACCATTGGAATAGTTTTAGTCCAAGAAGAAGATGAGATTGAACATCCGATATATTATTTGAGCAGCAATCTTAATGATACAGAAGTTAAGTACTCTTACGTCGAAAAGTTAGCTCTCACTGCTATTTAAGATGTACAAATATTTTGCCACTATATCCTGCTATGAAAGACTACTGTTATTTTAGATTGAAACCCCATGACATATATTTTGTCATGTCAATTTCTGGGGGGAATATACTAAAAAAGTATCGTCATTTTGGAGGAATTTGATTTAGAATCTTTTAAATCCAAATCAAATAAATCTCTAGTTTTTGTCGAGCTTCTTTGCGACCTTCCCTCAAATACCATTGATTGAATGTTAGAACCATCAATTCTCAATGAATCTCTATTCTTGATTTTGTCATCTGACCCGTGGTATGGAGATATACTGATTTATCTCTAGACCCAAACTTTCCGACCTGATACCTCTTGCTCGGAACAACAATGTATCTGATACCAAGCCAAAGGTTATCTAATCATTGGTGAAACTCTTTACCATCGTGGTATCGATACGATTTTATGAACATGCCTCACTCATGAGGAAGCTAAGAAAGTTTTGAATGATTTCCATTCAGGTGCTTTTGGTGGACACTTATCCATTTATGCTACCACACATAGAATTCTCCATGTTGGTTACTATTGGCCTACCATATTCAAAGATTACATTATTTCCATCAAAAGCTGTCATGCATGTCAAATCTATGACTGTAGAGCTAGATTACCACCTGCACCATTACATCCTATCATCGTTGTTGAGCCATTCACCAAATGGGGCGTTGACTTCATGAAATGTAATCCCACCTCGGCCAGGGGGCATGGGTACATTATAGTCGTTGTTGACTATTTCACAAAATGGGCTGAGGCGATGCCTACATTAAACAACAATGGCGAGACGGTTATACTTTTATTTTACAACCACGTGGTTTCCAGGTTTGGTGTACCACAGGCTATAGTTATAGATCATGGGTCACATTTTCACAACTGCCAAGTTAGGACTTTCACATGACAATTCTACTCCTTATTATCCGTAAGCTAAAGGGAAAGTTGAGGCCATCAACAAAGTCCTGAAGCAAATGCTTCAAAGAATGATAGGGGTTCATAAATGAAACTGGCATTTAATCTTGTACTCTGCTTTGTGGGCATATCGAACGTCGGTGAGAAATGCAACTCGATTCACACCCTTTCAATTGGTGTATTTTTTGGAGGCAATCTTGCTGATACAATGTGAAATTTCATCTCTTAAACTTGCAATTGACCTATTACCCGACACATTTGATGAAGAAGCGTGTTTCTTACAACTCATCCTTCTGGATGAAACTTGTCGTGAAGCCGCATTGGCTAATGAAGCACATAAGAAACGAATCAAGGTGCAATATGACAGAAATGTCAAGCCTGACATTTTCTCAGAAGGAGACCTAGTCTTGCTTTATGACCAGGAAGCTAATAAACTAGGAGTAGGAAAATTTGAACCACTATGGATGGGTCCTTATATTGTCAAGCATGTTTTGGGAAAAGGTGCCTACGAGTTGGTGGATTATGATGGAATTCCATTGTCACAACCCCAAAATGGGTTGTAACAAAAACGTTACTATGCTTAATTGAGTGTAGTAAAAATCACTGTATATATGCTTTAATTAGATGTGTGTGTGTGTGTCAATGTTTCTTTTAGAGTTTTTATGTGGTTAAGTAATCTGATTTGCATTTTTTGCAGATGTTAGAATCTTTGGAACCATTTGTTGGTTACGCCAATGGTGCTAGTCGGAGTACGTAGAACCTATCTTCTGCAGCATGGGCCATTTTCGCTCCAAGTGGTGAGTTAGTGAGTTTTCAAGGGAATTGTATCGTTCATTCTACGAACAATATCTCTGAGTATAGTTTGTTGGTCGAACTTCTGTCTAATGCCATTTCACTTGGAATTCACCAAATCATCATTAGGTTGGACCCACAACTCGTCGTACAACAAGTAACAAACATATATACCATCTAAAACACAATTATTCTTCGTATGTTCCTTAGAGTTCATCTTTTAGAAAGACATTTTGAGTACATTCAATATCAACATATTTCCATAAACTTTAACACATTAACTGATTCATTAGCGAGCTATGTGTTAAACAGACATTTGCGAGCCATGTAAAAGTAAATTTTCAATTCACATCATTAGTTGAATAGGATTGCACATAACCATATATAAAAAATCTGAAATTAAAAATAGATAGATGTTTTAAAGTTTTTACAAAATTTGTGTCCAAGACATGTTTTTTGATCTAACCTAAAATCTCAAAATGCATACAAAAATCATCCTAGATAGACCTAATGATGCTCATGATAACAGGTCATACCCTGAGCTAGCATGCACAATAGACGCATCTAATGGCCAGAAACTCCAATAGTGTGGCACTACAGTCTCATAAGTAACTCCTAGATCTGGACATCTGAAATACTGATGGTTAATCCCTCTACCTGATCCTGCAACTCTACTAGTGTCTCAGCCAAATCCAAATCCTAGAGAACTGCTCTCCCAACATTTCTCCGCACTGGTCCACCTACCTCCTATTTGTGTCTCATAGTTCGAACAGTACCAACATTTGTATGCATGAGAAAAACTTTAGTTTAGTCTTGGAAACATCAAAAACACAAAAACATGTAGAAACTTAAAAATCAAAAACATTTGGTCAAAAACAATTTAACTATAGCACCCCATTGAGCGCCCAATGGTAAACGCATCTATGGATCTCCACGAAAATCCATCCCGGCTTATGGATGCTCCTCGATCACAATGTGTTGTCGATCAAGCCAACTCAAGAATTCAGTGGAAAATGTAATCGATGACTGACCAACATGTCTAGCCATCAATTCGACCCACCCCTACATCCATGGATCTCTAGGACCAGCTACACCTAGTGTTACATGTTGAGGTTGCATCAATGGAATTATATTTAAGGTAAAAGAAATTAAGAGTGGCCCATAGCTAAAAAATTTCATCTTACCACTCTTTACCTTTGTCAACTTCTCTTTCAGTGAAGAAAGTACTGCTTCACACCAGTTGAATAAAGTTGGCTCAAGTGCATACTACATGTATGATCTGTTCGCGAGATGAAGTGTCACACTGCTTGCCAACTTTGCGATGGTGAAAGGGATTTTTCTCAAAGGAAAATCATGAATATTTTTTATGATTATCTTTCCGTCCTTCTAGGCCATGTACCTCACCGATAGAATTTTCAAACATAGTCCCTCATTGATTCCCTTCCACAGGAAGAACCTGAAAGAGAAATGGGGGCACCACATCTCGACAACCCTGTAAGAAAGTAACATCATTGACCATAATAGGGACCACTTTGTCCCTTATGCAAAAATTCTGATCTGTCAGATCCCATGCATGAATTAGGAACTACAATAGTTCTTATTATTGCCTCATCCCGGACAACTTGAAGTATTTGAGGAACCCATAGTTTCTGAGGACTTGAACTATACCCAGATCATTTAGGGCAACCGTGTCTTGTTCTTCATGCTCTCTTTCTCACCATCTAATAGACATGTTGATCCGTTGAAAGCCTGATATCAAACAATAAGCTTAGTTAGGATCCATTTCATGCAAAGAAGTGAAGAAATTTTGGGCCAAATAGTGGAAACAAATTTGTGAAACTATCCCAGTGCAGCCCATGCAAGGAGACAGTGCACTACAATGTAGCTACCCTTCTATGTGGGTGCTCTGTAGTGCAGTTTTCAACATGGAAGGCTACGGTGATCCAGTAAGAAATATTCTAACCCTAGGGGCCCTGAAAACCCTAAAAAATTGCATGAAACTGTAAAAGAATGACATGAGAAGAAAGAGGAAGGATAGATCTTCTACCTGGTCTGGGCGGCACGAGAAATGATCCATAGAATCTCTCGCAATCAGCTGCTAAATATCGAAGTAAAAAATGGGGCTAGAGCACAAACTAAATGGTAAATATCAAATGGTGAAAATAACATGGTAAATTCTTGTTTTTATGTTTATTTCATGATCATTAAATGAGTAAACTTTAGTATTTACCTATTTTTACCAATGGAATAGGTATGTTTGATCTGCTTTTTGTTGCTTTGAACAGATTTACAGATGATTTACAGAATTTGACGTGCACGATCGTGAGTTGTACCTTGAATGCAGATCATACTTTTATCTCTTTTTCGAGCTCTGTTAAATATTGAAAAAGGAACCCCCTTGGAGTCCTCTTTAAGCTCTTTTCAAACTCTCGAAATATGAAAAGATTGTCGAGAGCTTGTCCTTTTCAGCTCATTAAAGGATTGGAAACAACATCTACTCAGTATAAGTTTAACCCTTTTCTGGACTAAGATAGATTATTTATGAAAAAGGAATACATTGATCGAACATGGTCACTAGGTTCTCTCTTGTATTGTTTTACGATTTTTCGAACTTGAGAGACAAATCTATGAAAAAGAACTTGTGGAGTTTTCTTTTTGTACCTCTTAAAACTCTCTAAACATGAAAAGGACCATGTTATGATTGTCTTTAAACTCGTTAAAATATCAAATAGTGACAAACTTGTCCATCATGACAAGGCCAAGTTTCACCTTCGCTAGACTCATTAAAACATCACATAGCGATGGATTCACCCAAAGGGTGGAATTATACAAGAAGTATATGTTATCCTCCTCAAGCTTGATAAAAAATAAAGAGGCACTGGTTAGTAATGACTGGGGAAAATCGGAAAAGGGGTAAACCACTTTATGGAAGCAGGTTGCTCTTGAACATGACACTTTCACTTCATTACTATGACTACATGGGTTGGGTTATCTGCTTGATGGTCATCATACCTTGGTCTATCATGTCATCCATTACTTTGGTTTTGGGTCAATTGATCCAGGTGTATATTGGTGACCACCTGCCAAGTCCACTTGGACCCCCACCATTGTTTCTTTCATCTTTTCATTTTCCTTAATTGCAACACAATTTACTATTTTTGGCAGTTTTTTGAGTCTTGAACTTCCGGAGCTATTTTCAAAACCTAAATGATGTTTTTTGGGAAACTTGGGAGCAACATGGGTCCATGGATCAATGTTTCTCTTCCCAAAGTTGTATTTGTCAAATAATTATTTCTAGAGAGACATTGTGTGCATCAAACAAAGATCGTATGCCAAAGTTATGACCCCGGGAACTTGATGTACCAATTTACCCAAACGAGGCCCACAGTTTGGTGTTTCATATTTTAGGGTTAGGTTTTTAGATGCTTAGGGTTTTACATTGTTTCTCAACAATAAATAGGCCTTCGAGACTCATTGTAACACAGTTTAGAGGCATGTAGCTGCCACATCTCTTCTTAGAGATAAGCTACCATAGCCTTAGCTGGTTTATTTCCATTTTTGTTTGTAAGCATATTTCAATATTTTACAGTAATGAAATGAGGTATTATTTTTGTTGCATATCTGTATTTATGGTTATCTCTATAATTTTTTGCATTCCTTTCTAAATCTAGATCACTGGTATCAGAGTAGTCTGCTTTTTCTCTGTTTTTATTTGCATGTCTCCAACAAGGTCGAGATATAAGGAGTTAGGGCTTGAATTGGTCGAACCTTTACAAGACCAGCCTCACAAATCCCGATGACCTCCCATGGTGAATGAAAAGAAAGACAAGGGGGTAGGAGATCCTATCAAATTCTCACTCGAAGAAGCCCTCAAGCACCAAAGGAACACGATGATGGACAAATTTTCCTAGATCCTTCAGCGGCTACCCAGAGGCGATGCATTGGTTTCCAACAGCTACTCTAGAAACGCCACACCCTTTAAAGTACAAGTTAATTCTGGAATCCTCATCTTCAAGGGTGAAATAGACGTAGATGCTGTAGATAAATGGTTAAATCTTCTAGAAGGGTATTTTTTTGTTCATGATTTTTCGAGTCGGGAAAATATTATTTCTGCCCTTCTCAAAGAAACCCCTCACGTCAAGGACTGGTGGAAAATCTACTGCGAGGATGATGAAAGTACGAGCTCACTATTTTCAACCGCACCAACTTGGAAGTCATTCCAGACTGCCATCAAGGAGCAATGCTACCCTGTTGGAAGCTATCAAGATCAATACATAAAGTGGAACATGCTGCACCAGGGAAGGGACCAATATGTAGTTGAGTTTACCAATATTTTCGATGCCCTTCGCACAAAGTTGGGTATCAAGGATTCAAAGCATCATTTGGTACTCAAAGACCATCGCTGCCCGCACAAGTACATCCAGGAATAAATAGAATTCCTGAACATCTCCTCATTCTGCAAGACATATTGATATGTCATCAAGGTCGTGCAAAAGTTTAAATAGAAGAAGCGAGACTTTGGATCAGCAAATCTGAAGCAAGGGAAAGGTGCCACCAAACCACAAAATAAAGGAAAAAGCCAAGGTGGGATGGCCGAAGACAATCCGCCAAAGCTGCAAGCAGAGAACAGTGCCACAAAGCCGAAAAAGGACACGAGAAAGTGGTGTGAGTTCCATAAGAGCTCCACTCACAACACAAGTGAGTGTCATGCCAAGTAGTCACTTGTGGCCAAGCTAAGGGTTTCAGAATCAGATGCATGTTCTGACTCTGAGTCAGAACCCGGCAAGGGAAATGAAAAAGGGAAGTAGATTATCAATGTAGATCCCAACGCCATCATTGCCACCATGAAGATCCAAAAGGAGGAACCCGAAGATCCAGAGGAGGAGAAGCGTCTCTTCCACTCCCAGATGTGGGTAAAGGGCTCCTCATTGTTGATAGTGGGAGCCAAAAGAACCTCATTTCGGTAGAGGTCGTGAAGTGGCTAGACTTACAGACCATAGCACATCCACAACCGTACACCATCGAGTGGCTTCACCAAGGATGGGATCTTCGTGTAAGCCATCAGTGTCACCTTCCATGCAACATCAAGCCCTAAAGAGATGAGGTATTGTGTGATGTTTCTACCCTTGATGTTTGGGATGTATTATTAGGACAACCATACTTGTTGAAACGACATGCCATCTATGAATCAAGGCCCCGTGCTGTTATTGTTACTTTGGGAAATAAGTTGTATAGGATACCAGAGGTAGCACCGCCTAACGCCATCTATTTGGTTACTACAAAATAATGTAGTAATCTCATTTAAAAAATTGGGATATTAATTTTCCTGATGATACGCCCTTAAGGAAAGAAGAAGACAGTGGCCATGACCTCTAGACAGGGCCCCTCCACACGAAAACTACAGATGGACAAGGTCGTGGAGGATTATGAGGACATATTCACCTCCCCCGCAGGGGTTCCTCTGCACTGTCAGGTCAAGCAGTCCATCGATTTGATCCCAAGTGCACCGCTGCCTCATAGACCAATCAATCGGCGCTCCCTTATGGAGAACGATGAAGTCAAAAGGCAGATGAGGAGCTATTGCAGAAAGGTCACATCCATCTGAGTTCACCGCCTTGTGGAAGCCCATTCATGTTGGTACAAAAGACGGATGGGACTTGGAGACTCTGTATTGACTATCGGGCACTAAACAAGATCACTGTCTATAATAGGTACCCGATCCCACAGATTGATGACCTCCTGGATCAACTGAAGGGGGAAAAATATTTCAGCAAGATCAATTTGATGTCATGATATCACTAGGTACCAATCAAACCCTCTGATGTGTGGAAGACTACCTTCAAAGCCAAGGAGATCCTTTTCGAATGCTTGGTTATGCCTTTTAAATTGACAAATTCTCCTGTAACCTTCATGAGGCTAATGGATGACATCTTGCGGCCATTCACCAACTCATTTGTAGTGGCATACTTGGATGACATCCTGATCTTTAGCCAAAGTTGGGAAGAACACCTCCACCACATCCGACAGGTTCTCCAAACACTGCGGAAACACAAGTTATGTGCCAATTTGGAAAAATGCACTTTTGGCATGACCCAGGTTTAGTAAGTGGGATACATTGTTGATGAAAAAGAGGTGCATGTGGATCCAGCCAAGATCCAAGTCATTCAGTATTGGCCATCTCCAACCACTCTGATAGAGCTCCATAGCTTTCTAGGTCTTTCCAGCTTCTACCATAGGTTTGTGATGGGGTTTTCTCATATCACTTCACCCTTGAGTCAAGTCACCAAGGGAGGAGTGAAAGTAAAAATTTTTTGGTCTAAGTCTCAATCGAAAGCATTCACAGAGTTGAAAGATAGCCTCTGCTCGGCACAAGTGCTCACATTACCAGACTTGCAACAACCATTTGAGGTCTAGACAGACACCTTTGACTATGCTATTGGGGTAGTCCTTACTCAACATGGGCATTTAGTGGCATATCACAGTGAGACACTTTCAGAAACAGTCCGAAAGTATCCCACTTATGACAAAGAGATGTATTACATTGTGCAGGCCTACCAAAAATGGAAGCATTACATTTTAGGGAAGGAAATGGTCATCCACAAAGACCAATGACCTTTGCAGTTCATACAGACCCAAGGGAAATTAGAGAATGATTGCCATCATAAATGGTCCACATACCTGCAACAGTTCCATTTGAATATCAAGTATAAGAAGGGCAACACCAATAATGTTGCAGATTGCCTTAGTCGACCACCGATCATGGTGTTAACCACCGTGCTCAACTCTTGTCGGCATGAGACTTATGATTGGACACTTCTCTACAAAAGTAACCCAGAATTTGGCCACACATACTAGACAATCTTGGAGGGTCAGCATGATCTAGATTTTCACCTCTAGGATGCCTTATTATGCAACTTGGGTCACCTTTGTGTTCCTTCAAGCAAGCATGCTAAGATGATTTGAGAAGCACAGTATAGTTGAGCTATTGGGTGTTTTGGGGTCGAGAAAACGGTGGCAGTACTACAAAAGTATTTCTATTGGCCAAATCTTCGACAGGATGTCAGGAAGTATATCATTTCATGCACTTCCTGCACCATTTCCAAACAAACCATCAAGAAGTAAGGCTATATATCCTGCTACTTACCCCTAGCTGACTTTGGGAATCCATCTCCATGGATTACATGTCGGGCCTTCCTTCTACTAAGCATGGAAATGACTGTGTTTTTGTGGTCATCGAAAAGTTCTCAAAGATGGCCATTATAGCAGCCTGCAAGAAGAATATCATAACAGAAGCCACTACTAAATTCTTCTTTGAACGAGTGTGGGTAAACTTTGGTATCCCATAGTCTATCATCTTAGATCGGGACAGCAGGTTCCTCAGTACATTTTGGTCCAGCCTCTGGTTGATGCTAGACACCAAGCTCACTAAGTCCACAACCTTCCATCCTCAAACTGATGGCCAGATAGAGGTTGTGAACAGGATGATCGTACAAATTCTACACGTGTACAACTCAAAACATCTACGCACATGGGATGCGAGCCTCCCTTGTGTTTAGCACAGCTACAACCGGGCTCTCCATAGCTGAACTGGCCACAACCCTTTTCAGGTGGGCTTGGGATTCCAGCCCCTATATCCCATTGATGTGACCATGCCATTTGCGGCTACTCACGCAGATTTGGCTCATGTGCAGTCTAAAACAGATATGGAAAGTAGCTTCATTGAGCACATCCAACGTATTCACCAGCAGGTCCACAACATTCTAGAGAAATCAAATGCCAAGTACAAGCAGTGACATGATCAACATCGAGTGCTACGCAAGTTTCAGGTGGGTGAAAAAGTCTGGTTGCATTTGCAAAAGGGATTCCTTAACAGAGCCTATCGGAAACTTAGACCACTCCGATATGGTCCTTACACCATTACCAAGGTTGTGGGAGACAATGCATTTGAGCTCAGCATTCCCCCATTCCTTGGCCTACACCCAATGTTCAATGTGGGCTGCCTTTGGCCATACTTTCCACCATTACTAGACACATTCGACATTACAGAGCAACTCACACCCATAGAGTTAAATCCAGATTTCATGGAACAAGCTGCAACTGATTAGATCATGGACACACAGATCAAGCACGCTCGTCAACAGAATATCCAACTTTTTCAAATTGTCAAGGCAGGCCAACTCCTTCACCAAGGAAAGTGGCTCACCAAGGACCAAGTTAAGCAGAAGTTTCCTCATCTCATGGAGGAACTCAACACAATGGGGACCATTTCTTCCTAACGGGGGAGGAATGATAAAGGTGGATATTGGTGGCCACCCGCCAAGTCCACTTGGACCCCCACCATTGTTTCTTTCAATTTTTCAGTTTCCTTAATTGTAGCACAATTTACTATTTTTAGTAGTTTTTTAGGTCCTAAACTTCTGGAGCTGTTTTAAGGCCCTAAATGATGTTTTTTGGGAAAACTAGAAGCAACATGGGCCCATGTACCGATGTTTCTCTTCCCAAAGTTGTATTTCTCGGATAGATCTTTCTAACTAGATATTGTGGGCATCAAGCAAAGATCGTATGCCAAAGTTATGACCCCCAGAAGTTGATGTACCAATTTACCCAAACAGGGCCCACAGTTTGGCATTTCATCTTCTAGGGTTAGGTTTTTGGATATTTAGGGTTTTCCATTATTTCTCAACAATAAATAGGCCTTCGAGGCTCATTGTAACATAGCTCAGAGGCATGTAGCCACCACATCTCTTCTCAAATATAAGCTACTGTCACCCTAGCTGGTTTATTTCCATTTCTGTTTGTAAGCATATTTCAGTATTTTACAGTAATGAAATGAAGTATTATTTCAGCTGCATCTTCATATTTATGGTTCTCTGTAATTTGTTGCGTTCCTGTTTAAATTTGGATCACCAATGCTACCAATTCATTCAATGTCACTGACATGTTAAAGAGAAGTCACTCAGTTAAATCCATCCTTCACAATCCTCATAAACCTTCATTTTCATGACCGCCATTCCCGAACTTTTTGTCGTCAGTCACTTTCTGTCTCCAAAAATCATTACACTTGTTTCGTGTCATTGATGTGGGATAAGGGCCTCTTGTGACGAGTCGCTTCTTGTCGACATCAGCAAATTATCCAAGAAGTTGACTTAGAAACACCCTTCCAGTAACTTGATGCTTTCATACATCAATGTCAGGTTTCTCGCTTCTGGCGATAGGTTGACATCACTAGCCTTCGACCAAAATGCTTTGTATGGTGTTCGACATCAAAACATCCATTCACACCATGGAGAATGTACTGCAGTACCTTGAGGATCATTATCATTATCGGTGATTTATCTCACATCTTTTAATGGCTTACATCATTGGCTGGTAATCAGATGATGCCTTCCCATGTTCAACTACAGATCACATATTCACATGATTAGACTCATACTTGGGAAAACGATTGAACAGGATAGAAGAACCCAAATCTATTTTCATCCATCTGGGTTGCGATTTTAGGAAAGTGCCAAATCATCCATACAATGGCTTTACAGTAACGTTCATCCCATCATGGGTCTATATCTGTAGATGACTATCTATGTGCTTGTAATGAAAGTTTATATGATGAGCATGGGTATGCCTTCCCTCAAAAATTCATGAGAAAAAATAAAAATATCATGATATAATGTATTGTAATCGATGTAGGTCACCATCTTCTTCAAAACCTCCTTATCACATCGTGAAGCATATCACTTGACATTATCATTTTCGACTTCATGCTTTAGGGGGCAGTTGTTACAAATCCATTTGTGCACATCACTCTCATCATTCAGATCAGTACTCTTATGCTCATCAAACCCTAATTCAGTTGCTACATGCCCTAGAGAAGTCATCACTTTGAATGCCTCCTTCCCTAATAGTTCCTTGGCTTGAAGCCCTCCAAAAATGCCTCCTTGAGGGACCAGCGTAGACTTGGTCAGGGGTAAGTGTGCTTCAGTGCAAGTAGGCCCATGTTAGGGTGCATTTCAAATCATTTAGGCCCAGTTTGACCTGCGCTGGATGAGATTGACAGAAATCCTCATAGGGTTTTGGGAATATTCTTATCTTTTGGAGCCTTATAGAAGATTCCCACACTTATCATCCCCTATGAGCTCGAAATTGGATAGGAATGAGTTAAGTAACCTCCTAACCCCTCATCCCTTCCTCCATGGAAACTAATTCTAAGTTTGGAAGGCCATTTAATACCCTCATTTATGACCAAACCTCCTCCATTTTCCTATAAATTGAGCACTCATCTAAGTGATCGGAGGCTGGAATTTGAGAATTTGTAAGGAGATACTATTGGTTTGAGATTTGAGATTCTAAGCAAGTATTATTATGCTGCCAGCGTGCTATGCTTTTGATATGATGTTGGTTGTAACCTAAGATGGAGGAGTGACATTGGATCAGGCTTCATGTTGGTAACTCTTCCTTCTACTTAATAAATTTGTCTACACCTTTTTCCCATATTCTTGTCTTTATGTATGATGATTATATGTGTAAGTTCTTTTGATTCCATTTGCTTATAGTAGATAGATCTCTTGCTTTGATTGATTTTTGTATTCTGTTTATGATTGCGGGTACTTGTCGAGCAGATTAAGTTTGAGAAGGAGCAACTGGAGCCATACAAAGGAGACAAAGGGAAAGCGAAAGATAACAAGTAGGTCCCTTGTCTTATTTATCTTCTATAGAAAAGGTTAAGTGGATTAATTCTATTGTTCTAGGTGTAGCTACCCACCTAGGGAAATTGTATTTATCCGTAGATGCAAAATTCCACATAACATGGATTTCAATAAGATGGTCTTGAATACCAACCACTACCTTAGAGGCTGAAATAACTCTCCATGCTTCTTTCCTAAGCACTTATAGAGTGTGAGGAGTACCTACCCCTAATTCTCCCACTTAACTAAATCAAAATGGATCTCTCAATGATATAATTCTAGATGAAGTTAATGTTACCTACCAACCAACATTTTGATATTCCAACAAAGCTATCCCTTGGCACGTGTTGTTTGTAAACTCTTATCCCATTTTTCTACATAAAATCTACCTTTAGAGTAAGCAAGCTCATGGTACGAAATGCATAAGTCATAGAAAATTCAAAATTCTCTACCTTTTTCATTGTTTATTTCTAGAAGTAGTAAAGTATTTAACACATATTCATAATGAATTTTCAAACATATATAGATATGTTTATGCAAATTACAAATATATAATTTTTATTTTCTCTTTATTTTTTACGTAACGCCACCCATTAATTCTAAAAATATATTGTTATTTTTTCCTACATATAGTATTAATCCCTTGGGTTTACAATATCGATCCCTTGGGTTTACAATATCAATCATTGTCAACCATGGTCAATCATATCCAGCCATGGTCAACAATGGTCAATCATAGCCAATCATGGTCGAATTTTGCATTGTCACAATGATTGTCTTAATATGAAAATCACCCATGATCAACCATGGTCCAATGTCACATTGTGACAAAGATTGTCTTGATATGAAACTCAATCATGGTCAACCATGGTCCAACATCGCATTGTTGTAAGAATTGTCTCAACATGGAAATCAACAATGGTCAACCATGTTTTATAAATTCAATCATGCTCCAACGTCGTACTATGATGAATATTGTCTCAATATGATAATCAACCATGGCCAACCATGGCCCAATGTCACATTGTGACACAGATTCTCTTGACTTGAAAATCAATAATGGTAAAGAATGCTCAACCATGGTCTAACATCACATTGTGACAAGGATTATCTCAATATGAAAATAACCCATGGTTAACCATGGTCAACCCTGTTTATTTTAGTGTTTTATACTATTTATGTTAGGATTTATATACCTTGGGTTTATAATATCAGTCCCTTGGGTTTAATATTATTCAACCATGGTCAACCATGCTTTATTAAAACAATCATGGTCAACCATGGTCCAATGTTGCATTGTGACAAAAAAATGTCTCAATATGAAAATAAATCATTGTATCAACCATGCTCCAACATCTCATCATGACAAATATTGTATCAATATGATAATCATGGTCAACCGTGGTTAATCATGGTTAACCTTGGTGAACCATGGTCAACCATGCTTTATAAAATCAAACATGGCCATCCATGGTCGATCATGGTCAAATGTCGCAAAGATTCTCTTGATATGAAAATCAACCATGGTTAAGCATGCTCAACCATGGTCCAACGTCACATTGTAACAAGGATTGTCTCACTACAGCCATGTTTATTTTAATGCTTATAATATTTATCTTAGGGTTTATATATCTTAGGTTTATAATATTAGTCCATTGGGTTTAATATTATTCCCTTGGGTTCATAATCCCTAAGGATTTTAGTATTAGTCCCTTAGATTTATTATTTCCTTGAGTTTATAATATTAATCTCTCGGGTTTATTATTCCTTGGGTTTATAATATCAATCCCTTGGTTTTATTATCCCCTTGGCTTTATATTATCAATGATGGGCAACCATGGTCAATCATAGCCAACCTTGGTCAACCATGGTCAACCATGGTGAAATGTCACCTTGTGACAATGATTGTCTCAATATGAAAATCAACTATGGCCAACCAGGGTCCAACGTCGCATTATGACAAAGATTGTCTCGATATGAAAATCAATGATTGTCTCAACCATGGTAAAACATCACATTATGACCAACATTGTCTCAATATAATAATCATGGTCAATCATGATCAACCTTGGTCAACCATGTTTTATAAAATCAAACATGGTCATCCATGGTGAATCATGGTTAACGATGGTTGAACGTCACATTGTCATAAAGGTTATGTTGATATGAAAATCAACAATGGTTAAGCATGCTCAACCATGGTCCAACATTGAATTGTGATAGGGATTCTATGAATATGAAAATCAACCATAGGCAACCATGGTCAACCATGTTAATTTTAGTGTTTACAATATTTATCGCGGGGTTTATATACCTAGGGCTTATAATATTAATCACTTGGGTTTCATATTATTGCCTTGGGTTCATAATCCCTTGGGGTTTTAGTAATAATCCATTGGGTTTATATTTTCCTTGGTTTTATTATATCAATCCCCTTTGTTTATTATTCCCCTGGGTTTATAATATCGATCCCTTGGCTTTATAATATCAATCATGGTCAAATATGGTCAATCATAGCCAACAATGGTCAACCATGGTCGAATGTCACATTGTAACAATGATTGTCTTAATATGAAAACCAACCATGTTCAACCCTGCTCCAACATCACATTATGAAAAAAATTCTCTTGACATGAAACTCAACCATGATCAAGCATCATCAATCGTCGTCCATGTAGGTTTTAACCCCATACAAAAATGACCTACATTTAGTATCAGAGTTGTTTTGGCTTCAAGGGGGCGCCTTTGTTGCTGAGGGGTTTCACTCGGGCCTGTGGTAGACATTGGTCAATGGGAGATCTGTGAGATTGATTCTAGTGGTAAAAGAAGATGGCGAGCAGTGGAAAGATAAAGATCGAGAGATTTAATAGTTAGAGTTTTGAGTTGTGGAAACTCGAGATGGAGGATCTGTTGGTGGATAAAGAGCAGTGGATGGCAATAGATCCGGGTACTAAACCAATGGGAGTGATCGATGAAGAATGGAAGAAGTCGGATCAAAAGGCAAAGATCACAATACGATCATGTGTCTCCGATTCAATATTGCTGAATGTATCAGGGGAAGCTACGACAAAGGCTTTGTGGGACAAGCTAGGGACTTTGTACCAATCTAAGTCTCTGGTGAATAAACTGTTCCTGAAGAAAAAGCTGTATAACCTGAGGATGAAAGATGGAGACTCGGTGATAGAGCATCTGAATGCGTTTAATACTGTGGTAAGTTAGTTATCATCTATTGATATCAAGATTTCAGATGAAGATATGTGCATTAGTTTGTTGTGTTCTCTACCACATTCATGGGATAGTTTGGTTATTGAAATAGGTGGCAATGCAACTACCTTACAGTTTGATGAAATAGTCTCATCCTTGCTGACGAAGGAGATGAGACAAAAAAATATGGAGAGCCAAAATGGTGATGCCTTGTCTGTATGAGGACGGTCCTAGAACAAAAACAAAAATAAGTCATCGAGTGGGAGATCTAAATCTCTAGGAAAACCTGTAAAGGTGGTGTGCTGGAAATGTGGAAAGGAAGGGCACTACAAAAGGGACTGTAAATATAAAGCTCCTGACAAAGGAAAGAGATCTGATGATGCTCCTTCTGTAGAGGTGAAAAACACCTCAGATGAATGTGGGGATGTGTACTTGGCTTCTTCAAGTACACATGTAGATCATTAACCATGGTTGGTTGACTCAGGCACATCCTTTCACTTCACTCCCCATAGAGAGTGGTTCTGCGAGTATGAGAAATACGATGGTGGTGATGTCTTCTTGGGGGATGACAAGAAGGTTAGAATCATTGGTCGCGGCAAAGTAAAGTTGAAGTTGCAAGGTGGAAGAGTTAGAACACTTCTAGGTGTTCTGATATTCTTTCATTAGCTAGAAATCTGATTTTTGAAAGCAAGCTAGATGATGTAGGTGTGAAAAGAGTGTTCGAGAAAGATACCTGCAAGATGGTTCGAGGGGCACTGGTATTGATGCGGGTAGTTCGGATTGGAACTCTATACAAGCTGCAAGGTATCACTATCGTTGACGAGTGCAACAATGTTGTGGTTCCTGAAAGTGGAGTAGAAAATCTAGTGATCTCTAGAGAGAAGACCATGTTGTGGCATCAAGGGCTTGGACATAGAGGAGAGAAGAGCCTTCGAATACTTCTGGTAAGGGGATGGTAGAAGGTATGAGTAATAATTCTTTGGATTTTGATTTCTGTGAAAATTGTGTATATGGGAAGCAGAATTGGGTGAGTTTCCCTTCTGGTGGTAAGAGGGTGAAATAGATATTAGAGCTTGTGCACAATGATGTGTTTGGACCTATGAAGGTTCCGTCACTGGGTAAGTCTATGTACTATGTATCATTTATAGATGACTTCTCAAGGAATACATGGATATATTTCCTTAAGAAGAAATTTGAAGACTTTGACAGGTTTAAAAAATTTAAGGCTTTAGTGGAAAACGAGACAGAGAAGAAGATAAAGGTGTTGAGGTCAAATAATGGTGGAGAGTTTTGCAGCAAGGAATTTGAAGAATTTTCTAAGAAGTGTGGTATAGCACGGAAGAAGACTACTTCATATACACCTCAGCAAAATGGAGTCGCAGAAAGAATGAACAATATGTTGATGAAAAGGGCAAGAAGCATGCTTAGTGGTGCCAAGTTAGGACAGGAATTCTGGGCAGAGGCGGTGGAGATAGCATGTTACTTGGTCAACAGATTACCTTCATCAACGTTGGAGGATAAGACTCCACAAGAAGTATGGACTGGTAAGAAACCCTCTCTTTCACATCTGAGGGTATTCGAATGTGATGCATATGTACATGTTCCAAAGGAGAAACGAACCAAGTTAGATAGTAAATTTGAAAAGAGAATCTTTATTGGGTATAAGGATGGTTTAAAGGGTTATAAACTTTGGAACCCAGTGACAAGGAAGGTTGTGTACAGCTGAGATGTGGTGTTCAGAGAGTTGAAAGATGTTATTAAACATGAAGTCCAACTAAAGGAACCTGAGAAGATAGAGTTTGAGCTAAAGGAGGAAGAATCAGACTCTACAGTATATAAGGAATTAGAAGATGAAGAGCCACAAACTCTGGGTGTAAGAAGATTAGCTCGAGAAAGAAGGCAACTAGAAAGGTATAGTCCATTTGCTTTCTATTCAAATTTTTCTTCATCTACTACTGATGATCATCCCAGAACTGTGAAGGAAGCAATAGATTCAGAGGATGGAAAACTCTAGAAAGAGGCCATGGTTGATGAAATGGCATCTTTGCACAAAAATGAGGCCTGGGATCTGGTGGAGTTGTCGGCTGGAAGGAAACCCATTGGCAGGAAATGGGTGTTCAAGAAGAAGACAAATGCGAAAGGAAAGGTGGAGAAATACAAAGCTCTGTTGGTAGCAAAAGGTTATTCCCAGGTGACGACAATTGATTTTGGTGATATTTTCTTCTCCTGTTGCCAAGGTAACTTCTATTAGATTACTTTTATTTGTTGTTGTTGCTTTTGATTTTGAGGTAGAACAGATGGATGTGAAGACAACATTTCTTCATGGGGACCTGGAAGAGGAGATCTACATGAAGCAACCTGAAAGCTTTGCGGTGAAGGGTAAGAAAGAACTATTATGCAAGTTAAAGAAGTCAATGTATGGGTTAAAATAGTCACCAAGGATGTGGTATCAGAAATTTGATACATTTATACGGGGATTTGGCTTCACTAGAAGCAAAGCAGATCACTGTGTTTATTTTAAATTAATTGGTGACCGTTTTATTTATCTGGTCTTGTATGTGTTTGATATGTTGCTGGTTGGAAATGACAAAGAAATTATCTAGGATTTGAAGACCCAGTTGTCCTCCAAATTCGACATGAAAGATCTTGGTGTTGCAAACTATATTTTGGGCATGGAAATTAAGAGAGATCGGGCAAAGAGGAAGCTCTGGTTAAACCAGAGGAAGTATGTCGAGACAATACTATAGAGGTATGATATGTAGGATGGTAAACCGATGAAGGTTCCTATTCCTGTAGGTGTAAACATATCTATTGAGCAGTGTCCCAAGACACAAGAAGAGGAAGAAGATATGTCCCGTGTTCCATATGCAAGTGCATTCGGTAGCCTGATGTATGCAATGGTCTGTACTAGACCATACATTGCACATGGAGTGGGAGTATTGAGTAGGTTTATGTCAAAACCAGCAAAGGAGCATTGGACAACAGTGAAGCGGGGTTTTAGGTATTTGCGTGGCACTAGTGATTATGGTTTGTGCTACTAAGGAAGACCAGGATTGGATAAAGTTTTGGATATCTATGGCTGTGTTGATGTAGACTGGGCTGGAGATTTGGATCAAAGAAGATCTACAAGTGGGTATGTGTTTAACCTATTTGGAGGAGCAGTCAGTTGGATGAGTAATAAACAATATGTACTGGCACTATCAACTACAGAGGCAGAGTACATGGCAGCCACTCATGCAAGCAAGGAAGCAGTTTGGTTGCAGAGATTGTGTTCAAGTATTGGGTTAGTACAGGGAGCTATAAGGATAGACTGTGACAGCCAAATTCAAATTTTCTTGTCAAAGAACCCTACTTATCATTCAAAGACAAAGTACATTGACGTTCAGTATCACTTTGTGAGGGATATGATAGAAGAAAAAAAGGTGTTGTTGGTAAAGGTGGACACTTTGAAGAATACTGCAAGTGCATTGACAAAATCTATGAGCTCTAAGAAGTTCTCCTGGTATAGAGAAACAATGGGCATTTCAGGGCTGGAAAAATGACTAAGCTCTCCTATGGCCCCCTATGGAAAGAAAACAACAAGTGGGAGAATGTTGGGTTGTGTTATATTCTTTCCACGACTAACCTATGTAGTGAACCGGGGGGGCATAGCCCCCCCTTCATTGTGCCGATTGTGCAATGGGGGGGTCACAGGGGAGGCGGCAACCCCCCTTGTCCGGGGTTTTTAAAGGGGGTGGGTAGCCCCCCTCTACGGTGTCTGGGACAATGCCCCAAGAAATTTTTCTTTGGACCTATATTAGGTTGGGCGAAGCCACCTACGGTTTTTCGGTCCATGGTTTTGGACACAATGGTTTTCGGTCCATGGTATTGGATGCTTTGGCATGTATAAATATGTATTGTAACATTGAAAGAAACATAATGGAGAATCAAGCTGGTAGTCCTGGTTTTGGGATCTATTGGGAAAATCTCTGTGTATATGTGTTTTATGTGATATGCTCTCACATTGTTTATTTTTTTACGTTTTACAATTCGTATGCAGGTAATTTCTGTACAGGGTTAAACGCCTCATTGTGACAAGGATTGTCTCAATATTGAAATCAACCATGGTCGACCATGTTTATTTTAGGGTTTATAATATTTTTCTTTGGGTTTATATATTTTATCCCTTAGCCTTATAATATCAATCCCTTGGCTTTATTAACCTAAGGGTTCATATTCTTAGGTTTAATATTATTCTCTTTGGTTTACAATCCCTTAGATTTTCAGTATTAATCCACAGGGTTTGTTATTCCCTTGGGTTTATAATATCAATCGTAGTCAGCCATGTTTTCTAAATTCAATCATCATCAACTATGATCAAACATCATATTTTAATGAATATTATCTCATTATGAGAATCAACCATGGCCAACCATGGCCCAATGTCACATTGTGACAAAGGTTCTCCCAATTTGAAAATGAATCATGCTCAAGCATGCTCAAGCATGGTCCAATGTCACATTATGAAAAGGATTATCTTAATATAGAAACCAACCATGGTCAGCCATGGTCAGCCATGTTTATTTGAATGTTTATAATATTTATCTTAGGGTTTATATACCTTGTGTTTATAATATTAGTCTCTTGGGTTTAATATTATTCAACCATGGTTAGATATGGTCAACCATGTTTATAAAATCAATCGTGGTCAACCATGGTCCAATGTCGCATTATGACCAAGATTGTCTCAATATGAAAATCAATCATTTTCTCAACCATGGTCAAACATCGCATTGTCACAAGAATTATGTTGATATGAAAATCAACCATGGTTAAATATGCTCAACCATAGTCCATCATCGCATTGTGACAAAGATTGTCTCAATATGAAAATCAACCATGATCAACCATGTTTATTTTATCGTTTATAATATTTATCTTAGGGTTTATATACTTGGGTTTATACTATTAGTCCCTTGGGTTTTCCCTTGGTGTTCTAGTATTAGTCCCTTGAGTTTATAATATCAATCCCTTAGGCTTATAATATCAATCCCTTGGGGTTTTTTATTCCCTTAGGTTTATATTATCAATCTTGGTCAATCATAATCAATCGTAGGTTTATGAGAACCAATCATTGTCCCTACCATGGTCCAATGTTGGATTATGATAAATATTGTTTCAATATGATAATCATGGTCACCCATGGTCAACCATAGTCAATCATTGTCAGCCTTGGCCAAGCATGGTCAACCATGTTTTATAAAATGAAACATGGTCATGCATGGTTAAACATGGTCAACCATGGTCGAACGTCGCATTATGAAAAATATTGTCTTGATATGAAAATTGTCCAAGGTTAAGCATGGTCAACCATGGTACAACGACACACTATGACAAGGATTATCTTAATATGAAAATCAACCATGGTAAACCATGTTTATTTTAGTGTTTATAATATTTATCTTAGGATTTATATACATTGGGTTTATAATATTAGTCCCTAGGGCTTAATATTATTTCGTTGAGTTCATAATCCCATGGGTTTTTAGTATCAATCCCTTGAGTTTATTATTCCCTTGGGTTTATAATATCAACCCCTTGGGTTCATTAATTTAAGTGTCCAGCCATGCTTGAGCACGGTCCAATGTCACACTATGGCAAAAATTATCTCATTATTAAAATCAACCATAGTCAAGTATGTTTATTTAAGAGTTTATAATATTTACTTACTATTTAATTATTAAATGAATTAATTAATTAACGGTGAATGAAATAAAAATGAATTATTTAATTAATTTGCAATATTTAATTATTGATAAATATTTATATTTAATATTTAAAAATATTCATATTTAATAATAATAATAAAGGCTAATAATAGCCTCAAGGGTTAGCTCAATTGGTCAAGCTAGGGTCTTGTCAATGGGAGGTCACAGGGTCGAAACCCAAAAGCTCTTGGGGTCAGATCAGTGAATAGGCCGAGGGGTGTGATTCCCTTCGAGTGGGGTCCACCTAGCGTTGTTCGATTCTAAACGTAGCAGACCCAATGACGAACCAGTAGTGAAAAAAATAAAAAATAAATAAATAAAGGTTAATAATAATAATAATTAAATATTATTATTAATGATAATGAGTAAATAATAACATATATGAACCTCAACAACATTTTTAACATTTCTATGCTACTTAGTATTAGAGCCTCGTTTTATTTAGAGATGCTATTGGCTATAACCAATCAAGTATTTTCGGGAATTTCAATGTTGTTTAGAAAGATGTGACTTTGAACACGGTCTAACCTTATATACGTCGGCGTGTAACAAATGGATGTGACGTATCACGTGTAACGCATTAGAGAGCATAAATTGGAATGCTACTTCCTTTCAATCCACAAAACCTCCTCCATGGAAATTTCCACCGTACATCCATTGTCTTTACGATCAACATCGATGAATATGTCTCAGAACTCGGTCTGGTGGGATGAATTCCCCGAGGACTTGCACGAAGAGATATTGTCGTGGCTGTCTCTTGAAAACTTGTTAAGATTTAGCTCCGTCTCTAGACAATGGAACGCTTTAGTTTCTTCAACCAAATTCATAACTGGTCTTTGGGCTAAGCAACCTCAACCCAAGGGAAGGAGGCCATGGCTACTTATTCAAAATTTAGCAGACTGCCGGAAGCCTTGTGCGGCTTACTGTTTCTACACACAGAAGTGGAAGACATTCCCGTCGCTTTCCTTCATTGGGGAGAATGAAAATAGCGAAATTGAAGCTGTTTACTGCTATGGATCCGCGGCAGGCCTACTTTTGGTGAAGCCGATTGGTAGTGACAGGTACACGTTGTGCAATCCTCTCACGCGGACGTCCTTCCAACTTCCCCCCCTGGATGACATATGGCGTATAATTCTTGTAGACATCGTGAATGGTGGAGACGGTGACAATGACTACAAAGTGGTGGTTGTTGGTTGGCACCATAATTGACAGCATGTGGTGGAAATCTACGATCCATGTGAGAGGATATGGAAGATCGCTGGATTTCTGCCACGCGATTGGCTAGTAGTTGAAGGTCATATTGTTTTTTCCAAACAAGATGCTTTGCTCTACTGCGAGAGCCGCCCCAGAATAGAAATCGGTAAATGCGTGATAGGTTTGAGCGTGCGAGACGGTACCTCATTTTTCTTTCCATTTCCTGATCCAGGCGTCCAGCCAGCTCGATTGGCCCATTTTTCTGACTTGTTCGTTTGCCAGTCGCGTATTCTACTTTTGTCGACAATACTTCAGCAGCCCCAATTGAATGGATGCATTCCTGGTTTACAGAGCGTGATTTTGTGGGAGCTGGACAAGAAAAATGATGGAGGTTCCTCTTGTTGCTGGAAGGAGTTGGCGAGGATGCCTCCATCGCTACTCGATGAGTTTTACACGTTTATTGGTGTATATCACGCCAGATTTGTGCTTACCATGTCGAATATAAATTGCTACTTTCATTTGGTGGGTGTGGTGGATTGTGTATGCATCAAATCTTTGGATGAATCTCATAGTACAGAAGTATTAGTTTACAATATTAGTGAAAAACACTGGAGTTGGCTTCCGACCTGTCCAATGTTGGCAAATGACACACATGTTGCCTTAGCATTCGAACCAAGGCCCGATATCAACTTAGAGTGAAAATAAATCTGGAACGCTCAAAATGACATTTTGTTTTTTTCAGAGAAAAAATTCATATATGACCGCAATCCTCATGATTACAATATCGCCAAAGCCAGTCAGAATAAGACCGAAGCCAACAGATACAACAGAGCTATCACAAATCCCCGAAACGGGACCTACATTTTCATACATCTTACGATCTCATTTATTGATCTTGTATCAATCTACATTCCTCATTAAATTACTCTCAACGGCCTGAGCTTCAAAGCCATTATTTTAACTGTAATTATCCCAGTGATAAAAGGTACTTCAAAATGGTTTAAGGTTACAACCTTTTATTTTCAAATAATTTTATTATCTAAAGTGTTTTTTCAAGATGTATTTATTATATTTAAAATTATTTTTTATAAAATGTATATATTTATTTAAGGATAGCGATTGTATTTATTTACAAACGATAATTAGTTAGCAAATATAATTGATTTTTCCTCGTGAAAGTATTACTCTTCAGTTTTGAAGTTAAATTTTATTTCCATTACTTAAATTGTAGCAAGCAATTATTATGTCTGGTAACTTGGCTTTGTCAAAAAGTAATAGCTTATTGACTTCTTTCTTCTCCTCCAATTTTTGGACTACCAAAATTGAGATTTTTATTATTAAATTTATTTTCCTTAATTGAGCTTGTAGTTACTTTTTACAATAGAATCCAATATAGTGGGATGTTTAATTATGTTTATATTGATAATGGAGTTGACACACGTTCTTTTACAAATCTAAAAATAATGTGAGGTATAATTAAAAAAAATGAATATATTATGCATGTAAAGTAATTTTAATTAAAGTAATTAGAAGTAGAAAAAATTTCGATTTAAAAAAGAAAAAATCAACACTGGATGTAAATAAATTATGTAAAGATCTATGTTAACTAATTTATGTGGATAGAGAAAATTAATTTAAAAAATATTTAATGTTGTATAAAATAAAATATTCAATGTGGATTATCAATAAAATATTTTAATACAACTTAATATTGATGTATAATTGAAAATATATTAATGATAAAAATCCATTTCAATTTCTGCTCATAAAATACTTTAATCTCATCTATGTATATTTAGATATTGTTTTAAAAAAATTATGCTTATATCATGAAAAATAATTTTTGAAGGTTAAAATATTTGTAGTGGTCTTAATATTTTATAGTTTGTTCTTTTATATACTTTCTCCGTCAAAGTAAAAGAAAAAAATTAATGTGAGGTAGTTCCTCTACAAATCAAAAAATAATGTGTGGTATAATTAAAAAAAATGAATATATTATGCATGTAAAGTAATTTTAATTAAAGTAATTAGAAGTAGAAAAAATTTCGATTTAAAAAAGAAAAAATCAACACTGGATGTAAATAAATTATGTAAAGATCTATGTTAACTAATTTATGTGAATAGAGAAAATTAATTTAAAAAATATTTAATGTTCTATAAAATAAAATATTCAATGTGGATTATCAATAAAATATTTTAATACAACTTAATATTGATGTATAATTGAAAATATATTAATGATAAAAATCCATTTCAATTTTTGCTCATAAAATACTTTCTCATCTATGTATATTTAGATATTGTTTTAAAAAAATTATGCTTATATCATGAAAAATAAATTTTGAAGGTTAAAATATTTGTAGTGGTCTTAATATTTTATAGTTTGTTCTTTTATATACTTTCTCCGTCAAAGTAAAAGAAAAAAATTAATAAGCAATTAACAAGTGGTGTTACATTGCCTCTCCACTTAAAGGGACATTATCCTCAATGTTTTCATATTCCATTCTTCTTTGGAATGAATTCTGAAAGGTCAAGGTAAAATTTGGATTGTTGTCTGATAAGACTACCTTGGGTATGTCATGCAATCTAAAATTCTCTATCATGAAAATATCAACTACTTGTGCAACCGTGTGTGGAGTGTATCAGAATAAAATGAGTAACTCTTGCTAGTTTATTAAATACTACCATTATTGAATCATTTTGTTTTCGTGTTTGAGGCAATCTTGTAAAACAGTTTAGTGAAATCACTCCCACTTCTACTTTGGTATGGGTAAGGGGTTTAGTCATCCAGTTGGGTGTTGATGGTCTATTTTCGTTTGCTAACATTCTTGGCACTTAGCCAAATATTCAATGACTTTCCTTTTCATTTCAGGCCAAAAGAATTTTTTTTGAGGGATGTGATGATTTTTTGGTATCCTGAATGTCCTACAAAATTTTTCTTATGGTGATAATTTTGTAATACCTCTCCTTGGTTGAAGAAAAAAATTAGTATTTTTTTCATTTTATTAAAAAAAATTGATAATGTTTACCATAGGATGATGATGTAATAATTTATTTAATAGGAAATAAATTAGAATTTCTTAGAAATAGAACACTAGCAGATAAGAGTATATGACAATAATCTTTCCATGATTGGAATTTAGAAGTATTCTAGATAATCTTAGTGGATAGGAGAGAAAGGTCCACTAAGAAATTAGCTGGAGATAAATGCTAAGTTGATATTAGCATAAACATCGCTAAAGTTAAAAACGAGCTTTTGATGGAACGGGAAAAATCCCATAAAGCAGGAAACTTGTTTTAGAAAAAAAATCTCACATTGGGTGAATTGGGAAGATACAGACCTACAGTTGGGTGGACAACAATGTTTCGCTTCTGAAGGAATTCCATAAAAAATTCACTTGTTAGCTTATAGTTACTAGTATAGTGGTTTTGAGTTAGTGTAAGTCCCTGGAACGTTTCTCTGAAAATTAAATGCGAGAATTTTATGTTGATTAGGAATTAAGTATAGAAGATATGAATTGCATGTCAATAGATGATGAATGAATTCCTATGTTTTACTTGCTTCTGCATAGTAAATTTTTGTTATAATTATTATATCGTAAGGAGGGTTACTGTAAGCATGGATTGATTGATTTTCGGTTAGACTCGATGATTTTGACTAGCATTCTATGAAGGGAGAAAATTAGCTATTAATCAATAGAAAAACACCCTAATTATGATGATAGTAAGAGTAAGAAAATCACAAATTAAGGTAAGGAAAAAAATTATTAATGACGTCAGAGTCAAGGAACAAAGTTTCAGGAATGGAATGCAGATCATATACATGCAAACAATCATGTAATATATATATGGAAACCTGAACGTAGAACTTAAAATATTTGTGCGATGATGTAATCTATTCTTATATTGATCATAAAATATATGATAGAACGTGAGAATTAAGCTTTGATATAGAATTATAGAACAAAGAAAACATTTTTCCTTTACTGAAAACCATAATTCTCTGACCAACATTGTAACAATAGAATAACATCTCCTAACAATTCAAACAAATTGACTTTCTAAGATAAACAACTCATTGGAGTAAAACAGAACGTGTTCATTTATACTGACTAGTAGAGAACAACTATGAACACGTCAATTGAAACAAAATAGTAATTGATTGAGTAATTCCAAAAAGTGGAAGAAGTCACAGGAAAAGCCATAAGGAATGTGGTATTTCCCCAAATGGTGCTTGCAGCCTAGGTACAGGCGCATTGCAACATTACCAACAAAGTACATAGCACATTGAGAAAAGTATATATATAAGCATAAAACAATGAAAATTTACATCTGAGAATATATACATCAACAAATAACTCAATTCTAGGTTGGAACAGTAAACAATATTTGTCATGTTAACTAAAGGAGTTAAAACAAGTTTCGTTACATTCACAGGAATGGGCTACAGTATTAAAATGAGAAGCTCTTCACCCAAAAAAAAGAAAACATTAAGAGGAAATCTCTATGGAAATATGAAGGGTGCCTCATAAGCCACTGTAGATGTTCTCTTTAAAAGAATAAAAAAAATTGAGGGTCACACAATGACAAAATCGAAGGGCATAACATACTCATAGGAATTTATCCATTGACATGCTAGGAACAATGGTAACCATAGTTCAAGAATCTAACATATGAGAATGAAGGATGACACAACGACCCATTTTCGAGAGGCACAACAATCCATTATCTAGAACTAGCAAAATAGGAGTACAACTGACCTAGACTGTAGCATTATGAAAGGAATCCATTAGTCAGCAAACATGTCGAGCATGGAAAATGCCATATAATAAAAAAAACTTGAGGGTTTGCTGGAATACCTGCATATAGGTCACCCCCCAGCAGACAAAGTCAGTATCCATTGGAAACATTTCCCATACTAGAACCATAATAATGATGCCTAAAATACTAAAATAATTGCTTGAGGAATGAAGGGTGTGGAGCTGGGACACCTAATGGCCAAGTCAAATTCACCCAAAAAGAAACTGATTCAATAATTCATTCATGGTAAATGATAGAAAACCCACCTTCGAAGCAACCTCTAAGACAATAATAAACCTGCATTCGAGCCTGAGGCACGAATGAGCGAAAAATGCTTGAGGGAGGTTCATAATAAGTGGCAATGTCCAGATTCCTACCTTGGGAGGAATATTTACCCTACAAATTGGAAAAGCCCTAATTAAATCACCATAATATTTGATTCTAAACCACTATCGATAACCTAGAAATGAAAATGATGATTGTACCTATTGAGGCATATGGAGGAACTATCGGTCATGTCCAATAATTGTAAGGCATAACAGAGCCACAAATAATTGTGGAACAAGTCAAACAAAGGGCCAACATTTATGAAAACTCTCTCGACACCATAGAAAAAAGGAAACATTCCCTCTCAAGAGAATTATTATGCGACGACACTGGCTCGTGGAAAAATGTAGCTTGGGCATGGAGCGATAACACTTTCATGAGTGTAGAAATGAGCCATGCTACACTAAGGGTCGATGAGCAGAGCATAGTAGAGGATGAGGAAAAGCAACAGTCACAATGAGTAGGATAGGAGCTAGGTTATGAGAAAAGGGGGTTAGGGTTTCTACATTGTGCCACCAAAGTTGATCTAGAGCCAAACTGATCTCCACTGTCTCGAGAAAAACCAAGCCACCCCACTGACCATGTGAATGACTTTAAGTGGTAAATAGAGGATGGGACTCCTAGTACAACCAGCAGCCATAACCAATTAAAGGAGGGCATCGTGGCAAGAATAAGGACCTTACCATAAATAAAATGGACACGCATTACACTTTCTAGCTCCATAAAACACACCATGGACACTGACTCACGATAATAGGAAATCAATATAATTAAATTAACCAAAATACACTCACATGCGAGTTGATAAATCCACCAAACATTCCCAAGTAAATATATATGTTGCAATATAAAGGTGTTTACCATGGAATATATGTATATGACATACCCTTGTGTTGATGCCTCGAAATTCGTTGCAACAACATCGGGGAAACCACCCGGTCCGGAACTTAGTGCAGCTCCTTTTCCGTTTGGAATAGTGGCTCCGACTGGGGATAACGGGACCAGTTTCCCAAAGATTATAAGTGAACGGGATGGATGGATGATTTAAGATATGAAATGATAATAAACAAAATAACTAAACTATAAAAGAAATACAAAAACTATAAGCTAATCCCGGGACTTATCAATTCAGACAGTACAGCGTTTAATAAACTATGCTTAATGACAGGCATATAGATGACACTAACAACAAGCATAGATGTTTAATCATTTGAGATTGCTCTGCGTAAGTAGTTACGCAGAGCTATAATAGCGAATTACTGTACTCAGTCATTTATATCATTGATACATACATGGGTGAAAGATAACAAATCTCAAAACATTCAATAGTGATATGAAATGAAGACTTGTTGTTGTATTGCATACATGTATTCAATAATAGCAAAGTAATAACACAGCAATTCATATAACCGAAAAGAGAACAGATACAGATAATAGTACCATGCAAGCTGTTTGATCAATCCAATGTATTAATCGCTATGTAGCAGTCCTTCCTTCCAACCAGAAAGCATTCCAAGCAAACGACAATAGTGCACAATTTACTTAAACAGCATTCCAAGTAAAATTAAGGACCAGTGGTCGAGTTTCAAAAAGAATATAGACCGAAGCACAATAGTGCAAACTTCAGCCTTTTAGTCTTTTACAAAATTTTACGACCCTTTCCAAAACAATGAAAGGGTCTATAAATACTATTCTAATCTAACTACTAAATATCTAAAAACTAAAAACTAAGAAATCGGCATCAACAAATATCATTTTGCATTTGGGTGATTCGGCAGTCGGCGGCGATGCTTCAGTCAGCTGTCTTTTTGCCTTTACTCTTTCGCTGACATATCGCCAGCATTGGCTCTACTTCAGGTGGAGTATTGAGGCGAGAAGTCAGTTGTGCATCATATGTGGCATCTTGGAAATCGGCAATCAGGTATTGGAGAGCGTCGGTTAGACAGTTAAGAGCCGACCTTTGAGAATGCGGTTTAATCAAGAAAAGCCAGTATGCATCGGAGGTCAAGGTATTCACTCCAGTAATTAACCGCCCTTGTTCTTCCAGCTTAAGATAATTCTTATGCTCCAGCATATTCGCGGTTGTTATGTTTCCAGGTGTGCATTGTGAAATCATGTTAGCCAGATACAATGTATCATTGACTATATTGATCATGTTTTTGGAAATTGTTTTGCATCTGGATGCTGCCCTCTCTGCCTTCATTACCTGTGTTTCCCATTCCATGAAAAGTATGTTCTTGTATGTTTCACTAATTCGGGCTAAATTAGCAGCTTGCCCTTCTGGAGTATCTTGCCATTCAATATATTCTATTATTTCATCTTCGGCCTGATCCAAGTTAGTCCTGGCTTTCTCGATTTGCTTACATACTGCTGTAGATATATCACAAAGTGACTCAGCCTCAACTAGCTGTTGGCACAAAAGTCTAATCTGAGATATTAAAGCGTCGTTTATCAGAGTTGCCTCTGTTCTGAAATCTTCAATACTCTTGGCACCTTTAATACCTTCAAGCTGTGCTGAGAGCTGAACTATTTGATCCTCTTTAGATTTCATTAACAGCTCATTTGATGCTTTCAACTGTGATAATGCCTCTGCTAATTCCCGTGCTTTAAAGTCACTTTGGTCTATCCTTAGTTTTTCAATTTGCTGGGTTAACAAATGATTCTCTTGTTGTTGAGCCAGCAATTGTTCTTCCGCCTGTGTCGTTTTATTCTTTGCCTCTATCACTTCTGCTTGCAATGCATATACCTCATGCTCTTTAGTCTTCAAAAGAAGACTCACTTCGGATGCTTTGTCAATGGTTGCTGCTGAATAAGCTCCCGCAAATTGCGACAGCTTTGTTAAATCTTCAGAGGGACTTAATTCTCCCTTCCAGACGACATTGCCCGTGACTGTTTGCTCATTTGAAACAGAAGGTTGATCAAGCCTTCGCCTCTTCCTTGAGCGTCTTACAACGGCTTTATGCTTAGGGCTGTAGAAAATGTCTAGAGGAGGAATTTCCTCTACCTGAAGATCAACTTGATCAGATGGATTCTGAGTAACTTCTTCAACGTTCTGTACTGTGGGTGGGCCGCTGGTTCCTTCAAGAACCGGAGAAACAGTAATATCGGGAGTCTTTAAGGCATCTGAGTCTTTGGAGGCTTCTTTACCACTTATAATGGAATCAAATTGGTTCCATTCCTTAATCAATTCAGTATCGACAGAGATTTGCTTACTCTGTTCTTTTTCTTTTTCAATTCTCTGCTGTTCTTCGAATGCCTTCCGCTGTTGCTCCTCTTGTACTCTCCGTTGTTGTTCCTCCAATTCCTTTTTCTGCCTATCTTCCAGTTCTTTCCTTATTTTTTCTTCTTCCTCTCGTTTCCCCTGTTCTTCTATCTCTCTTTGTCTCTGTTCTTCTATCTCCCTTTGCCTTCTCTGCTCTTGTTCAATTTGTGCTTTTTGCTGCCTTTCTATTTGTTCTCTTCTATGACTTTCTGCCTGCAGCTTTCTTCGACTTTCCTCCTGTTCTCTAATTGTAACGGGAGGTGAATTTATTTCTGGCTGATCAGGCTCGCTTGAGGATGAAGTTGGGGTTGTAGATAATAACTTTAGAGGCAAAGTTTGCAACCTTTGCTTTCTAAGTTTATTAAATTCAGTTAATTCCATATCTTCATATCTCATCGCAGCAAGTTGTTTGACTTGGCTTATTGAATCAGCACCCATGAACAGGTCGTCAAACTGGTCTTCTTGGTGAACAACCTTTGTCAGCTTAGCCTGTTCCAAGGCAATGAAAGCAGCCTTGTTCGGGTCATAGAGTCTGTTGGGAATAGAAACTAGAGATAGCATTTGGAGTTTTGCTGCTTCCTTTTCTGCATGCTTATAATTTAGCAGCGTATAAACTCCAATTCTTAAAGGAAACGATGGCCATCCTCTCTTCTTCTCCTCTTTGAGAGTTTGGGTAACACCTTCAGACATTATCTGATAAGAGATTTCTCGGGCTAACAGTTTGTCTGGCATGTATACGGGAAGAACATGTGGCCTGGCCTTGCTTCCAAAAACTCTGATATAAGAAAAACATTCTTCGCCGAACCAATGGGCTACGGCTGGCAGATCAAAAGAGGCTTCATAGGAAATCCTAGGGATAGGTCTGTCAAAAATAGAATAGTGAACGGGAACCATAAAACCATTGCAAATTTGGTACAAATGGTCTTTGTGAGAAGGTTTCCACAATTTACGATGATACAAATGAATAGGTGTTGGGTCATGGGTTGTCCATCTCCAACCAAGGACAGGAAACTCAGAATTAAACAAAGGGCATCCATAATGTATGCAGAGTAATAAAAAGGTGGGATTTTTCTCTCAGTGACTCTGGTTTTGGCCCTAAACTCACGAATAGCTAAGACCAACTTATCAGACAGGATAGTGGCCCAATCCATAATTATACTATTAACGGCCGCTTCCATTAAGGGAACCATATCAACATGGATATTTGCAGAATCATGAAATCCCCACAATCTACACATCATAATTCCAGCATAGCAGTAAGGTGAAGCCAGAGAGGCATTGGAGTACTTACCCGACATATCCTGTTTGTGTTTTGCTGGATTTTGCCTCCAATCTCGGAGAGGTTCGGCTGGTGATTCATTCTCTCTGGCAAATTTTTCCACAAATGCTCTGTTATAGACTTGCTCGGGATTGGGCAAATGATACATTCGTCTTAAGTCGTCAGGCTTGAAGGAGCCGAAAATCCTTCCATCCTTAGAAATGAAGGTTCTATTAGTGAGAGGAACTTCTTCAATTGCCCAACGTACCACATCAGTATAAGGCAAGACTTGTTCCCTGGCTGCTATTCTGTGCAGAAAAGAGTCAGCCAAATCTTTAAGAGTTGCCTCAGACTTTCTTAATTCATCCACACTTGCCTCCGTTACTGTCACTTCTGGTTGTTCTCCTTCTAGCAAATTGTATGTCCCTTGCCATGTAGTACCAGTAAGACCAGTGCATGTAGTATCTGAGATTAAGCCTTTCCTTGAAGGTGTAGCAGCTTGGCCTGAGGCGGGTGTCGCAGTAGAACCTGCCATCTTCTTGAACTTTTTTCCCATCATATTCAGACTTCTCTCGTTAGTCGAATTCTACACAAGTGCAAGAGAAATCGTAACAAAGAAATAACAATGACAATCCATAACGGGATAAATATATGATTTGAAGCGTGGCGAGATTATTCCTAAAAGAGGCTGCGGATCTAATGATTTGAGAAGGAAACGTAGATGTAATGATGGTGATTTTACGGCCTGCAGCTTCATAAATGACCATTACTTAAGTTATTAAACCGAATGACCCCTTAAAGCGTGTAATAGATTTTTTCAAAGGTCTAATCGTAATTGCTCGTTAATTCGAAGGGGCAAAGCTTTAAATACGCATGCATTACCTTATCCCTTTACCTAACGGCATTTTGAAATCTGTGATTTTGTCAAATCGATTTTAAATATAACTTTAATGCTTTGAAATAATCACCTTTTGGAACTGAGGTCATCATTAAGCGTCATCATATCGCATCGGAAGTGTGTGTGTGGCGTTATCACTTGGGAAAGTTCTTTAGCGAACGCCGATTGCGATATCGCATTCGGCGCGCGAACATAACCCCCAAATGTGTATCAATTGCTTTTAGCGAATGCCAATAGCGATATCGCATCGGGGAAAGGATATAAACGTCTTATGAAAATGCGTAGGATTGTACCGATTGCCGATATGCGATATCGCATCGGGCCGGAGTGTTAAAACATTTTTCACAAGACATAGTGCCATGCCGATAGCCGATCGCCGATATCGCGTCGCATCGGGGAAAAGGTATGTGCCCTTTTGTGTGTGCATTGGCTATTGCCGATGGCCGATAGCGATATTGCATCGGGAAAAACCAAACTTGCGATTACCTTTTGGACTTAACCAAAAATTGCTTATCATTTGCTCAACAAGGGTTTTTTGCATAAATTCATTTGATTATCATACCTTATTTGAACAAGTTTATTAATGCCAATTAAAAATTTTAAAAGGGACCCATTTCATATGTAAATTGTTTGTGATAAAAATGTTATGAAATGGGGGTTGTTGTAGGGCACAACAATTGGCGATTCGCTGGCAGAACCAGTTATCTCTGAACTAACAATTATATTTACATTTTCTCAAATAGAATCTTTATAAAAGAAAGGAAATTTCTAATATAACTAGATATCTATTGATTCTAAATAAAACAGGTTTCTTCATTAAACTTCCTCTTTTTATAAATGCACTTCGAGTATTAAAATAAGTCCTTATTGGTTTGTAAAAGTAAAAATAGAAAACTTTTCCATATCAGCTTTTAAAATAAACTCCTCTGTCACAGGTAGAGCCTCTGCTGCCAGCAAACGTTCATAGTCTCGGCAGGGTTACCTTTTAACCATGTTCTTGTCCATTGTTCCATTCACCTTAGAGTGTGACTAAACAGAATGAATTCAAAAGATATTCTCGTATTTTTTGAATTTCAATTTCTTTTTTCGTTTAAAATAAAAGCCATTGTCCTGGTTTGGTGGCCAGATAGGTGACAATGCCATTCACGGGTAGTAATTAAACTGAACAAGCTGGCTCGTGATGAGACCCCTTGTCTTGAGATTTCAAGCCATTACCCTGTTTGGTATGCAGTTTTGGTAATGTCAGTTAAATTATTTTCCTATGAACATGGTAAGCAGGCTTGTGATAAGACCTCTTATCTTTAATCTTTTATATTTTAGAATTACACTCTGAGTAATCAAAAACTGTTGGTGAATGGGATGAACAATTATCTTATTAAGAATAAATGGATGACAGGTTTAAGAGTTGAAGATGCTGAAGATGAATTAGCTCCTATTTTCGTATAGATAACCTTTGGGGACTAATTTCAACCACTCAAGATGATTCATAGATCTTTGTTCAGAGTGAAATTTACAAAGGTGAGTCTGTAATGCTTAGACTAAAAAGATATCTAATTTCCTAGAAATGATCTCTCTTGGTTCAGGATGCTATTTTTTTAAAAAGTAAATATTAATATTACTATGGCGAGACAGCTTTTGTTTACAGCGAAAGGTCAATGGGAATGTCCCACATTCTTATTCCTACAAATCCTACAAACTATGAAAAACTAATAAGCTAGAAAGAGAAGGGGTTACCTCCTCAGTTAAAGAATTTCTTCAGAATTAGACCATTGACAGGGAGAGAATCTCTCACCCCTGATAGATTTTGAAGTATGAATGTGGAATGGCCTACTTTTTCACAGATTTGAAATGGTCCTAGCCACAGTTTTTGGAATTTGGAATGTTTACCTTTGTCTTCATGGGCTTTGTCCCATTTCAGGACTAGATCTCCGACTTCAAATTGTCTAGGGCTGGATGAGGCTAGATCGAAAGCTGCTTTAATGACTTGCTGATGTCTTGCATGTGTAACCTTGGCTTTATCCCTTTCTTCTTCAAGTTTGAGTATTTGATCATGTCTAAACTGTATAGAAGAAGAAGGAGTTTCGTCTATAAATTGCACTAGGGCTAAAGATGGGAGAAGAAGATTGGTTGGTACGACTGCTTCTTTTCCATAAACAAGATTAAAAGGAGAGGTCCCTATGGAAGCTTTCTGTGTAATTCTATCGGCCCATAATGCAAATACCAAGGATTTATGCCAGTTCTTATGATTTTCTTCAATTGTTCGCTTAATGATTTTGATTAGATTTTTATTAGTTGATTCTGCTAGGCCGTTACCCTGAGGGTAATAGTTGGCAGAATATTTTAATTTGAATCCTCTTTTGATAGCGAAATCAATCATTGCATTGCCTGAGAAGTAAGAAGCATTATCAAAGACAAGAGCGTTTGGAACACCAAACCTGGTTACGATGAACTGATCTATAAATTCGATGATTGCTTCCGAGTTTGTTGTCTTTAATGGAACTGCTTCTACCCACTTTGTAAAGTAATCAGTTGCTGTAAGGATATACTTGTGTTGCTTGGAAGATGAAGGATTTATTTCTCCAATGATGTCCAATCCCCATTGTTCAAAAGGTTGTTCAATGTTGATTGGTTGTAAAGGGAAAGCTGGCTTTCGTTGTCTTCCACTGGCAGTTTGGCACTTAATGCATTTCCTTACATATTCATGAGCATCCTTAAACAAAGTAGGCCAGTAATATCCGGCATGAATTACTTTATGAGCTGTTGTATCAGCTCCAAAATGTCCTCCTGCCGGTCCATCGTGTAGCTCCTGCAAAACCTTTTGAGCTTCAGGTTTCTCAAGGCATCTTAGTAATACAGAATCATAGTTTCTCCTGAAGAGCACATCGTTAATAAGAGAAAAACTCTTAGCTTTCAATCTAATGGCTCTCTTATTCTTGTAGGACAAATTGGTAGGTGCATAACCATTCTTTAAATAAAAGATTAGATCTGAATATTGAGATTCGGAATCCGGTATACTTAGCTGATTGACTTCTTGGTTTTGCTCTGTATCACCTGATTCAGGAATGTTTGATGCTCCTGCTAAGATCCTGCAAAAACCTTGACCTTTAACAAATTTTGCTGGCTTTATTTCTAGATCATATTCTTGGAGGGCTGCGACCCAGTTTGCCCTCTTTTCTCCCAATTCCTTTTGAATTAATAGTTGCCTAACTGCGGAGAAAGGAACTATTACTTTAGTATGGGTTTTAAGAAGAAAGGGTCGATAATGTTTGACTGCTTTAAAGACAGCAAAAGCTTGTTTCTCAATTTTGGAATAATTCAATTCGGCGCCTTGGAAGTTAGAACTGAAGAACGAAATGGGCGCTTCCAAATTGTCATCATTCAACTGAGTTAGTACTGCTGCGTAAGATAAGTCGGATGCAATAGTATATAATGTAAAATGATTAGAAAGATTTGGAGTATTCAGGGCTGGGACATTGATTATGGATTGTTTAATATCATGAAAAGCTTGCTTTTCTTCTAGTCCCCATCTGAAGGTTGAATTCTTTTTAATCATCTTTTGCAGTGGTAGTACAATCTGTGAAAAATCTGGAACAAATCGCTTAACGAAATTAATTTGTCCTAAAAACGACTGCATCGATTTTTTATTGTGTGGAAAAGGAATTTCAGAAATTTCTTTAATTCGCTCAGGATCTACATAAATGCCATCCTTAGATACAATAAACCCTAAGAGCTTGCCTTGGTTGAGAGCGAAAAAAGACTTTTTCGGGTTAAGAGAGATACCATATGTTTTGCATCATTGAAAAATCTGATTTAAATCATGCAAGTGATTATATCTCTTTTTAGAATATACAGTAATGTCATCGAGGTAGACAACTACTGTTCGGTTAATTAACCCTCTAAAGGCTGTATCCATAGCTCTTTGAAATGTCGCTCCTGCATTTATGAGTCCGAAAGGCATCTTTTGGTATGCGTAAGTTCCCCATTTTGTTCTGAATGTAGTTTTTAATTGGTCATCAGGGTGGACCAGCACTTGATTGTATCCTGAGAAACCATCAAGAAAAGACATCAATTCAGATCCTGCTACCGATTGAAGGATTTGCTCCATGGTAGGCAGAGGGAAGTTATCTTTTAAGCTTGCCTTATTTAAATTTCTGAAATCAATACAGATTCTGATGTCGCCGTTTTTCTTCCTGACGGGTACCATATTGGAGACCCAGTTTGAGTGTCGGACAGGAAAGATAATCTTAGCTTTTAAAAGCTTATTAAGTTCCGACTTTATCTGGCTCTCCAAATTTGGATGGATTTTTCTTAACTTCTGCTGGATTGGTTTTTGATCGGGAAGCATAGGAATAGTGTGTTGTATGATAGATGTATCATATGTTTTAAGGTCATCATACTTCCAAGCAAAAACTTGTTTGTTTTTTCTTAAAAGTTTGATAAATGCTTCCTTTTCTATTGTAGAAAGTCCTAATCCTAAATTTATATTCTGAGGAGTTTGAGCCGTTCCTAAATTAATCAATTCAAACCTAAGAGTAGAGCTCTGGAGTTTAGCATTAATTACAGGTTTAAACCTATCTTTGATGTCATAAAGGTCTTCAAGCTTTACCACAGGTTTAGGAATAACGTTATCTTGAGATGTTTGCTTCATTTGAGAATCATGCTCATCCTCTTCAATGACTTGATTGTCATAGGACTTTTCAGAGGTCAAAAATTGCAAAATATCCTCGTCATGGTTGAAAACCCTCCAGCTAGTGATGTTATCAGGAACTGAAGGTCTAAAAATTAACTCTACAGAAAATCTATCAAGACTATAGTCTTCGGAAGGGAGAAGCTTGGAAGCTACGTTGGCTAGTAAATCAGCTGCTGAATTTTGCGATCTTGGGATTGATAAAATATTGAATGCTGAGAAATGCGAAGTGAGATCTTGCACTAGCGTTTGATAATGCTTAAGGTGGCTTGAGAGGCAATGGATTGTATTCCTTACCTGTTTAACAATGATCTCACTATCGCCGAATACTTTTAAATATTGGACTTTAAGGTCAATTGCCTTATATAATCCCTGAAGTAGTGCTTCGTATTCGGCTGTATTGTTGGTGCATTCAAATTCTAATCTACAAGAAAGCATTGTCTTTTCGCCTTTTGGACTAATCAAAATGCAACCTGCTCCTGAGCCCTCGCTGGACTTAGAGCCATCAAAATACAAAGACCAAAATAAAGGAGAATCAGAAATATTTACATCCTTTTGATCTACATTAAAGCATTTGGATAAATTTGATTGTGAAAAATTTTCTACTTGAGATGTACAATGATTAACTTGAAAAGGGGAAGATTGGGCAACAAAATTGCCAAAGAATGATTGTGAAGAATAATTTCCCAAAATGTTATTGTTGAAAGCCACCGGCTGGTTTTCTTGTTCGAAATCGGTTACTGTATGAGTCATATGCTTCTCACGGTCGATCCTTATTTGATTTGGCTTACCCTTGTAGGGGAGCCACATATGTGACCAATCGGTGGAAATGTATCCATGTAGTTTCTCAGACCAGTCTCTGCTCAAAATTAAACCGTAAAATTCAGGTATGTCGGCTATCAAAATGTCTATTCTCTGTACTATTCTGGGATCAGCAGACAACCTGATAGTCACGGAATTAATTTCTCCTATGACCTGTACTTTGGTTCTGTCTAACTGTACAATGTGGATGGCTGACTTCTGGGGTTCTATGTTCAGCTTAGAACAAACTGAAGCTGGCATAATATTGGATGAAGCCCCTGAATCAATTAAACAGTTATGCAGATTTCGATTATAGATTTCATAGGTGAGCAAAAAAGGTGGGGTATGAGAATTGGATCTATCTCCAATCAGAACCGAATCGGTAGCCTCGACCATATCTGGAGGGGGTTGTCCTGAATCATTAGCAGCTTTTGAACTGGGAAGAGGGGAAGAGGGAATAGCGTTAAATTCCCTTAGGAGCAGTTTTTGCTGATGTTTTAATTTACCTAGTTCAAACATAGTTATGTTTGCCTTGGTCTTTTTCATGTCATCGACAATATTATACTCCATATGGTCAGATACCACTAGTGTTTTGGATGTTGAAGGAGAATTAGAAATTGGAGGCTGGTTTTGAGGGGCTGCTACCGGAGATTTCTTCGGAAGAACTTTTTCTTTTGGTGTGGCAGCACCTGCACTCCTCTTTTTTGTTTGAGTAGGTTCAGAAGCGCTTCTACTTCTTGTAGTAACCGGAAAGGCTTCTTCTTGATTCTCAGTATCAGAGTTTGGGAGTATAAAATCCCACATTCCATGGCATTCAGCTACTTCTTCTTCATCATTGGTCTGTTCAGTTGTTTCACCTTCCTCTTCTTCTTGGTCTGAGTCTGCATTGGATATAACATTGGGTGGCTTTGACTCAGTTTTCTTGTAAGTTCTAAATGGTCTTTTATTTGAGGTTTCGGCCACCTGTTTCTTGATATCAACCATTTCATTAGACAATGTTTTAAGGACCTTTTGTAAACCTTCCATATCATAGGGGTCCTTTGGGGTTTTCTTCTTGGAATCTTCTTTAAACGAGACTTTTTTAGCTTTTCGGTCTTCAAGAGCAGCTTTCTTCTCAAGAGCATTAATGCGCTTTTCAACAGCAAGTGCTTCTTTCATGTTTTCAGCTAAGGTAGGTTTGCCAGCCCTGTCTACAAAAATAGCTATGTTGGCAGGTAAGGCGGTAATATACCATTCGCTTCTGATTTGTTCACTTGGTTTAGAGGCAGTAGGGATTTTATTCAGGAGTTTATTAAATCTGGCATTAAACTCTTTTATTGGTTCCCTATGCTCTATTCCCAAGTTGGAGAGATCATTTATTAAAGTAGCTAAGGACCTATCATCTCCATACTTGGTAAGAAACTCCTCTTGGCATGTGTTCCAACTGGTAATTAAACCAGAAGGTAAGGAAAAAATACCAGGATCCTGCCGATCCTTGTAAAGTGTAGGGAAAAAGTCTGACAACAACATCTTGCTCTGTCACTCCTTTCAAGTTAACTGCTAACATAAAATTGTTAATATGTTCTTCAGCTTGGGTTCCGTTATCTGGATTAAATTTAGGCAACCATTTTTTGGGAGCGTCTGGTAGATCATGTAATGGTCCATGCATGTTGACTGCACCTGGCCTAGTCCATGGATCTGCCATTGTGCTAGCAACAGTGGTTGACACTACTTTCGGGGTTCCAGATGTTTGAGGAGGTATCAAAAATGAAGAGTGAATAGGTTGGGATATTGAGGCTCCTATTCCCTGATGAACAACAATATGTAATGGAGGAGTGGATGGTCGACTTTGCAGATGAGGAGATGAAATGGAGGATGTGGAAGAAAAATCTCCACTATCAGATCCTTCAGTATTTTTCTTTGGCCTTTTCCTTTTGGGTAAAGGAAACTCAGTGGGTTCAATACCAAGTTTTTCGCTCTGAAGTCTGGTGAGAGGATGAGTGAGGTTGAACTGCGAAGTCGCACTGCTTTCTGATATCTCAGATTTCTGTGGTGAGATGGAGAAGCTCTGAAGTTTCTGGATTAGAGACTGGACTTCAGGAGATTCAAGACTTAGTTGTTCTGAAATATTATGGGTGTGAGCAGTGGTGGTTGATTCTTCCTTTCTTTGATCATGTGCTGGTAAACCAGCATGTGATTGAGAAGGAGAAGATGGTTTGGAGGGGGAATTACTCTTAGAATGGTTTGTGGAGTTGGACCTACTTGCCATTCACAGTTGATGGCCCTCCTTCTAGCGCCAAAAATGTTGATGCCTCGAAATTCGTTGCAACAACATCGGGGAAACCACCCGGTCCGGAACTTAGTGCAGCTCCTTTTCCGTTTGGAATAGTGGCTCCGACTGGGGATAACGGGACCAGTTTCCCAAAGATTATAAGTGAACGGGATGGATGGATGATTTAAGATATGAAATGATAATAAACAAAATAACTAAACTATAAAAGAAATACAAAAACTATAAGCTAATCCCGGGACTTATCAATTCAGACAGTACAGCGTTTAATAAACTATGCTTAATGACAGGCATATAGATGACACTAACAACAAGCATAGATGTTTAATCATTTGAGATTGCTCTGCGTAAGTAGTTACGCAGAGCTATAATAGCGAATTACTGTACTCAGTCATTTATATCATTGATACATACATGGGTGAAAGATAACAAATCTCAAAACATTCAATAGTGATATGAAATGAAGACTTGTTGTTGTATTGCATACATGTATTCAATAATAGCAAAGTAATAACACAGCAATTCATATAACCGAAAAGAGAACAGATACAGATAATAGTACCATGCAAGCTGTTTGATCAATCCAATGTATTAATCGCTATGTAGCAGTCCTTCCTTCCAACCAGAAAGCATTCCAAGCAAACGACAATAGTGCACAATTTACTTAAACAGCATTCCAAGTAAAATTAAGGACCAGTGGTCGAGTTTCAAATAGAATATAGACCGAAGCACAATAGTGCAAACTTCAGCCTTTTAGTCTTTTACAAAATTTTACGACCCTTTCCAAAACAATGAAAGGGTCTATAAATACTATTCTAATCTAACTACTAAATATCTAAAAACTAAAAACTAAGAAATCGGCATCAACAAATATCATTTTGCATTTGGGTGATTCGGCAGTCGGCGGCGATGCTTCAGTCAGCTGTCTTTTGCCTTTACTCTTTCGCTGACATATCGCCAGCATTGGCTCTACTTCAGGTGGAGTATTGAGGCGAGAAGTCAGCTGTGCATCATATGTGGCATCTTGGAAATCGGCAATCAGGTATTGGAGAGCGTCGGTTAGACAGTTAAGAGCCGACCTTTGAGAATGCGGTTTAATCAAGAAAATCCAGTATGCATCGGAGGTCAAGGTATTCACTCCAGTAATTAACCGCCCTTGTTCTTCCAGCTTAAGATAATTCTTATGCTCCAGCATATTCGCGTTTGTTATGTTTCCAGGTGTGCATTGTGAAATCATGTTAGCCAGATACAATGTATCATTGACTATATTGATCATGTTTTTGGAAATTGTTTTGCATCTGGATGCTGCCCTCTCTGCCTTCATTACCTGTGTTTCCCATTCCATGAAAAGTATGTTCTTGTATGTTTCACTAATTCAGGCTAAATTAGCAGCTTGCCCTTCTGGAGTATCTTGCCATTCAATATATTCTATTATTTCATCTTCGGCCTGATCCAAGTTAGTCCTGGCTTTCTCGATTTGCTTACATACTGCTGTAGATATATCACAAAGTGACTCAGCCTCAACTAGCTGTTGGCACAAAAGTCTAATCTGAGATATTAAAGCGCCGTTTATCAGAGTTGCCTCTGTTCTGAAATCTTCAATACTCTTGGCACCTTTAATACCTTCAAGCTGTGCTGAGAGCTGAACTATTTGATCCTCTTTAGATTTCATTAACAGCTCATTTGATGCTTTCAACTGTGATAATGCCTCTGCTAATTCACGTGCTTTAATGTCACTTTGGTCTATCCTTAGTTTTTCAATTTGCTGGGTTAACAAATGATTCTCTTGTTGTTGAGCCAGCAATTGTTCTTCCGCCTGTGTCGTTTTATTCTTTGCCTCTATCACTTCTGCTTGCAATGCATATACCTCATGCTCTTTAGTCTTCAAAAGAAGACTCACTTCGGATGCTTTGTCAATGGTTGCTGCTGAATAAGCTCCCGCAAATTGCGACAGCTTTGTTAAATCTTCAGAGGGATTTAATTCTCCCTTCCAGACGACATTGCCCGTGACTGTTTGCTCATTTGAAACAGAAGGTTGATCAAGCCTTCGCCTCTTCCTTGAGCGTCTTACAACGGCTTTATGCTTAGGGCTGTAGAAAATGTCTAGAGGAGGAATTTCCTCTACCTGAAGATCAACTTGATCAGATGGATTCTGAGTAACTTCTTCAACGTTCTATACTGTGGGTGGGCCGCTGGTTCCTTCAAGAACCGGAGAAACAGTAATATCGGGAGTCTTTAAGGCATCTGAGTCTTTGGAGGCTTCTTTACCACTTATAATGGAATCAAATTGGTTCCATTCCTTAATCAATTCAGTATCGACAGAGATTTGCTTACTCTGTTCTTTTTCTTTTTCAATTCTCTGCTGTTCTTCGAATGCCTTCCGCTGTTGCTCCTCTTGTACTCTCCGTTGTTGTTCCTCCAATTCCTTTTTCTGCCTATCTTCCAGTTCTTTCCTTATTTTTTCTTCTTCCTCTCGTTTCCCCTGTTCTTCTATCTCTATTTGTCTCTGTTCTTCTATCTCCCTTTGCCTTCTCTGCTCTTGTTCAATTTGTGCTTTTTGCTGCCTTTCTATTTGTTCTCTTCTATGACTTTCTGCCTGCAGCTTTCTTTGACTTTCCTCCTGTTCTCTAATTGTAACGGGAGGTGAATTTATTTCTGGCTGATCAGGCTCGCTTGAGGATGAAGTTGGGGTTGTAGATAATAACTTTAGAGGCAAAGTTTGCAACCTTTGCTTTCTAAGTTTATTAAATTCAGTTAATTCCATATCTTCATATCTCATCGCAGCAAGTTGTTTGACTTGGCTTATTGAATCAGCACCCATGAACAGGTCGTCAAACTGGTCTTCTTGGTGAACAACCTTTGTCAGCTTAGCCTGTTCCAAGGCAATGAAAGCAGCCTTGTTCGGGTCATAGAGTCTGTTGGGAATAGAAACTAGAGATAGCATTTGGAGTTTTGCTGCTTCCTTTTCTGCATGCTTATAATTTAGCAGCGTATAAACTCCAATTCTTAAAGGAAACGATGGCCATCCTCTCTTCTTCTCCTCTTTGAGAGTTTGGGTAACACCTTCAGACATTATCTGATAAGAGATTTCTCGGGCTAACAGTTTGTCTGGCATGTATACGGGAAGAACATGTGGCCTGGCCTTGCTTCCAAAAACTCTGATATAAGAAAAACATTCTTCGCCGAACCAATGGGCTACGGCTGGCAGGTCAAAAGAGGCTTCATAGGAAATCCTAGGGATAGGTCTGTCAAAAATAGAATAGTGAACGGGAACCATAAAACCATTGCAAATTTGGTACAAATGGTCTTTGTGAGAAGGTTTCCACAATTTACGATGATACAAATGAATAGGTGTTGGGTCATGGGTTGTCCATCTCCAACCAAGGACAGGAAACTCAGAATTAAAACAAAGGGCATCCATAATGTATGCAGAGTAATAAAAAGGTGGGATTTTTCTCTCAGTGACTCTGGTTTTGGCCCTAAACTCACGAATAGCTAAGACCAACTTATCAGACAGGATAGTGGCCCAATCCATAATTATACTATTAACGGCCGCTTCCATTAAGGGAACCATATCAACATGGATATTTGCAGAATCATGAAATCCCCACAATCTACACATCATAATTCCAGCATAGTAGTAAGGTGAAGCCAGAGAGGCATTGGAGTACTTACCCGACATATCCTGTTTGTGTTTTGCTGGATTTTGCCTCCAATCTCGGAGAGGTTCGGCTGGTGATTCATTCTCTCTGGCAAATTTTTCCACAAATGCTCTGTTATAGACTTGCTCGGGATTGGGCAAATGATACATTCGTCTTAAGTCGTCAGGCTTGAAGGAGCCGAAAATCCTTCCATCCTTAGAAATGAAGGTTCTATTAGTGAGAGGAACTTCTTCAATTGCCCAACGTACCACATCAGTATAAGGCAAGACTTGTTCCCTGGCTGTTATTCTGTGCAGAAAAGAGTCAGCCAAATCTTTAAGAGTTGCCTCAGACTTTCTTAATTCATCCACACTTGCCTCCGTTACTGTCACTTCTGGTTGTTCTCCTTCTAGCAAATTGTATGTCCCTTGCCATGTAGTACCAGTAAGACCAGTGCATGTAGTATCTGAGATTAAGCCTTTCCTTGAAGGTGTAGCAGCTTGGCCTGAGGCGGGTGTCGCAGTAGAACCTGCCATCTTCTTGAACTTTTTTCCCATCATATTCAGACTTCTCTCGTTAGTCGAATTCTACACAAGTGCAAGAGAAATCGTAACAAAGAAATAACAATGACAATCCATAACGGGATAAATATATGATTTGAAGCGTGGCGAGATTATTCCTAAAAGAGGCTGCGGATCTAATGATTTGAGAAGGCACAGTAGATGTAATGATGGTGATTTTACGGCCTGCAGCTTCATAAATGACCATTACTTAAGTTATTAAACCGAATGACCCCTTAAAGCGTGTAATAGATTTTTTCAAAGGTCTAATCGTAATTGCTCGTTAATTCGAAGGGGCAAAGCTTTAAATACGCATGCATTACCTTATCCCTTTACTTAACGGCATTTTGAAATCTGTGATTTTGTCAAATCGATTTTAAATATAACTTTAATGCTTTGAAATAATCACCTTTTGGAACTGAGGTCATCATTAAGCGTCATCATATCGCATCGGAAGTGTGTGTGTGGCGTTATCACTTGGGAAAGTTCTTTAGCGAACGCCGATTGCGATATCGCATTCGGCGCGCGAACATAACCCCCAAATGTGTATCAATTGCTTTTAGTGAATGCCGATAGCGATATCGCATCGGGGAAAGGATATAAACGTCTTATGAAAATGCGTAGGATTGTACCGATTGCCGATATGCGATATCGCATCGGGCCGGAGTGTTAAAACATTTTTCACAAGACATAGTGCCATGCCGATAGCCGATCGTCGATATCGCGTCACATCGGGGAAAAGGTATGTGCCCTTTTGTGTGTGCATTGGCTATTGCCGATGGCCGATAGCGATATTGCATCGGGAAAAACCGAACTTGCGATTACCTTTTGGACTTAACCAAAAATTGCTTATCATTTGCTCAACAAGGGTTTTTTGCATAAATTCATTTGATTATCATACCTTATTTGAACAAGTTTATTAATGCCAATTAAAAATTTTAAAAGGGACCCATTTCATATGTAAATTGTTTGTGATAAAAATGTTATGAAATGGGGGTTGTTGTAGGGCACAACACCTTGATAGATAGTAATATTTGGCACCTAAACATATTAAAATATACACCCTAGGAAGGGAATAAGCTGAGTAAATTAAAATATACACCCTAGGAAGGGAATAAGTTGAGTAAGTAATAAAGAGAAGAAAACGATTTTTTTGGATGTACAAATGCTTTAGAGATGTGACATATAGTATCAGACGCCATGTTCTCCACTAGGCATTAACAAACCATCATAGCATAAAAATGTATAGATAGGAAAATTGCATAAAACAAATAGATGTTACATTGTATTATGTGAACAACTAGTAGATTAAGCTTATTATTTTGTACGATGGCTGAGGAGATACCAGCGGGAAACAGAATGTATGTGGAATTAGGGGAAGCATCCACTCCCCCTATAAATCTATTCATCAAGGTCATACAAACTTACAACGAGAATTGCCATATATAAGGGATAGTAACAAACGATTGTGGCATGCCAGCAAGGAGAAAGAAAGAATGATCAAAACTTTAACAGAGAAATCAACTCAGAAAATAGTGGAAGAAAAAAGGATGAAAGGAGGAAAATCTGAGCCTGAAAAATCTGAGAGTAAAGGGGAATTAGACAAGACCTATTTCCGAATGTCTAAGTAGAAAAAATAACCAGAACTACAAGGAAAATTTCAAAAGATCAAACCCCCATGTTTGACGAGGAAAAGGAGGACACATGGCGTACCTAATTTTTCTTTCCATTTCCTGATCCAGGCGACCAGCCAGCTCGATTGGCCCATTTCTTTGACTTGTTCATTTGCGAGTCGGGTATTCTACTTTTGTCAGCAATACTTCAGCAGCCCCAAGCAAATGGAAGCATTCTTGGTTTACAGAGCGTGATTTTGTGGGAGCTGGACAAGAAAAATGATGGAGGCTCCTCTTGTTGTTGGAAGAAGTTGGCGAGGATTCCTCCATCGCTACTCGATGAATTTTACATGTTTATTGGTGTATATCACTCCAGATTTGTGCTTACCATGACGAATATAAATTGCTACTTTCATTTGGTGGGTGTGGTGGAATATGTATGCATCAAATCTTTGGATGCTTCTCATAGTACAGAAGTATTAGTTTACAATATTAGTAAAAAAGACTGGAGTTGGCTTCTGACCTGTCCAATGTTGGCAAATGACACACATGTTGCCTTAACATTCGAACCAAGGCCCGATATCAACTTAGAGTGAAAATAAACCTGGAACGCCCAAAACGACATTTTCATACATCTTACGATCTCATTTATTGATCTTGTATCAATCTACATTCCTCATTAAATTACTCTCAACGGCCTAAACTTCAAAGTCATTATTTTAACTGTAATGATCCTAGTGATAAAAGGTACTTGAAGCTTGTTTCTTTTTACAAAGGTTATAATGATGTCTTCCTTTCTTTCTCTTTAATGTGCGCCAATGGGTTCGCATAGAGAATGGTTTAAAGTTACAGCCTTTTATTTTCAATTAATTTTATTATCTAAACAAGATGTATTTATTATATTTAAAATCATTTTTTATCAAATGTATATATTTATTTGTGGATAGCGATTGTATTTATTTACAATCGATAATTAATTAGCAAATATAATTGATTTCTTCTAGTGAAATTATTACTCTTCAGTTTTGAAGTTAAATTTTATTTCCATTTTTCTCTTTCTAAAGTTGAGGTTGTCTTGCTATGTTACTTGTAAAGTTAAGGTTGTCTTGCTATATTACTTGTAGTAATGTAAACATTTTTTAAATTCATAGTACAAATAATTGTAGCAAGCGATTATTATGTCTGGTAACTTTGGCTTTGTCAAAAAGTAACAACTTATTGACTTCTTTCTTCTCCCCCAATTTTTGGACTACCAAATTTGAGATTTTTAATGTTAAATTTATTTTCCCTTAGAATTGGGTTTGTAGTTACTTTTTACGGATGGAACCCAATATAGTGGGATGTTTAAGTATGTTTATATTGATAATGGAGTTGACACATGTCCCTATTAAAATAAAATTAAAAATGTAAAGATCTATGTTAACTAATTTATGTGGATAGAGAAAATTATTTAAAAAAATATATTTTGATCCTGTATAAAATAAAATAGTCAATGTGGATTATCAATAAAATATTTTAATACAACTTAATATTGATGTATAATTGAAAATATATTAATGATAAAAAATCTATTTTTATTTCAGCTCATAAAATACTTTAATCTCATCTATGTATATACTAGATATTGTTTTAAAAAATTTATGCTTATATCATGAAAAATAAATTTTGAAGGTGAAAATATTTGTAGTGGTCTTAATATTTTATAGTTTGGTCTTCTATATACTTTCTCCATCAAAGTAAAAGAAAAAAATTAATAAGCAATTAACAAGTGGTGTTACATCGCCTCTCCACTTAAAGGGACACTATCCTCACTGTTTTCATATTCCATTCTTCTTTGGAATAACATAGGAAAAACCTCTTTCATGCATTTTTCCAATTCCTAGGTGGTCTCTTTAGGCCCAAAGTGCTCCAAGTGCACTTTGACTTGAGAAATAGTTCTATTTCAAAAAATAGTTTCTCTTTTATCCAAAATCTGTAGAGTTCAACTTGGAATTCTCCTTTGAGTTTGACCTATACAACATTCCAATTAATTACATGATTAGAATCAGATATGTGTTTCTAACAATAAAGATACATGAAATACATTATGAGTCTTAAAATGATTTGGTAAAGCTAATTGATAAGTTACTAGACCCCCTTCAACTAGTATCTCAAATGGTCTACGATATTAAGGAGCCAATTTAGAACAGCTCCCTAAGTTTAGGGGACTCTTCTTTCAACAAACTTTCAAATAAACATGCTCCGTTATCTGAAACCCTTTAGGGGTAATTTTCATATTATTATAGTTTTTTTTCTATCTTGTTCTGATTTCAAATTATTTTTATTTTTCTTTACCATTTGCTCCATTTCTTGTAGTAGGTCTGGTCTTAACACCAACAAATCTTCTACCTAGCTCCAACTTAAGGGCACTTCACATTTCATGCCATATAAGACCTCAAAGGGGCTCATTATAAATGAGGCATAATAACCATTGTTGCATGTGAATTCCACTAGATGTAGCTTATTATATCACTTTGTAAGCTGGTTCATGACATACATTCACAACATGTCTCCAATATTTTGATTAACTCTTTCAGTTTTCCCATCTAATTGTGGGTCATACGCAACACTAAAATTTAACTATGTACCAAATCTAGTAAGTAATGACTTCTGAAAGTTCAAGGTAAAATTTGGATTGTTGTCTGATAAGACTAGCTTGGGTATGTCATGCAATCTAAAATTATCTATCATGAAAATATCAACTACTTGTGCAACCATGTATGTGGAGTGTATCAGAATAAAATTAGTAACTCTTGCTAGTTATCAAATACTACCATTATGGAATCATTTTGTTTCCGTGTCTGAGGAAATCACAGTTTAGGGAAATCACCCCCACTTCTACTTTTGCATGGGTAAGGGGTTTAGTCATCCAGTTGGGTGTTGATGGTCTATTATCATTTGCTAACATTCTTGGCACTTAACCAAATATTCAATGACTTCCCTTTTCATTTTAGGCCAAAAGAATTCTTTTTTGAGGGAAGTGATGATTTTTTGGTATCCTGAATGACCTACAAAGGTTTTCTTATGGTGATAATTCTGTAATACCTCTCCCTGGTTGAAAAAAAAAAATTAGTATTTTTTTTCATTTTATTAAAAAAAATTGATATTGTTTACCATAGGATGATGATGTAATAATTTTTTAATACGAAATAAATTGGAATTTCTTGGAAATAGAACACTAGCAGATAAGAGTATATTACAATAATCTTTCCATGATTGGAATTTAGAAGGATTCTAGATAATCTTAGTGCATGGGAGAGAAAGGTCCACTAAGAACTTAGCTGGAGATAAGTGCTAAGTTGATATTAGCATAAAGCATCACTAAAAATAAAAATGAGCTTTTGACGGAACGGGAAAAATCCCATAAACTAGGAAACTTGTTTTAGAAAAAAATCTCACATGGAAGGAAGGAATAAAAACGCCTATTGGAAGAATCAAGGGGTTTTTGATGTCTTGGATATTAAAACTCTTCTTGGGGGTGAATTGGGAAGATACAGATCTACGGTTGGGTGGAAAAAAATGTTTCGCTTCTTAAGGAATTCCATAAAAAAATCACTTGTTAGCTTATAGTTACTAGTATAGTGGTTTTGAGTTAGTGTAAGTCTCTGGAACGTTTCTCTGAAAATTAAATGCGAGAATTTTATGTTGATTAGGAATTAAGTATAGAAGATATGAATTGCATGTCAATAGATGATGAATGAATTCCTATGTTTTACTTGCTTCTACATAGTAAATTTTTGTTATAATTATTATATCGTAAGGAGGGTTACTGTAAGTATGGATTGATTGATTTTCGGTTAGACTCGACGATTTTGACTAGCATTCTATGAAGGGAGAAAATTAGCTATTAATCAGTAGAAAAACACCCTAATTACGATGATAGTAAGAGTAAGAAAATCACAAATTAAGGTAAGGAAAAAAAGTATTAATGATGTCCGAGTCAAGGAACAAAGATTCAGGAACGGAACACAGATCATATACATGCAAATAATCATGTAAAATATATATGGAAACCTGAACGTAGAACTTAAAATGTTTTTGCGATGATGTAATCTATTTTTTGAATTGACCGGAGAATCCACAGTAGAATTATTATCGTACCAACGTTTCAAATCCCAAGTGGGATCCATCATCAGGGTAGAAGAATGATGATAAAAGAAGAGCAAACAGGAAGAATAAATACTAAAGAGGAAAATTTTTTCCTCTTTAGTATTTATTCTTCCTGTTTGCTCTTCTTTTATCATCATTCTTCTACCCTGATGATGGATCCCACTTGGGATTTGAAACGTTGGTACGATAATAATTCTACTGTGGATTCTCCGGTCAATTCAAAATATAAAAACCACAGATCTCTCAAATCCAAGATGTAATCTATTCTTAGATTGATTATAAAATATATGATAGAAAGTGAGCATTAAGCTTTGATATAGAATTATGGAACAGAGAAAACATTTTTCCTTTACTGGAAACCATAATTCTCTGACCAACACTATAACAATAGAATAACATCTCCTAACAATTCAAACAAATTGGCTTTCTAGGATAAACAACTCATTGGAGTAAAACATAATGTGTTCATTTATATTGACTAGTAGAGAACAACTATGAACACGTCAACTGAAACAAAATAGTAATTGATTGAGTAATTCCAAAAAGTGGAAGAAGTCATAGGAAAAGCCATAAGGAATGTGGTATTTCCCCAAATGGTGCTTGTAGCCTAGGCAGAGGCGCATTGCAACATTACCAACAAAGTACATAGCACATTCAGAAAACAAGTAGAAAACAACTTTAACATATATATATATATGTGCATAAAACAATGAAAATTTACATATAAGAACATATACATCAACAAATAACTCAATTCTAGGTTGAAACTATAAACAATCTCTGTCATGTTAACTAAAGGAGTTAAAACAAGTTTGGTTACATTCACAGGAATGGGTTACAGTATTAAAATGAGAAGCTCTTCACCCAACAAAAAGAAAACATTAAGAGGAAAGATCTATGCAAATACGAAGGGTGCCTCATAAGCCACTGTAGATGTCCTCTTTAAAAAGAATAAAAAAATTGAGGGTCACACAATGACAAAATCGAAGGGCATAACATACTCATAGGAATTTATCCATTGACATGCTAGGAACAATGGTAACCATAGTTCAAGAATCTAGCATATGAGAATGAAGGATGACACAACGACCCATTTGCGAGAGGCACAATAATCCATTATCTAGAACTAGCAAAATAGGAGTACAACTGACCTGGGCAGTAGGATTATGAAAGGAATCCATTAGTGAGAAAACATGTCAGGAATGGCAAATGCCATGTAATAGAAAAAACTTGAGGTTTTGCTAGAATACCTGCATATAGGTCACCCCCCAGCAGACAAAGTCAGTATCCATTGGAAACATTTCCCATACTAGAACCATACTAATGATGCCTAAAATACTAAAATAATTGCTTGAGGAATGAAGGGTGTGGAGCTAGGACACCTAATTCCCATGTCAAATTCACCCAAAAAGAAACTGATTCAATAATTCATTCATGGTAAATGATAGAAAACCCACCTTCGAAGCAACCTCTAAGACAATAATAAACCTGCATTCAATTACCTAAAGGAATTGGGAAGTGAAGCTTCGAGCCTGAGGCACGAATGAGAGAAAAATTCTTGAGGGAGGTTGGTAATAAGTGGCAATGTCCAGATTCCTACCTTGGGAGGAATATTTACCCTGCAAATTGGAAAAACCCTAATTAAATCACCATAATATATGATTCTAAACCACTATTGAAAACCCAGAAATGAAAATGATGATTGTACCTGTTGAGGCATATGAAGGAACTATCGGTCACATCTAGTCATTGTAAGGAGTAACAGAGCCACGAATAATTGTGGAACAAGTCAAACAAAGAGCCAACATTTATGAAAACTCTCTCGACAGCATAGAAAAAAAGGAAACACTCCCTCTCAAGAGAATTATTATGCGACGACACTGGCTCGTGGAAAAGTGTAGCTTGGGTATGGAGCGATAACACTTTAATGAGTGTAAAAATGAGCCATGCTACACCAGGGGTCGATGAGCAGAGCATAGTAGAGGATGAGGAAAATCGACTGTCATAATGAGTAGGATAGGAGCTAGGTTATGAGAAAAGGGGGTTAGGGTTTCTACATTGTGCCACCAAAGTTGATCTAGAGCCAAACTCATCTCCACTATCTCGCGAAAAACCAAGCCATCCCACTGCCCATGTGAATGACTTTAAGTGGTAAATGGAGGATGGGACTCCTAGTACAACCACCGCAGCCATAGCCAATCAAAGGAGGGCATCATGGCAGGAATAAGGACCTTGCCATAAATAAAATGGACATGCATTAAACTTTCGAGCTTGATAAAACACACCATGGATATTGACTTACGATAATAGGAAATCAATATAATTAAATTAACCAAAGTACACTCACATGCAAGTTGATAAATCCACCAAACATTCCCAAGTAAATATATATGTTGCAATATAAAGGTGTTTACCATGGAACATATGCATATGACATAACCTTGATAGATAGTAATATTTGGCACCTAAACATATTAAAATGTACACCCTAGGAAGGGAATAAGCTGAGTAAGTAATAAATAGAAGAGAAACGATTTTTTTGGATGTAAAAATGCTTTAGAGATGTGACATATGGTATCAGAGGCCATGTTCTCCACTAGGCATTAACAAACCATCATAGCATAAAAGTGTATAGATAGGAAAATTGCATAAAACTAATAGATGTTACATTGTATTATGTGAAAAACTAGTAGATTAAGCTTATTATTTTGTACGATGGTTGAGGAGATACCAACGGGAGACAGAATGTATGTGGAATTAGGGGAAGCATCCACTCCCCCTATAAATCTATTCATCAAGGTCATACAAAACTTACAACGAGAACTACCATATATAAGGGATAGTAACAAACGATTGTGGCATGCCAGCAAGGAGAAAGAAAGAATGATCAAAATTTTAATAGAGAAATCAAATCAAAAAATAGTGGAAGCAAAAATGATGAAGGGAGTAAAATCTGAGCCTGAAAAATCTGAGAGTGAAGGGGAATTAGACAAGACCTATTTCCGAAAGTCTAAGTAGAAAAAATAATCAGAACTACAAGGAAAATTTCAAAAGATCAAACCCCCCATGTTTGATGAGGAAAAGGATGACACAGAAGCCTAGTTATTAAATTAGACTAAATACTTTCATGGTTTTTACTATGAAAGTAATTTGAAAGCCAGATTAGTTGTTTATCAGTTACAAGTAAAATATTCTTTATGGTGTGAAGAGGCAAAGAATGTATAGGGAATGGAGGAGAAAATAGTTTTGTGGCAAGAATTTTGTAAATATTTCAAAAATCGCTACTTGAGTGAGCAATACTATGAAAACTGTGCCAAATAATTTCACGAATTAAGGTTGTGACAACTCACTATGGATGAGTTTGTATCCAAATTTACTAACCTACTGAGATATGTTCCATACCTCAAGGAGGAAAAAGCTAAAGTACAACGGTTCATGAATTGCTTGCCTACAGTGTATAAGGAGTGGATCAAATTTGATAACCCAAAAAATATGGATGAAGTGGTGAGAAAGGAAAGGTTATGCTACCAACAATTTAAAAACAAAGGTGAAGGGTTCAAGACTTGGCCAAGTAAGGAGAAGTTCAAGGTCAACATGGAAGGAAAGCAGTCAAAACAAAGTATCTCAAAAAATTTTCCCGCAGTCACCAGCGGAAAAAGTTTGATAAGGTGGATGTAAATCATCAAGCTACTTCACAAGTAGGATCGAAAGTTGTTGATTTGAATGTTAGAAAGGGAAATGGAGATAGGGAGAAATGAGTATTGAAGTTTTGGGGATGTGGTGAGCCTCATTTAATAGAGATTGCCCACATAATCCTTAGCTAGTACAAAACACACAATCCATCCATGAAGCTTCTATAGTGAATGACATGGCCAGGAGCATTCCAAGGATAAGTTCAACTCCAAAGGATAGAAAACTGGAACACCAGTCCACCCTGATTAAGCTAGAAGGTATTCTCTGTAACTAATCTATTTCTTTTTTAATAAACCCAGGAGCTAGCTTATTCTATGTGGGACCGCAAATAGTAGAAAAATGTAAATTAAAAATAGAAAAATATAAAACAACTTGGTTGGTGCAATTGGCCATGGGTACCAAGAGAAGAGTCACTAGCCAAGTGAAGCAGTGTCCATTAAATTTAAATGAGTACATGACCATGGTAGATTTAAATATACTTCCCCTTGGTTCGTATGATATCCTAATTTGAATTGATTGGTTGGAGCGATAGGCAACACTTATAAATTGCCTGGAAAAGACTCTAACCAGTGTAAACATGTATGTACTAACTCACACTATTCAAGGTTTTGCAAAACCAATCTCAGTTAGGGAATTTTTTGCGCTCCAAATGAAGAAGAGTGCCCAGAAGAGATGTAAAATATTTATGGTATAAAAAAAGAGACTAGATAATATAGTGACGAGAAGGAAAAAAGTCTTGTACCAATCATTAACGAATTTGTGGATGTTTTTTTCCCAAAGAGGTAGAGTTTCGGTGTCTAGAGAACCCTACCGGATGAGTCCCCAAGAATAAGTAGAGTTGAAAATGCAGCTACATGAGCTGCTAAACAAAGTTTATATCAGGCCTATTGTGTCACCCTAGGGAGCAACGATACTCTTTGTTAAGGAAAAAGGATGGTACATTAAGGTTGTGTATTGACTATCATTAGTTAAGCAAAATTACCATCAAGAATAAATACCCCATGCCCTTCATTGATGATCTATTTGATTAGGTAAGGGGAGCCACCATTTTCTCAAAAATTGATCTGAGAACGGGATACCATTAGTTGAGGATAAAAAATGAAGATATTTACAAGACAACCTTTGGAACCAGATATAGACACTACGATTTCGTAGTCTTACCGTTTGGCCTGACTAATGCTCTTGCAACTTTCATGTGTCTAATGAGCATGTACTCAACAAGTATTTGGACAAATTTTCTTTGGTATTCATTGATGATATTTTGGTCTATTCTCAGAATGATGAGGAGCACAACGAACACTTAAGGTTGATGCTATAAACCTTAAGATAAAATAAATTATACACCAAATTTATTAAGTTTAAATTTGATGAGACCAAAATTTAGTATCTTGGGCATATCATCTAAAAGGAGGGATTAGTGATGGATCCTGATAAAGTAAAGGCCATGGTAAATTGGCATATACCTCAAGATGTGGTTGTTTTCCGGTCACTTATGGGGCTTGCAGGATATTATCGCAGGTTTATTATAGACTTTTAAAAAATAGATAACACCAAAAAGGGGGTATAATTTGAATGGAAAGATGACTACCAATCAAGTTTTCACAGACTAAAGTATTTGTTGACTACCGCTCCTATTCTGAAACTGGAAAATTTAGACCAAGAGTTTACTATGTGCACTAATGCATTCTTAGAGGGGCTAGGAGGAGTGTTATTACAGGAAAATTATGTAATAGCATATGAGTCAAGGAAGTTCAAAGGACATGAGAAAAATTATACTGTGTATGATATGGAATTAACAATTGTTATACATGCCCCGAAGATGTGGAGACATTAGTTGTTGGGAAAAAATTTCACACCACTAACAAAACATTTCAGTTTAAAGTATTTGTTTAGTCAACCCAACCTTAATGCCAGACAAGCTCGATGGATTGAATCCTTGAGCGAATTTGACTATGAGATTAAGCATACAAAAGGCAAGGAAAATAAGGTAGCAGATGCTCTGAGAAGACACACTCATACTTTAATGACAATATTTGTTAGTAGTATTAAAACAGTCTTTCTGGAACAAATTAAAAACTTTGTACATAAATGTTTCAAATACTTAGAAATGGAAAAAAAAAATTACAGCAAGTTCATATACCAAGGTAGGCAGAAAATGAGTAAACATTGTTGACATATAGATGAAAGTTATATCTACCCAATGTTCCAAAATTGAACGAAATGATACTGAATGAGCATCATAAAAAGCCATTTGCAAGACATGAGGGATACCAAAAGATGGTCACATCATTGAGGAAATTTTTCTTTTTGGCTAGGAATGAAAAAAAATAGTGGTTGAATACTTAGTGAAGTGTATAAAATGCCAACAAGTTAAGGTAGAACCTCAACACCCTACTAGGTTGTTGAATCCACTACCAGTGCCTGAATAGAAATGGGATATAGTATTGCTAGATTTCATCACAAGGTTACCTCGGACAAAAAGACAACATGACTCCATCATGGTGGTAGTGGACTTGCTTACCAAGTCCCCCCGTTTCCTACTGGTACAATCTAAATTTGGCATGAATCAAATTTCTAATGCGTTTATTAAAGAAATATTCTGACTACATGATGTGCCTGAAATGATAGTATCCGATCGAGATCGCAAGCTTACCACCACCTTTTGGAGAGCCTTATTCAAAATCATGGTTACAAAGTTCAATTTCAACACTGCCTACCATCCTCAGACGAATGGGCAGAATGAAAGAGTCAACCAGATCCTAGAGGATATTCTCAAAATGTATGTGATGGACAAATATACCTAGTGGGAGGAAATTTTAGATTTGGCAGAATTTGCATATAACAACAACTACCAAAGCTCCATCAAAATGAGCCCTTTGAGACACTGTATAGCAAGAAATTCCATACACCCCTCAACTGCAGTCGAAAAATTAATTCTGGGGCTAGATTTATTGCAGGAAATGGAACAAACATTGCATAGAAATCAACAGAATATTAAAGCAGCACAAGAACGCCAAAAGAGTTACGTAGATAAAAAAAATAAATAACATAGGGAATTTAAAATCGGGTTCATGTATATTTGAGAGTGAAACCCCGAAAGGGAACTATGCGTATAGGAACTTGTCCAAAACTATGTCCATGGTTTTGTGGACCATGTGAAGTTTTGGATCGAGTTGGGCCTGTAGCTTATCAATTAGCTTTTCCTAGTCACATTAAAGTTCACAATATATTTGATGTAATTTTATTAAAGATATATGTACATGGTAATACTCATATAATTGATTGGAAAATGCTACAGGTGGAACCTAAAAGATATTTTTTGCCACAACCACTATGTATTCTAGACAGGATAGAGAAATGGCTCTGGAATCTAGTCGTTGCTCAGGTTAAAGTGTAGTGGATGCACCTCACTCCTTAGGAGGCCACATGGGAAATGGAAGGTGAAATGCAAGAAGAATACCCTGCATTATTCTCATCTTAGGAAAATACTAAAATTTAAACACCGACAGTGTAAATAAAAGGGGAGGAGAACATAATACCTCTCCACAGTTGAAAAAAAAAAACATTCCATTTTATTAAAAGAATAATGATGATGTCTGCCATAGGATGATGATGTAATAAATGTTTTTAAATAAGAAATAAATTGGAATTTCTTGGAAATGGAACACTGGTAGATAAGAGTATATTATAATAATCTTTCCATGATTGGAATCTAGAAGGGTTCTGGATAAGCTTGGTGGATGGGAGAGAAATGTCCACTAATAACTTAGCTGGAGATAAACGCTAAGTTGAGATTGGCATAAAGCATTTTTAAAGATAAAAAGCAAGCTTTTGGCACAAAATGAAAAATCCCATAAAGCGGGACACCGATTTTAGAAAAAAATATCACATGGAAGGAAGCCATAAAAATGCATATTACAAGAATCAATGGGTTGTTGATATCTTGGATAGGAAAAATATTCTTGGGGTGAACTAGGAAGATATAGTTCTACAGATGGGTGGACGACAGTGTTCCAGTTCCGAAGGAATTCCATTAGAAATTCACTGGTTATCTTATAGTTACTAGTATAATGGTTTTGAGTTAGTGCAAATCTCTGGAATGTTTCTCTGAAAAGTAAATGTTAGAATTTTATGTTGATTAGGAATTAAGTACCCTCTATTTTACTTGCTTCTACACAATAAATTTCTATTATAATTATTATATCGTAAGAATGGTTACCATATTTATGGATTGATTGATATATTTTGTTTAGACTAGAGGGATTTGACTGGTATTCCTGTAAGGTATAAAATTAACTATCAATCAGTAGGAAAAAAAACCTAGTTACGGTGATAGTAAGAGCATGAAAATCCCAACTTAAGATAAGGTACTAGAGTATTAATGACATTAGAGTCAATGAATAAAGCTTCATGAGTGCAGCACATATCGTATACATTGAAATAGTCATGTAAAAATTATATGGAAACCTAAATGCAAAACTTAAAATATGCATGTGATGATTTAATATATTATTATATTGATTTTACAATATACTGCAACAAGTGAACATTAAGCTCTCATATGGAATTACAGAACAGATAAAACATTTGTCCTTTAGTGGCAACCATAATGCTCTGACCAACACTGTGATAGTAGAATAAAATCTCCTAAGGTAAATAACTCATAGAAGGAGGAAACCAGAACGTATTCAAATTTATATTACAAAGGATTGAGAAAGTTATTATTTTATCTCTTTTCTCTTTTAACAAACTTAAGGAGATGGAAATGTGAGAGAAAAACCATGAACACGTCAACTGAAATAAAATAGTAATTGATTGAATAATTCCACAAAGTGGAAGAAGTCATAAGAAAAGCCTTATGGAAAGTGGTATTTCCATAAATGGTGCTTGCTTCCTAGGCAAAGGCGCATTGGAGTGTTACCAACAAAGTACATATAATATTAAGAAAACAAGTGACAAACAGCCTTAACGTATATATGTAAGCATATAACAGTGAAAATTTACATATGAGAATATATACATCCACAAATAACTCAATTCGAAGTTGAAACTGTAAAAAATCTTTGTCTTGGAGTTAAAATAGGCATGATTACATTTGCAAGAATGGGTTAAAGTATTAAAATGAGAATCCCTTCACCCAACAAAAAGAAAACATTAAGAGAAAATCTCTATGCAAATACGAAGGGTGCCTCATAAGCCATTGTATATGTCCTCTTTAAAATGAATAAACCGAACAGAGGGTCACACAGTGACCAAATATAAGGGCACATCACACTCATAGGCATTTAGCCACTAACACGTTAGGAACAATGGTAATCATATTTAAAGAATCCAACATATAGGAATGAAGGATGGCACAATGAACCATTTTCGAAAGGCACAATAATCCATTATCAGAGCCAACAAAATATGAATACAATCAACCTGGAAAGTAGTGTTGTGGAAGGAGTCCATTTGTGAGAAAACATGTCAGAGATGGCACTAGCCACAAAATAGAAAAACCTTGAGGGTTCACTAGAATACCTGCATACAGGTCACCCCCAACAGACAAAGCTAGTATAGACTGGAAATATTTGCCATACCACGATTGTAGTAATCATGCGTAAACTACTAAAATAATTACCTGAGGAATTAAGGGGTTGGAGCCACGGGGACTTCATTACATGAGCAATACCATAACACGTGGGTTTATATTGGGGGATATTTATTGAGGAAAAAATGACATAATATATTCGGGATATATAGGGGGTAAAGGGTTATTTTATTGGGAGGTATAAAAATGGAGCTCAAAGTTAATGAAAAACTATAAATAGATATAAAAAAATGTTAATGAAAAAGTGGATACCTACAATATCTAGTGAAAGTAGGGGTTTCTAAAATTGGGAAGGTATATTGCGTTTGTATTCATAGGGGGTTAAATAATGTGGTTTTTAGGGGCATTTTGCAATATGTCGTTAAATCAGGGGTATTTTTTAGCATGCCACAAATGCATGTCATATGCCATAGGTTTATTGAGTGAAGCCCCCATGGTCTGAGCTGGGTCACCTATTCGCCAAGTTGAATTCACCCAACAAATTAAAAAAAAAACAAAACAAAGTCAATAATTCATTCACAGTAAATGATAGAAAAACCACCTTGGAAACAACCTCTGAGAGAATAACAAACCTGCATACGATTACCTGAAGGAACCGAGAAATAAAGATTTGATCCTGAGGTGCAACTAAGAAAAAAAATATTGAGGGAGACTGGTAATAATTGGCAATGGCCAGATTCTCACATTGGGAGGAAGATTTACCATGCAAACAAGAAAAACCCTAATTAATTCGCCATCATATGATATTCTAAGCCATTATAAAAAACCCATAAATAAAAATGATTCTTGTACCTGTTGAGGCATTTCAAGGAACTATTGATTGTGGCTAATCAGTGTAATGAGTAACATAGCCACTACCAATTGTCGAACAAGCAGAACAAAGATGAAATGTCTATGAGAAATTTCTCGACACCACAAAAAAGGAAACACTCCTGCTCAACAGAAGTATTATGTGACGACACTACCTCGTGGAAAAGTGTAGCTTGGGCATGGAGTGATAGCAATGTAATGAGTGCGAGAAAGAGCCATGTCGCACCAGGGGTCGATGAGCAAAGCGTAGTAGAGGATGAGGTTAAGCGGTGGTCACAATGAGTAGGAGAGGAGGTAGGTTAATAGAAAAGGGGGTTAGGGTTTCCAGAATGCACCAGCACCGTCAGTATGGAACCAAACTCATCTCCACCGTCATGCGAAAAATGAAGTCACCCCACTACCTATGTGAATGACTTGAAGTGGAAAGAAGAGAATGGGACTCATAGTACCTACACCGCAACCATAACTAATCAAAGGAAATGCATTAAAATTTTAGGCTTAATAAAACACACCATGCATATTGACTTAGGATAATAATAATTCAATATAATTAAATTAACCAAAGTAATCTCACATGCAAGTTGATAAATCCGCCAAACACTCCCAAGTAAATACATATGTTGCAATATAAAGGTGTTTACGGTGGAAGATATCTATATGAAATAGCCTTTACAGATAGTAATATTTGGCACCTAACCATATTAAAATGCACACCCTAGGAACGGAATAAGGTGAGTAAGTAACAAATTGAAGATTTTCCTTTTTTTTGGATGTGCAAATGCTTGTGAGATGTGACATAACTATTAACTACTTGATTTTCTCTTGATCTTGATTTTCTCTTGATGAAGTATACAAGGGTTTTTTTTTAATAGAATAATAGCCACTTTTTGTTGATTTCATAATTTATAAATTTTTATAGATCAGATTCAGTTACCAAATTTTTATATATCTAATTATATTTCAAATCCATTAATGTTGCTTTTTTGACCTGTTTCAACAAATCCATTTCACCTTGATTGATATAAATCCCATGTATTTGTTTAAACTCCAACATAAGGCATATACCACCTTATTCTCTTTTCCTTTTACATGTATAATGAAAAGTCCCATTCGCTTAGGAAATCCATCCATATGGCTTGAATGGAGTTCATGTGGGTTGACTGAAGAAGTACCTAAAACTTACATGACTTGTAATTAGAGTAAATTTCCTTCTAGTCAAATAATGCCTCTTCATTTGAAGAGCATGAATTACAATTGCTAACTATAGGTCATAGAATACATAGTTTTTCTCATGTTCTTTTAATTTCCATTACTCATATGCCACATGTCCCTCCAACATAAGCACACAACCTAGACCTTCTAGGCATGCATTTGTACACACTTCAAAATATTTTTGAGATCTTCTGATCTAGGTGAATATTGGTTGTCACCTGCCAATTCCACTGGGGCCCCCACCATTTCTTCTTTCAGTTTTTCAGTTTCCTTAATTGTAGCATAGTTTATTATTTTTAGCAGTTTTTCAGGTCCTAAAATTCTGGAGGCGTTTTGAGGCCCTAAACGACATTTTTTTGGAAATCTACCCATTAGCGATTTTTTGTGTAAATCATATTTTTTTTCATAGTCCTCAGAGAGATCTTTCCAACAGGCTATCATGTGTATCAAATGGAGATAATATGACCAAGTCGTGACCTCGAGAAGTTGGTTGTCTAAGTCACCCCAACGGGGCCCATAAACTCTTGTTGTTACATCTCCTCGGGTTAGGGTTTTGGTTGTTTAGGGTTTGATCTTACTTTTCAATAATAAAAGGCCCTTGAGCGTCATTGTAAGGAATCTCAAAGGCATGTAGCTGCCACTTCTCTTCTCAGAGATAAGCTACCATTGCCCTAGCTGGTTTATTTCCATTTTTGTTTGTAAGCATATTTCAGTATTTTACATTGATGAAATGAAGTATTATTTCCACTGCATCTCGGTGTTTATGTTATCTCTGTAATTTGTTGCATGTTTAAATTCGGATCATTGGTATCAGAGCAACCTGTTTTTTTTCTCTGTTTTTCGTTGCATGTCCCCAACGAGGTCGGGATATAAGGATTTAGGGCTTGAACTGGTGAAACCTTTGCAAGACCAGCCTCGCAATTCTTGACGGCCTCTCATGGCAAATGAAAAGAAAGACGAGGGGGGTAGGAGATCCTATCAAAATCTTGCTCGAAGAAGCCCTCGAGCGACAAAGCAATGCGATGATGAACAAATTTGCCTAGATCCCTTAGCAGCTACCCAGGGGTGACGTGTCGGCTTCCAACAGCTACTCTGGAAATGCCACATGATTTAAGGTATAAATTAATTTTGAAATCCCCATATTCGAGGGTTAGATAGACATAGATGCCGTCGATAAATGGTTAAATCTGCTAGAGGGTTATTTTTTTGTTCATGATTTTTCTAGTCAGGAAAATATTATTTTCACTCTTCTCAAAGAAACCCCCAAATCAAGAACTGGTGGGAAACCTACTGTGAGCAGAAGGATGAACGTACAGGCTCACTATTTTTAGCCGCACCCACTTGGGATTCAAGGAGGAATGCCATCAAGGAGTAGTACTACCATGTCAGAAGCTATGAGAATCAATACATAAAGTGGACCACGCTATGGTAGGGAAGGGACCAAGACGTGCCAAAGTTTACCAATATTTTCCATACCCTTCGCACAAAGTTGGGTACCAAGGATATGGAGCAGAATTGGGTACTCAAATATCGCAGCTGCCTGCAGAAATACATCTAGGAAGAAATAGAATTCCTAAACATCTCCTTGCTTGACACAACACACCAATATGCCGTCAAGGTCGAGAAAAAGTATAAACATAAGAAGTGAGACTTTGTATCTACGAATCCAAAGCAAGGGAAAGGTTCCCCTAAACCCAAAAAGAAAGGACAAAGCTAAGGCGGGGTAGTCGAAGACAACCTGCCAAAGCTACAAGCAAAGAACAACATCGTGAAGTCGAAAAAGGACACGAGAAATTGGTGTGAGTTCCATAAGAGCTCCACTAACAACGCAAGTGGGCGTCAGGTCAAGCAATCACTGGTGGTTGAGCCAAAGGTTTCAGAATCAGATGCATGTTGCGACTCTGAGTCAGAACCTGACAAGGGGAATGATAGAGGGAAGTAGATTATCAATGTGGAGCCCAATGCCATCGTTGCCACCACGAAGAGCCAAAAGGAGGAAATCGAAGATCTAGAGGAGGAGGAGCATCTCTTCCACTCCAAAATGTGGGTAAAGGGCGCCCTACTACAGTTCATTATCGATAGGGAGAGCCAAAAGAATCTCATTTCGGTAGAGTTCGTGAAGCAGCTGGGCTTACCGACCACAACACATCCACAACCTTACACCATTAGGTGGCTTCAGCAAGGACTGGATCTTCGCGTGAGCCAGCAATGTCGCCTTCCATACAACATCAAGCCCTTCACGGATGAGGTATTGTATGACATTGCTCCCATTGAAGTTTGTGATGTATTATTAGGACAACCATACTTGTGGAAGTGACATGTTGTGTATGAATCAAGGCCCCGTGCTGTTATTGTTACAGTGGGAAATAAGTTGTACAGGATACCGAGGTAGCACTGCCTACCATCATCTCTTTGGTTACTGAAAAACAATGCAGTAAGATCATTTCCAAAAATGGGAAATTCGTTTTCCTAATGATACGCCCTCAAGGAAAGAAGAAGACAGTGGCCATGACATCCCAACAGGGCCCCTCCACATGACAGCTATAGATGGACAAGGTCATGGAGGAGTACAAGGACATCTTCACCTCCCCCATGGGGGTTCCTCCACACTATTAGGTCAAGCACTCCATCGATCTGAGCCCAGGTGCACCGCTACCCAACTGACCAATCTATCAGTGCTCCATTCTAGAGAACAATGAAATTAAGTGGCAGATTCAGGAGCTGCTGCAGAAAGGTCACATCTGTCCGAGTTCATCACCCTGTGGGAGCCCGTTCATGTTGGTACAAAAGAAGGATGGGACTTGGAGGCTCTGTATTGACTATCAGGCATTGAACAAGATCATCGTCCATAATAGGTACTTGATCCCACGGATTGATGACCTCCTAGACCAACTGAACAGGAAAAAATATTTCAACAAGATCGATTTGAAGTCAGGATATCACTAGCTACCAATCGAACCCTCTGATGTGTGGAAGACTGCCTTCAAATCCAAGGAGGGCCTTTTCGAATGGTTGGTTATGCCTTTCAAATTGACGAATGCTCCTTCAACCTTCATGACGCTAATTGATGACATCTTGCATCCATTCACCAACTCATTTGTAGTGATATACTTGGATGACATCCTGATCTTGAGCCAGATTTGGGAAGAGCACCTCCACAACATCCGGAAGGTTCTCCAAACACTGCAAAAACACAAGCTATGTGCCAATTTGGAGAAATCCACTTTTGGCATGACCTGAGTTCAGTATCTCGGATACATTATTGATGAACAGGGGATGCATGTGGATCTAGCCAAGATCCAAGTCATTCGGGATTGGCCATCTCCATCCACTCTGACAGAGCTTCGCAACCTTCTAGGTCTTTCCAACTTCTACCACAAGTTCGTGTTGGGATTTTCTCATATCACTTGGCCCTTGAGTCAAGTCACCAAGGGAGGAGTGAAAGAAAAATTCTTTTGGTCTGAATATCAACAAAAGGCATTCATAGAGTTGAAAGATCACATCTTCTGGGCACCATTGCTTGCATTACCAGACTTGCAACAACCATTTGAGGTTGAGACAAATGCCTCTGACTATGCTATTAGGGCAGTCCTTACTCAACACGGGCATCCAGTGGCATATCATAGTGAGACACTTTCAGACACAGTCTGAAAGTATCCTGCTTATGACAAAGAGATGTATTGCATTGTGCAGGCCTGCTGACAATGGAAGCATTACATTTTTGGGAAGGAAACAGTCATCCACATAGACCACCGACCCCTGTATTTCGTACAAACCCAAGGGAAATTACAAAATGATAGCCATCAGAAGTGGTCCACATACCTGCAACAGTTCCATTTGCATATCAAGTATAAGAAGGGCAGCACTAATAACATTGCAGATTGCCTCATTCAACCACTGATCATGGCATCAACCACCATGCTCAACTCTTATGGGCACGAGACTTCTGATTGGCCACTTCTCTACAAAAGTGACCCAGAATTCGGCGACACATACCAGAAACTCTTGGAGGGTCATCATGTTCCAGATTTTCACCTCGAGGATGCCCTCTTATGCCACCTGGGTCACCTTTGTGTTCCTTCAAGCAAGCATGCCAAGATGATATGGGAAACACACTACAGTCGGGCTGCTGGGCATTTCGGGGTCAAGAAAATGGTGGTAGTAATGGAGAAGTATTTCTATTGGCCGAATCTTCAATAGGATGTCGGGAAGTACATCAGATCATGCACTGCCTACGCCATTGCCAAACCAACCATCAAGAAGCAAGGCCTTTATACCCCACTGCCTACCCCTACTTGACCTTGGGAATCCATCTCCATGGATTACATGTTAGGCCTTCCTTCCACTAAGCATGGAAATGACTGTGTTTTTTTGGTCGTCGACATGTTCTCGAAGATGGCCATTATGGCGACCAGTAAGAAGAATATCACAACAAAAGCCACTACTAAACTCTTTTTTGAACAAGTGTGGGTACACTATGGGATCCCACAATCTATCATCTCAAATTGGGACATCAAGTTCCTTAGTACATTTTTATCTAGTCTCTAGTCGATGCTGGACACCAAACTCACTAAGTCCACAACCTTCCATCCTCAAACTGACGGCCAGACAGAGGTTGTCAACACGATGATCGTACACATTCTACGCATGTACAACTCAAAGCATCATGCACATGGGATGAGAGCCTACCCTATGTTTAGCACAGCTACAACTGGGCTCTCCACAACTCGACTAGCCACAACCCTTTTTAGGTGGGCTTGGGATTCCAGCCACTGTGTCCCACTGATGTGGCCATGCCATTTGCAGCTACTCACGCAGATTCGGCTCAGGTCCAGTCTGAAATAGATAAGGCAAAAAGTTTCATTGAACACATCCAACATATTTGCCAACAAGACCATGAAATTCTAGAGAAATCAAATGCCAAGGACAAGCAACGACATGATCAACATCAGGTGCCACACAATTTTTAGGTGGGGGACAAAGTCTGGTTGCATTTGCAAAAGGAATTCCTTACTAGAGCCTATCGAAAATTCAGACCACTCCGATATGGTCCTTACACCATTACCAAAGTTGTGGGAGACAACACATTTGAGCTTAGCGTTCCCCCATTCCTTGGCCTACACCTAGTGTTCAATGCGGACCGCCTTCAGCCATACCTTCCACCATTACTAGACACATCCGACATTGCAGAACAGCTCAAACCCACAAAGTTAAATCAAGATTGCATGGAACAAGCTGCAACTAATCGGATCATGGACGCACAGATCAAGCACACTCGCTAGCATAATATCCAACTCTATCGAGTCATCAAAGTAGGCCAACTCCTTCACCAAGGCAAGTGGCTCACTAGGGACCAAGTTCAATAGAAGTTCCCTCATCTCATGGAGGAACTCAACGCAATGGGTACCATTGATTCCTAAGGGGGGAGGAATGATCTAGGTGGATATTCGTGGCCACCAGCCAATTCCACTTGGACCCCCACCATTTCTTCTTTCAATTTTTCGGTTTCCTTAATTGCAGCACAGTTTACTATTTTTAGCAGTTTTTTGGGTCTTGAACTTCCGGAGCCGTTTTGAGGCCCTGAACAACATTTTTTTGGAAATCTACCACCAATGATTTCTTTTCTAAAATCACTTTTCTGTCATAGTCCTTGGGGAGATCTTTCCAACAGGCTATCATGCATGTCAAACATAGATAATATGACCAAGTCGTGACGCAGAGAACTTGGCTGTTCAACTCACCCAACAGGGCCCATAAACTCTTGTTGTCACATCTCCTCGGGTTAGGGTTTAGGTTGTTTATGGTTTGCTCCTATTGTTAAATAATAAAAAGGCCCTTGAGCCTCATTGTAAGGTAGTTCAGAGGCATGTAGCCACCATATCTCTTCTAAGAGATAAGCTACCATTGCCCTAGCTAGTTTATTTCCATTTCTGTTTCTAAGCATATTTCAGTATCTTACATTAATGAAATGAAGTATTATTTCCGTTGTATCTCAGTGTTTATGGTTATCTTTGTTATTTGTTGCATTCCTGTTTAAATCTAGATCATCTTCTATTTTGATCACGAGAGTAATAGTGAGTAGGTGTTTTAGCTTTTTAAATCATTCTTGACACTATTATGTCTATAAAAAATTCCCCTATTTTTTCTAGAGAAAAGTTATAGGATATGCCAAGTTGGAGAATCCTTCTATAAACTTGTGGTAATAACAAGTTATTCCCATAAATGATATTATATCAGGCATGTCCTTTTGTACCAGGCATTCACGGATGGCCTTCACTTTCTTGGGATCCACTTTTATCACTTCCTTTGAAATCACGTGGCCTAAATATTGTATATTATCATGAAAAAATTCACATTTACCTAGTTTTAGGTATAATTGATTTTCCCGCAAGGTTCACAGTAGTATTTCTAAATGTCGTTGGTTTTTCATTATTTTAGAGTATATAAGTATATCATCAATGGAAATTAATACAAACTTATCTAAAAATTGATTGTACACACTATTCATTAGGCACATGAAATTCACAGGTGCATTTGCAAGCTTGAAAGGTTACACTATGAATTCATAGTGTCTATATCAGGTTCTAAATAATTTTTAAAATATATATTCTTGTATAATTCTTAATTGATGATACCCAAATCTAAGGTATATCTTGGGAAACACAATTCACCCCTTGACATAGTAAAAAATATCATCTCTCTGAGGTAAGGTATTTATTCTTGACTATTAACTTATTCAGTGAGTGACAGTTAATGTACAACTTAAACATCCCATCCTTCTTCCTTGCAAAAAGGACCAGTGCACCCCATGGGGACACAATGGGTCTAGTATACCCTTTACTCAACAATTCTTGAAATTAAACTTTAAATTCAGTGAATTCTGGAATCACCATTTAGTAAGGGGCTTTAGATACCCATGTGGCTCTTGGTACCCACTCTATAAAGAAATGTATTTCCCTCTTTGGAGGAAGTCTCAGAATATCATCCTAAAATACATCTTGGAAATCACTCACCACCTTGAAATATTCTAATAAATTAATTGATTTATCTGAAGGTTGATTTTATACTTTAAAGGAAAAGAGTTGACACCCTTTTCTATTTGGTTTCCTAAAATATAGTGTTGATATTTAATGTATTGAAACTGACCTATGTATACCTTTAAAAAAAAAATTCCATTGTTTATCACACAACTGACTATTTTCTCAAGACAGTTGACAAGAAATTTACAACTTTCCAACCTTTCTATGCATATCAGGACATCATAAGATCATAGTGGAAGTATATTTAAATTGAATATATTTTTTTTCCATCTAGCAACATTCAACATGATTTTACCCAACCAATGGATCTTATTTTTGCACATATAGCTAATCGAACATGTTGGTTATTCTTATACTTTTCATCCACTAGTTTACAGTTTTCTACAACTTTAGGGCTAACATAACTTAGGATAACAATGGGATCAATTAGCACATAAACATATTGGATAAAAATGGTACCTTCTATTTCCACTACAGTTGATTATTTTGTGGCTTGTCCTTCCTCCAAGGTTACACTAATGCATGGAATATTCTTATCTATGTCATTGATGGTAGATGCCTCTTAGACATTTTGAAGGCCTTGTAAATATTTCATGTTTTAAGCGCAATTCTCTAAAATATGAGATTCACTGCATCCCAACATTTTAAAGGTTCCCTATCTTTCCCATTGGGTCCCTTACTGGGTTCCATCTGCTTAGACCCAATCTCCGTCAACACTGGTATTGGGGCTATCATACTCAATTCACTCTTTAAAAAAGAGTGGAAGGAATCTTGTGAAATATTGAATTTTTTCTTTTTCTTCTTTTATGTAAGGTACATAATGTAATAGATGCATGAATTTAATTATCAATTCATCGATAAACATTTTTCCTAACTTCAAGTCGTGAAACTCATTTTCCTGAACATAAAAATATTGTTCTATTAAGTAGTTCTCCTTAATATTCATTGGAAATCCTCCCACTTGACTTCCTTTCCATCTAAATTATGTATTGTTCAAACTTCTTCCCACGAGAGGGATTCCTTCCCCTGCAACTAGTAAGTTCCTAACATAGCCTTTAACTCGATGGTAAAATCAATAACTTGAAAATATGGGTTTATGTTTAGCAACCATGCTTCTATTGCATCCTGATGCAGGAGCATTGAACCGAAGAGAAAATCATTGTATTTTAGTACACATAGGGGGACATGTGCTTTAAAGAAGTTGGTTTTATAAGTCTCAAATTAACGTGACATTTAGGCTTTTAAGTGATTAGAATAGGAATTAATTAGGTGTGTGAGGATGTTCATAAATGCTCTCGAATAAAGGAGAACATGAATGGTTAATAATGATAAGAGAGTTAGAAATCAATTATAACTCTAAAGGTAGTTTCATGATTCAAGGAACTAGAGAAAGTTATTAGGAATTAATTGAAGTTAGAAGTGGACATAGAGTACATTTAGGATTCAATTCAGTAGATCTAGGATTTGAACCAGAATTAGTTCAACAGAACCTTTCTAGTAGAAATGTAAGCCTACGGGTAGAGTAAGAAGGAGGCCACTAATATTGAAGATCAACCCTGTGAGAGATAGAGAGTCTCGATTGTAACCAATTTTTCATATTTATATATATAGAGGTTTATTCCATAACTGTGTAAGTGTGTGAATGAATATCGAATTATTGAATTACATGTAAGTTGTGAATTCATAGGTTCTGTAACAGGGTTGCAGGCAGAATTTTGTAGAATACACAAAAGAGAGAATGATTCAGGGGAATCATCATGGGTCTTTGAATCCAATTAGAAGATCCGAGTGAAGCTCTGAAGAGAGACTACGATGTGAGAATTCGTAGAGGAGTGAGTTGAGTAGTGGAAGCAAGAAACCTGAACCACAAAGGAAACACTGAAGAAACAACAAAAAACCATAAAGGAAAGGACGAAGGAAGAAGCGAGTTGTTGAAGCATAAGTACGGTTGGATTTTATAGATCAACGACTCAGGCGACAAGGAACAAGAACCATCGATCTCATAGATCAATGATCATCGAATGCTGAAGGAGCGTGGAGGATAATTGGCGAAGAGCAATTTGCAAAGGCAGGAAAGTGGATTTTGGGCGGAAGAAAGATCGTAAGTTGTATTCTTTCGTTTGACTCCGTTTCCATTCATAATGTGACACGTAGCAGAGAAGTGGTTAGGGGAAACCACCTTATTAGACAGTTAAACACCATACTTGATCGCCATCCAAAATCATCATGAACCATCTAATCCTTAAGTTCAGATCAATAGTTGGAAAGTGTCGTGCAAGTTTGCTTGATCAGAACCAATAGGGTTATATAGGCACGGTTAATATGTTTTGAGTTCTGGAGGTTAATCGCATATCGGAGGAGATGGAGAACCATATGTTAATGTGACCGCAGACTATGGCGATTGCGATTGCGAAAAAGTAAACCTTGGTAAATGTGCCAAGACCGTACCAAGGTGGAAAAGGTATGGTTTGCATATATTTCCTTTGTAAATGGTTATAAAGGGATTAAGCATGGATATATGGGGGTTTATATATAAGTCCAACTTTATCAAAGGATGGAATGTTTTATGTGTTAAATATATGTAACCAACGGTCAAGGAGGAAAGGTTATATATATGTGTGTGGTTAAAGGGTTAGCTAAGGTTAACAAGGGTTAATGAACGTTACGAGGAGTTTTGGAGTCCAGATAGGAAGAATTACAATGAATGGTAAAAAAAAAAGGTAAAGGAAGGTTAAATCGGGGTGATTGAGTTCTAATATAAAGGAAAATGTGGGTTAATAATTAGACATGGTTAGTCTATAAATCGTTACACATGAGACTATTAAAGGGGACCTTAACCATATTTAAATGAATATTTGACTCCTTTGAGAGTTAAATACCTGGGACAAATGTACTTATGAATTTTAGATGCATACTATGGGTGTAAGCGGGGGTAACCCTGCATCATTTAGTATCAGCGCAGAATGGTAATTGAAACAATTGGTATTAAAACAAAACAAAGAAATTCTATGTGAAAGAATTGAGAACAATGTTATGTGTCAAAGATGTTTATGCAGGCAAGGAAGGATCCGATTCTAATCTGACAGATAGTAGGCACACAAAGGTGATTTGTAGCAGAACTTACAGATGAAAAAAATAGAGGAAAATCCTTTTAAGGTAGAGGTGGAATGGTGGAACATGATCATGCAGAGATCTTGAAGGTGAGGTGATACGTTCTGTTCTGATTTGATTTGAGAATGTGTGTTTGTACATTAATGCACAAGTATCAACAAAATAAGGTGTGCAGGTTTGCAACAACAAGAGAAAAGAGTGTCTGAATTGGTTCTAGAGGAAAGAACCAGAGAAATGTTAAGAGACTGATCTCAGAAGAGAGAGGCTTATTAAATCATATGTAGCAAGAAGGAGACTTGTTACTACAAAGGTAGTGTTGCAGCTCACAAAGGCAATTCAACAAAGGATGTGGGTAGAATTGCTAAGGGATGAAAAAGTTGGTAAGACTTTCTAAGTGAAAGAAGAGGTGGTCAAAACCAAGTATTTCATTGTGATTGAAATACAATAGGACAATTATGTTATTGAGAAGTGAAGATGAGTTGAAGCCTAGAAGGAGTAGAGAGAAGTATCAAAAGAGGTTCCAAAGATAGAGAACCAAGGGCTTGACAAAAGACCAAGTACAGAGGAAATCTTGGTGAGGTAAGTTACAACGACGAAGACTTGTTGTTGCAGAGGCTTTAATACAACTCATAATGAGTGAGTGAGGAGCTCATGAACATAGAGGAAAAAGAAGATGGCTAATGAAAGTCATAGTAGAGGTTCTGAGGAAGACCACAACAAAAGAAAGATGAAGAAGGAGGAGGCCAAGGCAAATGGCAAGAGGATGAGTCAAGAGGAAATTGACAAGGAAATTGCAGAGTTAAAAGAACAACTCGATGCATTAAGGAGAATAATTGAGGAAAGCCAGAGACTAGGTTGGGTCTTGAGGAAGAAGGCAATGAAGTGGCATAAGTTGCAGAGAAGGCTACAACAGAGGTAAGTGAAGTGGCTGAGGGAAAAACTCAGAGAAGATGAGTTGGAAATGGAAATGGAAGTTTCTATATGTGAAGCAAAACAGGGTGAAGTTCTGAGAGAAGATGAAGACTTCAATATTGAAACTTCAAGTGAGACCAAAGGGTCACATGGTTTTAAATCTCACAATTTGTGTATGTTTGCAGGTGAAACATATAATGAAGGACAATTTTTTGATATTGTCATAAAGGAGGAAGAAGATAAGCAGAATCTAAATTATTTTATGGAAGAAGATGAGATAGATGGGTCTCATATACAGTTGGGGAAAGATATCAAGCAACCAAGTGAAGGGCTTGAGGGGATTGAAGAGGATACCATCAAAGAATTTCTAAATCATATGAAGGATTTAGAACAACAAGGAGATATGATGGGTGAAACATCAAGTGGGACCACAAGGTCTTATGTTTTTAAGACTGATAGTTTATCTGTGGATGCAAAACAAATGAAGGAGAATACTAATGCAGATGGCGAGACAAGGATAGCTCTTGGAGAAGGTAAACAACAAGAGATTAAATGCAAACTTTAAGAAGAGAATATGTTAGCTAAAAACATAGTAAAGGATCATCAATTCACTATGATGATAGGCATAGTGGAAATAGCGATGGAAATTGTTGAGACAGTCAGTAAGAAAGAAGGACATCGACTGAAAGATGTTAAGAAGGAAGAACCTTATGCAAAGTATTTAACCTTGGGAGAAGGAACACTAACAAAGGAGTGTTTTGCAGAGGATGAGCAATCTTTTGAAACTGTCAGAAGTATGGAAGAGTATCATTCAGAAGATAAAAACTCTGAAGTAAAGGAGGATGGAGAATGTCTCTTAAATGAGAGAAGAAGTGATTTATTGCAACAGAAAGAACTTAATAATGAATTTATATTTGAAACTGTGACAACACGGGAAGAATTTCTTGTGAAATAAGGAGATGAAATTTAGTCTGAAGAGTTGATATGTGAAGCAACAGTTGAGACTGTTGAACCTTGTGATTTTCAAATTAATAATTTTTTTATAAATGTGGGAATTATAAGTGATGATGAAGTACTTGCAAAGTGTCATAGAGAAATTGCATTGTTGGAGTATTTGCTGGGAAATTCAAAGTATGATAGTGTGATTGTAGAGGAAGAAGTTCACTACAGTGAACAAGGATAGAAAGACATCATTAGAGAAGATGGTGTGGGGGAGATACTAGTTGAAAGTCTCATGAATTCTTTTGAGAATTCAAAACAACATACTAATGTGCTGACATAAGAGAAAGAAATAGAGTAGCAAACTGAATTGTTGCCAAAGGAAGATAAGGCTCAAAAGCCTTATGTTTTTCATTTTAACAAGTGTTTTGTGAGTGCAGGTTTTGTTGCAGATGCTGAAGGAAATTTGGCACAGATGAGCGGCCAAATAAATATGAAATAAGAAGATCATATGGAAGAATTCAATCCGTGGAACAAAGATTCTCAATTTCTGGAGAGGATGCTTAATAGTCATGATTCAGTGTAGACATAAATAATCATGAAAGAGAGTAAGGATGAAAGGAGGTAACAAAAATAATAGAACAAATTCGAACAGGCAAAGAACAAGTAAGAGTAAGTGATAGCATTCAACAACTTCAAGAAGAATAACAACAAAGTGAAGAGTTAGTGGACAACGACAACAACCTTAAGCAGAGAGAAGGAAATAGCAATAAGTGGAAAAGTATGGATAGAACCAAGAATATGCTAGACAGAGAGATTGAATAAATGTGGCAATTAATGATGAAGTATTCTATATGGAGGAAGATGATAACAGTGGGAAGGATGATCAATCAGGACTTGAACCTGATTGACAAAGAGAGGAAGATGAAACAAAATACAACAGACATAAAACAACAACAAAGGTGGAAGGAATTTGGCCAGTTACAAAACAAGGTATGGGATCCAGGAAGACAAAGATCAGAACCACATGATCAGGAGATCATGAATATTTTCTACTTTGGGAGTCTCATACATGAGCATTCAACCCAAGAGAAAATCATTGTATTTTAGTAGACATAGGGGGACATATGTTTTAAGGAAGTTGGTTTCCTAAGTCTCAAATTAATGTAATATTTAGACTTTTAAGTGATTAGAATAGGAATTAATTAGATGTGTGAGGATGTTTGTAAATGCTCTCGAATAAAGGAGACAATGAGTGGTTAATAATGACAAGAGAGTTAGAAGTCAATTATAACTCTAAAGGTAGTTTCATGATTCGAGGAACTAGAGAGAGTTCTTAGGAATTAATTGAAGTTAGAAGTGGACATAGAGGAAATTTAGGAGTCAGTTCATTAGATCTAATATTTGAACCAGAACTAGTTCAGCAGAACCTTTCTGGTATAAATGTAAGCCTACAGGCAGAGTAAGATGGAGGCCACTGATATTGAACATGAGGGTTGTGAGAGACAGAGAGTCTCGATTGTAACCAATTTTTCATATTTATATATATACAAGTTTATTCCATAACTGCGTAAGTGTGTGCATGAATATCGAATGATTAAATTACACGTAAGTTGTGAATTCGTAGGTTTTGTAACAGGGTTGCAAGCAGAATTTTGTAGAATACGTAGAAGAGAGAATGATTCAGGGGAATCATCACATGTCTTTGAATCCAATTGGAAGATCAGAGTGAAGCTCTAGAGAGAGACTGCGATGTGAGAATTCACAGAGGAGTTAGTTGAACAGTGGAAGTAGAAGAATGAAACCCTTTGAAGAAACCTGAACCACAGAGGAAACACTGAAGAAACAACAAAAACCATAAAGGAAAGAATGAAGGAAGAAGTGAGTCGTCAAAGCATAAGTATTGTTGGATCTTATAGATCAACGAAGCATGCGACAAGGAACGAGAACCATCGATCTCATAGATCGACGGTCATCGAATACTAAAGGAGTGCGGAGGATAATCGGCGAAGAGCAATTTGCAAAGGTAGGAAAGTGGATTTTGAGCGGAAGAAATATCATGAGTAGTATTCTTTTGTTTGACTCTGATTCCATTCATAATGCGACACATAGTAGAGAAGTGGAGAGGGGAAACCGCTTTATCGGACGGTTAAACCCCATACTTGTTGGCTATCCGAAATCATCATGAACTGTCTGATCCTTTAAGTCCAGATCAACGGTCGGCAAGTGTCGTGCAAGTTTGCTTGATTGGAACCAATAGGGTTATATATGCATGGTTAATATGTTTTGAGTTCCGAAGGTTAATCGCATATTGAAGGAGATGGGGAACCATATGTTAATGTGACCGTGAACTATGGTGATTGCGATTGTGAAAAAGTAAACCTCGGTAAATGTGCCAAGACTGTACCAAGGTGAAAAAGGTATGGTTTGCATATATTTCCTCTGTAAATGGTTATAAAGGGATTAAGTGTGGATATGTGGGGGTTTTAATATAAGTCCAACTTTATCAGAAGATGGAATGTTTTATGTGTTAAATATATGTAACCAACGATCAAGGAGGAAAGGTTATATATGTGTGTGGTTAAAGGGTTAGCTAAGGTTAACAAGGGTTAATGAAGGTTATGAGGAGTTTTGGAGTCCCGATAGGAAGAATTATAATGAAAGGTTAAAAAAAAGGTAAAGGAAGGTTAAAGCGGGGTGATTGAGTTCCGATATAAAGGAAAAGGTGGGTTAATGATTAGACTTGGTTAGTCTATAAATCGTTCTGCATGAGACTATTAAAGGGGACCTTAACCATATTTAAATGAAGATTTGACTCCTTTGAGAGTTAAATACCTGGGACAAATGTAATTATGAATTTTAGATGCATACTGTGGGTGTAAGAGGGGGTAACCCTGCATCACATCCGTAGATTACCCATCATATGTTGGGGGCCTAATGTTTATGAATTCTCCATGCAAATCTACATTGGGTTTCTTTTCATACCTACATTGAACTTTGGATGAGTTATGTTCCTCTTCATTAGATTTTCCCTTTTGACTTTCAATTTATTTTTCTGCTATTTTACATTTAAAGGTTTCAACCTTATTTTCTCCTCCCTTCGTTTCCTCCACAATAATAGATTTAGGTTTATTTGTCAGATTCTTGATTATTTATTCTTGCTTTGCACTAGCCTTTAATAATCTTTCAGGATTGGCATAGATGTTTAGTATTTCATTTTGCAACTTCTTCATCACGTTGAATAGTTTCATGGTGGGAAATTGGACCTACTAGTATAGATGAACATAAATTTCATCTTCATCAATGTGGGTACGCTCACGAGTTTCTACCATAATATCATGTCTTTATCAGATCTTCCTCCCATGTAATAACTGTGCAAGTTTAAAAAAATTTACTATTGTCCTAAATGGAATTTATGATTCGTCCAAGGCCTCAATTTTAAAATAGGCTAATACTAGATATAACGTTCATCATTAGAACTCCTTATTAATACATTCAAAGACCAAATGAAATGAATTTCCTTTTAATTTACATTAACAACGGGAAAATTTACACAACATCAACTGTTTTTTCTTTGAAAAAGTGAAATATGGTCAATCTTATTCGCATAAATGTGATGATTTACACACAAATAGTTGCACAAGCTTCCTTGAACTCACACAACATTAATTGTTTATTTATCGAATTATGAGTGGAACTTTGATTGCATATCTACATATTAAATTCTTTACTAACTCCCACCCTTCTCTTTATATGTTTATATATATATGGAGAACATTATAAACTTATAATATTTACCTTTTAAAAATCTATTTCTCTCCTAGCAATATGTGACATAATTAATTGGCCTTCACTAGTTCCACCATTCATGTCTTAAGTTATATGGTATGGTTATATTGTAGAGTTTTTTAAATTGTTTATGTTTTGACTTCGCCATTACTAACATGACTATAAATTCGTAGTAGAGATAAAAGTCTTATTAACCTTCTACATGGTTAATGTTATATCAAGACTACCCCGACTAGTGATAATATTGATGTATACCTTACTATTATCACCACGATGGATCTTATGACCATTGTGATTTAATGTTTGAACGGTATATACCTTTTGCAAGATGTGGTCCACATGATTTTTCATGTGGAAACACATTGGAAAGTTGTCATTGAATGCATTGTGTTTGAAGTGTCTAAAAATCAATGATACAAGCACTCCAGGGTTTGGATCAAAGCGAAATAAGGTTTGGGGTTGTTTTTTCATAAATACCATCACCCTCACCTCCATTCCTATCCCATTTTCTCCTCCCTTTGCTTCAAAGAGAGTTATGAAATTCCAGGGTTTCTCTTAACATTTTCCCTTTGAGGTTTTCCTCTTCAACTCTAAATCCTACTTTCTATTCAAGTTTCGAGACTTTCATTACTTCGATGAGAAATTATTGTTAACAGACTAAGGTTATTTGTCTTCCAAGTTAATATTTATTCCATTTTTCTTTAACAATTCATATGGAAACTTTTTTGTTGTTGTTGTTCTATCGCAAATCCTTAGGGGACATTTCCATTATCTTTTATTATGTTATTCATATTCTTTTTATTACATTTTCTTACTTAGTTACCATTCTCTGATGGTTGTACTAGACCAGGGTTTTTACGGCTGGCTAAATTTTGATTCTAAGGGTCACTAGGGCTAAATTCCCACCCTACACACTTCAAGAAAAACCATATTGGCCCAACCCAAATTGATTCTTATGTCTAGTATCATCTAATTTTATTTTTTTCTTCTCATTTAAAGTATTTTTCTGTGTATATAGGTGTAGGATGGTAGGTCTCGACATCTTATTTAACTTAAGGTACAAAGGATGTCCTTAATTGAATAGTGATAAGGCTTTAGTTTAATGCTTCCAGCTTCTCATTTTACACATTCGTTTCATCTAACGAGGATTCTAATTTAATCCTTTGTCTTTTATAGGTTTAAAAAATTTGGATTCAGTCTGATTGTTAAGGGTTTCTTCTTTTAGGAGTCGCTCATCGAACTACTAGTAGCTAGGTTCTTAAGCGGTCTTTTATTCTTTTACAAGGTTCTTCGACTATGCCATCAAGACCCTTTCTTGGGTTTTATGTGTTAGGGTTTGCACAAAATTGGTTCACTTTAATTGTTATTTAAGCCTTCCATCTGGGTGACCCCTACACATGTTCAATGGACTATTATGGCCACTTTATTTCTTACATGTTTATTGTTTGACATGCATGGTTTGTCACCCGAAATGCATTGTTTTTCTATGAAAATAGCCATAAGTTTGTCTTGGTTTTTGCTTATGGTTTTTCTCACTTACAATGGATGTTGTAACACTTGATGCATTTAATATAAATTGCCTTCATAGGATTACTTATAGTGCTTTGTCAAGGACTATCCCTTTGGTCTATCGGTGTTTATAAAATTTGATATTTTATTCAAAACATTTTATTTTGGTAACATGAAAAAAACACTATATTCATTTTTTGAAGGGATTCTTCTACAATTGGTATTTAAGTTTTTCATTTCAATATCATTGTAAATAATATAGAAATGGAAGGGTACATTTTTATTTATCTCTTATAGTTTCTAAATTTTTGTATACATACTACTCCTTTGTCTATTTTAGAACACCAATCTACTTGTATGGTTTCTTGATAGAAACGAAGATAATCATTGTGTGGTTCACTTAATTTCTTTCAAGAAGAACTATATACTCTCTTTCTTTTTTGCTTTATATATATATCTATATATATATATATATATATATATATATATATATATATATATATATATATATATATATATATATATATATATATATATATATTAAATTTATGTGCATTATGTACATTTTGTATGCTATATGTATGCATGTGTTTCTTTTTAATTTGTGTTTACTGTAGAACCATAGTCCAGGAGACTTCGTGGGGCCTATTACAAGACTTCCCTCTCTTCGTGTGATCTAAATATCTAGAACCTAGGGTTGTTACCAAACCAGAAAAGAGGGTGGAAATATTGTCACCTTCTTTTGGAGTAACTAACCTGAGTTCATTTTGTATTTATTAAATAATTTATACATAAAAACCATAATCCACATACATACTTTATTTGCAAAGTATGTTGAGAACTCCATTTTTTTTTTAAATCATTATAACTCGAAAAATCCTAACTGATAAAATAATTAAGGAAATCATCTTTATTACCCTTTTGTAGCGGGAACCTTCAGCCGTGTAGTAGAACATTTCTAGAATTCCATGTAACATACACCTTGTTCATCAATTTAATCGTCATGTTCATTGATGTAGTCTCACTTCTTTCAAGTTAGACTATGCAGCTCTATATTTTATCATAAGACTATATTCTACATCATAATTCACACAATACCCAATATTATGTTAATTCTAACAAGATACTTGTCTAGTCTTCTCCTCAGAATGTGTAAAGAGCTATCATGGTTCTCCCAATTGTAAGTTATTTTCCTTAACCAGCTACCCCTAAGGTCTCCTCCTTTATGCCAAAAGAATATTTCCATAAATTCTTTTACAAAATTATTTCTCCTAAACCCTTAAAGAAGTTTCCCAATTTTCTTTGTTGGGTTCAACCAGTATTTTTCTCCCACTAGTTATAGTTAGAAATCATTGTCTTTCTCTCCCACAAGATTGCAAAAAAAAGGATAGTTTCATGGAATTTATCTCTAGCCATCTATATATATATATATAGATATTCTTGATGGTTTGTCCTTTCCTATTCAGTTGAATAATACAAAATGGATAAATTTGTTTCTTTTGTTTGTTCCCTCTTCTTGGGCCTAACTAATTCCAATTGTTTCCCTTATAGTTAGGAGTTGAGTCCCACCTGATAGCCCTTAACACATTCTCAAGAGTGTTAACTATGAAAAGAAAATCTAATTTTTAATTACAACAAAATATAATATTTACATCAACCTGTCTTTCCACATATTTTTTCTATATTTTGCAGTCACATTAAAAGAAATAAAATCCATGAGTAATTAAGCAAGGGCATCACATGATGTATGCCAAAAATTGCAATTCTTCCCTCGCTTGACGATTGCTCTCTTGAAAGCATGAAGGATCTAATGAGAGGCAAGAAAGAAACTCCTCCATCTCAGGTTCTAGTACACACTCCATTAATTATTTTGTATGTCTCTTTTGTTTCTTTGGAAGATTGGAAAGGATGGTCAAGGAGAGTTCATGGGTCTTCTTCATGATATGGCTCTACTTCTAGCTATTTCTCATTAATATCTTTCCCTTCTCATTCTCCTTCAGACATAATTACACACTTGATAGCTATTAGGATTTTCTCTTCTTGAGATGTAGATATGCCCTTACTTAGGATTCAAGAGATGTCTTGGAGTACCATTTTCTATCAAGAATTTTAGCAACATTATTCTATCAGTTTGTTGATCCTATTACCACACATATTAGTGTATGGGGGCTCTTAACACACCCTAAAACTAAAAAAACTTTAAAGAAATAAATAAAATATGAAAAAATGAAACAAATTCAAGGACAATTTTTTCATGTGCTTGGAGGTTCTCATGCTATCAAGGCTATGTTGACATGATTTATCTATCCTTTCCATGAACCAAACATGCATTTCATAAAATAAATAAAGAGTTCAAAGAAGAAAAAGAACCCCCCATATCTTGATGATTTTTACTTAGTAGTATCAACAATCCTACATTTACTGTTAAAAATCACACCAAACTTAAAATGGAAAGACACTTTATAGGAAAATTAAAGGAAGAAAATAATATCGCTATACCCTGATTATTCAGACTCAATAGTGTCAACAATATGGCATTTTCTTGTATTAAACTACAATACGTGACCAACATGCCAAGGGATTGTGTGGAACACCTAAGGTAGTAGCACAAATTCTTACCTTTCATCTTACCTCCCCTCCTCGTCTAAGACTTAAATTCTATGGAATATGATAAAAAAAAAGTCAGGTAACCAACGTTCTATCCCTATGGCACATCCCCAACAACGATGCCAAAATGTTGGGTGGTATAATTTAAAAAATGATTAATCAACATTTATTTGATCAATGTAGGGTCATAGACTTAGAGACACTACAAAATTTGTGTACAAACCTACAAAGCTAAGGATCTATATATCTGCCTAAGCAAGTTTCACATAAGGGCAACATTAAGGCCTATATCGCTTTGATCTTGGTTAGAGAGTTATCTCTTGGACTACAAATGATCAGAGTACCTTAAGTGACGATCCTCTACTCAAAACAATTGATGGATTTTAACTAAAGGCCCACTAATACATTAGTGTTGGTTCCTCTTGGGACAATTTTCATAATGTCCTATTAGTTATCTATTGGAAAAAAACATCAACCTCATTGTTGATTTTGTGCACTCGTGATGATAAAGGGAACCTAGGTCTGATTAAGAAACTTCCAATTAAAAAGGAAGCATTATTGGCATGTACCTTTAGAGGTAAGAGGTGATTTTTCCTCAATATCCCCGTGGTTGCCCCACTACCAAGCATTCATTTATGATTTAGGTATGAGTTAATTGGGAAACATCATGAAATCAAACACTGTTTGAAAATGCTAAGGCTACTGATATTCTATGAATATCGTTGGTTATTAGGCAATGTACATAGATCCTTATTTTATTAAGAGGAACAAAATATTATCATTACTTCAATGTTAGAAATGAAACCAATAGAACTTTCAACCTATGAACAACACATAGGCTCTCTTGATGCAATTCATACATAGAATATGAAAGGATTTGGTGTAAACACTCTTGGATAAATTAAACCTATACATCAACGCTCGCAAAGCGCAATTAATAAATATAAATGAAACACCATAAATCCAATAGTGTGATTTATACATATATAAGACAGAGTTACCCTGCATTAGTGAGAATACACCATGATAAAAGATCTTAAAATATAATCCTTTAGTCAATCATAAAGATGGTGCTACCATAAACTACCAATTCATTTATTAAATCAGAGGAGACAAGATGAATTCTAATATGTGTGATCCTATATCAAATTTGAGGAAAATACTCAAAGATGTATCAAATAAGAACCATAACCATGCAAACAATCATTAACATGTCATTTCAACCAAAATGAATATGACTATTTCTTAGCCACTCCTACCTATGGAGGTAACACTATTATGTCATCAAAGCCTCAAATTTGGAAGAGAAGTCTCGTATGAAGTCTCAATTTTCCCTTTATTAACAACTTTTATTCACTTAGATCCACTACTGACTAATTTTACCTAATGGTAAAGATGCAGAACTAGTCATATTGTGTGATTGGCATATGGTTTCCATTATGGGATGGCCAACTTAATTGGGGCCCAGGTCCATTAGAGGAGCATTATGACACCATACAGGTGAAGAATTCTAAGACATGATACTTGTATCACTTTAAAAGCATCATTCCATTCCATGGGAATCCATAGTGCCCTAAAAATCTACAATTTTCCCCACATTATTCATGACATGATGTACTTGGATCAAAATGGACCCCAGTGGATTAGTAGTATATACAGGATCTGGTAGTTGATTTGAGGCATGTATAAGGTTTTTCTCACCCTTGATACATGTGAGGGCTAGCACCATTCTTTGATCCCTCAACATTGGGGTAGAAGTAACCTATCCTATCACCAGGAGACTTGTGTGACTCTTTTAAGCCCCAAACATAAAACTAGGATCCACATGATGTTTTTCTTGGAGATTTATGGGCCAATCTCGAGATCTATATTTTTAGAGCCCTCTACACCTGACATGGCAGTGGAGGAGCCCAATGCGTTCCCTAAAATGGCCTACACGTGAAAGATGTGAGCATTTTGGTCGCTTTTGTGGGTTATTTCTTATGTTTTACATTAGCTATGAGGTTCCCTTATAACCTTGCCTAATTTTTCCCGTTATTGTATGACTCAAGGGGCTTTATGTTAAAACTAGATATTATTAGACATATATAAATAAGATAACAGTCACTTCATTATCTCATCATCAACACTTGGAGAATTTGGAGCTCATAAGAAAATTCACACTTGTTCCTTCTTGGCTATTGGAGATTCTTGGAATGAATTTTGATGTTTGGAAGCTATTTTGGATTGTATTTGGAGATATTTCTTTTATGAATGGATGGATATAATACATATCATATTGTAAGTACATATTATTTAATATTATCATTTTGAATTGATTGATGCGTGGCTTCTGGATAATGCTTGATTATGCCCTAATCTGTTGATTTTTTTTAAAGGATATTTAGTTTATAATTTCATATGTAACTCATTTTATAACAAGTAATTAATATTCCAAGAAGAAAAATTCCTATAACTCCCCATCAAAATGTTATCATTGAGTGGGTAAATGCTAGAAATATGATACCTAGAACATCAAATTTCAACCTCTTTAGCAACAAATTTGGCTTACCTCTTACATCCTTGAATGCCTATGCCTAAAGGAAAAGGCACTAGTCCAAATGTTTGATGATCAACCTTAAAGAATTTCCATAATACATTCTTGTCAAATTGGATCCTTTTAAGGATAGGGTGAAAATTTAGGGCTTCAAACGAAATTTTAGGGAGGGTTATTTTTGGGGATTTGAAAGTCTAAAAATCAAGATATAGGCCTAGGATACCTAGCTTATCAATTTGGTGGACATCGACAAAAATTTCATGCACAAAATCTCTCACTCTAGTTGTTTCTCTAAGAGGGAAACCCTAGTTTCTTTTCCCCTCAACACGCTGAAGTATATATGAAGAATCCTTTTCTTTTAGTCCATGACTTTGTGAATACCTATCATCATCAAAAATCTCAAAACCATAGGTCTTTTTCCTTCTTTTATAGGACTTTTCCTAGAAAGTGATTTTCTTGCTTGAAGCCTTGTAACTTTATTGTGCCTCTCTTTGAATGAGCCTAGGTAGAGATACTTTGTACCTTATCATTAGCATATCAATTTTAAGTGATATCTCTCATTACCATGATTACTTGTATCGCTAAAAATCCGTAAAGAGTAGCGGGTTTTGAGTAAGGTGACATTTGGCTTCTACCCCATTATTAGCACTTTGTCAAGGTCTTTCCTTATATGGTTTCCCTCTCCAAGGCCTGCTAGATTTTATGGTAACAAACACATTTGCATGGATGTCAATAAGATGGAATTGAATACCAACCACTACCTCAGAGGTTGAAATACCTCTCGATGCTTCTTTCCTAAGCACTTATAGAGTGTGAGGAATACTTACCCCTAATTCTCTTGCTTAATTAAATGAACGTGAATATCACAATGCTATAATTCTAGACAAAGTTCATGTGACCAACCAACTAAAATTTTGGTATCCCAACAAAAGTATCCCTTGTCACATGTTGTTTGTGATCTCTTGTTCCATATTTCTACCTAAAATATATCTTTAGATTAAAAGCACTCATAGTACAAAATGCATAAGTCATAGAAAATTCAAAATTCCCTACCTTTTTCATTGTTTATTTCTAGAAATACGAGAATATGCCACAAATATTCATAATAAAATTTCAAAACTATATAAATATGCTTATGCAAATTACAAATTTATAATTTGTTTTGCTATTTTTTCATATAATGAAACCCATTAGTTCTAAAAAGATTTGTTATTTTTTGCTACGAACTCTTTTCATTTGTTAATGATTTTATTTTTTAATTTTTCTTTTTCTTTTATTTTTTTAATTGGTTAAACAACTAAAGTAGGCATCTTAATGGTTTAAAAAATAAAAAAAATCATTTCAAATTTGTTAAGACTTTGAAGTACTTCACCGAGAGTTAAGGTACTAATCTCAACATTCATTATGTTCATTAATTTTTTTAAATATAAAATCATCCTATGTCTTAAAGGAAAAATGTTCTTGTATATCACTATTAATCATTCATATAGATAGATATAATGTTTTAGTTCCATCTGCAAGGTATTAAAAGGTACTACAAAGTAAAATAGTAATATTAGAGAATACAAAAAATAATAATAAAATTTATATATTTTAAAAGTTTAATCAATTTGTTACATTTCATTTTTTGCATTGAAAATAAGATTTTTCTAGTTATCTAAAAATATCTATTCATTACATTTGGCATGAAAAAAGAAATTTTCATTTGATTTCACTGACCTAATATTGTATATTAATTAATGGCATTCTTTTGTGGTTTTAAATAAATCACTATCTCATTTTGTGAAAGAATTGACCATTTTTTCCCCTCAATGTTTATTACAAACACCACTTTGAATTAGATCACAATATCTATGGATTACATAGTAGATGGAAAAAAATAATTTTTATATTTTAGTTCTATCACTATAGTACTAAAATGTTGTATCAATATGAACATATAGCTTATACTCTCCATAAAAATAAAATATCAACATTTGAATATATAAACATTAATATGGTTATGAAAAATCAATAAATAAAATTTATTTATTTGAAAATTTTAATTAATTTGATACATTTCAATTTCTTTCTTGAAGACAATATTCTTTTTTAGCCCTCACAAAATATCTATCCAATTTAAGGTATGTTTATATTTTCAAATTTATATTACATTTCGTATGCTAAAAGAGGTTGTCATTAGCTTGCACTAACCTAATATTATAATATTATATATTAATTATGAAAATGTTTTTTGGTTTTAAATAGGCTACTGGCTAATTTTATGAGATAATTGATCATCTTTTCTATCCCATATTTATTACAAACTAAAAAAAATAGATTACAATATCTACAAATTATATTGTGGTGATGAAATAATAATTATCGCATTGTACATCAATGACTTGGTTATTACAAGAACCAATGTTTTAAAAAGTAATTGTCTTACTTTTGACCCCTTTGGTAGAATTATTATTTTGTTAGATCTTAGGATTTTGTGATCCATAATGTAGTAAGCTTGTCTTCCGGATTAATCACATCATTATTATTTGGTCGGCATTTTGAACCAAATAATGTGGTTCATCCTTAGGAGAAAGGTGAAAAAATCCAAAGATCCTAATGAATAAATAGCAAGGATGCATCACGGATTAGAATTAGTTGTTAGAAACTAGCCGTTAGGAAATTAGTTATTTAATTAATAAAATGAATATATTTTTATTTTTGAAATCTATTCAAATGACTAGTTGTTATAAAATTAATCGTTAATTATATTTAATTATTTATAAATATTGAAAATATTACTTATTATAATAACCCATTAAGAAATTATTAATTAATAAAATAAAAAATACTAGTAATATAAATTAATAAATCAATAAATGGAATAATAAAAATATTATATATATATATATATATATATATATATATATATTCAATAATTATATAAAAATAAAAATAATATTTAAGAAATTATCTAAAAGTAAAATAATTACCAATAGTTTAAAAATAAAATAAAATCAATCAAGATAAAAGAACTCAAATCCAACTCTTACTTAATTTTCACCCATCATCCCTATTGAGATTTTTAGCATGTTTCTCAATCTCAATAGCCTCTCTTAGCTTCCTATGGTGGAAATGATCAACCTTGGCAATGACCCTTGCCTCCTCAATGCAAACATGGTGCTTATACTTCTCTGCATGCTCTGCAAGAGCTGAGGAGCGAGATCGGTTGTGCCTGATGTCTGCAACATGCTCTTGGATTCCTTTTTTAATAGAGCAATCAGTGTCCCCAATGTAGGGAATCCCACATGAACATGGGATCGAGTAGACACCTTTCATGTCTTTGGGGTCAATAGGGTCTTTAACTGATCCGAGATAATTCCTAATGGTATTAAGGGGCTTGAAAGTAGAGGAGACATTATTCTTCTTCAGAATATGGGAAATCTTGTTAGTAGTCCCCTGGATAAATGGGAGTTGCACCTTAGAGATTGGGTCTTCACTAGGAGGCTTAACCCTCGACTCTTTACGGGCTCTTTGGAAAGCCTTGAGGCCTTGAGACCTGCTATAGCCATTATTTTCAAAAACTTTAAGAAGATGAGATTTTTCTTCTTCAAGGTGCATCTCATCTAAAATTCTTAAAGCACGGGTGGCTAGAGTACTAAGAACCCCTAGCTTTTGCACTGGAAAATGATGAGAACTGGAATGAAGATATTGCTCTGTGTGCATTTTCTTGTGAAAGACTTGGTGAGAAATAGAACCATTATTCATCCTGGATAGAAGGATGTCTAAGAAAGGAAGATACCCATTCACTTCAACGCCCATCATGAATTTGATATAGCCTGATTGAGAATTAAGATGGTAAAGAAACATATCTAATTTTTCGCGACCATGAGGCCAAATGACACAAGTATCATCTACAAACCTCTTCCATTTCTTAGGGTGAAATGGAGCTGAAGCCAATGCCTTAGCCTCAAAAGACTCCATGAATACGTTAGCAATGATAGGGGAAAGAGGATAACCCATGGCTACCCCACAACTTTGTTTAAAGAACTCACCTTGAAAACTAAAGAATGTAGAGGTGAGGCAAAGGCCAACTAATCTAGCAGTGTCATCATCTGTGATCTTATTCATGACATCAACGACCTCTTGAATAGGAATACAAGTATAAATGGAGACAACATCAAAACTTACTAAAAAATCACTAGGTTCCAGCTTAATATCCTTCAATTCATTAACAAAGGAAGCCAAGTCCTTAACAAAGGAATTAGTGTGACCAACGAGAGGTTTGAGATTTTGAGCTAAGAACTTAGCTAGACGATAAGTAGGTCCACCCATTGCGTTAACAATAGGTCTTAAGGCAACCCCAACCTTATGAATCTTGGGAAGGCCATAAATCCTAGGGGTAAGGGCATTGCTTTCAATAAGTTTCTTACAAAGAGGTTTAAGGGCATTAATGGAATTAATGGCAGCTAATATTTCTTTGTTAACTTTTTTAATAGGATTCTTATTAAGCTTGATGTAACTACCACTATTATAGAGATGGCCAATCATTTTATTCGTATAGTCTGATTTATCAAGAATGATAGCTGCTCTGCCTTTATCAGCTTTTAGGATGACAATGTCAGGGTTTTCCTTTAAAGCTTTAAGGGCAAGAAAATCTTCTTTGCTAACGTTTCTTTTGGGAGGTTTAGCCTTCCTAAGAACGATAGCACAGTCCTGCCTTATAACCTATTTAACATTATCAAGAAGGTCCTTGATACCAAATTCAATGTTGCAAATAATGTCATTAATGGGAATCTTATTGGGGGCAAGGGCAAAGTTAAGGCCCATGCACATTAGCATACATTTCATCTAGATTTTGTGTATCATCTAAAAAAATTTACTTGAGACATTAAGTTTGGTATATTATTATAATCAAAGCATGATGCAAGTGTAGAGAAACCCATTACATCTACTAAGATGAAGCATGCATATCTTCATGGTCATTATTTGTAACAATTGGTACATGACAATTTTGTAAATCTTATTTACTAGGGATAGATGAGTGGGATTCTTATATATTTATGGACCCTATATTTGAAGTTAGTTTTGTGAAAGAATATGTTATGCCCAAGCTTTAGGAAGATGCAATTATAGTGCGTTGCACATATGTAATTTCACCATTTTTATTATGTTCATTAGTGGTTGTTCGAACAACAAACTAAGTACGTTCATCATACTTTTATATCTTCTAAAGGTAGCCAAATAATTATTATCTAGAAGAGTTGATTGAGTGGTTGACTATGCAATTTCCTAGTGAAAAATCTAAATGGAAGTACCAATCTAATGCACATTGCATGGTAGTAATCAAAGAGTTACTATACACCATCACCATATTAAGCGTACCATTACTTCCTCATTTCAAGTAAGTTTGTTACATCTTTGTACTATATAAGATGACCTTAGTGGTAGATCTAGAAACAAATATGTATTATGTATGCTAATATCCTTCTTTCTCATACTCCTATTTAGGTTGAGCTATGGTCATATGTGTGCCAATATCCTTCTTTCTCATACTCGTATGTAGGTTGAGCTACGGTCATATGTGCGCCAATATCCTTCTTTCTCATACTCCTATGTAGGTTGAGATACGGTCATATGTGCGCCAATAAACTTCTTTCTCATACTCCTATGTATGTTGAGCTACGATCAATTGTGGTTAATTGATCTCATTGGGTCTTTATACAACCCCTCTTCTTAAGATACCTCTCTTTCAATTTAGCCTTGCTCTATGTAAGACCTTATTGTGTTGGTCTAACTTTCTAGAAATAATTTCTAATTAACCATTTCTTTCATGCTTAATTGACCTAACTAGACCATTTATTATATTTAAAATATCAAAAAATAGATGCATCTTGTTCTAATATTTTTTAAGCATTTCATTATATATATTTTTTTTTAAAGGTGGAAAAATCTATCAAACTCAGTTGTCAAACTAACAGTGAGGACAACCATCTCTAGCTGCTATCCGCGAATGTCAGTGTTGACGCATCACTGTTATCAAGGAAAACCATGCCACCTAGAATAACCCGGTGGTGGTCCATAAGGGAGCAGGCTTTCACTCCTGCGAGATGTCTCTGGGTCTTGGGCCATTAACATGTTTCATTACGTCCAAAGAAGACGAGCTCTTAGCCAAGCAGAAATAGTTTTAAGGCATACTCCAAGCTGGAGCATTTCATTATACATCACAAAAACAAAAAAACATATAAATTATAAATCTTTTATTATGAAAAAAAAGAAATTGAATGTATAAATATTTTTACACTTTATCTTAAAAAATTAAATATATAAATATACATGCGAGGGAGGTGATTGAATATATTAATACTTCAATATTTTATAATAAAAAGTTGATTACTAAGAAATTTAATTATAAAAAATTGAGTATAAATAAAATGTTAAAGACTAATATAGTTAAAATTCAAGGATAGTACTATTTTATTTGGACTTGCCTAGGTAAGCTATAATTGGGTTCGTATGGATTTTCTTCAATTTTACTGATTTTTTTTCTTTTAAAAGGAAACAAAAAAATCGAAGAAAATCCATGGGTTCGTAGGGATTTTCTTCAATTTTACTGAAACAAAAAAAAATCGAAGAAAATTCATGGGTTTGTATGGATTTTCTTCAATTTTACTGTTTTTTTTTAATTTAAAATTAGAAAATTTAATACCATAAAGAAATTAGGGTGTACTTAAAATTATAAAATTTATCAACTATAATTTAGTTTTCCAAAATTCCAACGAAATTTCATCACAATCAAAATTCATTTTTTTAATCTAAATTGTTAGATATTTAAACTAGGGTATTTTGTTTTTATCGTAATTGTAAAATCATTGAAAACTAAGCCACTCTTCGTCAGGGAAATAATGTTTTTAACTATTTATAAATGTGTGTACACAGCATATTGTATCAGTGTGTTCACAAGTAATCGTTTACACTAACATTTTACCATGAGACAAAAGTTTATGTGTGAGTCACATCGACTGCGCAACAAAATGCGACTCACATATTAATAGTTGCTTATAACCGTGACTAACTAAATTAGTTATTAGGGATAATGAAACATGTGATATATTCAAATATTTCACCGAATGCGCTTCTATATCGACCCCAGGTGGATGTATCCATGCTGAGTCGTGGATGTACCGTTGCTGTGAAAGGAGCGCGCAGTAATGGAAACCAAAGGTTGCAATTTCAATTGAAAAATGGTTTTGAACGTGGGTGGATCCCTGTAACGTGGCATCGGTCAGTGCGTGGAAGGGTGAGAGCCATAATGGCGTTTTCATGGGACTATAATAGTCACAGCCCACTAACTTTTACCCACCTATTATCTCCCCAACAACAACGGTGGCTGGTGCAACGCACCCCTACAACATTTCGATACCTGCTTATCTAAAAATTGTCAAATACAGGAGCGGGATTGTTCCCATCGTCTACAGAAGGTAATTAATTGGCACGCGATCTTTATTTGCTAATTAATGAATTCAAAATCAAGTACCTAGAATTGATTTCCATGAGGTTATGCATGCAATGGAGGTCCTCTGTCTGAGAAAGGGAGGAATCCGATTTACAATCAATGAATATGTCATTTTCTAAATCAACTACTGTGGATTCTTTATCATCGATTAATTCAAGAATCTGGAATGTTTGAGATTAGTTAGTCAGATATATTAATATTTATGGAACAGGAAATCTTGATCATCTCTTCCATTGGGACATTGTTATAAATAGTTCTGATAACCGAGACAACATAAATTAGAACTAGCCCACTCTCTCATTCTGGGTCAATTTAGTGCCTATGGAATTTCAAGTTTCCCGGTTTGGATTGTGCGATTAGCGATATTTAATCATTTTTTAGGCCACATTGAGTGTTGGTTGATGTTAAAATATTAAGAATGGCGGTATTTGGAATTAGGAAGCAGTTGTGTATATCCAGTGGTATGATAAGAGGGAAGGACTATCAAAATCCGTGACACTATCTGAATATTTTGGCCTATTCTCAATGTTGAATTGTGATGGGTTGTCAGTGTCCCAACGTTTTGATATTCGCCGGAGTTATTTCTATTTCTATTTCAAACAATTATATAATTGGGTGTTAGTTTCGAAGCTGAGTTGATTTTAGTTCTTGCTTCTTTTCATGAAAGTTAGAGGTAGCGTGAAGATCAATTTCAATTAAAATGGCACGATGGGTGGTGTCAGTATGTCTGCCAAAAACGGGTCTGACACTTTATATTGGATAGTTTATAAAAAATATATTGAGGAATTTTTTAATGAAAATGAATAACAATGAGTTCCAGCTGAAGCATGTAAAAGAAAACGAAAGGGTTTAAGTGGGTAAAATAACAATCGAGAAGATCATTTCATAAGCATCCTCAGCAGAAGCAAATATGAGTTGAAGCTGAGGTCATGGATAAAATAGATATACCATTGAAAATTTATTGCCTTATTCAATATGGACGTTAGAAGAATTAAAACACTTTTTATAGAGTTTGTTGAACTAAATTCCAGACCTAGTTTTTCCAAACACATAAACAAATTTTGTTAGTTCAATCAAGGCGTCTTACTAATAACAAGTGCTGCATGCAGCCGGTAGTCCGTTCCGGGCTCTGCCACAACAACACAATACAAACGTTCTGTACAACATGTCTAAACTTTCTGTTTCGCTGCGTTAAAAGATCTTGCTGTCTGCATCACACAATCGCATAATTCACTTAATCGAATTTCAAAGGAAATACAATTTTCATATTAATTTAATGCGTTCATAGAAGGCTCTCACAAAGGCATCTTATTCCAGAAAAGAGAAAACAATCGTAATAAAACATCGCGTGTGTTGGACAAGTTTAATTATTAAATACAAATTATATAATTTAATATTTCAAAATGAACATGGGTGTACTCTTCAAATGAAATAGAAAGAGTAATGAACTTTTATTTTTATGTAAGCGTAATTATGGCTAATTAGATATATATTTTTTTATTTTGGAAATTTTATATAATATTTGTGATATATAATTTTTTTTGTTATTTTTTAATAAGTAGTTTTTATTTATGTAGACTGAATATTTTAAATCTTTATATTACAAATCTTAATAAATGTAGTTTAATAATCCATTTATTCCATATATTGTTGTATCAATTTAATATGTTATAGAAGTTGAATGTTTGGGGTATTGATCGTTTCATAAACTTAATCTTTTAAGCACTCATGTTTCAGATCTAAACCAACTTTGCTCATTTACATAACAGTCACGCTTTCTAGGATAAAAAAACTTCAGTTGTTCTCTGGAGAATTTGGGAACTATTGATTCTGTCCTTGGAAGAGAGCGCAGAGAAACAGCTCTTTCCCGTGAGGTCTTTATTTAAACGCTGGAGACTGTGATGCAGAGAAGTTAAAAGAATTAGATATTATTTTAAATGAAGAGAGCTAAAGAAATCAATGCTGCCCTTTCAAGAGCTTTCAATAGACTTTTGGAATAAGTTACAAAATTAAAAAATCAATTCTGCATTATGAATATCAAATTCTTAGACTTTTGGAATAAGTTACAAAATTAAAAAATCAATTCTGCATTATAAATATCAAATTCTTGTATTTTAAAACAACGAATTCATTAACTTTTATTTCAGAATGAACAACTAAACTTACACTTTTTGGAATAAGTTACAAAATTAAAAAATCAATTTTGCATTATGAATATCAAATTCTTGTATTTTAGAATGAACAACGAATTCATTAACTTTTATTTCAGAATGAACAACGAAACTTTTAACTATATCATGTATTTAAAGTTTAGTGTCAATGAAAAATTAAATATTGAAATACAGATTCAAATAAAAATATGAGATCTTGAAATACCAATACCAAAAATTGAAAAATTGTATAGTTTAATTATGCATATAGACTTGAAATACCAATACCATAAAATAATTTGAAATGTAAAAATTGTATGGTTACAAAATTTGAATACCAATACCAAAAATTGAAAATTTGTATAGTTTAATTATGCATACAGACTTGAAATACCAATACCATAAAATAATTCCAATACCATAAAATAATTTGAAATGTAAAAATTGTATGGTTACATTACAAAATTTGAATAGTTGAAATAAATATTGAATACAGATTAAAAACTGAAAATTGAAAATTTGAGAACTTGAAATAGGAAATTGAGAACTTCAAATACAGATTTGAAGAACCAATTAGATATAATTGAAAAGAAAAAATTGAAAAAAGATTTCAAAATCGAAATATTTGCGGAGGATGTTTTTAATATTTTTCAAAAGAAGAAAATTAAAGGGAGGATCATTGATATTGATGACTCAATGAAGAAAAGAGAGAAAAAAAAATGAAAAAAGATTTCAAAATTGAAATATTTGCGGAGGATGTTTTTAATATTTTTTCAAGAGAAGAAAATTAAAGGGAGGATCATTGATATTGATGACTCAATGAAGAAAAGTGAAAAAGTTGACAATGCGGGAGAAAAATAAATAAGCATGGAGAATAATTCAATCATCATGTTAGCCTTTATGAAATTAATACATTGTAACATCAGTAGGCTTAAGGAAAAGAATACAACGAATATTTTACAAATTTGTGTTAGCCTTTATGAAATTAATACATTGTAACATCATCAGTAGGCAGAAGGAAAAGAAGACCACGAATATTTTCCAAATTTGCATTAACGATCAGTCAAAGATTTTGACTTGCAATAAGGATTTGAAATTCTAGGTCTCGTCTATTCCTTTCCTATATGCCCACTAATCTCGATAGGTTATGTTCACGCGGTACATTTTTTTTTATGTATAGCCAAAAGAAAACACTGCCCAAAAACCCAGCATCCACGTTTTGATGCTGTTCCGAGGTCTTAACGAGAGTCATTCGTAACTCATGTTACATAGGCATTTCGTTATGTTTGTATTTTCTGATTGTAATTAAGATATTTTAACAGGTTTCAATTTTTCTAATGAAAAGATTTACACTTTACTTGGTAGTGAATAATCAAGAAAGAGAGATACGTGAAGATATTCTATTAGTCTAATTCCGTTTTTTTGCTTCAAAGGATATATTGTATTATTTTATTTGAGTTCATTAAGCGTGTAGTCAAAAAAAAGAGAGAACCTGCTTTGATGGTGACTATGAAAGGAAACAAAATGAATTTGGAATTTGGTCGCTTATTAGTCCTTTATTAAGTAAAGGGAACACATCCGGCTACCATATAAATGGTGGGCATTAAATGAAATGAGAAGACTCTTCCAAACAGGAAAACTACAATTTCATAGCGGCTTAAGTTACTCCCTTGTTTATTTAGTTACTTAGACATAGTATCTATATTTTCTGGTCGTTGCACACTTAAAAGTTGTTGCCCGTTGCGAAATAGCCTGTCCACACACCATTAACACATGGATTAGATTCATCAGTCAGTATGGATTAGCCCGTTTTAAGAATAAATATATATAATTTACAGTAGCGAAGGTGGCAGACTAGATGTTGGATCAACATCAATAAGAAATGACATCGTGAATAAATGAAAGAATGTGTTAGTCCACAGAATAATGACAGCAGCATCCTACATACAGCTACAGGAATTAATTACTAGAGTTTAATATTAAATAGCGTTCATCAATCGATAGAAATACTTACGAGAACGACGATGAACGTCGCAGCGGAGGGGAGGCTGGCGGACGTTGCAAGTTTTTGGGAGCTATGCAGCTCTCTCCTCCGCCGCCTCCTCCTCTTCTCTTCCACGCGATTCCCGGCGGCGGTGGCCTCAGAATCCATGAAGAGGTCCTCCATGGTTGAATCATACGATTGAGATTGATGGAGAACTTCCTATATGGCTCGGCATCGGCATTGTGGAGACATTCTTTCCAATTCCTCGCAACATCTCTCCGATGGCTACTCTCTCCGTCTTTGCAAATAGTCGCGACACTGAGACAGTCGCCCCAGATCGCAAGATCGTTGTTTTTGCAAGCCCTCTCCATACATCATGCCTTCACGGGCATCAACAGTTGGGGCGCCCCATTAAAGGAGGAAGAGAAGGGTTACACCTAAGCTCACCCAGGGCGCCCCATTGAAGGAGGAAGAGAAGGGTTACGCCTAAGCTCACCCATTTAAGAGCCAGTCTCGTATTGATCAGAGGGGAGAAGACGCCCATTACTTTTCTTTCTTCTTTACCTTGAAGGATAGACAGTTATATGGAGCGACAGTGACAAGGTGGGAAGACGAACTGGATCCTAATACTGTATTTATGGAGGCGTGGATCCTAATAGAAGTGCAGAACAAAACAACACGAAGAAGAGATCGAGAGTCGAGACGAACACATATAGCGCATGCCTTATCTCACACTCCACGTACCAACTGAAGCCATAGAAAGATGGAACGCCTGTCTCTCTTTCCAATCGCCGCGTATTTCACCTGTATCCAAAGTTTGAAAACCCTCATGTGCATTTATTGAAGGGTTGCAAACATTCTGGATTGGAAAAAAACTTTTAACCAAATTTTGAAAATCCTCATGCTTGGAAACTTTGGATAAAGCTATTATACAGGATATTATTTTAACATCGGGGCACGTGAAGCGTGCAATAAGACCTCCAATTCATAACTTTGGTTATAAATTTCTTACACCAATATTTGCAGAGATAAACTTTGGTTAAATTTTGATAGTGCACAAATTTTTTTGGTCAAATGACCGGTTAACGTATGGTCAACGATCGATTGATCGCTATTAGTCCCAGGTAGGGACTAAAACTTGGTATGCTCATTAATATTACAGCCTCGTTACAGCCTCATTATATTTAGTGATGCTATTGGCTACAACCATTCAAGTATTAATGAGTATTTCAATTTGTAGATAGACGTGACTTTGGCGACAGTCTAACCTTGCATACGTTGGCGTGTAACGAATGGATGTGACGTATCACGTGTAACGCATTATAGAGCATAAACTGGAATACTCCTCTACTACTCCCAAGTCACTGTGGCTACTTCCTTTCAATCCACAATACCTACTCCATAGAAATTTTCGTCGCACATCCATTGCCTTTACGATCAACATGGATGAATATGTCTCACAAAATAGTGTGGTGGGATGAATTGCCGGAGGACTTGCATGAAGAGATATTGTTGTGGCTATCTCTTGAAAACTTGTTAAGGTTTAGCTACGTCTCTCGAAAATGGAACGCTTTAGTTTCTTCAACCAAATTCATAACTGGTCTTTGGGCTAATCAGCCTCAACCCAAGGGAAGGAGGCCATGGCTACTTATTCAATATTTATTAGACTGCCTGAAGCCTTGTGCGGCTTATTGTTTCTACACACAGGCGTGGAAGACATTCTTGTCGCTTTCCTTCACTGGGGAGAAGGAAAATAGCGAAATTGAAGCTTTTTACTGCTATGGATCAGCAGTAGGCCTACTTTTGGTGAAGCCGATTGGTAGTGACAGGTACACGTTGTGCAATCCTCTCACGTGTTGGAATTTCTGATAATTCTAAACAAAACTAAAAAAACAGAACCATACTCTGTTTTAACACAGCGGAAATAAAAATCGTTTGCGGAATACGGTGTTTCAGCAACGCAATTTCGTCAGTTGTTGTTTATGGTGTAACAACATCGGTGTTTCAGCAACGCTAAAACTGGTGTATGAGCAACACTCTATTTTGACGTCAAGACTATTTTCTAGTTACGGTGTAACAGCAACGCAACTATTTTCTGGTTACGGTGTAACAACAACGCGCAAATAAAACTTATATTTATAAAGAGTAAACCAACTGATACAAATTCGTCTTCCTCACATAGAGGGATTTTCACAAAAGATTATGCTGAAGAGCATCTTCCTCTTCATAGAGGGATTACAACAGGAATGCTTCAGTTCCACAAACCTATTTCTGTTATCTCAGAAAATTACAGTTTCAACATTGCTGTGCGTTACAAAAAGGAACTCTATCATTCTTCTCTAACCTAAAACAGAACTGATGTTCATTATAATTATATGTTAAAACATATTTGGCTTAAAAAAATAAAATAATACAAATATCTTCTAAATCTTATTTGCGTATTGAATGCAGCAAGCAGTGATGCCTTTTGAAGAAATGAAGTCGGCTGTTGCAGGGGAATTTAATGTTGAAAATTTAATGCACATTAATGTGGAAAATATCAAGAATGACTTTGAGGTATCCAATAGTCTGGAATATCTACAGCAAATCAGATTTTTGTCCAGCTATTTATGTTGCAGTTGGAATTAAATTCCAACACTCCCCCTTAATTTCAACTGCTAGGTTTTTCTACATACCCAGGCATTTCCTGAAATGATCAAAACTTTTCTTTCCCAATGGTTTTGTCAAGATGTTAGCGAACTGATCCTCTGTTCTGCAGTGCTGCAAAACAATTTCACCATTGTTAACCAATTCGCGCATGAAGTGAAATTTGGTGTCTATGTGATTTGTCCTTTTATGAAAAATAGATTTTTAGACAATGCTATTGCTGAGCTATTGTCATAGTAAATGGTTGTGAACTTTTCTTGTTCATGACACAAATCTCTGAGAACTCTTCTCAGCCACACTGCTTGGCAAGCTGTTGCTGTTGCTGCCACATACTCTGCCTCTGCTGTTGACAAAGACACAACTGGTTGCTTCTTAGAATCCCATGAGATGGCTCCCGATCCCATATGAAACACATATCCCGATGTGCTTTTCCTATCATCAACACTTCCAGCCCAATCACTGTGAGTGTAACCTGTCAACATGAAATTTTCAGAAGAGGAGTATAAAATACCAAACCCCTTCGTTCCATTCACATACCTTAGAATCCTCTTGGCTACCTGCCGATGAGGCTCTTTCGGTATTTCCATAAATCTGGAGATTAAACTCACAGCGTGCATAATGTCCGGCCTAGTTGCAGTCAAGTACATAAGGCTGCCAACTATTCTCTTGTACAATTTTGGATCAAAATCCTTGCTGCTGTCTTCTTTGGTCAATTTCAACCCCATTACAGTTGGAGTCACAATTGCCTTGCTGTTCTGCATGTTAAATCTCTTCAACACTGCTTCTACATATTTAACTTGAGAAATGAAAACACCATTTTCACTTTGGTGTACTTCAATTCCAAGAAAATATCTTAAGAAGCCCAAGTCAGTCATTTCAAATTCACTTTTCATGACTGCTTTAAAATCAGCAATGGGAGAAGTATCATTGCTAGTAAAAATCAAATCATCTACGTATAAAACAACAATAAGAATCTTACCGTCATTCTCCTTTATGTAGAGTGTGGGTTCACCATCACACTTATCAAACCCATTCTCAATTAGATAAGCATCTATTTTGTTGTACCATGCTCTTGGAGCTTGCTTCAGCCCATAAAGAGCCTTCTTCAGTTTGCAGACTTTATGCTCTTAACCTTCAACTTCATAGCCTGGAGGTTGTTCAACATAAACCTCTTCTTTTAACACTCCATTCAGGAATGCAGATTTAACATCCATCTGATAAATCTTCCATTTGCGCTGTGCTGCAATAGACAACATTGTTCTGACTGTTTCCATCCTTGCTACTAGTGCAAAGGTTTCATCATAGTCTTTGCCTTGTTGCTGCTTGTAGCCTTTCACAACAAGTCTTGCTTTGTGCTTGTCAATCTTGCCTTCAGCATTGCTTTTGGTCTTATAGACCCACTTAACTCCAATGCCATATTTGCCTTCAGGGAGGTCCACTAACTCCCATGTTTTACTCTTCTCAATTGCACCAATTTCTTCATTCATTGCTTCAATCCATTTATCTTCATTTACAACATCTTGAAAATGAACTCGGTCATCAACATGACAATACAAAGTGAATAATGAATTCAGACCGGTATTGTTACTTACCTCTCCTTGTTCATAAATCTCATTCATATTTTTGAATCTTGGTCTTCTTGGTGTGCTTGGAGTTCCATCCGAACTTGAGGGTATTGCTGATCCCTGTGGTGTGCTTGGAGAAGCACTTCCTTGACTTCTCAAGGCTGTTCGAATTCCAGCTTGTGGTGTGGTTTGTTGTACTTGTTATGGTGGAGGAGGAGCCACCAAGGAAGGATTATTTGTTGCTGTTCCTTCCTCTTCTTCTTCGTGAGACACAATTGTCTTCACATTCATTGTCTTCTCTAAGCTTCCATCCCAAGCTTCATCTTCAATGAACTGCACATCTCTACTTACTATCAATTTCTTGGTGGATGAATTATAGAGTTTGTATGCTTTTGACTCACCACAATAGCCAATAAAGACACACTTCTCCCCCTTACTGTCAATCTTTTTCCTTAGCTTATCTGATACATGTGTATATGCAACACAACCGAATACTCTCATGTGAGTGACAGTTTGCTTTTGACCACTCCATGCTTCTTCTGGTATTTTGTTCATGACAGCTTTAGTTGGGCATCTATTCAAGATGTAAACTGCGCAAATGACAGCTTCTATCCAATACTCATGCAGCAAGTGTTTTGCCTTTAGCATACTTCTGACCATGTCAAAAAAGGTCCTATTCTTCGTTTCGGCAACACCATTTTGCTGAGGTGCATACCTCATGGTGAACTGCTTTTGTATGCCATTTTCTCTGCAAAAACGCAAAAATTCTTTGGAGATGTACTCTCCTCCTCTATCTGTTCTGAGCACTTTGATATAATGCCCACACTTCTTCTCAACAAGAGTTTTGAAGTGGCGGAATTTCTCAAACACTTCACTCTTCTGTTTCAGCATATACACCCATGTCTTTCTGGTGTAATCATGAATGAAAGTTAAAACATATTTATTTCCGGTAAATGATGGTATTTGCATCGATCCACACACATTAGAGTGAACAATTTCCAAGGGTGCTTTTGCCCTTATACTCTTTCCTGCTAGAAAGCTTTCTTTGTGTTGCTTGCCCAAGATGCAGCCTTCACAAAGGCTGTTCGATTTCTCGATCAACGGCAATCCCTTTACCATTCCCTTTCTGTGCAACAGATTCAAGCCTCCGAAATTGAGATGTCCAAATCTCAAGTGCCACAACCAATTCTCATCTTTCACTTGTTCCTAAAAGACTTCTTGTGTAACAGCTTCAATAGTTCTTACTTCCTTCAAATCTGCCCTGAGTTTGAGAGGAAACATTCTATTGCTGGTCATCTGCACCTGTGCAATGATCTTCTTACTTGGAGGTATGTCTTTGATTGTACACATATCATCTTTGAAGAACACATTGTAACCTTTGTTAATGAGCTGTCTAATGCTCAAAAGGTTACATTTCAGACCAGGTACATAGTATACCTCTAGCACAATCATATGTTCTCCATTTATTGCTCGGATACTGACTCTACCCTTACCCTTGACAGATATCTTACTATCAGTTCCTGTTGTTACCACAGATTTCACATTTTCATCCAGATTGGCAAACATTGCAATATTTCCAGTCATGTGATTACTACAACCTGAGTCTAAGAACCAAAAATCTTCTTGTTTGTCTTGTGCAATGTTACAAGCTAACAACACAATCTTTGGATTCTTATCTTCTTCATTTGCAAAATCAGCATTCTGCCTACTATTCATGTCATTTTGTTTTTTCCTACATTCATTGGCGTAGTGCCCATATTTCTTACAATAATGACATTGGACTTGGGATTTGTCATACCTTTGTCCATGAGCTTGTTGTTTGCTTGAACCTTCATTTTGGTTCTGATTGCAGCTCCTTCCACTTGTGCTTGCAAGATTATTCCTGCCTTTGTTTTTTCTTCTTCCACGACCTCTGTTATTTGCTCTGCATCGACCTTTTCCTTGGCCAAAAGACATCTGAGTCTTGAATGCTTGCTCAAAAGAGGAATCTGTTCCTCTACTCAGTCTGTGTTCATGAGACAAAAGAGAAGCACTCAGTTCATCTACTGTGAACTGTGAGAGATCCTTTGTTTCTTCTATTGCTACCACAATATATTCAAACCTTGAGGGTAAAATTCTCAAGATCTTCTCTACAATCCTTCTTTCTTCAAGAATCTCACCATGAGATCTTATCTGGGTTATCAACCCAATAACCGGAGTGAAGAATGAATCTATTGTATCAGATTCCTTCATGCTGAGTGTTTCAAAGTCTCTCCTCAACATCTGCAACTTTGCTGTCTTCACCTTCTCCATGCCTTGATAGGCCCTTTTGAGAATATCCCATGCCTCCTTGGATTTTGTTGCTGCTGCAATCCGTGGAAAAACACTTTCATGTACTGATTGGAAGAGAAAAAAGAGGGCTTTGGCATCCTTCTTCCTGTCACTCTTCAATTGGTCTCTTTCTGCTACTGTCAAAGCAGCTAATTTTGTTGCATCTGCAGGTTCAGCATAGCCAGTTTCAACCAGCTCCCATATTCCTTGAGAAGCAAACAATGCTTTCATTGTTATGGACCAATAACTGTGATTTTTCCCATTAAACTGTGGCAGTTGGGAATTTGTCAAACTAGTTCCAGCATCTGTCATCTTAACCTGTATAAGAAGAGATACTGACTGCATAATTAAAAACAAGCAAAAACTTTCTCTGCTGGAGAAAGTATGCTCAATAAGCTTCTTACAGCTCCTACAGTGAAAAAACAAACTCTGTTTTTGACTCACTGAGTGCCTAGACCAGCTCTAATACCATGTTAGAATTTCTGATAATTCTAAAAAAAACTGAAAAAACAGAACAAAACCCTGTTTTAACACAGCGGAAATAAAAATCGTTTGCGGAATACGGTGTTTCACCAACGCAGTTTCGTCAGTTGTTGTTTATGGTGTAACAACATCGGTGTTTCAACAACGCTGAAACTGGTGTATCAGCAACACTCTGTTTTGACGTCAAGACTATTTTTTGGTTACGGTTTAACAACAACGCAACTATTTTCTGGTTACGGTGTAACAGCAACGGGCAAATAAAACTTCTATTTATAAAAAGTAAACCAACTGATACAAATTCGTCTTCCTCACATAGAGGGATTTTCACAAAAGATTATGCTGAAGAGCATCTTCCTCTTGACAGAGGGATTACAACAAGAATGCTTCAGTTCCACAAACCAATTTCTGTTATCTCAGAAAATTACAGTTTCAACACTGTTGTGCGTTACAAAAAAGAACTCTCTATCATTCTTCTCTAACCTAAAACAGAACTGTTGTTCATTACATTTATATGTTAAAACATATTTGGCTTTAAACAATAAAATAATACAAATATCTTCTAAAGCTTATCTGCGTATTGAATGCAGCAAGCGGTGATGCCTTTTGAAGAAATGAAGTCGGCTGTTGCAGGGGAATTTAATGCTGAAAATTTAATGCACATTAATGTGGAAAATATCAAGCATGACTTTGAGGCATCCAACAGTCTGGAATATCTACAGCAAATCAGATTTCTGTCCAGCTGTTTATGTTGCAGTTGGAATTAAATTCCAACATCACGTGGATCTCCTTCCAACTTCCCGACCTGAATTCCATATTCCAAATAGTTCTTATAGACATCGTGAATGATGGAGACGGTGACAATGACTACAAAGTGGTCTCTGTTGGTTGGGATGATAACGGACGACATACGGTGGAAATATATGATCCGTGTGAGTGGATATGGAAGATCGCTAGATTTCTGCCAGAGGATCGGCTAGCAAATGAAGGTCGTATTGTTTTTCCCAAACAAGATGGTTTCCTCTACTACGAGAAGCACACTCAAACCGGTGAAGGCGTGATAGCTTTTAGCATGCGAGACGGTACGTCGATTTTAGTTCCATTTTGCTGATCCAGGCATCCAGCCAGCTCGATTGGACCATTTCTCTGACTTGTTCATTTGCCAGTCGCGGATTCTACTTTTGTCGGGAATACTTCAGCAGCCCCAAGCGAACGGAAGCGTTCTTGGTTTACGGAGCATGACTTTGTGGGAGTTGGAGAAGAAAAATGATGGAGGTTCTTGTTGGTGTTGGAAGGAGTTGGTGAGGATGCCTCCATCACTACTCGATGAGTTTTACACGTTTATTGGTGTATATGAGTTAAGACTTGTGGCTACCATTATGAATACAATTTGCTTCTTTCATTTGGTGGTTGTGGGGGATTATGTATGCATCAATAGATGCTTCTCAATGTACAGAAGTACTAGTTTACAATATCAGTGAAAATTACTGGAGTTGGTTACCGACCTGTCCAATGTTGGCATATGGCATACATGGTGCTTTAACATTCGAACCAAGGCCCGATATGAACTCAGAGTTAAAATAATCCTGCAACGCCCAAAATTACATTCTCATAAATCTTACGATATCATTCATTTGTCTTGTATCCATCTCCATTCCTCATTAAATTACTGTCAACTGTCTGAGCTTCTCAACCTTTAATTCAATATTTTAGTTGTAATTATCCCACTGATAAAAGGTAAATGAAGTTGGTTCCTTTTAACAAGCTTATAAAGATGTCTTACTCTCTTTTGTCTTTAATATGTGTTAATGGGTTGGTATGGAAAATGGTTTGAAGTTATAACATTTTATTTTCAAATAATTTTATTATCTAATTAATTTTTCAATATGTATTTAATATATTTAAAAGTTATGTATTTAATATATTTAAAAATTATTTTTATAAAATTTATATATTTATTTATTGGTAAGTGATTGTATCTGTTCACAAACTATAAGGGGGTTATTAAAGATAATTGATATTTTGAAGTAAGAGTTTATTTTCATTTTATTTTATAAAATATTATTTATAGTAATTTAAATATTTTTTAAATCTCTTCATTTCACTCTACAAATAGCCTTGGCCTTCTAAAAAGTAGCAACGTAGTAATTAATTGATTTTTTTTGTTTTCCACCCTAAATTTTAAGACTACCGAAATTGAGATCTCTATTATTAAATCCATTTCCCTTTGGAGTTGAGTTGAGAGGTTTGTTCTACAACCTAATATGAGGGGATGTGTAAGTACTTTAGTGCTCATGTGTCCCTCAAAATAAAAATAAAAATAAAAATCTAAATAGGAAAATATTATCCGAAATAACTAAAAAAAATGAATATGCTATATATGAATCTTGATGATTTTTACTTAGGAGTGTCAACAATACTACATTTATTGTTAAAAATCACACCAAACTTAAAATGAAAAGACACTTTATAGGAAAATTAAAGGAAGAAAATAATCCTGATATACCCTGATTATTCTAACTCAATAGTGTCAACAATATGGCATTTTCTTGCATGAAACTACAGTGTGTGACCAACATGCCAAGGGATTGTGTGGAACACCTAAGGTGGTGGAACAAATTCTTACCTTTCATCTTACCTCCCCTCCTCGTCGAAGACTTAAATTCTATGGAATATGATAAAAAAAAATCAAGTAACCAAGGTTCTATCCCTATGGCACCTCCCCAACAACGATGCCAAAATTTTGGGTGGTATAATTTACAAAAGGATTAATCAACATTTATTTGATCAATCTAGGGTCATAGACTTAGAGACACTACAAAATTTGTGTAGAGACCTGCAAAGCTAAGGATCTATATATCTGCCTAAGGAAGTTTCACATAGGGGCAACATTAAGGCCTATATCACTTTGATCTTGGTTAGAGAGTTATCTCTTGGACTAAAAATGATTAGAGTACCTTAAGTGATGATCCTCTACTCAAAAAAATTGATGAATTTTAAATAAAGGCCCACTAATCCATTAATGTGCATTCCTCTTGGGACAATTTTCATACTGTCCCATTAGTTATCTATTTGAAAAAAGACATCAACCTCACTATTGATTTTGTGCAATCGTGATGGTAAAGGGAACCTAGGTCTGATTAAGAAACCTCTAATTAACAAGGAAGCATTATTTTCATGTAACTTTAGAGGTAAGAGGTGATTTGTCCTCAATATCCCCATGGTCGCCCCACTACCAAGCACTCATTTATGATTTAAGTATGAGTTAATTGGGAAAATGTGTGGGATCTACAATCATGAAACCAAACCCTATTTGAAAATGCTAAGGTTACTGATATTCTATGAATATCGTTCGTTATTAGGCAATGTACATAGATCCTTATTTTAATAAGAGGAACAATATATTATTATTACTTCAATGTTAGAGCTAAAACCAATAGAGCTTCCAACCTATGAAGAACACATAGGCTCTCTTGATGCAATTCATACATAGAATATGAAAGGATTTGGTGTACATAGTCTTGGATAAATGAAACCTCTACATCAACGCTCACAAAGTGCAATTAATAAACATAAATGAAACACCTTAAATCCAAAGTGTGATTTATACAGACATAAGACAGAGTTACCCTGCATTAGTGAGAATGCACTATGATAAAAGATCCTAAAATATAATCCTTTAGTCAGTCATAAAGTTGGTGCTACCATAAACTACCAATTCATTTATTAAATTAGAGGAGACAAGATGAATTCTACTGTGTGTGATCCTATATCAAATTTGAGGCAAAGACTCAAAGATGTATCAAATAAGAAACATAACCATACAAACAATCATTAATATGTCATTTCAACCAAAATGAATAGGATTATTTATTAGCCACTCTACCTAGGGAGGTAACGCTATTATGCGATCAAAGCCTCAAATTTGGAAGAGAAGACCTGTATGAAGTCTCAATTTTCCCTTTATTAACAAGTTTTATTCACTTAGATGCACTACTCACTAATTTTACCTAATGGTAAGGATGTAGAACTAGTCATATTGTGTGATTGGCAGATGGTTTCCATTATGGGATGGCCAACTCAATTGGGGCCCAAGTCCACTAAAGGAGCATTATGACACCCTATAAGTGAAGAATTCTAAGCCATGATACTTGTATCACTTTTAAAGCATCATTCAATTCCATGGGAATTCAGAGTGCCCTAACAGTCTACAATTTTCCCCACATTATTCATGACATGATGTACTTGGATCAAAATGGCCCCCTAGTATATTTGTAGTATATACAAGATTTGGTAGTTGATTTGAGGCATATATAAGGTTTTTCTCACCCTTGATACATGTGAGGGCTAGCACCATTATTTGATCCCTCAACATTGGGGTAGAACCAACCTATTCTATCACAAAGAGAATCATGAGACTCTTTTTATAACCCAAACATAAAACTAGGATCAACAGGATGTTTTTCTTGGAGACTTATGGGCCAATCTTGTGATCTATATTTTTAGAGCCCTCTACACTTGACATGGTACTGGAGGAGCCCAATGCATTCCATAAAATGGCTTACACATTCAAGATTTGAGCATTTTGGTCACTTTTGTGGGTTATTTCTTATGTTTTACATTAGCTATGAGGTTGGTTTATAACCCCGCCTAATTTTTCCCGTTATTGTATGACTCGAGGGGTTTTATGTTAAAATTTGATATCATTAGACATATATAAATAAGATAGAAGTCACTTCACTATCTCATCATCAACACTCGGAGAACTTGGAGCTCATACGAAAATTCACACTTGTTCCTTCTTGGCTATTAGAGATTCTTGGAATGAATTTTGATGTTTGGAAGCTATTTTAGATTGTATTTGGAGATATTTATTTTATGAATGGATGGATATACTACATATAATATTGTAAGTACATATTATTTAAGATTATCATTTTGAATTAACTAATGCGTGGAATTGTTGCTTCTAGATAATGCTTGATTATGCCCTAATTTGTTGAAATTTTTTTTAAAGGATATTTAGTTTAGAATTGCATATGTAACTCATTTTATAACAAGTAATTAATATTCCAAGAGGAAAAATTCCTATAACTCCCCATCAAAATCCATTTACCACTGAGTGCGTAAATGATAGAAATATGATACCTAGAACATCAAATTTCAACCTCTTTAGCAATAAATTTGACTTACCTCTTACATCCTTGAATCTCTATGCCTAAAGGAAAAGGCACTAGTCCAAGTGTTTGGTGATCAACCTTAAAGGTTTTCCATAATTTATTCTTGTCAAACTCGATCCTTTTAAGGCTAGGGTGAAAATATAAGGCTTGGAGCGAAATTTTAGGGAGGGTTATTTTTGTGGATTTGAAAGTCTAAAAATCAAGATATAGGTCTAGGATACCTAGCTTATCAATTTTGTGGACATTGACAAAAATTTCATCCATAAAATCTCTCACTCTAGGTGTTTCTGTAAGAGGGAAAGCCTAGTTTCTTTTCCCCCCAACTTGTTGAAGTATATATAAAGAATCCTTTTCTCTTAGTCCCTGGCATTTTGAATACCTATCATCATCAAAAATCTCAAAACTGTAGGTCTTTTGCCTTCTTTTATAGGGATTTTCCTAGAGAGTGATTTTCTTGCTTTAAGCCCTATAACTTTATTGTGCCTCTCTTTGATTGAGCTTGGGTAGAGACACTTTGTACCTTAACATTAGCATATCAATTTTAAGTGATATCTCTCATTACCAGGACTACTTGTATCATTGAAAATCCGTAAAGAGTAGGGGGTTTTGACTACTGTGACATTGGGCTTCTACCCCTTTATTAGCACTTTGTCAAGGTCTTTCCTTATAGGGTTTCCCTCTCCAAGTCCTACCAGATTTTATGGTAATAAACACATTTGCATGGATGTCAATAAGATGGCGTTGAATACCAACCACTACCTCAGAGGTTGCAATACCTCTCAATGCTTCTTTCCTAAGCACTTATAGAGTGTGAGGAGTACCTACCTCTAATTCTCTCGCTTAATTAAATGAACATGGATATCCCAATGTTATAATTCTAGATAAATTTCATGTGATCAACTAGCTAACATTTTGGTATTCCAACAAAAATATCCCTTGTCACATGTTGTTTGTGACCTCTTATGCCATTTTTCTACCTAAAATCTATCTTCAGAGTAAAAAAGATCATGGTACAAAATGCATAAGCCATAGAAAATTCAAAATTATCTACCTTTTTCATTGTTTATTTCTAGATGTACTAGAATATGTAACACATATTCATAATAAAATTTCAAAAATATATAGATATGCTTATCCAAATTACAAATATATAATTTTTTTTTCATGTAATGCAACCCATTAGCTCTAAAAAGATATTGTTATTTTTTTCATACAACTCTTTTCATTTCTCCATGATTTTTTTTTTTATTTTTCTTTTTTTTAATTGGTTAAACAACTAAAATAGACCTCTTAATGGTTTAAAAAATAAACAAATCATTTCAATTTTGTTAAGACTTTGAAGTACTTCACCGAGAGTTAAGGTACTAATCTCAACATTAATTATGTTCATCAATTTTTTGAAAATAGAAAATCATCCTAAGTTTTAAACGAAAAATGTTCTCGTATATCACTATTTATCCTATATATGTATATTATGTTTTGGTTCCATCTCCAAGGTATTAAGAGGTACTTTACGTAAAAGTAAAATAGTAACATTAGAGAATACAAAAAAAAAATTAATAATAAAATTTATATATTTCAAAAGTTTAATCAATTTGTTACATTTCATTTTTGTGTTGAAAATGAGATTTCTACAATTATCTCAAAATATTTATTCATTACATTTGGCAGGCAAAAAAGAAATTGTTATTTGATTTCACTAACCTAATATTGTATATTAGTTAATGAGATGCTTTTGTGGTTTTAAATAAACCACTAGATCATTTTGTGAAGGAATTGACCATTTTTTCTCTTTCAATGTTTATTACAAACACCACTTTGAATTAGAGCACAATATCTATGGATTACATAGTCGATGAAAATTAATTTTTATATTTTAGTTCTATTACTATAATTTTTATATTTTAGTTCTATTACTATAGTACTAAAATGTTGTATCAATATGAACATATAACTTATACTCTCCATAAAAATAAAATATCAACATTTGAAAATATAAACATTAATTTGGTTATGAAAAATTCAATAAATAAAATTTATATATTTGAAAATTTTAATCAATTTGATACATTTCAATTTCTTTGAAGACAATATTCTTTTTTTAGCTATCACAAAATATCTATGCAAATTAAGGGATGTCTATATTTTCAAATTTATGTTACATTTCGCATGCAAAAAGAGGTTGTCATTAGCTTGCACTAACCTAATATTATATATTAATTATGAAAATGCTTTTTTGGTTTTAAAGAGACCACTAGCTATTGACCACCTTTTGTATTCCAATATTTACTACAAATAAAAAAATATATATTACAATATCTATGGATTATACAGTGATGATGAAACAATAGTTATCACATTGTATATGGATGACTTGGTCATTACAAGGACCAATGTTTTAAAAAGTAATTGTCTCACTTTTGACCTTTTTGGTAGAATTATTATTTTGTATGATCTTAGGCTTTTGTGATCTATAATGTAGTAAGCTTGTCCTCCGGATTAATTACATCAGTATTATTTGGTCGACATTTTGAACGAGCTAATGTGGTTCATCCTTAGGAAAAAGGTGAAAAAACCCAAAGATCCTAATAAATAAATAACAAGGATGCATCACAGATCAGAATTAGCCGTTAGGAAATTAATTATTTAATTAATAAAATGAATATATATTTTTTTGAAATCTATTCAAATGACTAGTTGTTATAAAATTAACCGTTAATTATATTTAATTATTTATAAATATTGAAAATATTACTTATTATAATAACCCAATAAGAAATCATTGTTAGCCTCAGTCTCTTAATAATCAATTAATAAATCAAAATATTAAATTAAATTAATAAAATCATGAGATTGATTCCTCAAACCAAGGATTCTAGTTTGTATGAGAGATTCTCTCCAACTATCTCTCCTAAATTAATGTGTAAGTTGAGAAAATATCTCAACCAAGTGAGCCTACGATAGGCGCACTATCTTAAGACCACTTGCTCATGTATTTAAATGTATTATTAAATTATTTGAATAAGAGAGAATTACATGAGCATGAGAGACCACATGATGGCTCTCTGACTTTTCCGCCAGTTTATTGTTCTGTGAGTTAATTTGTTGTGCATATGGTTTTATCGTTGTATGATTCTCCTTCATGTGGTATCAGAGCTAATCAAATCTTGAGTCCCACTCTCTAATTTTTCTGGGAATCCTGGGCTTGCAAAAGATGCAATTTAGACACCGTTGTTGCAGCTGGGACCTATAGATCAGAAATTTCGGCTCTCAATCACATCATGCGTGATCTCCAAGCAGTGTCAAATGGACTCGGGCGGTGTTCTCTGCCGATTTTGATCGATCTGAGATGAAAGACAGAGAAGACCCATAAAAAGGAACATCTAAAAAGGAAATATGAGATTTATCAATATCGAATGTCAGATCTACAAAGTGTTTCAGATCTGCTATAAACTGGTCCTTTGTCAATCCCATAATCTGAGAAAAGAGCCTCTACATGCAAGGAAATGATGGCCAAATCTGGGACGAGATCCAACTCTCAGCCTCATAATACATTTGAAGCCTTCAACGATATCTTAAAGACCGTCGTTCCAACCTCAATGCAATTGTGATTGAAACATACCAGCAAACATTGGGATTTTTAATTAAAAAACAGATATTTTCACAAACACAGAAATTCATCATATTGACTCACGAAATCCTATATTCTTGATCCCTCGATAGTCAAGATGGCATCAAAACAAAAGAAGGATCAATCTGGAGAAGGCAACGACAATGAAAAAAATTGTACACGCACTAGAAAAATCTTGGAGGTTGATCGTCGCTTCATGGCGTCTCCACAAAATGGGATCTGATGCTCTCCAATGCTTGATCCAGCCCATACTGCATATAGAAAAGCCTTGTGTGGGTATAACAGTTTGTAAATGTTTTTTATTTAAACATCTAAAAGTGTGAACGATAGCTACGCTGTAAGCGTTGACATATCTTTGGGCAGTAAGTTAAATAGCATTATGTAGATTTCAAAGTTGGAATATATTATTACATTTCTTCTTGAGCTAACAGCATCAATGGAGATCCAGAAGCATTGCAAGACTTTTGCGTGGCAGTTTCATTGAATTCTGAGGCAACGACCTTTATTTTGTTAGTGTGGCTTTCTTTGTCGTGTACATTTAAAGTGCTCTTGTAGCTTATTGTTTCAGGTTGCATTGCCTTCACTGTTGGATGCTCAATCCCATGAAGCTTGCACAACGTATCTCTCTAATGGCAGCTTGGATCTGCACGCCTTCTAATCCAGATATGGCTCAAAATCGCTGCCAACTAATGCTCTCTGCTTAAACTCTACAACATGATAGAAAACATGGAAATCAGTTTTCTAGAGATCAATCTTTCCTGAGCACTTGAATGTGGACGCAAATTTAAAGTTGGTTGTGAATATTTTTCCACAATGGGCATGATCTCAGAAGGCCACACACAGGTTCTGAGTGCTTTGCCGCTGCATTGCGTGGATGATGGTTTTCAACATTGCATTAACTAGTCACCACATTGTTGCTTGATTAAGAAATAATTTATTTCAACATCTTCTTAACCAAGAGATTGTACTCTTTGATGTCACTCAAATGGGAGAATTTTAGAGTAGTAATTTAGAAGGCACACAAATTAGTAACAATGCCACCTACAAATGTCTAAGAGGCTAGGCCTTGTGCCACACCCCCATTTGATAGGCCTTGTATCACGCTCCCATACTCTTTCTTGGGCTCCATGTCGACTTGGCACAACCAAGTCACGTGTCAATGTGTAACCCTAGGGGCTTTGCATCTGGCATGTGGCACTGGTGTGTTAGTGTAGCACAGTATTAAGCCACCTGAATTATGCTTCACATGTTAATTATGTTCTATATAATTATTAAGTGGAAGGTCATAAGTTTTGTCCCAAGAGAAACCTGTAAGTTTCCTTCATGTGAAAACAAGTCAAGTGAAAGCCGTTATTGTGATCCAAAGAAAAGTTGAGTCAGTTTTTTGAAGAACAAATTGACGCCAGATAGTTCTCAGTCCGTGCTTAAGAAGCCTCACTGAAGACATTGTCATGATGATGTATCTTGAAGGTTAATAATAAAAAAAAAAAATTGTGGTGTTTATGTCCTAGATCCGTCCAAAATCGAATAAGGGGATCATAGGTACACACTGTGTCATGAATGTTCTTGCATGACTTGTGTCGATTTAGTAAAAATGCTCTTTTTCTTAGGCTTCAACAAAACAACTACATGCGCATAAGAAAAGGTTACATATACAAGTCATCGATCAAGCTCCTCAAATCAAAGCTCCCATAATCAATTAAGTTCATAAGCACAAAGCTTCACATCATCAACATGATAAAAGTAATATTCTGCAACAACATTTTACAACAACTAATTCATGCCATCAAGTTAAGGATGCTACAAAACTAAGCATTTCAAGCCAAGACGACATCAACATCATCAACACTTTTTGTATCACTTGTAGATAAACATTTTTTAACTGAATTGTCTAGGTGCATTTTCGGTTGTAACCAACACCCTCATTTGATTTGTTAAAGTGCATCATTAAGTCAAGTAAGTTGTTACTTGAACATTGAATTTATCATTTGTCATTTGGGTGCATTTTCGACTATGTTCGACACCCATCTTTTTTCAGCACATTCAATGCATCACTAATTGTAGTAATCACCCAAGAGTTCAAGACAATAGGTGTTTAAAGAAAGTACAACAATCATCAACAAGTGAGCATGTCATTAAAAAAATCAAACAAACAAGTACTTCAAGTAAAAATAATCAAGCAAGCGAGCGTGTTCATAAAATAATCAAGCAAGCAATCATCATCAAACAAGCGTGACTTCCAATATTCAAGTAAGCATTAAAACAAGCATGTGTCTGTAATAAGCACACTAAGATCAAGTGAGAGTGTCAGGTAACCAAATCAAGTGCGATAGTTCAACACATAATAAGCGAGCCTGTGTGAAGTTCATTGAAACATTCATAAACTTCCTTTCAAGCAAAGTGATCATCATCAAGCGAGTGTCAAGTCAACAATTCAAGCAAGTGCTTAAAGCATCAACAACCAACAAACAGTACAAGTGAGCCTCTCATCTCTGTGATCAACTCAAGTGTGCAGTTTTCAAGCATGACTTCTACACCAAGCGAGCCTGACTTCAAAGTAAGCAAGGCAACATGGTGATACACATTTCGCTATCCTAAATTATTAACAATTTAATGTTATCATCAGCCGATGACATGGTACACATCAACAAAACCACTATTTTTGACATTTAAGTGCATCTTCAACATGCACATGAAACGATTGAGTTCCTTCAACTAGAATTGCAACTACAGAGAATTGAGTTGTAAGAGAAGTTTGTTCCTTCCAAGTATTTTCGAGATACAACTGATCATTCAAACTCATTCATCCAACCAGCTTCAAGTGTTGAAGTTGTTCCAATGCAACTTTCTTCCAAACCCATCATCAAGCCATAGGAAGAAATCCAAAGTAATCGAAATCGACGCGGCTCAGGATATGTCGAAGATGACGACAACTTATATATCCCTAACTATTCAAAGCCCATTCAGTTCGTTAGTGCCGAATTACTTGAACATATCACCTCAAAAAGTTCTCCGCAAGTTGCAGACAGACATCGATGCACACAAACTAAAAGTGCAGACAAACATAAATGCATGAAAACTCAAGTTGTAGACAAAGTGAAATGTTCTCATTGTCAAAGAACTGGTCATTTGGAAGATCAGTGTTTTGATCTCCATCCTTGTCACCATTGTGGCAAGTTAAATCATTCATCAAAGAAATGCAGCAAACAACCACAATCAGCTAGATTGAAGATAAATTATTCATGGATTGATCCTTGGGAATGGTCATCCACAGCCAGAAGATTGTTCAAGTTTTACAATCAGATTCACTCACACATATTACAACCAACAATCAAATGAAGATGGTACTCTCATGCAGTTGAATGGGTGAGTACACGAATGAAACACTCCTACACTTGAAGGCGGGAGTTCAGATATAATTTGGAGAAGATTGCCTCTCCTTTCAGCTGACAAAGGGGGGAAATGTCAATGAAATTGGCAAGTGGTTGTCAGAATGAAAGTCTTGACAACATCAGCGAAGTAGGTAGTGGGTGATCATCATCAGTAAATACGCCAATGGGTGTTCATCAAATTGTGTCAATGGACACCAGATGTTGTTTTCAAGCAAAGGACAGTTGGATCCTTTTGTGGCTTGGCACATGGTGGAGTTGTCAAGCAACATTCAAAGATGAATCAGACATGCAACTGATTCATGTTCTCTTAAGGTTTGCATTTTTTTCAGCATCCAGCTTTGGCATTTTTTCAGGAAAATGATTTTTGAGGATCGACTTGAGAACTTGAAAGATGGTTTCTTGTTTTTTTATTTATTTATCATTTGGGGGGGGGAATGTTAGCCTCACTCTCTTAGTAATCAATTAATAAATCAAAATATTAAATTAAATTAACAAAATCATGAGAATTCCTCAAACCAAGGATTATAGTTTGGATGAGAGATTCTCTCCAACTAGCTCTCATAAATTAGTGTGTAAGTTGAGAAAATGTCTCAACCAAGTGAGTCTAAGATAGACGCACTATCTTAAGACCACTTGCTCATGTATTTAAATGTATTATTAAATTATTTGAATAAGAGAGAATTACATGAGCATAAGAGACCACTTGATGGCTCTCTGACTTTTCCGCCAATTTATTGTTCTTTGAGTTAATTTGTTGTGATAATTTGTGAATGGTTCACTTGATAAATGGGCATTGCACCTTAGAGATTAGGTCTTAACTAGGAGGCTTAACCCTCGACTCTTTATGGACCCTTTGGAAAGACTTGAGGCCTTGAGATCTGCGATAGCCATTATTTTCAAAAACTTTAAGAAGATGAGATTTTTCTTTTTCAAGGTGAATCTCCTCTAAAATTCTTAAAGCACGGTGGCTAGAGTACTAAGAACCCCTAGCTTTTGCAATCGAAAATGATGAGAACTAGAATGAAGATATTGCGAAGTGTGCATTTTTTTGCGAAATACCTAGTTCGAAACAGAACCATTATTCATCCTGGATAGAAGGATGTCAAAGGAAGGAAGACACCCATTCACTACAATGACCATCATGAATTTGATATAACCTGATTGAGAATTAAGATGGTAAAGAAACATATCTAATTTTTCGTGACTGTGAGGCTAAAGGACACAAGTATCATCTACAAACTTCTTCCATTTCTTAGGGTGAAATGGAGCTAAAGCCAAGGCCTTAGCCTCAAATTTCTCCATGAATAATTTAGGAATGATAGGGGAGAGAGGAGAACCCATGGCTACTCCACAACTTTGTTCAAAGAACTCACCTTGAAAACTAAAGAAAGTAGACGTGACGCAAAGGCCAACTAATCTAGTAGTGTAATCATCTATCATCTTATTTATGACATCAACGACCTCTTTAATAGGAATACAAGTATAAAGGGAGACAACATCAAAACTCACTAACAAATCACCAGGTTCCAGCTTAATATCCTTCAATTCATTAACAAAGGAAGTAGAGTCCTTAACAAAGGAATCAGTGGGACCAATAAGAGGTTTGAGATTTTGAGCTAAGAACTTAGCTAGATGATAAGTAGGTCCACCTATTGTGTTAACAATAGGTCTCAAGGGGACCCCAACCTTATGAATCTTGGGAAGGCCATAAATCCTAGGGGTAAGGGGATTGCTTTCAATAAGTTTCTTACAAAGAGGTTTAAGGGAATTAATGGAATTAATGGCGGTTAATATTTCTTAGTTAACTTTTTTAATATGATTCTTATTAAGCTTGATGTAACTACCACTATTATAGAGATGGTCAATCATTTTATTCATATAGTCTGATTTATCAAGAATGACAACTGCTCCGCCTTTATCAGCTTTTAGGATGACAATGTCAACGTTTTCCTTTAAAGCTTTAAGGGCAAGGAAATCATCTTTGCTAACATCTCTTTTGGGAGGTTTATCCTTCCTAAGAACGATAGCACAATCATGCCTTATAACCTCTTTAACATTGTCACGAAGATTCTTGATACGAAATTAAATGTTGCAAATAATGTCATTAACGGGAATCTTATTGGGGGCAAGGGCAAAGTTAAGACCCATGCACATTAGCATACATTTCATCTAGATTTTGCGTATCATCTAAAAAAATTTACTTGAGACATTGAGTTTGATATATTATTATAATCAAAGCATGATGCAAGTGTAGAGAAACCTATTACATCTACTAAGATGAAGGATGCAAATCTTCATGGTCATTATTTGTAACAATTGGTACATTACAATGTTGTGAATCTTATTTACTAGGGATAAATGATTGGGATTCTTATATGTTTATGGATCCTTTATTTGAAGTTAATTTTGTGAAAGAATAGGCTATGCATGCAATGCAGGTCCTCTGTCTGAGAAAGGGAGGAATCCGATTTACAATCAATGAATATGTCATTTTCTAAAATCAACTACTGTGGATTTTTTATCATCGATTAATGCAAGAATCTGAAATTCTCCAAGAAAGTTTCAGATTAGTTAGTCAGAGATATATTAATGTTTATGGAAGAGGAAATCTTGATCATCTCTTCCATTGGATCATCTCTTCCATTGGGATATTGATATAAATAGTTCTGATAACCGAGACAACATAAATTAGAACTAGCCCACTATCTAATTCTAGGTCAATTAGTGCCTCTGGAATTTCAAGTTTCCTGGTTTCGATTGTGCAATTAGCAATATTTAATCATTTTTGAGGCCACATTGAGTGTCGGTTGCTGTTAAAATGTTAAGAATGGCGGAAGTTGGAATTAGGAAGCAGTTGTGTATATCCAGTGGTATGATAAAAGGGAAGGACTATCAAAATCCGTGACACTGTCTGAATATTTTGGCCTATTCTCAATGTTGAATTGTGATGGGTTGTCAGTGTCCCAACGTTTTTATATTGGCCGGAGTTATTTCTATTTCAAACAATTATATAATTGGATGTTAGTTTCGAAGCTAGTTGATTTTAGTCCTTGCTTCTTTTCATGAAAGTTATAGGTAGCGTGAAGATCAATTTCAATTGAAATGGCACGATGGGTGGTGTCAGTATGTTTGGCAAAAACGGGTCTGAAAAATTTACATTTCACACTTTATATTGGATAGTTTATAAAAAAAATATATTGAGGAATTTTTTTTAATGAACATGAATCACAGTGAGTGCCAGCTGAAGCATGTAAAAGAAAACGAAAGGGTTTAAGTGGGTAAAATATCAATCGAGAAGATCCTTTCATAAGCATCCTCAGCAGAAGCAAATATGAGTTGAGGCTGAGGTCATGGATAAAATAGATATACCATTGAAAATTTCTTGCCTTATTCAATATGGACGTTGGAAGAATTAAAACACTTTTATAGAGTTTGTTGAACTAAATTCCAGACCTAGCTTTTCCAAACACAAACAAATTTTGTTAATTCGATCCAAGCGTCTTAATAATAATAATAATAATTTGCATGCTCGTTAATATTACGCCTCGTTACAGCCTCGTTATTTCTAGTGATGCTATTGGCTACAACCATTCAAGTATTATCGAGTATTTCAATTTGTAGATAGATGTGACTTTGGCGACGGTCTAACCTTGTATACGTTGGCGTGTAACGAATGGATGTGACGTCTCACGTGTAACGCATTATAGAGCATAAACTGGAATACTCTTCTACTACTCCCAAGTCACTCTGGCTACTTCCTTTCAATCCACAATATCTACTGCATAGAAATTTCCGTCGCACATCCATTGCCTTTACGATCAACATCGATGAATATGTCTCAGAAATCAACATCGATGAATATGTCTCAGAAAATAGTGTGGTGGGATGAATTGCCAGAGGACTTGCATGAAGAGATATTGTCGTGGCTGTCTCTTGAAATCTTGTTAAGGTTTAGCTGCGTCTCTAAAAAATGGAACGCTTTAGTTTCTTCAACGAAATTCATAACTGGTCTTTGGGCTAAGCAGCCTCAACCCAAGGGAAGGAGGCCATGGCTACTTATTCAAAATTTAGCAGACTGCCGGAAGCCTTGTGCGGCTTACTGTTTCTACACACAGACGTGGAAGACATTCCCGTCGCTTTCCTTCATTGGGGAGAATGAAAATATCGAAATTGAAGCTGTTTACTGCTATGGATCCGCGGTAGGCCTACTTTTGGTGAAGCCGATTGCTAGTGACAGGTACACGTTGTGCAATCCTCTCACGCGGACATCCTTCCAACTTCCCGACCTGAATTCCATATTCCAAATAGTTCTTATAGACATCGCGAATGATGGAGACGGTGACAATGACTACAAAGTGGTCGCTGTTGGTTGGGACGATAACGGACGACATACGGTGGAAATCTACGATCCGTGTGAGAGGATATGGAAGATCGCTGGATTTCTGCCAGAGGATCGGCTAGCAAATGAAGGTCATTGTTTTTTCCAAAGATGGTTTCCTCTACTGTGAGAAGCACACTCAAACCGGTCAAGGCGTGATAGCTTTCAGCGTGCGAGACGGTACGTCGATTTTAGTTCCATTTCCTGATCCAGGCGTCCAGCCAGCTCGATTGGCCCATTTCTCTGACTTGTTCATTTGCCAGTCGCGGATTCTACTTTTGTCGGGAATACTTCAGCAGCCCCAAGCGAATGGAAGCGTTCTCGGTTTACAGAGCGTGATTTTGTGGGAGTTGGAGAAGAAAAATGATGGAGGTTCCTCTTGGTGTTGGAAGGAGTTTGCGAGGATGCCTCCATCGCTACTCGATGAGTTTTACAGGTTTATTGGTGTATATGAGTTAAGATTTGTGGCTACCATTACGAATATAAATTGCTTCTTTCATTTGGTGGCTGTGGGGGATTGTGTATGCATCAAATCTTTAGATGCTTCTCATAGTACAGAAGTACTAGTTTACAATATCAGTGAAAATTGCTGGAGTTGGTTACCAACCTGTCCAATGTTGGCATACGGCATACATGCTGCCTTAACATTCGAACCCAGGCCCGATATGAACTTAGAGTTAAAATAATCATGGAACTCCCAAAATGACATTCTCATACATCTTACGATCTCGTTCATTTATCTTGTATCGATCTCCATTCCTCATTAAATTACTGTCAACTGCCTGAGCTTCTCCACCTTCGATTCAATATTTTAATTGTAATTATCCCACTGATAAAAGGTAAACGAAGTTGGTTCCTTTTGACAAGCTTATAAAGATGTCTTACTTTCTTTGGTCTTTAATATGTGTTAATGGGTTGGTATGGAAAATGGTTTAAAGTTATAACATTTATTTTCAATTAATTTTATTATCTAATTAATTTTTCGAAATGTATTTAATATATTTAAAAATTATTTTTATAAAATTTGTATATCTATTTATTGGTAAGTGATTGTATTTGTTCACAAACTACAAGTAGGTTATTAAAGATAATTGATATTCCTCGTTGAAATATTACTCCATTTTTGAGGTCAGAGTTTATTTTCATTTTATTTTTTTTTAAATATTATTTATAATAATTTAAATATTTTTTAAGTCTCTTCATTTCACTGTTAGGACTACCGAAATTGAGATAAAACCTTAAATAAAAAAATATGGTTCAAATAACTAAAAAAAAATGAATATACTATATATGTAAAGTAATTAGAAGTAGAAAAAATGTTTTAGTAAGATTTTTTATAAAATATTTCAATATTAGATTTAAATAAACTATTTAAGGATTTATGTTAATTAATCTATATTTATAGAAAAAAATGATTAAAAGAAAATATTTTAGTGTTGTATACAATAATATTTTTAATGTGAATTATTAATAAAATATTTTTATATGAATTAATATTGATGTATGCTTAAATATATTAATAATAATAAATCCATTTTAATTTGCGTTGATAAAATCCTTCGATGTCCATGTTATGTAAAATATTTTAATATAAGTTATGTATATATTATATATTGTTTTAAAAAAATTATGTATGTATCATGAAAAAATAAGTTTTTAAGGTTAAAATATTTGAAGTGGTCTCAATATGTTATAGTTTGGCCTTTTATATATTCTATATAACATTCAAAAATACAATTTAAACTATGAAAAATTAAGCATTTTATTTTTCATTCTAATGAAGTTTGCATGTGAAGAAATTTTTTCAGTGATAGTAAAAGAAATAAAACTCATAAGCAATTAAGCAATTAAAGGGACACTATTTTTGATGTTTTCACACTAAGTAATCATGATCAATCACCCTAAATTAACTCATGTATGTAGAGAATTTGAATTACCTAGTTGAGATTGGAGTTCAAGGGTAATGTACTATCAGTTGTAAATTATTCCAAGTTGTATACAATCAGAGAAGAACCTATACGAATTGCGCAATCTAAATTGTGGAATTTCATAATTAATAGGGGGCTAATTACCAAAGGAACAATGCAAGGAAATACGGGCTTGGAGGTGCAAAATTTTGGCTAATTATTGGTCAAGGTCAATTAGTCAGGTACATGATAGAAGATACAGGTGCATGTTGAGCTCAAGCTTGACCAAACCATATTTTATTCTTCTAGATTATTTGATTAATGCAATATAAATAGTAAGAGGTTTTGTGCAGTTTCTTTCCGCTGGATAAATATATTTGTATATGTCTTAAATTTTGATGCATGTTAATGATTTATGTTCTCGATCATGAATTTACTTTTGCATATGAGTACAAGAGCTTCTAGTCTTGTGATTTAGTAAATTTCATTAACAGTTTAGAATTTACACACTAATTTCTACATGGTATCAAAGCTAGATTCACAGTAGAGAAGATAATTTGAAGTTATCATTGCAGGTGGTTTGAATTTGAAAATTACTATTACAGGTTTTCTATAAGACTAAGAAGATGGCTTTCATTGGACTCAGGCTCAATTATGATTTGGAAGTGACCAAAAATTTTGTGGCATGGAAGATCTAAATTGAGGAAGTATTGGATGATAATGGGCTATTGGAATACATCAAGATAGATGTAGCAAATCGTCCAACATCTGATGCCCATGATCTTGCTCAATGGAAGAAGGATGTGACTAAACTTAGGAGGATCATATTGGAGGGAGTTGGAGATCATATTGCTTGGAATATCCATGGGAAAGAGACTTTGTCCACGATGTGAAAAACATTGACCACATTGTTTGAGAATAATAATGACCAAAAAAAGTTGGCACTCAAGGAAAAATTTTGAAATATCAAGATGCAAAAGAATGAAACAATGTTGTAGTACCTAAGAAGGTTTACAAAATGTCATGATGAACTTGGCAGAGTCAGTATTACTATCCCTTAAGAATATTTGGTAGCTCTAGCCCTCTTGGGCATTCCCAAGAGTTGGCATAGTTATCAAGATTCGGTAAATGGTAGAGAGAAACTGCGAAGCTGGGAGAAGTAATGGTCTAATCTAATGTAGGAAGAAATAAGGAGAAGCAACATATATGAGACTTCATCCAAGGTCAAGGATGGGGAGAACTGTGCCTTGGCTAGAAAGTCAAAGAAAGGGAAAGAGAAGAAATCCTAATACAAAGTAGAATCTAGTCAAGGGGGCAAGAAGAAATACTTTTCCAAAATAAATTTCTTTCACTGTCATGAACTAGGACACTATGCCAAAAAATGTCCACATAAGAAGGAAAGAAGGAAGACCATAAGAGGACCAGCAGACGAAACCTTAGCTTCATAGTTCAAACTTTATTTTACCCTAATTGCATGGATAGAAAGCACAATAATGGGAAGTGTGTGGTATCGCGATAACAGTGCCTCATTCCACATGATGGGCAACAAACAATTTTTTTGTGACTTGGAGGAGAAGGATCTCCAAATACACATTAAGATGGGAGATGATGGAAGGTATAATGTGACTAGGATTGATACGGTTACTTTTCAGAGGGAGTTTGGATCCCTTCTTAGACTCAAGGATGTGATGTATGTACTAGGTTTGAAGAATAATCTAGTTTTCATCACGGTGTTGGAATATCGTGGCTAGGATGTGATATTCAGCAAAATGAAGGCTTTCTTGAGACACATCGCAGCAAGAAAAGTGAAGAAGATTGGGGTTTGAGTGAAGAACCTATACAAATTAGTTGTGGAAGACTGTGCAACACTGAGCGAAAAACCAAAGAAGATGTAGAGATGAGATGTCGGATAGAGGATACATGCAAAAGGTGTACATTGGGGATGTACACAAAATCCACCTTCAAAGATCAGGACAATAGGGTGCATGCAATCCTTGAAAGGATCCACTCTGATGTATGTGGACCTTTCTCGACAATATCCACTACCAAGAATAGGTATTATGTTATATTTGTGGATGATTTCTCATGGAAGTTTTGGATCTACTTCATGCAAAAGAAAAATCAAACATTCTAAATTTGTTGAGTTTAAATCACTTGTTGAGAAAGAGATTGGAAGAAAAGTGAAGGCTCTCCCGAGTGATAACAATGGTGATTACATGTCAAATGAGTTCAAAAATATATGTGCAAAGGAAGGAATTTGATGAGAGTTGGCAACACCTCATAAGCCACAACAAAATGGGGTGGGTGAGAGGAAGAACATAAGTATTGTGGGATAAACATGGGCGATGTTGCATGACCAAAGCCTACCTCTACACTTGTCAGCTGAATCATACAACACAACGGTTTATTTGCAAAACAAGTGTCCTCATGGGACTCTTGGCATAAGTTCACCAGAGGAAGATTTTTTAGGGAAGAAACCAGATGTGTCACACTTCAACATATCCAGATCATCAATTTATTGCCATGTTTCTAAGGAAGCAAGGAAAATCATGGAGCCGACAACATAGCTGGGCATATTTGTGGGCTGAACTGATACACCTCACAACTATTGGATGTACTTTCCATCCCTTGGGATGACAATGGTCAGACGTGATGTGAAGTTTCAATAGGAGAAGGCAATGAGGTGTAATCTTAAGAGGGAGCTTTAGTTGCACCGTATTTAGGAGCTTTAGTTACAGCATGATCAGGAGCTTTTGCCTCCAAAGGAAGAAACTTAGGAAATTTTGGAGCAACCACAAGTAGAGGAGGAGAGAGTCAAGACATCCACTCAAGTAGAGACATCTAGAGAAGGAAGGAAGAAGACTAAGGAAGCTCAAATATTATTGTAGGATGCTAGACAGAATGTGGGAGCACCTACATCACAACACAGGAAGAGGAGGTCATTAGATTGATACATTGGGTAAATGGATCCGATGAGTGATATAGTTGAGAAAGAACTATCCTCATTCGAGGAAGCAGTGAAACAACCAGTATGGGTTGCTTCTGTGGTAGAGGAATATGATTCCATTATTAGAAACATTATTTGGGAAGTGGTCCCAAGGCAAACAGATAAATCAGTAGTTCGTTTGAGATGGCTTTACAAGGTAAATCATGAAGCAAATAGGAGCATAGAGAAACATAAGGTCATATCTGCAGCCAAGGGGTACTCTCAGGTGGAGGGAATTCGCTATGAAGATACGTTTTCTCCAGTAGAAAGGTACTTTTCCATGAGGTAAATTCTAGCACTTTTAGCGCAAATGGGGTGGAAGATCAACAAGATGGATGTGAAGACAACATTCCTCAATGGATTTATTGTGGAAGAGGTGTACATTGAGAAACCAGATGGGTTTGATACTTTCAATAGAGAGTCACATGTGTGCAAACTTAGGCGAGAGTTGTATGGAATCAAGCAAGCGCTGTGTGATTGGTATATTAGGATCAATATATATTTCACCAGTTTGGGCTTCACCAAAAGTGAAAAAGATGCAAACCTTTATCACATTATGGTAGAAGGTAACTTATTTATTATTTTATTATACGCCGATGACTTGATCCTTACTGGTGATGAGAGGTTGATCAGATCTTGTAATGAGGACCTTGCAAGAGAGTTCGAGATGAAGGACATGGGACTCATGCATTATTTCCTTGGTTAGAAAGTATGGTAGGGAGATGGGGAATTTTTTGTCTCTCAAGGAAAGTATGATAATGATATACTGAAGACGTTGTGCATGGAGAGCATAAAACCCATGGACACTCATCTAACAGGTAATTGGAGAAAATAGGATGCCACTTTAGGTGAGGAAGTGGAGGCCACCATTTACAAGAAGCTTGTGGGTTCACTCACGTATTTGGTGAACATGTGATGATGCATGTGTTATGTAGTTAATCAACTTCGTCAAGCCATGGTTAATCCAACCAAACTTTATTGGAAGGAAACAAAGCATATGTTGATATACCTAAGGGGCACTATTGAGTTTAGTCTTTAGTGCAGAAATATAAAGGGAGTGAAATTTCAAGGCTTCACAGATGCAGATTGGGTAGGGATTCCATGAGATAGGAAGAGAACTTTAGGAGGAATTTCCATCATAGGGTCAACAACAATTTCTTGGTATAACAGGAAGCATAGATTTGTGGCACTTAGCTCAGCAGAAGCAGAGTACATGGTTGCAAGTCAAGCAACATGTGAGATTATATGGATGAGAAATATTCTTGGTTGATTATGTTGTCAGAAGATGGATCCTACATTTATTTAATGTGACAATAAGAGTTGTATCAAACTCTCTAAGAATCTAGTATTTCATGATCAATCCAAGCATATCGATAGATGGTATCACCATCTATGAGATTGTGTGCAGAGGAAGATTATGTTGTTGTAGTACATTCTAACAAAGGAACTAGATGCAAATATTTTGACATATGCCTTGTCAAGAGGAAAATTATAGTTCCATAGAAGTAGGATTAGCGTATCTGATAATCCCTTTCTTGCTTAGAGGGAGTGTTGAAAATACGACAATAAATTCCTAATTAATTTCTCCTTGATTAAATTAGGAGAAATTTCAATTTCAATTTCAGTAGAATACTTGGAGGTAGTTAACTAAGGTGACATGGCTCTTGTCACTGATTTAACTCAGTAAATTCAAGTTAGATACACTTGAGTTTAATTCTAAATCATTCATTACTAATTTGTAGCAATCTATTTCAGTTCATTTGAGTTATTGTGTGTAACTAGTTCTCACTATTAGTAGAAATCATAAACGTTTAGTCAAGGGTGTGTAACTTTTTTCACATTAAGTAATAAACTAGTTAACAGATTAGTCAGGCTAAATTAACTATTTCATGAAGAGAATTGAGTTAACCAATTGATATTGGAGTTCAATGACAATGTACTATTAGTTGTAAACTATTCCAAGTTCTATAGGTCATGCATGCAGTCAGAGAAGGAACTATAGGGATTATAAAATCCAATTGTGTAATTTCCTGATTAATAGGGGACTAATTCCCAAGGGAACAATGCAAGGAAATAGGGGCTTGGAGGCTCTAAATTTTGGGTAATTATTTGCCAATATCAGTTAGTTAGGAAGAGGATAGAAGATACAGGTGTAGGTTGAGCTCAAGCTTGAGAATAACATATTTTATTCATCCAAAATCTTTGATTAATGCAATACAGACAATATGGGGTTTTGAACAGTTTCCTTCCCTTAGATAAATCTTTGTGTATGTGTGCTAAATATTGATTTAGTTTAATGATTTGGGTTCTCAATTTTGAATTTTCTTCCGCAGATGAGTAGAGTAGCTTCGAGTATTATGATTTAGTAAATTTCATGAGCAATTTAGAAACTACATATTAATTTCGACACTGATATGGCTACCTTGGGTATGTCATGCAACTTAAAAATATCTCACATGAAAATATTAACTACTTGTGTAACCTTGTATTTGGACTGTATAGGAAAAACATGAGTAGCTCTTGCTAGTCTATCAATTACTACCATTATGGAAACATTTTATTTCGTGTTTGAGTAAATCAAGTAAAAGGCTTATGGAAATCACTCCCACATCCACTCTAGTATGGGTAAGGGGTTTAGTCATCCAGTTGGGTGTTGATGCTCTAGTTTGATTTACTAAAATTCTTAGCACTTAGCCAAATATTCAGTGACTTCCCTTTTCATTTTAAGCCAAAAGAACTATTTTTTGAGGGTTATAATAATTTTCAAGTATCCGAAATGGCCTACAAAAAATTTCTTATGGTGATCATTCATTATTAACTTATTCACTCTCTCTTGGTCAAGTATACAAAGTCTTTTTGTATAATAATAGCCATTTTTGTTGATTTCATAATTTTTCCATTTGTCTAGATCAGATTCAGTTTCTAGATTTTTATATGTCTTATTATATTTCAGATCCATTAATGTTTCCTCTTTGACTTGTTCCAATAAATCCCTTTCATTTTGATTGATATAAATCTCATGTTTTTGTTTTAAACTCCAACTTAAGGCATATACCACCTTATTCTCTTTTCATTTTATTTGTATAATGTCAAATTCATATTCACCTAGGAAATCTATCCATATGGCTTACATGGAGTTCATGTCAGGTTGATTAAAGAAGTACCTCAATATTACATTATTTGTAATTAGAGTAAATTTCCTTCCAAACAAATAATGCATTTTCATTTTAAGAGCATGAATTACAATTGCTAACTCTAGATCATAGACTTCATACTTTTTCTCATGTTTTAACTTTCATGACTAGTATCCCACAACATGTCCCTCCTACATAAGCACGCCACTTAGGCCTTCCAGGCATGCATTTGTAAAAACTTCAAAGTATTTTTCTAGATTTTTTATTTTGAGCACCTGAGTAATAGTGAGTATGTGTTTTAGCTTTTTAAAGCATCTTTGACACTGTTGTGTCCACAAAAAATGACCTCAATTTTCTAAAAAGAGTTTATAGGACTTGCCAACTTAGAGAATCCTTCTATAAACCTATGGTAATAACATGTTATTCCCATAAAGGATCTTATATCAGGCACATCCTTTGGTACCATCCATTTAGGGATGGCCTTCACTTTCTTAGGATCCACTGTTATCATTTCTCTGAAATCACATGGCCTAAATATTGCATATTATCATGAAAAATTACACATTTACCTATTTTTTCTTATAATTGATTTTCCCACAAGGTTTACAATAGTATTATTAAATGTTGTTGGTGTTCCATTGTTTTAGAGTATACTAGTATATCGTCATTGGAAATTAATACAAACTTTTCTAAAATACTATTGTACACACTGTTCATTAGGCACGTGAAAGTGACAGGTGCGTTCGTGAGCTTGAAAGGTAACACTGTGAATTCATGGTGTGCATATCAATCTCTAAATAATTTTTACAATATATCTTCTTCTCTAATACTTAATTGATGATACCTAGGTCTAAGTTATACCTTGGAAAACATAATTTCCCCCATGACATAGTCAAAAATATCATCTATACGAGGTAAAGGGTATTATTCTTGACTATTAGCCTATTCAACTAGTGACAGTTAATGCACAACTTAAACATCCCATCCTTATTCTTGAAAAAAAAGACTTGTGCACCCCATGGGGACACACTGGGTGTAATATACCCTTTACTCAACAATTCCTGAAACTAAACTTTTAATTCCATGAGTCATGGCATCACCATTTGGTAAGGGGCTTTAGATACTAGTGTGGCTCTCGGTACACACTCTATAAATAAATATTTTTCCATCTCGAGAGGTAGTCTCAGAATCTCATCTAGAAATACATCTCTGAAATCACTCACCACCTTCAAATTATCTAATAAATTAATTTATCCAAAAGTTGATTTTATACTTTAATGGAAAAGATTTGACACCCTTTTCTAATTCCTTTCCTCAAATATAGTGTTGATATTTGATGTATTGAAATTGACCTAGGTATAACTTTTATAATTTTTGTTTCTCTATTCTCTGTCACACAAGTGATTGTCTTGTCAAGTCAGTTAACAAATGCTTTATGTATTTCTAGCTAACCCATGCATATCAGAACATGATAAGATCCCAATGGAAGTATATTTAAATTGACTATATTTTGTTTTCCATCTAACACAATTCAACACGATTTTACCCAGCCAATGGCTTTTCTTTTGGCACCCATAGCTAATTAAACCAATTGGGGATTCTTATACTTTTTAGCCACTAATTTATAGTTTTCTACAACTTTAGGTCTAACATAAATTAGGCTAACATTGCGATAAAATAACACAAAAGCATATTGGTAAAAAATGGAAGCTTATATTTCCACCATAGTTGATTAGTGCGCAACTTGTCATTCCTCCAAGGTTGCACTAATGCATGGAATATTCTTATCTACGTCATTAATGGTGGATTCCTATTAGACATTTTGAAGTTGTTGTACATATTTCATGTCTTAAGGGAAGTTCCATAAAATATGAGGTTCACTGCATCGCAACATTTTAAGGGCTCCCTATCTTTCCCATTGGGTCCCTTATTGGATTACATCTACTTAGACCCAATCTGTTTCGGCACTTGGTATTTTGGGGGCTGCCCCTTATTCTTGCTAAAGTTACGATTTTTCCACCTTTACCACTTTGCTTAAATTATCCTTCCCCTATTATTATTTTCATTGATCTTTATTTCTTCTTATTAACCTAGTATTTTAAATTATCATTATTCTATTTAGATTTCTAATAGAAAATCATTTCTTTTCAAATAAACTCATCCACGGTATTTTGGTTATCATACTCAATTCACTCTTAAAAAAGAGTGAAAGGAAGATTATGAACCGTTGATTTTTTCTTTTTTTCTTCCTTTATGTAAGGTACATAGTGTAATAAATGTGTGAATCTAATTATCAATTCATCCATAGACACTTTCCCTAGCTTAAAGTCATGAAACATATTTTCTCGATCATCATAATATTATTCTGTGAAGTATTTCTCCTTAAATAGTCATTGGAAATCCTCCCACTTAACTTCCTTTCCATCTAAATTGTGTATTTTTCAAACTTCTTTCCACCATAGGGACACCTTCCCATGCAACTAGTAAGTGGCTAACTTAGGATTTAACTCGTTGGTATAATAATAAACTTGAAAACATGGGTTTATGTTCAACGACCATGATTCTATCGCATCCTCATATTCCCCATCATATGTTGGGGGCCTAATTTTTCTGAATTCTCCATGAAACTCTAGTTTCGGTTGTTCTTTTAGGCCTACGATGAAATCTCGATGAGTTATGCTCCTCTTCATTAGCTTTCTCCCTTTGACTTTCAACTTCTTCTTCCACAATTTTACATTTAAAGGCTTCTATCTTATTTTCGCCTCCCTTTATTTCCTCCACAATGTTTGAGTTAGGTTTATTTGTCGGATTCTTCATTATCAGTTCTTACTTTGCACTATATTTTAATAATCTTTCATGATTGGCAAAGATGTTTAATATTTCATTTTTCACATTCTTCATCATGTTGAATACTTTCGTGGTGGGAACTTGGGCATACTAGCATAGATGTGCATAAATATCATCTTCATAAATGTGGTGGGTACCCTTAAGAGGTTCTACCATGATATCATGTCTTTATCACATCTTCCTCCTTTGTATTAATGATGAAAGATTAAAAAATTGTATTGTTGTCCTAAATGGAATTTATCATTGGCCCAAGACCTCAATTTTAAACTAGGCTCTAATCCCAGCTATAATATTCGTCATTAAAAGTGCTTATTAATACATTCAAATGCCAAAGTAAGTAATTCTCTTTTTAATTTACAATAACGACAAGAAAATTTGCACAACCAAAATAAATAATGCTTTGAAAAGGCTAAGTATCATCAATCTTATTTGCATAAATCTGATGATTTACACACAAATAGTTGCATAAGCTTCCTTGAACTCACACAACATTAATTGTTTGTTTATCCGATTATGAGTGGAACTTTAATTTGGATATCTACATATTAAAGTCTTTATTAACTCCCAACCTTCTATATAAATATATAAATTATTATCCTTGTATGGACAATGTTATAACATTATAATATTTACCTTTTAAAAAGGTATTTATCTTTTAGCAATATGTGACATAATTAATTGGCCTTCTCTGATTCCACCATTCATGACTTAAGTGATAAGGTATGGTTATATCCCAGAGTTTTTTAATTTGTTTGTGTTTTTAGTTCACTATTCATTGCATGACTATAAATTTGTAGCACATATCAACGGCTTATTAAACTTCTACACAAATAATTTTATATCAGGACTACCCTGAAAAGTGATAATCTGGACGTATACCTTACTATTATCACCATGATGGATCTTATGACTATTGTGATTAATTTTGGAAGGGTATAGACCTTTTGCAAGATGTGGTCCACATGGCTTTTTGTGTGGAAACACATTGGAAACTTTTCATTGAATATGTTGTGTTAAATGTGTCCAAACATCAATGGTACACACACTCCAAGGTTTGGATCGATGGAAAATAGGGGTCTGGGTTGATTTTGGCAAACCTTACCCTCACCTTCTTATGTATCCCATTTGCTCCTCCTTTCACTTGAAAGCGAGCTCTGCAATTGCAGGGTTTCTCTTAACATTCCTCCTTCGATTTTTTTCCTCTACAACTCCAAATCATAGTTTCTATTCAAGTTTCTAGAATTTCATTACTTCAATGAGGAATTCATGCTACTAGACAAAGGCTATTTGTCTTCCAGGTTGAGCTTTCTACTCTTTTTATTTAACAATTCATGTGGAAACTTTCTTTTTGTTGTTCTATTGAAAATCCTTAGGGGATATTTCCCTGATCTATTATTATGTTATTCATATTCTTTTTGTTGCTTTTTTTTACTTAGTTACACTTATTTTATGATTGCACTAGACCAAGGTTCTTATGGTTGGCTAGCTTTTGATTCTAAGGGTCTCCAAGGCTAAATTCCTACCCTAAGCACTTCAGGTAAAGCCATATTGGCTAAAACAAAATTGATTCTTATGTCTAGTATCCTCTAGTTTGGTTTTTTCTTCTCATTTTAATGTCCTTTTATACATATATAGGTGTAGGATGGAAGTTCTCGAAACCTTATTTGATTGAAGGTACAAATTATGTCCTTAATTGAATTGTGATAAGGCTTTACTTCATGCATCCAACTTCTCATTTTACACATTCGTTTCATCTAACGAAGATTCTAATTTAATCTTTTGTCTTGTATAGGTTCATCCTTTTAGCTGGAAGGGATAAAATTTGGATTCAATCCCATTGTTAAGGGTTTCTTCTTTGAGGAGTCATTCATCAACCTACTAACAACTAGGTTATTAAGTGGTCTTTTATTTTTTTTTAGGTTCTTTGACTGTGTCGTCAAGACCCTTTCTTTGGTTTTATGTGTTAGGGTTTAGACAATAGTGGTTCACTTTAGCTTTTATTTAAGCCTCCCATCCGGTCAACTTCTACAAAATCTTAATGGACTATTATTGCCACTTTATTTCTTGCACATTTATTGCTTGACATGCATGGTTCGTCAGCCGAAATGTGTTGTTTTTCTATGAAAATATCCATAAATTTGTCTTGGGTTTTGCTTATGGATTTTCTCACTTACAATGGAATTTGTACTTGTTATCTTTAACATAAATTACCTTTGTAAGATTAATTATTGTCTCTTTTCATGGAATGTCCCTATGGTCTATTGTTGGGTATAAAATTTGACATGCTATTCAAAATATTTTATTTTCGTAACATGAAAACAACACTATATTCATTTTTTGAAGGAATTCTTCTACATATCTGTTGTACTAATCAACAACCCCCCCATTATAATTAATAGTAGAACTAATAAATAATGGGGACCCTTTTAAAATTTAGGATAAAACCTGAAAGATTCCAATAAAACAAGGTAATCTTAGCTTTATTATCTCAAAAGCTTGATTGAATCTAGAGATTTCCCTTATCGAAACTAAAATATCGGAGCTTAAGCCTTTGAAAATTGGATTTTACATTAAAATCTCTTAGGAAACATTTTATTAGAGATTTCCAACATGTCCCCTTAAGAAAAACTCTGATTAAAACATTTCCCGATATGGTTTCCTAAGGCCTAGGCCTTAAAATAATAAAGTGTTATTTGTTATGTTATAACAATATAGGTATGACCTCACGAGACTTCCATGTAGCATATAGGGGCTTCCATATTTTCATTTTCAGTTTTATGTCCATGTCTAATCCTTCTATCCTCCGATCTCTGATATCCCTTCCCACTACATTCTCTGATATGCGACCCCACTAATACCTTAGCGCTCATTTTCGATATTCGACTCATCTCCGGTCTCCAATCTATAATATAATACCCGCCTCTCATTTCACAATTTTCATATCGGGATTTTCTAATTGGCATTAATCCTTTCAACTCCCCTATATGAAAACGCTGATGCAAAACCTCTGATAGTTCTTCCTCATAACTTTAAGCTTCTATGCACTATAAGCTTATCAAAAGTAAATGATATCGTAGATTTTAACGATGCAAAAATGAAATTTTGCAAATAAAGTTCTCTGATATCCTGACGTGTAATGTAGCCCATGTGAATTTACATCTTATCAATAAATCACCAAATATGGAGAATTTATGGTTTTCTATATAATAAACATCGTCATTATTGCTAACAATTTCCTACGATTTCGCTCATGAAAGTCTTGGATTCATGTGTAATTGGTTATTTTCTCTAAGTTATTCTCTCCAAGTGTTAGTTGCTCCTCACTATTGTGTTTCTCTTGGAAGGTCAGTCTCAAAAAAATAATTCAGTAGAAATGTCTTGGCCGATGAAACCCATAAGGAAACTTATTGTTGAGCAACAACCAGTCACTCCTCCCCCAAGGCTGCAGAACTGCCTGCACTATTTTCTGATACGCATGCACCCCGGATGCTAGAACCTCTACTTGGGAGGCCATGTATCATCTATTCGAAGATGAAGAGTCGAGGGTCACAGAAATAGTAGCCACAGCTAAAGATTCATTCCCTATTTTCGATACTACATATAGTGATCTAGCCAATTCATTCCTCCATAGAATTGTTGCTCGACTGAACATCTTTCCTTACATGGATGTGATCAGATGAGTCATAGATAATCAAAAAATTGCAAACATAAACTTTATGACCAAGAGGAACACGATCATTGACTCTTTCAGCTGCAAAGATTTTTCTCAATTGTACCAACTACCATCACCTCAAAAGAAATATGATAAGGACTTCATTAAGAAATTCACAAAGGAAAATCACGACGAATCTAAGGTCATCAAAGGATGGAGAAGAGATGCTAGCAAGCACAAGAGAGAGGAAAAGGTTGTGTACCCCTATAGCTTCTCTTGTTGGACCCTATTGTTATGATGCCACCATGATATGTAGATTACTTGGTTATGCTAATATCCAAAAGCATTCAGACCAATTGGTACTCATGATTGATTCAGTCTTTGATAGCTATGGTATGGACCGAGGGACTATTTTGTCTAATAATTTAAGTGTTCAAATCCTAGAATATAGGAAGAAACCTTGTTTTTTATGAAAATATTGTTCCCCCATTTTACTTGAGTTCCTACATAATGGATGCTATTTGTTTCACTTCTGATTTCCCATCCATGGGATGGAAAGGGACCATACAGGACCCTATGCCTATCCACATCTATTATAGTATTCTCTGGGAGTCAAAAATATCAGCCCCATTTTTACAAATTTTTCCATGGCGTTGTTCTTCAGATCCACGAGTTTTTTTTAATGAGAGATGCCCTAAAATATCGCCTAAAGCCAATAATGAACTCTTATCAGTTGGTATATGTTTTGGAGAAGAGTCCTTTGCCTATGTTCAGGTTTTTGGTAGCCTTTCACACCCACATGTGTTACCCCTATATATTCCCGACAAGCTCATATCTCGGGAAATAGCTTACCATACTATGGGAAATGACCTGTCTAAGGTCATGCGAGATAATAAAAATACAATGCGGTTTGTATTTCCCTTTCATTGTGCTGTCTATTACCTTGAGAATTTCAAGCATGCTACTAAGGAAATTGAGGAAATCTAGCTTATGAACTTTCCAACCATTCTTAATCAGTATTTTGACCCCAATGATACTTCCAAGAATGTTACAACTCAGAAAAAGTTTAGGTAGTTTACAAATGATCCTGATAAGTTTGATGACTTGCTTGAGTCAGCCTGCAACTATGCAAAGGTTGAGAAAGAGGCAACAATGCAATTTAGTCCTGAATAATTAATACAGTTCAATCAATACAGGACTAAAAGGATTTCCCACTTGCCCACATATTTATTAAAACTTAATCACCAGAGCACGGAGTAGGAAAAAGGAGTGAGAACATCACAAATCTTAGATGTAGGTCATACAAAAGAGACATAGGTTTCTTCTTCTTAACAAGCTGAGGAAGTCCTAACATATAAGAGTATGGAATCGATTTGGAAATAGTTTTCCAAAGAATCTGACCCGAAAAATATGCAAGCTCCATTACATAAGAAGATCACACATACTCCTAAAATCACATAGAAGACCTCGTTATTTTTTATGCTTCAAAGAAACCTGTGGACACTGATGATTCAGAGATCAACCTAGTATTTTCAACCTATGAGGTAATTATGAAAATAGAGGAGATTCCTCCTCTTGATGTATTCTACAGTCCGAAGAATAAGGCAGTGGGCAGATAATAGATGAAGAGGAGAAGAACTGTACAAAGCTATAATTTAGTCCCTGGAAATCCCTCCCTTCAAGTACTCTAGAAAGATTCCCAAGTCACCCCTGCTAAAGATCTAGGAAGACTATCACAGTATGAAAGAGCTTATGCTAGTACAATAATTGATAAAGCCTCAAAGGTGCAACAACTCCTTAGGGAGAAGGATGAGAAAATAAGGAAGCTTGAACAGGGTTTGGAAAGTGAAAAGAAGGGAGTCACTCAGCAATGGAAAGCTCAACTTGCACAATTACAAACCAGTTTTGATAACCTAAAGATTCAATATGAATATGACATGAAGAGTTGAGATTCCCAAAAATAAGAGTTGCAACACAAAATTGAGAAACTAAGGGCCAATCTAAAAATAACAAAGTTCAAGAGAGAAGAAGGAGAGCTAAACAACCTACTTTATCAACAATAGGTTCTATTTTGTTAAAATTTGGCCATCATTCAAGACCTATTCCATTCAAGTGATTTAATTGTAGATCGACTGTCCGATTTGAAGACATATTGCAGATAAGTTGAGGAAAATATTTCCAACTTCATCGATTGGCAGGATAGCTCCAATGGTCGATCGATCAATCTCCCCAAAATAGAAGAATCTTAGAAAGACACTATCTTCCAAGAATGGGAGACTAGGCTCAAACATGAGGAGATGGCGATCTATAATGCCAGGTACATATCAAACAACATCATTGAATGAATCAGAAAAATCCTACTACCGGCTAATATTCTTTCGAACTTCCCTGAAGATGCCTTGCCCAATGTAAAATTGCTAATAAGGACTTGGAAAAAATCATCAAAGAATAAGGTTGAGGGAAAAAAGGCCATATCAAAGATTGACTTGGAATGCCATTGTCATTTCCTAGTGAAACCTCATAGTTAGTGGTTGACGCTGAGGTGTCTTGTAAACACCACCAATAATCTTCTTCCAACACTCAACAATGCATTATTCACTGCTCGGATGTGCATTAATCCTCCCCATCCACCTTAATTCAAGCTGATGACAGAGATATGTGAGCTTTGACAGCAAATGGAAACGTAGTCCTCATCCTAGTCATGATCAAAGTTTTTATAACAACACATTATTATTATCTTGTATTTTATTTTAAGTGTGGTTTGTTTAAACCGCCAAGCATGATCAAAGTTTTTATAACAACATATGATTATTATCTTGTATTTTATTTTAAGTGTGGTTTGTTTAAACCTCCCAACATTTTATGGAACTTTTCTATATTTGAGTTTTGATTTCAAACTATGAATCCCCTTCAATATTCTGAAGAAGGAGCTCTAAATTTTTTGCAAAAAATCTTTTGGTTTTCACTATTGTAGATGAAAAGAAGTCTTAATTGAAAGAAGAACCACTTTGATTTTACTTATGAGCAGAGTTAAAGTGTATCATGTACTACTATCTATATACCAATGTTATGCTTCTGAGTTGAATTATTATTTTGTTTCAAGTTTGTCATATAGGTTATTTGATGTGATTGAACAATTATCACTATTGATGTATTTTAATCAAAATATTTTAAGTATATAGATGAACAATGACAAAGTTATATGTGCAGTGAATTCTATCAACTAATTTAATTAAATATTTAATTAAATTGGTTATCATTATTCATTTTATATTCATGAATAATTTGATGATCTACATTATCATATTATAAGTGAAACCTTTAAGTCACATACATAGAAGATATATTGTCTCGGGATAGATATTGTAAGGCTTTTGATTATATCTATTTTTGTTTTATCTACATCCATCAACCTTCACACCTATATATATTTTATCCATTTTGATATATCTTCTTAAGGAAAATCGGTCCCATCAACGCAGTCGGAGCCACCATCTCAAACAGAAAAGGAGTTGCTCTAAGTTCCCGACCAAGTGGTTTTCCCCGATGTTGACGGTGATATTTTTGAGGCTGCAACATTTTTGCACTAGAAGCAAGGCCTTCAGAGTGTGAGTGACAAGAACACCCACTCTTAAATCAAAAGTTAATTCAAAGAGTCAATCCCCCTCAAAATCACCACCAACTTTTAGATCAAATTCTAAATTCCCAAATCCACGATCTAAAGTTGCTCAAACAACCACCAACACTCCTTGCGCACTTCCACTTTCAGAGTCCCCTAAAGTTTAGCCTTTAATCAATAAATTTTAGGAAATCTCTATATCTAGAGAGAAAATTGTCCAATCAGACGTATCGGAAGGAAGTGTTACATCCTCTTTACAGTATTTCGGTGTACTAACTAGATCCCAGAGTGAAAAGATTGGAGTCAAACCTTTTTCATTTTCATTCATCACGCATTGGAGAAAGAAAAGCACACTGGAAAATCACACTTATGCTATTGATCTTACATCATCGTCTCCTCCTCTTACTCCTTCTCTTGGTCCTATTTCTTTTTCTACCTCTTTATCTTCTTCTTATCAACCACTCCTCTGATCAATTTCTCAACCAAAATTGTCTAGTGCAGTTATAATTAATGGTACCATGATGACTTCTTCCTTTTTCCATTCTTCTTCATCTTCCATGTCTTCTACAACCTCATCTACTCCTGTAATTAGTAGCACTATGACAACATATTCCACTGCCTAATCCTCTTCATCTTCCACTACCCAATCCTCTTCATATTACACATCTTCTACACCCTCCTCAATTATAATAAATCCCAGGATGGCCAACAGAACATGGAATAATCCTAGGGTAGTTCTGATGGCTCACCACTACATGCTCTGCCTAAAAGCCTAGAAAGATGGCTTCCTAAATACAATCCTGATGATGGCCTCCCAGTAGAGGAACATATTCATAATTTTATGTTGGCCATGAATTTAAATGGATTCAATCAAGAATATTGTGTTGTTAGAATTTTTCCTTATACTTTTGAAGGATCAATCGAATCATGGTATTTTTCTCTTGCATCTAGGTCTATAACTCACTGGGATATGTTTGAAGAATAATTCTCACTCAACTTTGGGGATGACCAAACCACCGCCACATTGATTAATGACTTTTCAAATCTTAAAGCTAATCCAAGTGAGAAGATTAAGGATTTCAATTCAAGGTTTAAAAACTTGCTAAACAAAATCTCAAAAAATTCTAGACCTAGAGTAGATGTACATTAGTACCCTCCCCTGAAATATTGCAATATTTGTAGAGAGGGCAATCAAAATTTCATTAGCTAATAATATTGATCCAGGTGGATGTTAGTGGCCACCCGCCTATTCCACTTGGACCTCCACTATTCCTTCTTTTAATTTTTCAGTTTCCTTATCTATAGCACAATTTACTATTTTTGGCAGTTTTTTGGGTCCTGAACTTTTGGAGCCGTTTTGAGGCCCTAAACGACGTTTTTTCGGAAAGATGGGAGCAACATGGGTCCATGGACCGATGTTTCTCACTCAAAAGTTGTAGTCCTTGGATAGATCATTCTAACGAGGTATTGGTCATGTCAAACAGAGATTGTATGCCAAAGTTACGATCCCAAGAAGTTGATGCACCAATTTACCCAAAATGGGGCCCATAGTTTGGCGCTTCATCTCCTAGGGTTAGGTTTTTGGATGTTTAGGGTTTTCCATTATTTCTCAACAATAAATAGGCCTTTGAGCCTCATTGTAAGAAAGTTCAAAGCTATGTAGCCACAACATCTCTTCTCAGAGATAAGCTACCATCACGTGAGCTAGTTTATTTCCATTTTTGTTTGTAAGCATATTTCAGTATTTTACATCAATGAAATGAAGTATTATTTCTTTCACATCTTTGTATTTATGGTCATATCTGTAATTTTTTGCATTCCTATTTAAATTTAGATCAGTGGTATCTGAGTGGTCTACTCTTCTCTTTTTTTCTCTGCATGTCCCCAACGAGGTCGGGATATAAGGAGTTAGGGCTTGAACTGGTCGAACCTTTGCAAGACCAGCCTCCCAAATCCTGACGACCTCCCATGGAAAATGAAAAAAAAGACGACGGGGCAGGAGATCCTATCAAAATATTTCTCGAAGAGGGCCTCGAGCGACAAAGGAATGTGATGACGGACAACTTTGTCCAGATCCTTCTACGTCTACCCAAGGGCGACACATCTACTTCCAGCAACTACTTTGGAAGTAGCACACCCTTTAAGGTACAAGTTAACTTTGACATTCGCATATTTGAGGGTCAAATAGATGCATACGCTATAGATAAATGGTTAAATCTGCTAGAAGGGTATTTTCCTGTTCATGATTTTTTTGGATGAGAAAAGATTACTTTCGCTCTTCTCAATGTTGCCCCCTACATCAAGGACTGGTGGGAAAACTACTGCGTGAAGAAGGATGAAAGTACGGCCTCACTATTTTCAGTCACACCCACCAAGAATTCATTCCGGAATGCCATCAAGGAGCAATACTACCCTGTCAGAAGCTATGAGGATAAATACATAAAGTGGACCACATTGCGGCAGGGAAGGGACCAAGATGTGCCAGAGTTTACCAATATTTTTCATACCCTTCACACAAAATTAGGTATCAAGGATCCTGACCTACATTTGGTACTAAAATACCGTAGCTTCCTACATAGGTACATCTAGGATGAGATGGAGTTCCTAGACATCTCCTCGCTCGGCATGGCGTACTGATGCGTTGTCAAGATCGAGCAGAAGTTTAAACAGAAGAAGCAAGACATTGGATCTATGAATCCGAAGTAAGGGAAAGGTGCCCCCAAACCACTGAACAAAGGACAAATCCAAGGTAGGGTGGCCCAAGACAACCCACCAAAGCCAAAAGAAAAGAACAACACCGTGAAGCCGTAGAAGGACACGGGAAAGTGGTGTGAGTTCCATAAGAGCTCCACTCAACACAAGTGAGTGTCGGGCCAAGCAGTCACTGGTGGCCAAACTAAAGTCTTCAAAATCAGATGCATGTTCCGACTCTGAGTTAGAACCTGATAAGGAGAATGACAAAGGGAAGCATATTATTGATGTGGAACCCAATGCCACAATTGCCACCACGAAGATCTAGAAGGAGGAACCCAGAGATCCAGAGGAGGAGGAGCCCTTCTTCCACTTCGAGATGTGGGTAAATGGTTCCCCAGTATAGTTCATTGTCGACAGTGGGAGCTAAAATAACCTCATTTCAGTAGAGGTCATGAAGCGGTTGGGCTCACTAACCATAGTACATCCACAACCTTACACCATTGGGTGGCTTCACCAAGGACGAGATCTTTGCGTGAGCTAGCAGTGTCACCTTCCATACAACATCAAGCCCTTCACGGATGAGGTATTGTGTGACGTTGCTCCCCTTGATGTTTCTGATGTATTATTAGGCCAACCATACTTGTGGAAGCAACATGTTGTGTATGAGTCAAGGCCTCGTGCTGTTATTGTTACTTTGGGAAATAAGTTGTACATGATACCAGAGGTAGCACCGCCTACCTCCATCTCTTTGGTTACTGCAAAACAATGTAGTAAGCTCATTTCCAAAACTAGGAAATTTATTTTCCTAATGATACGCCCTCAAGAAAAGAAGAATATGGTGGCCACGACCTCCAAACAAGGCCCCTCTGCATGATAACAACAGATGAACAAGGTCATGGAGGAGTACAAGGACATCTTCACCTCCCCTGCAGGGGTGCCTCTGCACTGCCGGGTCAAGCACCCCATCGATCTGACCCCAGGTACACCACTGCCCAATGGATCAATCTATTGGCGCTCCATTCTAGATAACGACGAAATCAAGAGGTAGATTCAGGAACTACTGCAGAAAGGTCACATCCGGCCAAGTTCATCGCCCTGTGGGAGCCCGATCATGTTGGTACAGAAGAAGGATGACACTTGGAGACTCTGTATTGACTATTGGGTGTTGAACAAGATCACTATCTAGAATAGGTACCTAGTCCCATGAATTGTTGACCTTCTGGACCAACTGAAGGGGGCAAAATATTTTAGAAAGATCGACTTGAAGTCAGAATATCACCAGGTACAAATCGAACCCTCTGATGTGTGTAAGACTGTATTCAAAGCCAAGTAGGGCCTTTTCAAATGGTTGGTTATGTCTTTCGGGTTGACGACTGCTCTTATAACCTTCATGAGGCTGATGGGTGACATCTTGTGGCAATTCACCAACTCATTTGCAGTGGTATACTTGAATGACATCCTGATTTTCAGCCAGATTTTGGAAGAGCACCTCCATCACATCCGACAGGTTCTCCAAACACTGCAACAACACAAGCTATGTGCCAATTTCGAGAAATGCACTTTTGGCATGACCCAAGTTCATTATCTAGGATACATTATTGACGAACAGGGGGTGCATGTGGATCCAACCAAGATCCAATTCATTCGAGATTGGCCAGCTCCAACCACTTTGATAGAGCTCCACATCTTTCTGGGTCTTGCCAATTTCTACCACAGGTTCGTGTTGGGATTCTATCATATCACTTGGCCCTTGAGCCAAGTCACCAAGGAAGGTGCGACAGAAAAATTCTTTTGGTCTGAATCTCAACAGAAGGCATTCATAGAGTTGAAAATCGCCTCTGATTAGCACCAGTTCTCGCATTACCAGACTTGCAACAACCATTTGAGGTCGATACAAGTGCATATGACTAGGCTATTGGGGTAGTCTTTACTCAACATGGGCATCCAATGGCATATGATAGTGAGATACTTTCCGACACAGTTCAGAAATATCCCACTTATGACAAAGAGATGTATTCCATTGTGCAGGTGTAGAGCCTCCAAAATGTATTCAAATTATCATCCACTTTCACCTTTATCGCCACCATTTCACTGACTTGTCGCAACTCCATAGCCATATAATATTTCATTAGCCTCTATTTTCATGATTACATGGAGTTACCTTTGTGTTTTCCAAAATTTAATGATTTCTAGTATTATAAGTGAATTAAATGGTTAAAACTTAGAAAAAAGACATTAATACTTAAAAGTAGCTTTAGTTTCATGACATATGTAGGTCATTTGGAAGCTTCCAAGGCACCCTTACGTGGCCTCGAATGATCAAATTCTAATTCCCTTCGATATATGGAAGAATATTTGGATAAATGTCAAAGAGGATAGGTATCTCATCATTACCTATTTGAGTTGTAACTCTATGAGATTTTCTAGGGATCTAGGGAGAGAATAATGGACCTCCATTAATGAGGTAGTTTCTTATATTTTTGTATAAATAGGAGAGGCTCCTCATTTCAAAGGTGTGTGTAAAGTTGTGGAAATGCTTATGTTTTGAATATAGAATTTGGATTTGGCACCATTCTCATGAGCGATGTTCACCTTGATTTGGTTATGCTTGCATTTGGAGCCTCTCAACTTGCCATCTCTCATGCTTTTGGATTGGCCACCTACAATGTGTGAGATTTATTGTTTTTCATAGATAAAGATTTATTAATTTCATAGATTAAGATTTATTTATTTCATATATTTTCCTTTGTTAGAGGTTAAGAGTTATTGTCTTTATTTGCTTTCTACCTAGAAGTTAAGAGAGTTTGTTTTTATTTTCTTTCATATATTTTCCTATGTGAAAGGTTAAGAATGATTGTTTTTATTTTCTTTCTACCTAGAGGGTAAGAACATTTGTTTTTATTTTCTTTCATATCTTTTCCTGTGTGAGAGGTTAAAAATGATTGTTTTTTATTTCATTTCTGAAAGAGTGGTGTGTTTTTCAGTTCCTACAAGATTGAAAGACTAAGATTTCAATTCCACGTATTCGACTATAATTGTACTATAATTTCTTTTGAATTGAGTGCTGAATTATAATAGGTGAATATGTTTTTTCATTAGTTGGTTTCGTAGTTAAAATGATCTAAATTGAAAGTTAATTTCTAGCATATATTGTCCACGCATGCTTCACAAGTTTTACGAAACCCTGGGTTGAAAATTAAATAATAGGTAATTAATTTTCCTCAACAGTAGGCTTACCGACAATGGAAGCATTACATTTTGGGGATGGAAACAGTCATCCACACAGACCACTAGCCACTGCAGTTCATACAGATGCAAGGGAAGTTGCAAAATGATAGCCATCAGAAGTGGTCCACATACCTACAACAGTTCCATTTGAATATAAAATATAAGAAGGGTAGCACCAATAATGTTGCAGATTGCCTCAGCTGACCACTGATCATGCCGTTAACCATCGTGCTCAACTCTTGTGGGCACGAGACTTCTGATTAGCCACTTCTCTCCAGAAGCGACCCAAAATCCGACCACACATACAAGACGCTCTTGGAGGGTCAGCATGTTCTAGATTTTCACCTCCAGTATGCCGTGTTATACCACCTGGGTCACCTTTGTGTTCCTTCAAGCGAGCGTGCCAAGATGATTTGGGAAGTTCATTATAGTCGGGTTGTTGGGCATTTTGGGGTCGAGAAAAAGGTGGCAGTACTACAGAAGTATTTCTATTGGCTGAATCTTTGATAGGATGTCAGGAAGTACATCAGATCCTGCACTGCCTGCATCATTGCCAAACCAACCATCAAGAAGCAAGGCCTCTATACTCCACTACCTACCCCTAGTTGACCTTGGGAATCCATCTCCATGGATTACATGTCTAGCCTTCCTTCTACTAAGCATGGAAACGACTGTGTTTTTTTTGTCGTCGACAAATTCTCGAAGATGGCCATTATGGCGGCCTACAAGAATAATATCACAGCAGAAGCCACTGGTAAACTCTTCTTTGAACAAGTGTGGGTACACTTTGAGATCCCACAATCTATCATCTCAGATCAGGACAATGGGTTCCTCGGTGCATTTTGGTCCAGTCTCTAGTCGATGTTGGACACCAAGCTCATTAAGTCCACAACTTTCCATCCCTAAATTGATGGCCAGATAGAGGTCATCAACAAGATGACCATACACATTCTGCGCATGTACAACTCAAAGAACCCACGCACATGGGACGAGAACCTACCCTATGTCTAGCACAACTATAACCATGCTCTCCACATCTTGACTGGCCACATCCCCTTTCAGGTGGGCTTGGGATTCCAGCCACTATGTCCCATTGATGTGGCCATGCCATTTGCAGATACTAAGGTAGATTCGGCTCATGTTCAGTTTGAAACCGATAAGGAAAACAACTTCATTGAACACATCCAACATATCCGCCAACAGGTACACGACATTATGGAGAAATTAAATGCCAAGTACAAGCAGTTACGTGATCAACATTGTGTGCCACATAAGTTTCAGGTAGGCAACAAAGATTGGTTGCATTTGTAAAAGGAACGCCTTACCGAAGCCTATCAGAAAATCAAACCACTCTGATATGGTCCTTAAACCATTACCAAGGCTATGGGAGACAATGCATTTGAGCTCAACATTCCCCCATTCCTTGGCCTGCACCTAGTGTTCAATGTGGACTACCTTTGACCAACCATACTTACCACCATTGCTAGACAAATCAAGTTCAGCAGAAGTTTCATCATCTCATGGAGGAACTCAATGCAATGGCGACCATTTCTTCCTAAGGGGGGAGGAATGATCCAGGTGGATATTGGTGGCCACCCACCTATTCCACTTGGACCTCCACCATTTCTTCTGTGAGTTTTTTAGTTTCCTTATTTGTAGCACAATTTACTATTTTTGGCATTTTTTCAGGTTCTGAACTTTCGGAGCCGTTTTGAGGCCCTAAATGACAAGGTATTGTGCGCATCAAACAGAGATTGTATGCCAAAGTTACAACCCTGGGAGGTTGATGTACCAATTCACCCAAAAAAGTGTCCATAGTTTGGCGCTTCATCTCCTAGGGTTAGGTTTTTGGATGTTTAGGGTTTTCCATTATTTCTCAATAATAAATAGGCCTTCGAGCCTCATTGTAAGACAGTTCAGAGACATGTATTTGCCACATCGCTTCTTAGAGATAAGCTAGCATCGCTTGAGCTAGTTTATTTCCATTTCTATTTGTAAGCATATTTCAGTATTTTACATCAACGAAATGAAGTATTATTTATGTTGCATCTCTATATTTATGATCATATTTGTAATTTTTTGTGTTCTTGTTTAAATCCAAATCAAATATGAAAGAGGCCTTGTCTATAGAAAAGAGAATCCTTTCACTCGAGAAGAAAACAACTCTCAAGGAAAGGAAGCAAACCAAAAGGGTCACTTTCAAGGATGAACCAAAGAAGAAAGCTCCAAAAATTCCTTTCGATCTAGAAGGAATATAAAAGGTTCTCAAGACTATGTCAGACGAAAGGGTAGAGATTAAGAATTAGGTTGTTGAATCGTCAAAATAGCCATTTCAGCCTTTTAGAAAAAATCAACCATTCTGATCGTAACCACCTACCATCATTTCAAATCTAGAATCTGACTAGGATGATGATGAGGATGAATCAGGCCTATCCGCTGACGAGTCCCAAGAAGAAGAATTATAAGTAGCTCATGGTTTTTTGGGTTTTATTTTAACTTCAACATAAAATGAGGAAGAAGAATAAGCCCTACCTATTAGTACAAGAACTAAATGACTTGTTGATACTCCTCCAGCAAATCAAAATCAGAAGTCTCTTGCTCCTCCTGCTAAAGAAAAAATCATCGTAAGAAATGCTTCTACTCCTCCCTTAAGTTATGATCCTACTACTTCTAAGCCTCCTTCTTCATCTAAAACCATTTTAGTATTTGATACCATTGAGTATGACATTGTGGAGGACATGAAGAAGGTTAAAGCCAACATCTCCCTATATGAAGTTAGCAAGCTGAAACAACATCATAAATTATTACTTAAGGAGTTAACTGAAGTTCCTGCATCTCCATTACCTACTTTTGTTATTGCAAAAGCTTAAAAAGGAAAAGGTAAGCCTCCGAATGTCTCCTCAGATAAAATTGACCCTTCAGATGTTATTCTAATCAGAGACAGATCAAACTCTCATAGTCCTCCCTTTCTTGACTTTTGATTTTTTTTTAACAAAAATGTTCATAAGTGTTTAGTAGATTTAGGTGCATCATCTATTATTATGCCTTATGTGTTTTTTCTTCAGTTGAATATATAACCCCATAAATTTGTTGTACAAATTGTTCGATTAGGTCACTCAAAGGTCAAATTTTTAGGGGAAATGAATTTTGTATTAATTAGACTATTTTCAAACTCTAAGGTTTGTCAGATAATTGATATATTAGTAGTTGACATCCCTAAGTTTTATGGTCTTATTTTGAGCAAAGACTGGTATGAAAAGCTACATGGTTATTTTGCAATTGATTGGTCACATATGTGGCTTCCCTACAATGGAAAACCAAATCAAATTCGTGTCGATAGAGAGAAGCATATGAAACATTTAGTCACTGATTTTGATGAAGAAAACAAACCACTAGTATTTTCAAATAACATCGTTGGGAATTATTCTTTCAAATCTTTCTTTGGAAATTTTCTACCACAAACTTATCCACTTTTAGTTGATGCTGTATCATCTCAAATCGAAAATTATTCACAAGCAGATTCATATAAGAGTATTAATATTGTAGACAACATTGTAAATAAGCATGACAACTTATTTTGGATTATTTACTTTGATGGTTCAAATTCCAGTTAAGGTGCAGGAGCTGGTTGCATCTTGGTGAGTCCTGAAGGTGAGAAAACTATGCTTGCATGGATATTATAATTTGATTGTACCAATAATGTTGTTGTGTATGAATCATTGGTGCACGGTTTATGAAAGGCTATTAATCATGACATCAAATACCTTAAAGTGTATCGTGATTCAGAGATTGCCATTAAACAAGTTAGAAACACCATTGTGATTCTAGTCACCTTAGACATTATCAATCTTTGATTCAAGACCTTACTACTCATTTTACTACATTTGACATAGCTCTCATCCCAATGATATAGAATGCTAGTGCTGAACTCCTAGCAAATGTTTCTACTAAACTCATTCCACCTGAGTATTTTAGCCCTGAAAAATTTTCAATTGAATTTATTTTTCGTCCCTCCATTCTAGATAATGTAACGAATTTGCATGTGTTTACTGATGGTGATGATATTATGAGTTTCTTAACATCAAAAGGTTCTTACTACGATCAAGTAATTGATGAAGATGAGCATGAAAGGATGCAAAATATGTCCTCTGATGAAAATATTTTACCCAAACCTGTAGTTAAATTGAAAGACTTATATGACTTAAAGGATAGATTCAAAAGAACCACATATTTCAAAACTCAGAGTTATACCTTGAGATATGAATTAGTTCACATAGGATATGATCGTAAACCTCAAAACATCAACTTGGGCCTTGCACTCTCACTAGATGAAATTTCTTATTTCATTCATTTGTTAAAAAAGTACAATGATGTTTTTGCATGGGAATATGATGATCTGAAAACCTATGACACATTCATTATTTAGCACATTATTCCTATGCTTCTAGATGTCAAGCCTATTCAACAGAAGCTAAGGAAGATGCAACCTAACTCGGAAGCTCAAATTAAAATTGAATTGAACAAGCTTCTTAAAGCTAAAATCATGTTTCCAGTTAGATATTCCAAGTGGGTCTCAAACCTTATGCCTGTCAGAAATAAGAATGGACACATTTTCATTTGTATTGACTTTAGGAATTTGAATAAAGCTTGTGAAAAGTACAATTTTCCTTTACCCATAATGGAGAAAATTTTACAATCTGTTGTTGATTTTGAATTGATTTCCTTCGTAGATGGATTTTCAGGATATAATCAAATACCTGTACATCCATATGATAGAATGAAGACCACATTCAGGACCAAGTGGGGTACATCTGCTTATCAGAAAATGTCTTTCGGGTTAATTAATGATGGAGCTGCTTTCCAAAGAGTTATGGATATTTCTTTCAAAGGTTTGATTAACAAGTCATTTGTAGTGTATCTTGATGACATTACGATTTATTCAAAACAAACGAAGAATCATTTACATGATTTTAAGATAATCTTTGAAAGATCTAGGAAATTTGGAATCTCCTTGAATCCCAAAAAGTCAGTTTTTGCTCTTTTTGCGCGCGGCCCGACCCTTCGCTCTCAAGCTAGGGTTCTGAGATTTATGTTGCGTCGCTCAGGCTGCTGCGCCCCTGCGCACAGCCTCGCCCCTCCCTCTGCAGTCAGATGGAGGCTCCTGAGAGCTCTGCCCCCCCTGCGGATCCGCCCCCCGAAGTCACAGCTTTCAGAAACTTGATTGCAAATGGGACAAACCAGACTCCTTTTGCGACACAGCAGAAATTCATCAAAAGAATGGATTCGATACCCTCTGTTGCCCTGCCAGAGGAGGACACCTGCAAAGCGGCTCTGAACTTGGCAGAAAAAGGCCTCATAGGCCAGTTTACAGGACTATGGCCCTCCCCCAAATCCGTGGAGGATTGGTCCCAAAGAAACTGGAAACCTCTGATAAAAAACGGAGTGAAGAGTTATTTTGTGGGCAAAGGGTACTTCATTTTTGTATTTGAAAACATGGAATACAGAAGCTTAATATTCAGAAATGGCCCCTACTTCATGGGGCCGCAGGGACTGTATTTAAATCAATGGAATCTAGACTTTGATCCCTCTCAAGACGTCCCATCTGCTGTGCCGGTGTGGGTAAGGCTCCCTCATCTGCCCCTTCATTGCTGGAACCAAAAATCGTTTCAGACTATTGGGAACGAATTAGGAAAATATATAGACCAGGCTGTAAGAAGATACCAATATTCTTGTGCGCGTATCTGCGTCGAAGTGGACCTTGAAGAAGGATTGCCTGAAGCGATCAAGCTCACGGTAGCAGGATGGACGCACATCCAAGAGATCGACTATGAGCAGCTCCCCTTTAAATGCAGACACTGTCACGGCTACGGTCACTTTGCCAAGCATTGTAAGAAGAAAGCAGAGGATCAGGCTGAAAAACAGAATGGAGATCAATGGACCCTAGTCCAGAGAACAGCCCAAGCAAAGAAAGACGCAGGAAAAATCGCAGCAATAGGAGACAGGAACAACGTCACCCCAACTCAGGAAACAGGAGAAAATGCAAAAGGAACCGAGGAGGCGCAACCTAATCCACCGATCAAAGACCAGGAAAAAGAGAACCATGAGGAAACCCCTCTTGTAAGCAAAGAGGGAAGGGGCGACATCCACATCGCAGCCACCCAAGGCAGCCCCTCAAGCCCCACTTATGCAGAAATCATAAAGAAAAAGTCAGCCGAAAGCTCTAAGTCTTCAGAGGAAGAACTCTTTGAGAGACCATTAAAAAGACCCGGAAGGAAATCCCGCAAGGAAAAAAGAGAAGAAGAAGCAGAAAGGCTCAAAACCCAAGGGAGCCAATCCACGATAGAAATGACAATCGGAAGAAGTAGCAGGCCCAGGTCATCCAAGGGCGGCTCCACCCCAATCATAGGTAAATAATGAAGCTAGTCTCTTGGAATTGCAGAGGACTGGGGAATCCCGCAAAAATAGAAGCAGTTAAGGACCTCTTAAAATCAGAACCTACTGACATCCTCATGCTCCAAGAGACTAAGATAGCAGGACAAGCCCTGCTAGAAACTAGCAAATCAAAATGGAAGAAAAGTTCAGGCATAGCTGTCAGCGCTCGGGGCTCCTCGGGAGGTCTGGCAACTCTCTGGAACGAAGATCAATTTCAACTGATCAACACTCACGAGACCCTACATTGGATATATACAGAAATAACCCACATTTCAAGTAAGTTATCTATCTCTCTAGTCAATCTATATGTACCTGTCAATTACTCCGAAAAAAGAGACTGCTGGAAATCTCTGGCAGAATTTCTTGAGCAGGAAACCCCTAACAACATCATTCCCGTTGGAGATCTCAACATTGTTTTGAAAGCCAAAGAAAAAAGAGGAGGTACCAACTCCAAGGACCCTATGGTGGGTGTTGTGGAGGAGCTTGCTCAGCATTGGGATCTGCAAGATTTTAACCCAATCCAAGGCTTATTCACCTGGTCAAACAACAGAACTGGAACAGATCATATCTCTACTCGACTTGACCGTTTTCTTGTGCAAACCCTCCTCATGAACAAGAAAATCGTAACTACAAAAATTCTGCCCAAGTTGTCCTCGGATCACAAGCCAATATAGCTCTGTTTAGAAGACGAAGAGGATTTGGGTCCCATCCCATTTCGTTTTTCTCCTCGATGGATTGAAAGAGAAGGCTTTTTGGACACGGTGAAAGCAACCTGGAACATCTCCATTTCAGGATCCCCAAGCTTCGTTTGGGAGCAAAAACTGAAACTCACCAAAAAAACATTGAAGGAGTGGATCAAGAAACCAACTCCCAACCCCATCTCTCTTAGAGTCCCAGCAGTCCAGGCTTTGCATTCCCTACAAAATGACATGGAAAGCAAAAATATAAATGAAGACCTCTTGGATAAGGAAATAAAAGCACAGAGAGCAGCCTACCAATCTTTTAGAAAAGAGGAAGAATACTGGAGATTAAAGTCTAGGAGCCTGTGGCTAAAAGTAGGGGACCGCAATACCTCTTTCTTCCACCGGCAGTACAAGGCTAGATTGTCAAGGAATCATATAGCAGAAATAAAGACTATGACGGGCCAAATCTGCAAGGGCAATCAACAAGTCAAAGAAGCAGCAGAATTACACTTTCAGAATCTCTACAGCTCGGATGTTCAAGGTGAAGAAACGGATGAAACAGAATTCCTCAATCACATCCCCTCCTTAATCTCTCCGGAGGACAACTCAGATCTATGCAAACCTGTTACAGAGGAAGAAATAATCAAAATTATCTGGTCTATGGACTCCGACAAGGCCCCCGGGCCGGACGGATTCACCATTCATTTCTACAAAGTATGCTGGGACATCATAAAAAATGATCTGCAAAAGATGATAAGGGGATTCATGACAAAAGCTAAAGTAGGTGGCAGCACTAACTCAACCTACTTAGCTCTGATTCCCAAAGACTCTAATCCGGAAACTTTTGCCAGATTCAGGCCAATTTCGTTATGCAATGCTTCCTATAAGATCTTGGCAAAGTTGTTGGCCAACAGAATGAAGCCCTTGCTTCCTAGAATTATCTCTAACTCTCAAGGAGGTTTCGTGGAAGGTAGACACATTCTGGACAACGTCATACAAGTGCAGGAGACCATACACTCAAGCAAGCAGAGAAAAGAGAAAGGTATGCTCATAAAGTTAGATATGGCAAATGCGTTCGACAGAGTCAATAGAACATTTCTCAGTAAAGTCTTGCTCTCCTTTGGCTTCTCCATTTAGTTTGTCAACCTTCTAAAAGCCTGCATGAATAACCCATGGATAGCTCCTCTCATAAACGGCAGACCTGCTAACTTTTTTAAAGCCAAGAGAGGCATCAGGCAGGGATGCCCGCTCTCCCCCTATCTTTACATCATATTGGCTGAAGCATTAAGTCGAAAACTTGAAGCTGAAAGACTGTCAAGATCCATTTCGGGCCTCAAACCCTCCAACAGAGTAAGCCACCTGAATCACGCATTATTCGCAGATGATTCAATTCTTCTGGGGGGCGCCTCAACAAGAATAGCAAAGGCCTTCGACACAGTCATTAGGAAATATTGCAAAGTCTCAGGAGCTTTGGTAAATGAAAGCAAAAGTGAAGTCTACAGCTGGAATACAGATCAACAGGAGCTCAATAATATAGCTAATACTCTCGGATTCAAAGGGCATTCACAATGGGAGAGAATCAGATATCTCGGGCTACCCATAATCTCAGGAGTGAATAAGAGATCGCTTTGGAGCGACATAATCTGCAAATTTAAAACCAAGATTTCGAAATGGGGAGGATATTGGTTGACAAAAGGAGGTAAGGTCATTTTAATTAAATCTCAGCTCTCTTCCTTAATAATTTACCAAGCAGCCTTTTTGCTCGCTCCCAGAAATGTCATGGATCAAATCTCCTCTCTCCTTAGAAATTTCCTCTGGCAAGGAGGCAGGGGCAATGACAAGAAACAACATCTTGTAAACTGGGAAATAGTCAAGAAACCCATCGACGAAGGAGGATTGCAAATCCGAGATCCATCTCTGGTCAATCTCGCCTTAGGCAGCAAAATCCTGTGGAAAATGATCAAAGAGCCAAGTCATCCTGTAAGTGTCATACTGCGGTCGAAGTATACAAACAAAAGCTAACAGTACGCTAACAGTACGATGTTGTGGAAGCTCTGTTACAAAAGCAGCAAAATCTTCAAAAGAAATGTCTACAGAATTCCAGGGAATGGCAAGAAAACTCGTCTCTGGCAGGATTGGATAATGGGGCGAAACCCTCTAAGTGAAAATGAGGAAATCGCTGGCTTAAGGGACTGGTTAAATACAGTTGGGAAGTTAAGTTTATTTGATATATCCGTTTAGGATCAGAGAGATGATTGGGCAGGTTGGGCAATCCCCGCTCCTCCAGCCCATCTACAACAGCAAATGAACTTATTTCTGGAACTGATCGAAGATGCTGCACCAATACATCGATCAATGCAAGACCGGTGGGGCTGGGGCCAATCTGGAGAATACACGGCAACAAAAGGCTATAAAGCACTACAGACGTCGGGAAACAACAAGCACAGTCCTGCGTTCTGGAAAAACGTTTGGGATCCCATAGCTCTCCCAAAAGTCAATTTTTTTTTCTGGACACTGATCCATAATAAGATTTCAACAAGAGACAATCTAGCAAAAAGAAACTTCGCTGGACCTCACTGGTGCGCTCTTTGCAGAAGCAACACCGAGACAGCTCAACACCTCTTCATCGACTGCCAGTTCGCAAAGGAAGTATGGGATTTTACGCTCCAAGATTTACATATAAGCTCTCCCGCCCAGATATCAGTCTCAGACCTCTTCGCAGATTGGAGCCATCGCTACTCTCACCATATCCCTCAAAAATCGATTTGGCACAAAATCTGGAACGCTTTGCCCAAGTTTGTCTATTGGAAGATCTGGTTGGCCCGTAACCAGAAGATATTTAAAGAATTCCAACTCACTCCCTTGCAAGTAGCAGCTAAGGCCAGATCCCTTCTTCTAGAAGCGGTGCAGCAACAGAACTATAAAGAGGATGCATCACTTCAGCAGACAGAGAAGCGGTGGCTTGGAAAGCTTGAATTGCAAAACAAAAAAATCCTCTTTTCTCCTAAATCAGAGCCCCCAACCTGGAAGAAGAGAGACACATATGAAACTTTCCAGATATGGTGGAGAGCACAAAACTCACACACAATCTTCTTTGATGGGGCTTCTAAAGGAAACCCCGGCCCCTCGGGCGCCGGTGGGATCATCTACTCCCCTAAAGGGTTCACCCGAGATTCTTTCTATTGGGGTCTTGGATTGAAGACTAACAATCAAGAAGAACTGCTCAACCTTCTTAAAGCATGTCAAATTGCCAGAGAAAAAGGGATCAGAAATATTCAGATTTTTGGAGATTCGGAGATCGTCATAAAGAAGCTGAACGCTGGAGAGCTATTCAGAAATGCAGGACTTAATAGAACACTGGAAAGATTGAAAAGAGTGCTCTCATCCTTTGCATCTTACAAATTCTACCATATACTCAGAACCTCAAACAGCGAAGCGGACTTGATGGCAAACAAAGGGAGCGCTCTGGACAGAGGGTGGTTGTTCATCAATGAGGACAGATTTGTAGAAACTCCTTACTAAAAGCTTAGATAGATCAGCTGATTTAGAAGTACAAGCTTGATGTAATCAGGGCTGCTTTGGCAAAGCCCCACTCTTTTTCCTCTATAAATAACAAAAAAAAAACATATCCGTTAAAGTTAAAAGAAAAAAAAAAGTCAGTTTTGGCTCTTGACGAAGGAAAAATTCAAGGTTTTATTGTCTCTAAAGAAGAGATATTTATAAACCCTTATAGAATCGAGGCAATAGCTGAAATTGCTTTGCCTCATAAAAAAAATCAATGCAATCCTTTCTTGGGCAAATTAATTTTATTAAAATATTTGTCCCAAATTTCTCTCAAATTGTACTTCCCTTACAAGCTATGATCAAGAAGAAGTTAATTTTTAAGTGGGGACTCACTAAAAGAAAAATATTTGAGGAAATAAAACAAGAAATCATTGATGCCCCTTTGTTATCAACCCATGATTTTACTAAACATTTTATTATTTATACTTTTTCTTCCTAACAATCTTACATGGCAGTCTTAACTCAACCTAATGAACAAAAAATTGAGGCTCCAATCTCATTCTTTAGTTCAAATCTATAGGGAGCTGAGCTCAATTACTCAGAGGTTGAGAAGCAAGCCTTTGCAGTCTTTAAATCCATAAAGCATTTCAGGGCTTTCCTCCTGAAGACACACACTAAAGTAATTGTTCCTTTCCCTATTGTTAGGCAATTACTTATACAAAAAGAATTAGGAGAGAAAAGAGCCAATTGGGTTACTGCCTTGCAGGAATATGACCTAGATATTAAACTAGCTAAAATTGTTAGAGGTCAAGGTTTTTGCAGGTTGATTACTGGAGCTAATGACAACTCAGCTAATGAATATTTAGGTAATAATGTTTATATCACATAGGTATTTCCCATTGACACTGAATCCCAATATGTTGATCTCATTTTTTATTTAAAAAATGGTTATGCTCAACCAGAACTCAATTACAAGAAGAAAAAAGATAGTAGACTAAATGCTAATCAATATCAACTTATTAATGATGTCTTATTTACAATAAATTATGATTTTCTTTTGTTAAGATGTCTAGAAAAGTCTAAAGATGAAAAGGCCTTGCAAAAGCTACATGATGGACCAATTGGAGGACACTATAGTGGAGACACCAATGCTCACAAGATCCTACATGCTTGGTATTATTGGTCGAATTTATTCAGGGACACTCATGATTATGTTAGGAAGTGTAAAGTCTGCCAAACTGTCGCTATAAGACAAAAGAAACCATCCTTACCTTTACATTCAGTTAACATTGAACAACCCTTTAAACAATGGGGACTAGAAACAATAGGTGATATTGTTCCTAACTCTTCCAAGCAACATAAATACATCTTGACTGCTATTGATTACTCCAGCAAGTGGGTGGAAGCTATACCCTTAAAGGTGGTCAATTCTGATAACATTATTGAATTCATTGATCAATTTATTATTACCAAGTTTGGTCTTCCTTATGCCTTAAGTTTTTATAATGCATCATATTTTCCAGGTAACACCAGTACTGAATTTTCCCTTAGAAGAGGTTTCAAATTGAAGTACTCTACAAATTATTATCCATAAGGAAACGACTTCGGAGAATCTACTAACAAAAACCTAATTATAATAATCAAACGTGCATAAATATCTAGTATTTGCCTTATGGGTTGATAGAATTACCTAGAAGGCCTCTATAGGCACTTCTTTTCAATTAATATATGGCAAAGAAGATATTTCACCACCTAATATAGTTATACCATCACTAGCCCTAGTGCAGTGCATTGAAGAAAATCCTTCCTCTGCTCTTCAACTAGGAATGTCTCAAATCCTTAAGTTGGAGGACGAAAGAGATAAAGCTAGACAAGTCCATGCCCATCACCAATAATTGGTTAAGTTTGCGTTTGATGTAAGTTCAGTTCAATTTTTTTTCTTCGAAATTGGTGATCTAGTTCTGAAATGGGACAAAGCCCGTGAGGAGAAAGGAACACATTCAAAGTTCCACAGATTATGGCTAGGCGCATTTTAGATTGTTCAAAACTAGGCCCATTAACTTTTTATTTTACAAGATCTACAAGGAAAGAGGGATGCTCTTCCTATTAATGGGCTAGTTTTGAAGAAATATTTTTATTAAGGATACCTATCCCTTGTAAATATGTAAATAATCACATGTATATACTGGTATCTTATCCCTAGAATTGTTAAGTAGTACACTTTTGTCCACATATTGCAGTCTCTCATCATTAAAATGAGATTTGACTGATTAAATGAGAGACATTTAGAAAGAAAATCATAATATTGAGTTTTAATTTTTCAATTATAACAAAATCCTGAAATCTTTATATCCATTAAATTGTGAATGTTTCATAGCTTGAAAACTTTGTAGAATCTAGTTACCCCTTGATTGATCATGCAAAAGGTTTTCCTTAAAAAATTAAAGGCTATTATGAATTTTATGCATATTTTGACTTCAAATTGTCATCCATTACTTTTAAGGAGTGAATACACCTCCCCTTCCACTGATTTAAATTTTTTTTTAGAGTGTAATTCAAAAATATATAAAACTTGAAAGATAGTAGGTCTCATCGACTTACCATGATCATGGGAAACTAATGATACTGACATTATTAACACTGGGCACCAAACCAGGATAATGGCTTATGGTTATAAAACATAATACAAGAGGTCTCATCACAATTTGACTTGTTCAATGTCATTATATCCTGTGAATGGCATTGTCATAATCTGGTCACCAAACGAGGACAATGGATTTCATCAAACTTTAAAACAAAATTTTAAGAAGAAAATATTAAAAATACCTAACAATTTTACTGTAAGTGGATGGGATACTAATATATCTATAGTTAAATGGTAACCCTGTCAATGTTATGGACACCTACCAGCAATAGTGGATCTACCAGTGACAAATAAGTTTATATTAAAAGCTAAACTTCTGTAGTTTTTAACTTTCTCTTCATAACTGATTGAATGGAAAACAGGGATAAAAAATATTTTTGTCAATAAAGAGGTTAGGAGATAATTTACAAAATGATGGGTTCTTTTGTCCAGAGTAACTGTTATCAAACTAAAACTTCAAGAATTTTTATCTTTATAAGCCTTCTTGTTTAATTGATTAAAACTTCATTTATTTTTAACAGAGATAATGTTTTCACCTAAATGTCACCAATCATTGTACTACTCAACAACCCCCCCATTACAATTAATAGTAGAACTAATAAATAATGGGGACCTTTTTAAAATTTAGGATAAAAGCAAAAAAAATCCAATAAAACAAGGTAATCTTAGCTTTATTATTTCAAAATATTGATTGAATCTAGAGATTTCCCTTATCGGAAGTCAATTATCAAAGCTTAAGCCTTTGAACATTTGATTTCACTTTAAGCTCTCTTCAAAAACATTTTATCAGATCTTTGCAACATGTCCCCTTAAGAAAAACTCCGATTAAAACATTTCCCAATCAGGTTTCCTAAGGCATAAGCCTTAAAATAATAAAAGCACTATGTTTTATTTATAATAATAAAGGTATGACCCCGCAAGACTGCCACGTAGCATATCAGGGTTTCCATATCAATGTTTTCATTTTGATTTCCATGTCCAATCCTTTGATCCTCCGATCTCTGATATCCCTTCCCACTACATTCTCCAATATGTGACCCCGCTAATACCATAGCACTCATATTTGATATTCGTCTCACCTCCGATCTTCAATCTCCGATATTCTACCCACCTCTCATTTCACATTTGTCATATCAGGATTTCCTAATCGGCAATTATCCTTTCAACTCCTTGGTATGAAAATATTGATGCAAAACCTCTAATAATTCTTCATGCCTGTAAATTTAAGCTTCTATTCAGTATAAGCCTTATTAGAGGTAAACGATATCGCAGTTTTTAATGATGCAACAATGAAATTTCGCTGATAAAGTTCTCTGTTATGGTAACTTGTAATGTAACCCATGTGAATTCATGTTTTATCAATAAATGACCAAATATGGAGAATTTATGGTTTTCTATATAATAAATGTCCTCATTATTGCTAATGATTTCCTAAGATTTTGCTCATAAAAGTATTGGATCCATGTGTAATCGGTTATTTTCTCTAAGTTATTTGTTGTGAGTGTTAGTTGCTCCTCACTATTGATTTTCTCTTGGCAGGCCAGTTTGATAAACATAATTCAGTAGAAATGTCTCGGTTGAGCAAACCCAAAAGGAAATTTGTTGTTCAACAACAATGAGTCACTCCTCCCCATGAGGCTGCAGAATTTCCTACACTATTTTTCGATACCACATGCACCCCGAATGTTGAAACCTCTACTTGGGAGGTCATGTACCAGCTATTTGAAGATGAAGAATTGAGGCTCACAGAAAGAGAAGCCACACTAAAGATACATTCCCAATTTCTGATACTACATATAGTGATATGGCCAATTCATTCCTCTCATAGCATTGTTGCTCGACTGGACATCTTGCCTTACATGGATATGCTCAAATGGGTCATCGATCATCTAAAAATTGCAGATATAAAATTTATGACCAAGAGGAATATGGTCATCAGCTCTTTCATGAGCAAATATTTGTCTCAAATGTACCAACTACCATCCCCTCAAAATAAATATGATAAGGACTTAATTAAGAAATTCATGAAGAAAAATCAGGATGATATGAGGTCATCAAATGATGGATAATGGATGGTAGCAAGAACAAGCGAGAGGACAAGGGCATGTACTCTATATCTTCTCTTTCCGGACCCTATTGTTATGTGTGGCCATAATATGTAGATTATTTGGTTATGCTAATACCTAAACGTTTTCAGACCAATTGGTACCCCTGATTGATGTAGCCTCTGATAGCTATGCTATGGACTAGGGGCCTATTATGTCTAATCATTTAAGTGTCCAAATGTTAGGTCCCTATAATACTAGTGATTCCCCCATTACTATTGTCATTTTAGCCCTTATTATTATTTTCATGCCCTAATTGTCCCCATATTATTATTATTGTGCCCCATAGAAGCCCACTATTATTATTTTGTGCGCTTATATTATTGTTGTTATGTCAACTTTGATTATATTGTGACCTCTTAGACTCTTTTATATAGAAAGGAAGTTTTGTCATTTGTATCATCCAAGAATTGTTCATTTATGTAATGTAAAGGAGGTTTCCCCCTCGTAGAGGCTAATTTCTAAGTCGTTGATCTATCTTTTCCCTCTTTTTGTGAGTTGGTTTCATTATAATTGGTATCAAGAGCTTCGGATTTTAGGGTTTCACTGCTCCAAAATAGGTCATCGTGGAATTTTCGCTATAATTTTTTTTTTTTTTTTTTTTTTTTCTGCGACGTTTCAGATGAGAAACAAAACCCATTTGAGCCAAAATCTCGACGATCCTTAGGTCTAAATCTTAGATCTTGTCTCGCTATGTTTTTGGAGATATGATCCAAGGAAGTTAGGGTTTGTGCAGGCTCCTGAATTACATCCCAAAAAGACACCTTGGGAAAATTGTCATAACTTTCTCTTTGAGTATCAGATTGAAATTTTGTAAGGAGTTATAGAAATAAGACAGACTATAATATTTAGTGCATCATTTTCATGTTCGAAGGTTGAAACAATGATACGTGGTACTTCGTATAAGTTCTCTCTACTAAAAAAGTGTATAATCAGGTCATCTTGGGAGATTGGGAATAACGCTTTATTGGAGAATCCAATTTTTATCAAACTGGTGGTGCTGGAAAAAGGACTCAAATGGCTACCACAATTCACAATTTCAAACCTTGGAGATTCGAAATTTCAAAGATACATCAAATACAATATCGAGCTCCTACAAAGGGAAATAAGGTGTGTAGTTTTTTTAAAATTTTGCATAAGTTTGGTTTGAAAAATTAATTTGATGGAATTCCAAGGGCATAGTGAATAATAATTATCATTAATTGATGCCTCAAAAAAATAAAATGGAAACAGATAGTAAGAAACCTAATATCTCTACCATTACTCATGAAGAAGAGGAAGAAGTGCAACATGATATATCAAAATTACGACACCAAGTGCAAAAAAATTAACTCTCACAAAAAGTAACGGAAGCTAAGATGGATTGTTTAAAGAAAGGCACATAATCTAAGATGCATGGTTTAGAAGAAAAGCTTAAAGGCATAATGGAAGAACTGAAGACATACTTGACAAAGTTTCTACAAGAAATTCTTACTAATGGTGAAAGGGTAGTAAAGGAAACTCATGATGAGAACAAAATAAACGTTAATCATGATTTCATAGACTCTAATATTGGATTGAAGACCCACCATGTTCTAAATATCGATATGAGGAAGTTTGATGGAAAGGATCCCGTAACATGGATACTACAGATGGAGCAATATTTCAATCTCCATAATGTGAAAAACACACAAAAGGTACGCATTGCAACTTTATATTTGGAACCAAATTACTTTGTATGGTATCGATGGCTTTGCTCTCGTAAGAAATTGTCACTTGGACAATTTCTATAGATGAAATGATAACAAATTATGAGGATACAAATAAAAACTCTTTTCTTAGCCAATTGATAAATGTCAAACAAAAGGGTTCAATGATGGAGCACATTCAGGAATTCCAAAAATTGAATATAAGGGTAAAAAAATATTCCAGAGGAGCTTAGGGTTGATGTGTTCATAGGGACTTTAAAGGATAACATCCAACATGAGGTTTGCCTTTGGGAAACTGATTCATTGGGGAAGGCATTTAGGTTGGTGAGAAAAGTGGAAAGAAAAATTATGGCAATAAGGAAGCCTACCACTCAAAATTATAAAGATGGAAGTATTAGTGCCCCTAGCCTTCAAAAACCTACAACATTGTTACCATAACAATTGGAAGAAAAAGAGCAAAAGGGCTTTGTTACAGTTGTGATAGAAAGTACACTAAAGTTCATAAGTTTGCTCAGAAGAAATTATTTTACATATATTGTGAAGAGGAGGAAGAAAAGGAATAAGAAACGTCAAAATAATAGGATATACATTGGGAACAAACATTAGAGAAAGAAGAAATGAATCTGACCATATCTTGTAATGCATTGGCCGAAATTACCACTCCTCAAACTATCAAGATAGAAGGACATATCAAGAAGAAAAAGGTAATAGTGTTGATTAATTCAGGTAATACCCATAATTTTATTCAGTGTAAACTAATCAAGGAATTGAATTTCTTCCAATATTCAACACTAGAGTGTCAAGTGATGGTTACAAGTGGGGGAACCATAAATTGTTGTGTAAAGTGCCATAATGTCAAGATATCCATGGGAGAATGTGTATTGAATAGCACAATGATTTCCATTCCAATGCCTGGTGGTGATGTTGTGGTAGGAGTATAATGGCTACAATTCTTGGGTACAATAGTTTTTAATTTTCAAGAACTTTTCATGAAATTTCTTTCAGAAGGAAAGGAATTTGAATTAAGGGGTATCCAAGGAAATCAAGAAAGATAATCAGCTTTAACAAAATGACAAAGCTTATAAAGAAAGAACCAAGAGGCATAATTGCATAATTATGCTCGCTAGAGGTTCCCACATCGAAATCATCTATTTCTCCAGATCTCCAGAACATCTTGGAGAATCATTTCAAGGTATTTGAGACTCCCAAAGGCCTCCCACCGATTTGTGACCATGAGCATGCTATTCATTTCATGCCAGGAAGTGTTCCTCCAAACATCAGGCCTTATATATATATCCCTATGCCTAAAAGAGTGAAATTGAACTTATGGTTGTAGAAATGATAGAGGCTAGTATAATTCAACCTAGTCAAAGTAATTTCTCTGCTCTAGTAGTATTGATTCACAAGAAGGATGGATCATGGTGCATGTGTCCAGATTATAGTGAGCTCAACAAGCTCACTATTAAAGATAAATTTGACATTCCTGTCATTGATGAATTATTGGATGAATTGCATGGATCAATTTACTTCACCAAGTTGGACCTTCAATTAGGATATCATCAAGTCAGAATGAAGACTGAAGACATTCCTAAAACAACATTCAGAACTCATGAGGATCATTATGAAATTTTGGTCATGCCTTTGGGCCTTTACCAATTCACCTTCCACATTTCAAGGTTTGATGAATTCCATTTTCAAGCCCTTCCTTAAAAAAATTGTTTTTGTATTTTTTGATGATATACTAATCTACAACAAGTCTTGAAAGGATCATATTCAACATGTTGATAGGGTGCTCAAACTATTGGAGGAGAAACAATTATATGCAAAAACCTCCAAATGTTTCTTTGGAGTACAAGAGGTGGAATATCTGCGTCATATTGTATCTCATGATTTTTTTAAGGTAGACCCTAGAAAAATTAAAACCATTAAGGGATGGAAAATCCCCACATCCATAAAGCACCTGCAAAGATTTCTTAGGTTGACAGGGTATTGTCGCAAGTTTGTTAAGAATTATGGGAGAATAATAGCACTACTAACAACATTATTGAAGAAAGATGCATTTTAATGGACTCCAGAAGAAACAAAGGCCTTTGAACATCTTAAAGAGTCAATGTGCCAAGCACCAGTCTTAGTTACGCTAGACTTCACAAAAACCTTTATTATGGAATGTGATGCCTCAAATGGAAATGGTGTTGTTTTAATGCAAGAAGAAAGACCCATTCCTTTTGAAAGTTGTCCAATCAAAGGAAAATATTTACACAAAGTTATTTATGAGAATTAAATGTTGGCAATACTAAATGGACTTAAGAAATGGTGACCCTACCTAATGGGACGATAGTTTAAGGTAAAAATGAATCATGATAGTCTTAAATACTTTTTAGAACAAATATTATATTTAGAAGAGAAACAAAAATGGGTCACAAAGATGTTGGGTTATGAATTTGAAATCATCTACAAAAAAGGGAAGCAAAATGTTGTGGAAGATGCAGTCTCAAGAAAGGATGAGGATGTGGAAGAATTTATTTGTGCCATTTCTATTATCCAACCTGATGAGATAAACGAAGTAAGGGATGAATGGAATAATGATGATGAAGTGTGGGCACTCATTCAAAATATAAAACAATATTCCAATACATTTGAGACATTTAGCTGGAAAAATGATTCGTTATGGTACAAAGATCACTTATACCTATGTAAGAATTCCCAACTCAAACAAAATATTCTTATGGAATTGCACACCTCTCCCTTAGAAGGGCACTGAGGATTTATAAAAACTTAACACGGGGTTAAGAACAAATATTTTTGGGATGGCCTTAAATCGAATATTCAAAATTTTGTGGCGTAATGTTTGGTTTTCCAACAAAATAAAGTTGAAACAATTAAGACCCCGAGTCTATTACAACCTTTATCCATTCCAAGCCAATGTTGGAAGGAGGTTTCAATGGATTTTATCACAGTTTTACGCATGTTCAAAGGAAAGAATGTTATCATGGTGGTAGTTGACAGACTTACCATGTATTCCCACTTTTGTGCATTGTCTCATCCATTTAAAGTGAGTACAATTTCTATTGCATTATTGGAAACAATTCAAAAGCTACATGGAAACCCAAAGATTATTGTAAGCAACAGAGATCCCATTTTAACTAGAAATTTTTGCACATAATTATTTTCTTATCTTGGTACTCAGCTCATATCTCATCTTATCATCCTCAATCTGATGGGAAAACTGAGATAGTAAACAAATGTTTCAAAGGATATATTCGTTGCTTTGTATCTGATAAAACTACACAATGTGTGAAATGGTTGCCTTTGGCTAAATGGTGGTATAACACTTCCTTCCATACTGCAACAAAAATGACCCCATTTATGACACTTTATGGATATCATCCATTGTCCATAACATCATATTTAACAGAAAATCCTAAGGTTCAAGCAGTGGAAGATCACATCGAGCATCAACAGTAAGTTCTCCAACCCTCAAAGGATAACCTCACTTTGGCACAGAATAGAATGGAAAAACAAGCAAATCAACATCAAAACAAAAGAAATTTTGATGTGGGTGACTTGGTATTCTTACGACTACAACCATATAAACAAATGTCCCTCAAGCAAGCTAAGAAGGATAATAAATTATCACCAAAGTAATACGGTTCGTACAATGTGTTGCAAAAGATAGGTACTATGGCATACAAATTGGAGCTTCCTCCAGCTTCCTGAATCTACCAAGTTTTTCATGTTTCATGCTTAAAGAAGGTTATAGGTGACAAGCTCCTAGTTCAAACAATATTGCCAGAACTTGACGAGGAAGGAAAAATCATATTGGAACCTGAAGCAGTGACAGAAACAAGAACTCAACAGTTACGAAATCGATCAATTTCAGAGTATCAAATCAAGTGGAGGAACTTCCCTGCCGAAGATTCCACATGGTAGGATGAGAATTTTATACAGAAGCATCCAAAACTACTCAAGCATTGAGGACAACATTTTTTTGAAGGAGAGGGGCATGTTAGGTCCATAGAATACTAGTGCTTCCCCCATTACTATTGTTATTGTAGCCCTTATTAGTAATTTTGTGCCCCTATTTTCCCAATATTATTATTATTGTACCCCATAGAAGCCCACTATTGTTATTTTTGTGCCCTTATATTATTATTGTTATGCCGGTTTTGATTATATTGTGACCCCTTAGACTCCTATATATAGAAAGGAGGTTTTATCATTTGTATCATCCAAGAATTGTTCATTTATGTAATGTAAAGGAGGTTTCCCGCACGAAGAGGTTGATTTCTAATTCATTGATCTATCTTTTCTATCTCTTTGTTAGTTGGTTTCATAACACCAAATCCTAGAATATAGGAAGAAATGCAGTTTTTTCTGAAAATATTATTCCCCCATTTTACATGAGTGCCTATGTAATGGAAGATATTTGCTTCGCTTCTGATTGCCCCTCCATGGGATGGAAATGGACCATAAAATATCCTATTCCTATCCAAATCTATAATATTATTCTTTGGGAGTCAACATATCAACCCCATTTTTACAAAAAAATTCCATGGCATTGTGCTTCCGATCCACCAGTTTATTTTTAATGAGAAATACCCTATAATCTCACGTGAAGACAATAATGACCTCTTGTTAGTTGGCAGATGGTTTGGCGAAGATTCCTTTACTTATGTTTGGGTTTTTGGAAGCCTTGCACACCCAAATGTGTTACCCATATATATTCCTGACAACCTCCTAGCCCAAGAAATAACTTGTCAGACTGTGGAAAATTACCTATCTAAGGTCATGAAAGATAATAAAAAGACAATGTGGCATGTCTTTCCCTTTCTTTATGGTTTCTATTCCATTGATAATTTCAGGCATGCTACTAAGGAAATTAAGGAAATCTAGTTTATGAACTTTCCAACCATTTCGAATCGACAGTTTAACCCCAATGATACTAACAAGAATATTACAATGCAGACAAAGCTTAGGCAGTTAAAAAATGAGCCTAATAAGTTTGATGACCTGTTTGAGTCAACATCCAACTATGCAAAGGTTGAGAAATAGGGAGAAGTGCATTTCAGTCCCAAAGAATTGGTTTAGTTTAATCAATATAGGACTAAAAGGATTTCCCACTTCCCCACAAATTTTTTAAAACTTAATCAGGAGAGCACAGGTCAGAACAAAGGAGTGAGAATATCACGGGTCTTACATGTAGCTCATACAAAAGATACAAAGGATTATTCTTCTTCACAAGCTGGGGAAGTTCTAAAAGTTAAGAAGGTAGAAGCGATTAGGGAATAGTTTTCCAATGAATTTGACCCAAAAAATCTGCAAACTCCATTCCAGATGAAGATCACACAAACTCCAAAAATCACAAAGAAGACCTTGTTTACTGTTGAGGCTCCAAAGGAACCTATGGACACTAATGATTCGGAGATCATCCCAGTGTTTCCCATCTTTGAGGTCGTTCTAAAAATAGAGGAGATTCCTCCTCTTGATGTATTCTAGAGTCGGAAGCATAAGGCGGTGGTCAAAAAATAGAGGAAGAGGAGAAGAACTGAAAAAAGCTAGACTTTAGTCCTTGGAAATGTCTCCTTTCAAGTACCGTGGAAAGATCCCCAAGTCACCCCTACTAAAGATCTAAGAAGACTATCAGAGTATGCAGGAGCTTATGCCAGTGCAACAATTGATAAAGCTTGAGAGGTGCAACAACTCCTTAGGGAGAAGGATGACAAAATAAGGCTACTTGAACAAGGTTTTGAAAGTGAAAAGAAGGGAGTCACTCAGCTTGCACAGTTGCAAACATGTTTGAGAACCTGAAGATTCAATATGAATGACATTAAGAGCCGAGATTCCGAAATATAGTAGATGCGACTATTAGGGGTTATTTGAGGTTTAAAATGGGCCTCATAAAGAAAATGTACAATAAAAATTCACTTTATGAGAACTAATCACATTTTAGGGGATGGCATCATCCCCAATGGTTGAGGTGGCATTGCTTGAGTTAAAGGTACTTACTTGCCACATTCTCAATGGTGGATAAAAACTCATGGATAAATATGGTAGTGCTTTAAGTACTTTTAAAGTCATAAAGTAAAGTACTCATAATAAATGCCATTTCACACTTTTTTAATAAAATATTAGTATTTTCATTTCAAATTTTTTGAAAGAAACAATGCATATCCCAACACAATTTTAGTGTTCAACACATTTTTGAATAAATAATATATTTGTATATTTTCATATATTTATTTTAAATTATATATTCATCTCATTTTATTTATTATTACAATTTCAAATTAATTATAAGTTAATATCTATACATATGAAATCAAAATAAATCTAACCTTGTAATTTTACAATAAATCAAATCTATGTATAATGTTATTATAATATTAATAGCAATACAAGCATATTAAAATTAAAGAAAAAATGTATATTAATTTTGTATGATTTATTGGTTTTTTTTTAATAAATTGATCTTACAAATTCTGCTTGATTTCAAATTATTTAATAATATGTAAAATTATGTTATTATAATATTTTTAAACAAATCATTGTGATAAGGATTATAAAAAAGATTAATATGCTTTTTTAAAGTATAAAATAAAATTTGTTTATTATGTTAATTACAATAATAATATTATTAAAATATTTAATGATTAAAAAATAAATATAATTACTAGTCCTACAAATTCTCTTATATTTAACTTGAAATTATAAAATAATATGCAAATTGTGTTGTGATGCTTATCTTAAAAAATAAATTATCATTCATATATCTATATAATTTATTTTTTATTTTAACCCGTGAAAAAATATATTACATTTATTAAATTATATTATCTGATTTTTATAGAGCATGTGAATTAAATGTTATTATATAATTTAACTATATAGTTTAAATAATATAAATTTTAATTAATAGTATATTATACAATTAAGATTTTATGAACTTATATTTATAATTTCTTCAAGTTATTTAAATACAAATAACAAATGCATTAGTTGTTCAATGACAATGATTTTTTCTAGAAAAACTCTCTTATTTATAATCACATCAATACAATTTTGTTATTAATTTTATTTTGGTACAACTTTTCAATTGAATTTAACCATGGTTACATGGATTGTGGCACAAAAAGTGAATTGAAAATTCATAAATATTATTTTATTGGTATAACTATTATTTTATTATTTCCTTAGGAGGCCCATTTTAGACCTCAAAATTCCCCTAATGACAAAATTGAGCAACTAAAGGACAATCCAAAAATAACAGAGTTCAAGAAAGAAGCAAGAGAGCTAAACAACCTACTTACTCAACATCAGGTTGTATTTTGTCAAAAGTTGGACATCATCCAAGAATTATGCCAATCAAGTGATTTACTTGTAGATCAATTGTCTGATTTGAGGACATATTACAGATAAGTTGAGGAAACGATTTCCAACTTCATCAATTGGCAGGACATCTCTGAGGGTTGATCGACCAATCTCCCCAAAATAGAAGAATCTCAGAAAGATATTGCCTTTCAAGAATGAGATATTATGCTAAAAAATGTCGAGATGGTGATCTATAGTGCGAGAGACATATCAAACAACATCATTGAATCAATCAGTGACAACCTATTGCAAGCTAATCGCATTTGGAATGCACTGAAGATACCTTGCTCGATGTAAAATTACTAACAAGGAAGAGGGAATAAAGGCCCTATCAAAGATTGAGTTAGAATGCCATTGGAATTTCCTATTCAAACCTCACAATCAATGGTTGATGTTGATGTTTCTTGCAAACACCACCAGTTATCTTCTTCCACCACTCAACAATGTGTTATTCACTACTCGGATGCACATTAATCCTCACCATCCACCTAAATTGAAGCCGATGATAGACATGATAAAAGTTGTTATAACAACACATTGTTATTATTATCTTGTATTTTATTTAAGTGTGGTTTGTTTAAACCTCCGAAAAATTTTATGGAACTTTTTTATATTTGAGTTTTGATTTCAAACTATAAATCCCCTTCAATAAAATGAAGAAGGGGTTCTGAATTTTTGCAAGAAAGCTTTTGGTTTGCACTATTGTAGCCGAAAAGAGGTCTTAACAGAAAGAATAACCACTCCAATTTTACTTATGAGCAGAGTTAGTGTGTATCGAGTACAACTATCTATATATATTGATGTTATGTTTCTGAGTTGAATTATTATTTTATTATAGGTTTGTCATATAAGTTATTGCATGATGTATAACAGAGATGGTGCTACCATAAACTACTAATTCATTTATTAAATCCTAGGAGAAGAGATGAAATCTAATATGTGTGATCCTATATCAAATTTAAGGCAAGGACTCAAAGATGTATCAGACCATAACCATAAGCATGCAACCAATCATTAACATTTCATTTCAGTCAAAATAAATAGGATTTTTTATTAGCCATTCCTGCCTAGCGGGGTAACACTATTAAGTGACCAAAGCCCCAAATTTGGAAAAGAAGCCATCTATGAAGTCTCATTTTTCCCTTGATTAACAATTTTTATTCACTTAGATGCACTAATGATTAATTCTACCTAATGGTGAAGATGTAGCACTGGTCATTGTGTGTGATTGGTAGGTGGTTTTAATTATGGGATCAGAAACTTAGCTAGGGCCCAAGTCCACCAAAGGAGCATTATGACACCCTAGAGGTGAAGAATTGTGAGCCATGGTAATCATATCACTTGTAAAGAATCATTCCATTCCATGGGAAACTTTAGCACCCCAACAATCCATGACTTTCCCCACATTATTCATGAGATGATGTGCTTGGACCAACATGGCCCCCACTAAACTAGTAGTATATACGAGATGTGTATTTGATTTGAGGCGTATATAAGGTTTTTCTCACCCTTAATACATTCAAGTGCTAGCACCATCCTCTGATCCCTCAACATTGGATTAGAACCAACCTATTCTATCACCAAGAGACTCATGAGACTCATTTTCTGCCCCAAGTACAAGACTGGGATCCATAGGATAATTTTCTTGGAGATTTAGGGGCTAAGCTGAAGATCCATATTTTGAGATCCCTCTACAATTTACTTGGCACTGGAGGATACCAATTCATTCCCTATAAGGGTTTACGCATGCAAGATGTGAGTATTTTGGTTTCTTTTGTGCATTATTTCTTATGTTTAACATTAGCTATGAGGTTGGCTTATAAAATTTCTTATATTTTCCCATTATTGTATGAGTGGAGGGGATTTATGTTAAAATTAGAGATCATCAAAAAATTTTAAATAAGAGAGATTCCACTTCACTATAACGTCATAATCACTTGGAGAATTCAGACCTCATAAGAAAATTTGCACTTGTTCATTCTTAGCTATTGGAGATTCTTGGAATGCATTTTTGATGTTTGGAAGATATTTTGGATTGTCTTTGGAGCTATTTATTTTATGAATAGATGCATATACTACATATCATCATGTAAGTACCTATTATTGAATATTATCATTTTGAATTGGCTAATGCGTTGAATTGTTGCTTCTAGATTATGTTTGATTGTGCCCTAATTTGTTAAATAAAAGTTAAAAACTATCTAGTTTAGAATTACACATGTAACTCATTATATAACATGTAATAAATGTTCCCAAAGGAGGAATTCCTATAACTCTATCAAAATCCATTTATCATTGAATGGGTAAATGCTAGAAATTTGATACCTAACGCATCAAATTTCAACCTCTTTAGCAACAAAATTGGCTCACATATCACATCCTTGAATCCATATTACTAAATTAAAAGGCACTAGTTCAAGTCTTTGGTGATCAAACTTAAACATTTTCCATAATTTCTTCGTCTCAAATCCTGTCCTTTTAAGGCTAGGGTGAAAATGTAGGGCTTGGAGTGGAATTTTAGGGAGGATTATGTTTGGGGATTTGAGAGTCTAGAAATCAAGAGATCATTCTAGGGTACCTAGCCTATCAATTTGGTGGGCATCTACACAAATTTCATCCATAAAATGTTTTTGTCTTAGGTGTTGCTCTAAGAGGAAAACTCTAGTTTCTTTTCCCTTCAAATTGAGTACTTTCTTGAAGGTTGCATGTACATAATACTTGTTGAAGTATATATAAAGAATCCATCTCTATTAGGCCTTGACCTTGCGACGAAACCCCATGTATTTTTCCTTATTTTATTGGGCTTTTATTAGAGAGTGATTTTCTTCCTTGAAGCCTTGCAACCTTATTTTTCCTCTCTTTGAATGAGCCTTGGTAGGGTCACTTTGTACATTATCATTAACATATCAATTTTAGGCATCCTCTCTGATTACAGGGACTACTTCCATCAGTGAAAAATTGTAAAGAGCAGGGAGTTTTGGTTAAGGTGACATTGGGCTTCTACCCCATTATTAACACTTTGTCTAGCTCTTTGGTTTATAGGGTTTTCCTCTCCAAGGTCTGCTAGATTTTGTGGTAACTGACACACTTACATGGATGTCAATAAGATGGTATTGAATACCAACCACTACCTTAGAGACTGAAATACCTCTCCATGCTTCTTTCCTAAGAACCTCTAGACTGTGAGGGGTTCCTACCCCTAATTCTCTCACTTACCTAAATGAACATGGATCTCGCAATGCTATAAATTTAGACGGATTTAATTTGACCAACCAACTAGCATTTTCGTATTCCAACAAAACTATCCCTTGTAGCATGTTGTTTTTTGTCTCTTATCCCATTTTTCCACTTAAAATATGGCTTTAGAGTAACCAAGCTCATGGTATGAAATGCATAAGTGATAGAAGATTCAAAATTCTCTACCTTTTCCATTTCTTATTTCTAGAAGCACTAGAATATGTAACAAAAATTCATAATAAATTTTCTCTCACACCTATCATTCTACAAATTACAAATATATAATTTTTATTTTCTATTTTTCATGTAACACAACCCATTATTTCAAAAAAAAATATTGTTATTATTTTCCTACAACCCTTTTCATTTCTCAATGATTTCATTTTTTTTATTTTTATTTGTTGAACAACTAAAGTATACCTCTTAATGGTTTAAAAAATAAACAAATTATTTTAATTGTGTTAAGACTTTGAAGTGCTTCACGAAGAGTTAACATACTAATCTCAACATTAATTATGTTCATTTATTTTTTTTAAATATAAAATTGTTCTTGTATATCACTATATATAGATAGATATAGATATATAGATATACATATATATATATATACTAACTACTTTTTTAGGTTTTGGTTCCATCACTAAGGTATTAAAATGTTGATCCAATGTGAACATATATCTTATAATTTACATAAAAATAAAATATCTAATACACAAATTAATATTGTTATGAAAAAATCAATAAATAAAATTTATATATTTAAAAAGTTTAATTAATTTGTTACATTTCATTCATTTTTTTGTGTTGAAATATATATATATATATATATATATATATATATATATATATATATATATTAATATATAAATTTCTATTACTTAATATTACATATTAATTAATGAAATGTTTTTGTGGTTTTAAATAAACCATTAACTCATTTTGTAAGAGAATGGGCCATTTTTTCCCTCCCAATGTTTATTACAAAAACTTTGAATTAGATCACAATATCTACGGATTACATAGAATGATGAAAGAAATTAATTTTCATATTTTAGTTCTATCACTATAATACTAAAATGTTGTGCGAATATGAAATTATAGTTTATACTTTCCATAAAAATAAAATAAGAAAATATAAAAATTAATATTGTTATGAAAAAAATCAATAAATAAAATTTATATATTTGAAAATTTTAATCAATTTGATACATTTAAATTTCTTTTTCGAAGATCAGAGGTTTTTTAAAAATTAATATTGTTATGAAAAAAATCAATAAATAAAATTTATATATTTGAAAATTTTAATCAATTTGATACATTTTAATTTCTTTTTCGAAGATCAGAGGTTTTTTTTAGCTATCATAAATTATTAATGCAAGTTAAGAGACACTTATATTTTCAAATTTTTATTACATTAGGCATGCCAAAAGAGGTTGGAATTAACTTGGAGTGACCTAATATTGTATATTAATTAAGGAAATTCTTTTGTGGTTTTAAATAAGCCACTAGCTAATCATATGAGATAATTGATCTTTTTCTCATCCCAATATTTGTTACACACAAAAAAAAATTATCTTACAATATCTATGGATTATATGGTAATGATGAAACAATAATTATCACAATGTACCATCATCATTACAAGAACCAATGTTCTAAAAAGTAGAAGGTGTCTCACTTTTGACCCCTTTGGTAGAATTATTATTTTGGTGCTATGCACAGTGGCAAAGATTTCATCTATATTTTGTGTATCATCTAAAAAAAATTATTTGATACATTGTGTTTTGTATATAGTGAAAATCAAAGCACCATGCAAGTGTAGAGAAACCTATTACATCTACTAAGATTAAGCATGCAAAGCTTCATGCTCATTATTTTTAACAATTGGTACATGATATTGTTTTGAATCTTCTTTACTAAAGATAAATGATTGGGATTCTAATATATTTAAGGACCATTTATTTGAAGGTAATTTTGTGAAAGACTAGGCTATGCCCAGGCTTTAGGAGGATGCAATTATAGTGGGTTGCACATATGTCATTTCACCAGTTTTGTTATGTTGATGGGTGGTTGTTGCAACAACAAACTAAGTAGCTTCATCATTCCTCTATATCTTCTGACAATAACCAACTAATAATTATCTTGAAGAGTTGATTGAGTCGTTCACTCATAGTCTCCTAGTGAAAAAGCTAAACAAAAGTACCAAACTAGTGCACATCACATGGTAGAAATCAAAGAGTTACTAAGCACCATCACCAACTTAAGCACACCATGACTTCCTCATTTGAAGTAAGTTTTTTACATCTTATCACTTTATAAGATAACCTTAGTGGTAGATCTAGAAACAAATATGTATTATGTATTATGTATGCCAATTTCCTTCTTTCGCATACTCTTATGTAGGTTGAAGTATGGGAATTTGTGGTTCAGTGATGTCATTGGGTCTTTATACAACACCTCTTCTTAAGATACCTCTCTCTCAATTTAGCATTTATGATCCAGGAGGATTCCATTGATTCAGTTGCACAAGTGTTCAAGTGTCATTGTCAGTGACTCAAAGTTGTCGTCAATTCAGTTTGGTGTCCTCAGCTTCGACAGTGTTGGTTATGGATCAGGTTGTTCACGTAATGTTAATGGTTTTTATGGCGTTCAGTTGATATGGGTTTGTACCTGGCTGTCAACTTGTGTTTCATTAACAATTCCGCCATGGTTGGTCAACGACATCTGGCTTATCTTTTGCCTCGCAGGATTTATTGTCAACATGGGTTTTGTCGTCCACTCATAGGTGTTGATGTCGACCAATATGTCATCATGTGACAAATGTCGCTAATGTCGCTTAGTGATGATAGATTGTAAAAGGGTTGATAAATTTCATGTACTAAACCCTAATCTACATCTAAGTCCAAAACCAAATGCATTATCAAACCTTGATCCTAAGTTGCAACCCTATCTATCTAAAATACATTGCATATGTATGCCTAAGTCCTAAACTATTGTATTAAATCCATTACAAAGCCACCAAGTCTAAACCGCGCAGGTGGACTAACCATGTCAGAGGACATGTGAACACCGTAAAGAATCACCGTCTACGTTAAAACATTGTTAATCAATCCACAGGTCCCTAATTGTAGGTTTAGACCATGTCGGAACAGTGGCGTGTGAACACAAGGCAATAGACTACACAGATAGAAGGTTAGTCTTTGCCATTTGGGGGTGACAGTTGCGATCAAGTTTAGCTCTGACATGTGAACACCATTGCAAGCCACGATGGGGAGACCATGTTGAAACCGCTGGACTATTTGCCAACCGTCACTGCACATGAAAATAGTCAGGGTGAGTCACCAGAACCGCCGACCTGGAGGTTACCACAAATGGCCTATATCACCTGATCACATGTGTTGTCCATGCTTCCTCCCCCCGATTAGCTAACCACCAGCGGTCAAGTTCTTATCCAAAGTTATTTTGGGTGTTTTGTTGGGTTTTTAGGGTTCCAAACTAATGCGGCCACCATGTAACCTGATTAGGTGTCAAATTACAACTAGATTGAGTTCTAAACCTATCTAGATCCAACCAAATGTATTTGAAAATCATCCCAAGGTGTTGTCATGAACCTGTAGGCATTTAAAAGGTGAATTTTCCTTCATTGAGCATGAGAGAGTAGTTTTTACTTTTTGTATGTAGATTCTGGAGGTCATAGGCAGTGTTGTTTTTAGTGTTACTGGAGTATCCAGAGTTGGAATTGAGAACCATGATAGGCATTGGAAAGCTTGTTTAGAGGGCTATCTGATGACACTGATTAGAAGTGCATGTGCATATTCATACTAATCAAATCTATGTGTAATCAACTACTTCTTTTCATTCCTAATAAAAACGGTCGTCCATCTTGAAAGTGGACCCAGAGACGTAGTCCATCAGGGACGAACTCCGTAAACAATCTTGTTGTCTAGTATCACTTTGTTTTTACTGTTTTTTCTTCTGTTATGCATCTTTATTATGTTTAAACAGTTGTCGTAAAGTCTTCTTCTCAAGCAGTTTTCCTCAATTTTCGTGCTTTGAGCTAACATTCAATTCATTAATGGTTAATCGATTCTACATTAGTTTAAGTCTATGATCACATTTAGATTATATAATTGGGTATCAGAGGAGGTTGTGTTTGTAGAATTTTCCATTTAATTTTAAACAGGTCAAAGTCGCAATGAGGAGAGGGAATCCTTGAGTAGATCAATCCAGAGATTGGAAAGCGATAAGTTGTTCATAAATAGACCATGTCAGGACCTGATGCGGGTGAAAACACTGAAAGTAAGATGAGTGAAGAACAATTTCAGCAAGCATTCTTGACTATGCAGCAGATTTTTGGAGAATTGTACGAAGACAAGAAGGCGAGAGATGCAACTTCTTCTTCAAAGACATCAAAGAAGGAAAAAGGTAAAGGGAAGACTGATAAACCACCTTCACCTCCATCATCTCCATCATCATCATCTTCTTCTTCTAGTGCAGAATTTGAAACGTAAAAGAAACATAAGAAAACATCTCTTTTGAAACTTGATGTGAAATTTGAGTTACCTGTTTATGATGATGAAATGAATCCTTAAAATCTTGATAAATGGATTAAGTAGTTAGAATTGTATTGTCGCTTTCAGAAAATTTCTAGCGATAAAACTAAAATTCAGTTAGCTACACTTAGAATGGGGGGAACAACTTTAATCTGGTGAGAAAGTAAATCTCAGATAGATGCAAAGCATAAAGGAAAAGTCATCTTGTCATGGTCTAAGTTTTTAAAAGCTCTTAGGAAACAATTCTATCCTTTAGGATACATGCAACAAGTTGTTATTGATTAGCAATATCTGAGGCAAGTTAAAGGGTATAGTGTTCAAGATTTTACTCAGGAGTTCAGAAAGAAAGCATTGGCACTTGGTATTTCATTCGATACATGTGAAACTATGTTAAAATACATCAGTAATTTACATTCATATTTGCAACATACTTTATTGATGTTTAATCCTGATGATTTTGATGAGGTGTGTGTTCAGGACATACATATTGAATCAAGTGGCAGACCATTCAAGCTTTCATCGCAGTCATCCAGAGTTGGAAACCAAAGATTCCAGTGAGAGTAAGGGGAAGAACATTTCGAACATAAAGAAATCAGCGATCATTCAGAAGGAAAGACCTACTTGTTCTCATTTCCAGAGAATCAGTAATGATGAATCTAAGTGCTGGAAACTTCATCCAGAACTTAAGCCCAAAAAGTTCCTTAAGGAGAAGGATGGAAAAAAGGCCACTGCAGTGGTCTAGCAAGATATAGGTTCAGATTCAAGTGATGAAAGGAGGATAACCGCCATGGTTACGATAGGTAAAACTTTTGACACTAGTTCAAGTTCAAAAACTATTGCATCTTCATCAAACATAAATCCTTCACATAAGGATAAAAGAGTTGAATTGTTTAACATAAGGATAAGTTCTGAGCATACAAAGATATATACAATGTTTGATAGTGGAGCACAAGAGAATTTAATCTCTGAATATTTAGTTAAAAGTTTGGGTTTGGAAACATGGAATCATCCAAGAACTTACCTATTTGGATGGCTAAATAAATCAACTCAGATAAAAGTCACCAAATAATGTCGATCAAGATCTGCCATAACAGGTAATTACATTGAGGAAGTGGAATTAGATGTGGTTCCAGTAGACATATGTGGAGTTGTCTTAGGAAGTCCTTATCTTTATGATCGTGATGCAGTATTTTACAGGAGAGAACATAAATATCACCTTAAGAAATATGGGGTTGAATTTATTGTCCAGACACATCATAACAAAAATCATTTGAACTCAGTTCATGTTGATCAAATGAAGCTATTAATAATTTCAAACAAGAGATTTGTAATCATGTGTATGAAAGGACAACATAACAATCGACATGATGGTTGTTTAAGTTATGAGACTCGACTTAAATATTGTTTGTTTAAAGAAATAGAAACAATTCAAGTTCTATGTAAAACCAAAAATCTTATTCATAATCAAGGATTACAACATGAATTACATTGTGCGCCTAAAGTTCCTCTTCCTAATCTCAGAATGAATCAATTCAGTTTAAGTTTGGAACTTAATAGTTGCAGGGAAACAAGTCAGTATTGGGGAAAGTCATTGCTCAATTTCTCTTGTATTGTGTCGTCATGTCATGTTTCAAACAATTTGGAACCCTCTTTTCAAGTGGAGAGGAAATCTATTTTTTTCATATCAAAGCCTTTTCTAAAGTAGTGTCAAAGTGTCTAATGGGAACTTATGCATCAAAGGAAAGTGCTAATCAATGGAAACATCATTTAAATGAAGGAAAAGTGATTCAAACAAATCAACAGCTAATTCAATACTTTCATAATCAAACTAAGTTGCAGCAAATTTCACCTTATGGTTGGATAGGTTCATTGCGGCAAGTTCGCTTAGTAAACAGGAATTAGGGAAGTATAGTTGGTTTGGTATCAAGTATATGTTTGATTGTCTCTATCATTCCCCAAAATATATTGTTTATACATGTTGATGGTATTAAACAACATCTAATAGAGACTGTTTTCAAAGATTGTGAATCACTAACTCATGGTTCTTCATGGAAAGAATTCAATTGGAACATTTATAGCAGGTTTTTTTCCCATCGTCGCAAGTTGTTCATAGTGCAGATGGATGGAATAGGTCACCAACTCAAAAAGTGCCATGGTCAGCATCGTTCAAGTAATCACTTATAGGTGATTGATCGAATGTATTGGTACATCATCATGTCTGTTAGGATATTCTGACACATAGGAAATAGTTAAGTACAACTTGGTCTAGTATAGAGTTAGGTATAGAGTTAGGTAAAGTGTGTTTCTTTACTATGTACATTTTGTAACTCACAATCCAACGGTCACGATATGTAGTGATCCGACGGTTCATTCTCTCCTCGGTATTACCGACACTTGATCCGTGGCTTAACACTCGATTGGTCCATGATCTCTATTTAAAGAGCATGGAGGGTCATTTGTAGGTTAACTGTTCATGAGAGAAGCTTATGTAAATTTTCATTCTTTTATTAATAAATTGCCTGAAGTGGCCGCGTTGGCTCAGGCCGTGGACTGTTTCCCTCTTTGAGGGTTTTAACCACGTCAAAAGTACTGGTGTATTGATCTGCAATCTGTTTGTGAGCGGTGTCCTTTGGTGTTCTGTCTGATAAACTTACCCTGTGAATTCCTACATGGTATCAGAGCTATTTGTGGGCCACGTCCGTTGGTGATCCAAATCTGAAGACGGTAGAACTACATCCGACTACCGTTTCCTAGATCTACTGTTTCTGACTGCTTTCGGGCCAAGAGGACTGCTCTGTTGTGTTGGGAGCATCTGTTCTAGTGAGGAACCCCTTTTTTTTCACGCGAAAAGGTTTCCGGTAGCCCTAGCTGCGTCATTTTTAAGATCTGGAGGTATACAGTGTTTATTTGCAGTTTACAGTTATTTTCTCTCTGTTTATTTCGGCTTTTGGTTTATTTAGCTTTTTTTATTACCGGATCTATACCTTTCATTTCTGCGTATGCTCTTTTCCCTGTGACTCTGTGCGATCTGGGCAAATCAGAAACAGAAAGGAAGGATTTTTCTCATGCATATGCTCTTTTCCGCTGCGCCTTAGTGTGATCTCGGAAAATCAAAAACATTGAGGAAAATATTTAGTTTCCAGCTAAAGCTAAATTCGAGCTGCAAGGTTCTTTTTTGAAAATATTTAGTTTCCGGTTAAAGCTAACTTCGAGCCGCAAGGTTAATTTTTTTTTGTATGTTCGTGTTGGGTTTTGTGTTTTTTATTTTGTATGGAAAAATAGCTTTCTCAAAACAAGCACGCAACCCAAAGCATCAACCCCCCCCCCCCCTCTCTCTCTCTCAAACGTTTTGTATAGCTCACTTGGTGCAAAGCTAATTTATGAGAGTAGAGGTCTTGGGTTCAAATCTCCATTTTGTGGGGGCGGATTTTTTCATTTCCGCACATTCCCACACTTCGTCGGCGACTTCATCAAATTTTCTTCAAAAAGCCATAACTTCTTCACCTAGAAGCCGTTTTCAAAACCGTTTTTTTTAAACAACCTAATTTTTCGCGATCTTTCCATTGAAACACTTAGTTTCAGCATCTATAGCTTCAGTTTTTTTTTTTTAAATGGAAAGTCCATGCAAAGTTATTATTGATAGCACCAACTACTTCCAATGGTGGTCCTACATTGTGGATTTACTTAGAAGTAAAGGTCTTTACAGAATAGCCACAGGCCAAGAGACCAAACCGAAAGATGAAGACAAGGCAGCTAAATGGGAAAATAGGCAAGACCAAGCAGGTGGGTTGATAGGGATGTCTATTTCTCTAGATCTTAGATTCCATATTGCAGAACTTGATACTCTTGATGAAGCAATGAAACAGATTACTAAAGTCTTTGAAATTAAAAATGAACTTAAAGCCCATCAACTTCAAAATTAATTGCTTACATTGGACCCCAATAATTTTTCTTGCATTGAATATTTTTTGTCCAAATTCAAGACCCTTAGACTTCTCTTGGAAGGTGTTAAGGTTAAGAAAGAAGATAGTAGGCTTATCTACTCCATTCTTACTAAGTTGGGACCAGCGTATTCTGTGTTTGTTTCCACCTTCCATTCTACAAGAGAAGCCTTCATTTTTCAAGGACAAGCCTACAAGTCCCCTTCCTTTGATTCCTTTTGTGATTCTTTAATAAGAGAACAAGAAAAACTCTTACACCTTGGTCTTCTTCATCTTGGAAACTCATCTAAGAAAGCGTTAGCCGCCTAGCAGCAATCAAATTCAAAGAATCCTAAGAATTCGTATCCTAAAAGGAATGGTCCTAAACCAAACAAGGGTCCTAAGAAATTTCTGCCTCAAAATGAAAAATCATTTCAACAAAATGATAAGACAAATAAAAACAAATGGAAGAAGACTGATAGACATTGCAACTTTTGTAATCGGGATGGCCACTTAGAATCCAAATTCTTTAAGAAGATGGAAGACTTGGAAGCAACAATGAAGAATCATAACATCCATTTGGAGCAATCTTCGACTTCAACTTCATCTTCAGGAATGGCACTTTCTACATGTGGTTGGCAAGCATCTCAGTCTGGCTATGCACTAAATGTATCTTCTTCTTCTCATTCTCATGAGTGGCTCATTGATTTTGGAGCTTCTTATCACATGGCCAAAAACAAAGCCATGTTTTCTTCTTTAAATGATTGTAACACCAAAAATATATATGTTGGTGATGATAGATCTCTTAGTTTTGTAGGGACTGGAACTGTTCATCTAGACAATGGTCAGTTTAATGATGTATTATGTGTTCCAACCTTATCCTGCAACATTCTATCTGTATATCAGATAACCCATTCAGGTGAAGGTAAAATCGTTGAATTTTCACCTCACGATGTTGTAATTAAGGACCCAAGAGATCCTAGACAGATTTTAGCTACTGGCATTGTTGATGATTCTACAAGGTTGTATAAGTTTCACAACTTTGGGTCATCAAATCTTCCCTCAGTATTTGTTGCTCATAATGATGAAGTGAGCAAATTTTGGCATGAGCGATTTGGTCACTTAAACTATCGCTCTCTTCAGAATCTATGTAAAGAAAATATGGTGACAGGTCTTCCAATGGTATCTTGCAGAGATGGTGTTTGTTCCAGATGTGTACTCGGAAAACATCATCATGACAGTTTTGAAAAACATGCCTCTTGGCACGCCTCAGCCCCTTTATAGTTCGTGCATAGTGATTTATGTGGTCAACTTCTAGTTGCTTTATTCACTGGCTACAAGTATTTCTTAACTTTCATTGATGATTTCTCCAAACATACTAGGGTATACTTCTTAAAACTCAAGAGTGAAGTATTTAACATGTTCTTGGCCTTTAAGGCCTTTGTTGAAAAACAATCTAGACGTCAAATTCTTAAGCTAAGATCTGATAATGGCAGAGAATATGTTAAAAAAACATTCATCAACTTTTGCACTGAGAATGGAATTCAAATGCAACATACTGTTCCATATACTCCACAACAAAATGGTGTAGCTGAAAGGAAGAATCACACCTTAAAGGAAATGGCTAATTGCATGCTTCAATCTAAAGGACTTAGTCTTAATTATTGGGCAGAAGCAATTAACTGTGTAAATTACATAATAAATCGCACTCCTACTAAGGTTTTAAAGAATATCACTCCAGGAGAAGCATGGAGCTCAATCAAACCAGATGTAAGTCACTTTCGTGTTTTTGGAAGTGAAGCATGGCCCTATATTCTAGATGAGAAACATAAAGCTTTAGAACCTAAGAGTGAAAAATGTATTTTTGTTGGATATTCTGAAGATGTCAAAGGATATAGACTTATTCCACTTAAGTCCAAAAATGTTATCATTAGAAGAGATGTAAAGTTTGCTGAAAATATATCGGCCTACGAGCCTAGTTCGGTGGATGTGCCACCTCTCCCTATCTCTTCTACTTTTGAAAATATTTCTTCTTTAGATGATGGAAGCAAGGATGAAAATCCTCCCCCACGTTCTCAGGATCCTCCTTCAGCTCCTCAGCTTCCAAAATGGGTCCGTGCTACTCGGGATGCAGCAGGTGATCTTGTCGGTGATCCTACAGATCAGCGACGTACACGTTCTCAGTTCGAGAGAGCCTCTTCTTTACTGGCTCAAGCTTCAGTGAATTATGATCCTGACACCTTTGCAGAAGCTTCAGGCCATCCATATTGGGAAGCAGCTATGAATGAAGAATATCATTCATTATTGGCAAATGATAAATGGGATCTTGTTCCTCTACCAAAGGGACGAAAACTTGTTAGATGCAAATGGGTTTATAGAACCAAGTATGGACCAGATGATAAACAAAAAGCTCGTCTTGTTGCTAAGGGTTTTTTCATAAGTTGAAGGCATTGACTATATTGAAACCTTCTCCCCTGTTGCCAAAATGAACTCTATCCGCCTTGTTCTTTCCCTTGCTTCCTCTTTCAAATGGGAAGTCCATCAGATGGATGTTAAATCCGCCTTTTTGCATGGGGACTTGCATGAAGAAATCTATATGGAACAACCTACTGGCTTTATAAAAACAGACTCTAGCCTTATATGTCGGCTTAAGAAATCCCTTTATGATCTCAAGCAAGCTCCTCGAGCTTGGTATGCCAAAATGGATAACTTCCTTTTAGAAAATGGCTTTTCTAGGTGTCATTCTGACAATACTGTCTACACCAAGAAAGTGGGAAAGTCTTTTATCATTCCTGTTCTTTATGTTGATGATCTTATCCTGACTGGTAGTGATCCCAACCTTATAAACCATGTGAATTCTAGCCTTAAAAGGAAGTTTGAAATGACAGACTTAGGACACTTACATTATTTTCTTGGTCTTCAAGTCTTGCAATCCAAGGAAGGTATTTCCCTTTCCCAATCCAAGTATGACTATGATATTCTACGCCATTTTCACATGGAAGACTGTAAGCCAGCCCCTTCTCCCTTTTAGTCTGGAGTCAAACTTTCAGTCACTTGTACTTCTCCTGAAGTTGATGCTACCTTATACTGTCAACTTTTAGGAAATATTTTGTATCTAACCCATACTCGTCCTGACCTTTCCTTTGTTGTTGGCCTTGTTGCTCGGTTTATGCAAAAGCCACGTGAAAGTCATTGGAAAGTTGCTAAAAGAATACTTCGTTATGTTCGAGGTATAGTTCAGTTTGGGATTCATTACAGTGCCGAAGCATCTCCTCTATTGGTTGGTTTCACTGATTCCGATTGGGCTGGTGACCCTGATGATCGGAAGTCTACTACAGGTTATGTGTTCACTCTTGGTTCAGGACCTATTACATGGGCTTGCAAGAAACAAGGTGCCATTTCTCTTTCTTCAGCAGAAGTAGAATATCGTGGTGCCGTAGAAGCTAGTAAGGAAGCCTTGTGGCTTCGTCAGATCCTGTCAGAGTTTGGCTTTCAGCAGCAACATCCGACTACACTTTGGTGTGATAATCAAAGTGCCATTCAACTATGCAAATATCCAGTCCAACATCAGCGCAGCAAACACATTGAACTGCACATGCACTTCATCAGAAAGCTCATTCATGACCATGTTCTTAAAGTGCAATATTGTTCAACAGATGATCAAGTTGCAGACATCTTTACAAAGGGTCTCACAGAGGCGAAGTTCACTAAACTTTGATTTAGGGTTGGAGTTCAGGAAGTTGTCACTAAGGGGGGATAGGCTCTAGTGCCTCCTTCCTTCTCCTATTGTGTCATATTTGTAAATCCTTCAATCCTATCCCAAGTTGTTCTTAAGGGGGGATGTTAGGATATTCCGACACATAGGAAATAGTTAAGTACAACTTGGTCTAGTATAGAGTTAGGTATAGATTTAGGTAAAGTGTGTTTCTTTACTATGTACATTTTGTAACTCACAATCTGACGGTCACGATATGTAGTGATCCGAGGGTTCATTCTCTCCTCGGTATTACCGACACTTGATCCATGGCTTAACACCCGATTGGTCCATGATCTTTATTTAAAGAGCATGGAGGGTCATTTGTAGGTTAACCGTTCATGAGAGAAGCTTATGTTAATTTTCATTCTTTTATTAATAAATTGCCTGAAGTGGCCGCGTTGACTCAGGCCGTGGACTGTGTATTGATCTGCGATCTGCTTGTGAGCAGTGTCCTTTGGTGTTCTGTCTGAGGAACTTACCCTGTAAATTCCTACAATGTCAAGGTGGAAAGAGAGGGAGTTCTACCCTGATCGACTATTTGTTTAGTCAAATTTTTGTGGTCCAAAATCTTTCAAGTGGAGAGGAATGATCCAGGAGGATTCTGTTGATTCAGTTGCACAGGCATTCAATTGTCTTTGTCAGTGATCAAGAGTCATCGTCAATTCAGTTCGGTGTCATCAGCTTCGACAGTGTTGGTTATGGATCAAGTTGTTCAGGTAATGTTTATGGTTTTCATGGCATTTAGTTGATATGGGTTTGTCCCTGGCTATCGACTTGTGTTTCATCGACAGTTCTGCCAGGGTTAGTTGACGACATGTGTCTTGTCTTTCGCCTTGCAGGATTTGGTGTCGACATGGGTTTTGTCGTCCAAGCATAGGTGTTGATGTCGACCAGCTTGTCATCATGCGAAAAATGTCGCTAATGTCGCTTAGTGATGATAGATTGTAAAAGGGTTGATAAATTTCATGTACTAAACCCTAATCTACATCTTAGTCCAAAACCAAATGCACTATCAAACCTTAATCCTAAGTTGCAACCCTATCTATCTAAAATACATTGCATATGTATGCTAAGTCCTAACCTATTGTATTAAATCCATTACAAAGCCCAAGTCCTATCGCATTACAAAACTTTAACACAGTCTAAACCGTGTGGGTGTAATAACCTTGTCAGAGGACATGAGAACACTACAAAGAATGACTATCGAGGTTAAAACATTGTTAATCAATCCACAGGTCCCTAACCGCAAGTTTAGACTGCGTCGGAACCGCGCTGTGTGAACAGAAGGCAGCAGACCACGCAGATAGAAGGTTAGTCTCCACCGTTTGGGGGTGACAGTTGCAGTCAAGGTTAGCTCTGACATGTGAAAAACGTTGCAAGCCACGGTGAGCAGACCATGTCGAAACCTCCGGACTATCCGCCAATCGTCACTGCACATGACAACAGTCAGGGTGAGTCACCAAAACCATCGGCCTGTGGGTTACCACCAGCGGTCAAGTTCTTATCCAAAGTTATTTTGGGTGTTTTGTTGGGTTTTTATGGTTTCAAACTAATGCGGCCACCATGTAACCTTACTAGGTGTCAGATTACAACCAGACCGAGTTCTAAACCTATCCAGATCCATCCAAATGCATCTGCAAATCAGCCCAAGGTGGTTTCATGAACCTGCGGGCCTTTAAAAGGTAAATTTTCCTTCATTGAGTAGTTTTTGTTTTTTGTATGCAAATTCTGGAGGTCATAGGAAATTTTGTTTTCAGTGTTACAGAAACATCCGAAGTCGGAATCGGGAACTGTGATAGGTGTTGGAAAGATGGTTCAGAGGGCTATCTGATGACAGTGAATAGAAGTGTCTGCTTGCATATTGAGACTGATAAAATCTATGTTTAATCGACTCCTTTTCATTCCTAATAAAAATGGTCACCCATCTTGAAAACGGACCCGGAGACGTAGTCCATGAAAAACGAACTCCGTAAACAATCTTGATGTCTGGTATCACTGTGTTTTTACTATTTTCGCTTCTGTTATGAATCTTTATTATGTTTAAACAATTGTCGTAAAGTCTTCTTCTCAAGCAATTTTCCTCGATTTCCATGCTTTGAGCTAACATTCAATTCATTAATGGTTAATCAATTCTACATCAGTTTAAATCTATGATCACATTCAGATCATATAATTTGGTATAACTTTCTCAAAGTGATTTCTAATTAACCATTTATGTCATGCTTAATAGACCTAAATTGAACATTTATTATATTTAAAATATCCAAAAATATGATGCATCTTGTTAAAAAAATAAAAAAGAAGAAGAAAACATCTTTTACTATTAAAAATAAATCAAATATATAACTAGTTTAATACTTTCATTACAATAATTAAATATACACCCGAGGAAGATGATTAAATATATAAATAATTTAATATTTTATAATAAAAAGTTGATTACTAAGCAACTTGATTATACAAATTTGAGTATACTTAAAATGTTACACCGTCAACAACTCTAGTGTACCTAAAATTCTAAAATTTCAGTTGTAATTTTGATTTTCGAAAAGTTCATCAATATTACACCGTCAACAACTCTAGTGTACCTAAAATTCTAAAATTTCAGTTGTAATTTTGATTTTCGAAAATTTCATCAATATTTCATCACTATCTTGCACGAAAAAAAACTATATTTTTTTTTCTAAATTGTTACCCATTTAGGCTATGCTATTTTGTTTTTATTGTAATTATAAATATGGTTGAAAACTAAGCCACTCTTCATTATGGAAATAAAGGTTTTAACTATTTTTAAATGTATGTGTACGCATTATTGTATAAGCATGTACACAGGTATTCTTTTACACAAACAAAGTTCATTTATTTTAAAAATTTGAAAGTGCTTTAACATTTTACCATGAGACGCAAAAGTTTCTATGTAAATCTCATTGTATATTTCGGCGGTGCAACAAAATGCGACTTATGTATTAATAGTTGCGTATAACCGTGACTAATTAAAATAGGCATTAGGCATACTAATTCACATATTTCGCCGGAGGCATTTATATATCGACCCCTGGTGGATGTACAATTTTTTTTTTTTAATAGATGGACAGTGCCGATTGAGTTTGAAGGGAATATCCTTCATCTGAGTCATGGATGGATGGCTGCTGTGAAGAGAGCGCGAAGCAACGCAATCCAAAAGTTATAATTTCAATAAAAAAAATTGATTTTAAGCGTGGGTCGATCCCAGTTGTTGCTTGTACATGGCATCGGGTTAGTGCATGGAAGAGGGAGAGCCACAATGGTGTTTTCTCGAGACTATAAGATTCACAACCCCTAACTTTTGCCCACCAAACTATGCTGTCCCCAACAACACCGCTGCAACATTTCCATATGGTCGAGCCTGCTTATCTGAAAGTTGTCAAATACAGGAGCGGGATTGTTTCCATCGTCTACAGAATGTAATTAATTGGCACACGATTTGTATTTCCTAATTAATTAATTCAAAACCAACTACCTATAATTGATTTCTATGAGGTTATGCATGCAACGCAGGGTCGCATACTTCTGCGTTGCATACTTAAGAAATGGAGGAATTTGATTTACAATCAATGAATTTGTTATTTTCAAAATTCAACTATTGTGGATTTTTTATCATCACTTATGCAAGAATCTGGAATTCTCAAAGCAAGTTTGAGATTAGTTAGTCAGATATATTGATGTTCATGGAAGAGGAAATCTTGATCATCACTTCCATTGGGATATTGATATAAATAGTTCTGATAACCGGGAGAACAGAAATTAGAACCAGCGCACGATCTAATTCTAGGTCAATTTAGCGCCTCTGGAATTTTAAATTTCCTCGTTTGGATTGTGCGATTAGCGAGATTTAATAATTTTTTAGGCCACATTGAGTGTTGGTTGATGTTAAAATATTAAGAATGGCGGAATTTGGAATTAGGAAGTAGTTGTGTAAATCCAATCGTATGATAAAAGTGAAGGACTATCAAAATCCGTGCCACTGTCTAAATATTTTGACCTATTCCCAATGTTTAATTACGATGGGTCCTCACTATCCCAACGTTTATTTATTCGTTTAAGGCGTTTTTATTTTTATTTCAACGTTTATTTATTCGTTTAAGGAGTTTTTATTTTTATTTCAAACTAATTCACTGTATAACTAGGTTTTGGTTTAGTTTAATTATTGAACTTTGAAAGATATGAACCAATTATTATTTTATGTTCTCTGTCATTAATGTAAATTTATACATGCTTAGTATGTTGTCCCATGTGTAACTTTATTATTTATTTGCAAATATAATTGGAAATTTGTATTTGATGATTTTTTGTTAAAAATAAGCAGATCAATGTATTTTTGTAATACTGTACTCATAATCATTTTATAATTTGATACTTATTGAAAAGAAACCTAAAATTTACTTGAAATTTAATTAAAACAAACATCATATAGTAGTTAGTAAGTTTCAGCCTAGTTTAAATATAGCTAAATTAAAATAAAAACACTGAATTCATGCTAGTGTTAAAATTTAGAATTTAGTCAATTTAGGTTTTACTAATGGCTTAGCTAAATTAAAGTAAAAGTACAATCAATTTAGGTTTTAGTAATAGCTTAGCTAAATTAAAGTAAAAGCACTGAATTCATATTAGCTTTAAAATTTAGAATTTAGTCAGTTTAGGTTTTACTAATGGCTTAGTTTAAGTAAAAGCACTGAATTCATGTTAGCTTTAAAATTTAGAATTTAGTCAGTTTAAGTTTTACTAATGGGTTAGTTTAACTTATAGGCGAAAAAGCTTTTTTCATGGGAATTCACCAAAATCCAACAATACAATTTCAAGATTTTTTTTTTTGGTTTTTTTAAATACATTTTTGAATGCATAAATAGATTCATCACCCTAAAAACCCCGAGCACTCCAATTATGCAGATTAAACAATTTAAACTCAAGTTTAAAAAAGAAAAAAATTGTCGTACTTTGATTAAATTTAACCATTGTGAAAAAAACCATTAGACTAGGCCTTTACTAATTGGTATATTGATATATTTTGTTAATTTTATACTTCATTGTGATAGTGGAGAATCTAATCCTACTCAACCACAACAATAGTCTTATTAGTCCCTCACATAATATAAAATCTATTTCCATGGACATTTTCAATAGCTATAGTTGCTTTTTAAAAATATATTATTCTCTATACCTTATTAAATTGTTTTGCAAAATTAAATGATTATAAGAATATTGTAGATAAAGAAAACAGTGATTTTTTATCCAAATTTTTTTTATAAATTTTTAATAGTTTAGTCTCTGAAACTTGACTATGTCATCGAAATTAGATTATTATTAATCCTCTAATATAATTACTTGAATTTGTACTTATTATTGTATTAGAATATAATTAATTTGTATTTATTATTATTTTAGAATTTAAAAATATAATTTAATTATTATTAACTATATTAAAAATATAATTTAATAATTAAAAAATATATTTTTATTAAAACAAAAATACAAACATAAAACTGCAATCAAACTACATTGAAATAATAAACAAAATTATAAAAAAATAAATACACTTAAAATATTTAGAAATAATAAAATACTAAAATTATTTTGCACATAATTACTTTTCATTCAAAATACATAAAAATTCTAAAATAACATCATACAAATATAATTTGAAAGTATTAATCTAAAATGTAATAGGTATCTTCAACTTTTCATCTTTCACAAGCCGACCGTGAAGCGCATTCATTAATTCATATTCATTCAATGGCAGAGCCAGACTCATCTCTGTCAAATATTAATATATGAGGTTGTTGACTTTAATTGGCTTTAATGTTATGACACAACAAAAACACTTGTAATTATATTTTTTAATTGGTTTTAATGTTATGGTATTAAAAAAAGAGTCATCTAAAGAATTGTTTGAACAGTTTGGACAAAAAAATTTCAAAATTTTTTGTAGAGCTAGTGATTGAATTGTGTTTTTGATGGTGGAAATAGATTCAGCACCATCAAGAATGTCTAAAACACTTAAAATTTTGAATTTTAACAACTATAACTTGGATGACATCTTTTCTCTAAATATAACTAGAAATTCCATAACTTTATGAGCAACTCCTTTGTCTCGTTAAACTATTCAAAACAATAACATTCTGTGTAGATATATATATTTTTTTTTCCGATATGCATCAGAGTGTGAGCCATGCACGACTTTCATTGCTGATGAATGATTTCTTTGCAAACTTCTATATGATGCAGTGTTCACTTTGAAGTTTGTATGCCTAAAACTCACAGATGACATTGCCTGTTTTATTAATTTGGGCTCTCTATTAATTGTATTCATCACCCCAAAATTTTGATCACTCTAACAACAAAAAATTTCAATGCGTCTGTTGCAAAGATATTTCAATTTTTTTAATGATTTGTATGATATTTTTAACAGAAAAGTACTGTGCTGCAAAGTTGATAGCAAAATAAGAGCCTAAACAAATTACCCAATCATATATATATATTAATATATTTCCTAATATTTACATTAAAAAACTTATTTTAATTTTTAATCCATTTAAATTTAATATCAAAATCAACTCATTCTAAATGCATAATTAATGCATAATTACCCTGTTGCCACAAGAAATAATAATAATTAATAAATGAGAGCTTAAACAGTCTGGAAGAAATAAACATTTTATCAACTACCTGCTCAAAGTGAGGAAACAATTATAAAATTGCAAAAGGAAAATTTTGATAGGTGAGAATTCATTCAATGTGATACGTGCACGTGGTTGAAAGCAATACTTCTCTATTTTCCAACCCTTAATACTAAAAGTTAATATTGATTTATGGGTTATGAATATTTTTATTTATTTGTTTTGGAGGGTCACGACAACTTGTATATAACCATTCGTAGTAACATAACGAGATTACCAAAGTATCATTCAAATCCGGTGTAGCCTAATCTCGAGTTAGATGGGCATGGTTTATGAGGATGATTTTGTTTAAATTTAGTAGTTCCAATTGCAATGTTTTCAATTTTGTAAATTGGATATTTGAAAACTGAGATTTAAACATGAATATTAATTATGGTTTATATGTTTATTGAATTTATTAAAATTATAATTTGAAAGATGATAATTTTTTTATTTATCATATTAAAATGAAATGAATTTAATATGGTTTAGTTGATAGAGTTAATATATTATTAAAAATGTAATATATATCATGTCTTTTGCATTACATGGTCTTCAATACTGAAATTTCCAGTTTTATTTATTTTGTTTTTTATCGAGTCGTTACCGATATGTCCCCATGCCTGTCTTTCTCTTGACGTTTAAATATTTCTCCTTTAATACACACCAGATATCATGTTTACCTGGCAGCCATATCAATTTCTAGAAATAGAAAAGCAGTCACCCCGTCTTTTCAACGGTCGTTCCATTTTTTATATAAAACATGGGTTTCAGTTGATGGGTTTTATTACTCATAGAAAGCTTCCATTGATTTTTCTTCGGATTTTTCCATGTATTACAGTGATTTTATTTTAATTGTTTTTCTTACATTTATGCTCTGTTACCATTTTCGGTAATTTTAAGCGCTGCCTCCATTACAATTTTCTGTAATTTTAAGCGCTGCCTACATGTATGTCAGTGATTCTGTATTAATTTTTTTCCTTCATTTATGTTCTGTTATGTTTTGCTACGGAAATGATATTTTTTTCTCGAATTTTCTTGTATGGTTGCTATGATATATGTTTCCATGTCTGTGCGGTGCACCGCTTCTATTTATTAAATCAAATGATTTTCTCCAAGACAAAAGATAGTCTGTATAAAGTCACTATAATTTCCATAGGCTAGACAAAGATACGCAGAAACAAACTAAAACAAAAACAAACTAGACCAATCAATAATTCAGTTATTTTAAGATAAGAGGAAATTCTAACAATTTAATTCAACTCAATTGAAATAAGAACTTACGATTACCCAATGAATTACAATAACAATTATCTGATATGGTTCGCTATTGCTAATTCATACACAAACAAATTTGTGTAACCCAACCAGATCAAATTTAAGTAATACATGTTTTTGTTTGTTTTCTTAAACCAATGACCTACTTTACCGAATTTATATTGTCAGACTTATTGTCAGTTTCATATAGGATTATGTTAACCAATTCTGTTATTGTAAGTGCTAAAGTTAACAAAAACTGTGTTTTTCCCCTTGCATTAAAGTGCCTCAAATACAAGTTTAACGAATTTACAGAAATGTAAGTGCCTGAAATCGATATAAATCACACTGAAAGAAAAAAAGTGCCTGAAATATAAGTTAAGGAATTTACAAAAACTCTTGAAATTTCCTTAATTTCTAATTTGATATCGAACTGGTAAGAGAAAATATTTAATGTTACTATTATTAATTAGGAAGAATTTAGTTCATCTTGTTCGAAATTGTTCATTTACTTATAAAAGTTATGCGCGGGAACACATATCAAGAGCGGGAGTGCTACTTTGGTTATTGAGAATTGACAGTCAAACAAAGGCGAAGAATTACCTGAAATCAGAGCCAACGCTACAATTGTTTCAAACCTGTTGAACAACCTCTGTCGCACTTGAATAGTTAGAGTCCCTTGAAGCAGAAGTTTTCTTGCAAATTGGAGAGCAGAACAATTCCAGTGTCACTCTAAACTCACAGAACAATTCCAGTCTCACGCTAAACTCGCTTTCCAGAGAAAAAAATGAAAATGACAGTGGAGAGCAGAAATGAAATTAACACGGGTTCGCAGAAAATAACAACTTGCAGACTGAAGTTCACAAATTGGCACAAGTTCGTAGGTAATTTTATGACATTTAATTTTGCTTTTAATTTAGCTCATTTGAATTAATAATTGTTAATATCAAGATATCTTCATAGAGATATTAGGCAGATCGACAAGATTGCATGTACTTGCATAATTAATAGCAGTAATTTTTGCCAGATCTTCGACACCTTCTTATATATTTAACTTATAAAGAGCACCTCTTCTTGGGTGATGAGCCCACACATACTCTAAACATGTATGTCCCATTAGTGCGCCACCATACCTAAACAATAAAAAAAATCTCTAGTTGGCCCTCCTCACTTTATTGCGCTATATTAGAATCAAGCTTCTTCGAAAATGGTAGCCAGTTTGATTGATTACCTGTATTGTTCTTGCTTTGGAATCACCACTCACTCCAGCTTGGAGGAATTGGCACAATTCTATGCATGTAATTATGTAGGAAAAAGAGCGAGTAATTTATCTGTTGTGTGCTTATGGGCCAAATATTTGAGTTGTCATAGATCAACCCCTTAGCTCGTAAAAGCTGATGCCTTGATTGGAGGTGTGTTGTTTGTGGATTTAACCCTAAACTTGTAAAAGATGATGCCCTGATTAGAGGTGTCACACCCTTACATTGGCGGTACTTTTCCAACCGCACTATAGCGAGGTGCAACGCCACCGGCTACTTTCCTTTCACCAATACTTGCGATCGTGGACTACGCCTTACGTCTATACTTAGTTTATTTCCTTCTTTTACCAAGTACTTACATTCATTATAAAACAACAATTAACCATTCATTAGCATTAACATAAATGCACAACAATATAACTGGGAGGGGAAACTCCCTATAATGAGTATGTCCAAATAATCAATATATATAAGTTACAATCTTAGAGGAAACCCCAAATTTACACTTAACCAAATTTTACATTCATCGGCAAACTCGGTTACCCAGCCGGTTGGCACGCCCACATGGTAGCCACACGATTCTTGCCCAACTCGTCATTTGCCTCCGCACGTTCACCCGAACGCATTTCGTTTAACTCATCCATCTCATCAGGCGCTTCCACCAAACGCCCAACTCGTCCACCGGCGGGTCGTGTCACCCGTTCAAGGTTCACCCAGTTCACCGTTCAACCAACTCGGGTCGTTTGGGCAGACGCCCTGCCACGCCTTCAAACAACTCTCCGAACGATCGTTCGAACGGACGCCCTGCCGTGCCTTCGAACGACCTCGAACGATCCTGCCTAAACGACCCTACATGAATGCCCTTGCCCGATGACTTCGCACGACTTTTCTGAATGACGCCCTCACTCGATGACTTTGCACGACTTTTTTGAACAACGCCCTGGCCCGATGACTTCGCACAACCTTTCTGCACAGACGCCTTTGAACGACTTTCCTAAACAAACGCCTTCGAATGACTTCCCTGAACAGACGCCTTCAAACGACTTTCCTGAACAGACGCCTTTGAACGACTTTCCTGAACGATGACTTCGAACGACCTCCTACACGACGCCTTCGAGCGACTCCTTGAACGATGACTTTGAACAACCTCATGCATGATGCCTTCGAACAACTTCGAATCGGGTGCTTCGGCCTGCACGTGTCTGCCTGCACCTTCGCCCAAATTTCAGACCCAAACACTTCGCACTTCCTCGCCTTTCACCTTTGAATGCTTGGAAAGCTTGTTCATTTCTGCCTTAGCTCCACACCAAGTTTCATGTATATATATGGTTCACCACCCTTTGAACCGTCGTATTCACTTGTTGGCCGACCACCACACTTCTCTATCAAACAAGTCGGCTCGCCCCCAACTTGCCTCATCCGCACGTTGGTTGGTTTGCTAGGCACCCCACCCGGGACCACCTCACGCTATAAACCAACCGACTCCCATACTTAGTCACATTTCGTCCACCTTCGCTTGCAAGTCTCCACCTGCAGCTCGCGGCCCTTACATTCTCCCCACTTGAAATCATTGTTGTCCTCGACAATCTCTCATCTTAGCAACCATTTGTCACCAAGATATCCATACCAAGACATATACTCCACCGGCATGTCATACATCGGAAAGTCTCCTCAATCCATGATCATCAACCACATCTGTCACAATCTCCACACGCTGCTCCACCTGTGGAACGTTGGTCCCTCCATCTCAAGCTACATGTCCACTGCAACATGTTACACAGTAATTTGTCACCATTGGTCACCGTCCCTTATTACTCCTTTCCCGCACTTTGGAGGACTCATTCCGAGATGTGTGAGAAGTGACATGGCTTGAAAACACTTGCATTATGTTCCCCTAAGTATGGACTTCATATGCCTTGAAGACATCTCCTGCAGATTATCCTTAAAAAGTCCCCTTTTTCCATTAGCGCGGATTCACAGTGTATCACCCGCACCAATGGGGGAAACTCTCCAAAGAGGGCGCGCCCATTGGTGCTCTCTCTCAGAGCCTTACCCGCGCCAACCAAGTTTGGAAAAGTTTTTCAACAAACGCACGCCCGAGAGTTTTTTCCTTTCAACTCATGAGGCTTTTCAAGGATAATGCCAATCTCATGGATGTCGAGATTCATCGTATCTCTATCCATAATAGATTTTCGAGGATAATGCTTATCCCATGGATGTCTAGATTCATTGTATCTCTTCCTCCTCCTCCATCTATAAAAGCTTGTTCTGGTGCATTTGACAAGCTAGTTTTGAGCATAGGGAGAATGACACTGTCAGAAGTCTGAGAGATTGTTGAGTCTTCTTTGCATTCATAATCAAAGAGAGAGAGAGGCTTGTTTCCGATCCCGACAAGCTTTGCAAGACATATGTAGCTGATTAGCCAGCCAAAGGAGGATTTGACGTCAGAACTTCGGTTGTATACTCCTTTTTTGATTATCAATAATAGATGACTATCATTATGGTTCCATTCTTGTTGTTCATTTTGATGATGTTTGGATTATATCTTTTCTGACCGATATATAATTGCATCTATTGGATTTTATGCTTGTACTCGTATCGTTCTTTGCATGTGCAGGTGTCCATTCATGGAGATCGCGAGGATCGTGATCGGCCAGAGCAAAGGAACGGGAGTGTCAACTCTTCTACAACACTAGCGTTGGAAACCAAGTAGGTTCTCGTAATCCACCTTTAATTTGCAACTAGGAACTTGCGTGATAGCATTGTTTGATTGTTGCTAGACCCATTTCGGGCTAGTGGGATTGCCTTTGTCCGCAAAGGGGATTTACCTCTCCAACACAACATATCGTATCGACCTCATCATGTATTGTCATCGTGTGAATTGCTGCCATGATACTCCAACACAATGCTAACACATTTGAACACACTGTCGACCCCCATGATTCGAACTAGTCGGGTGATCATTCTAACTGTCACACTCAAACCATAAGAATGTACATCCTTATGCCATCATCAGTCATTTCTGAGACTCTCGTCACAACATCAACTTGATCAAGAATCCATCTCCATATAAATAAGCCGTGCCCAGGTCCATGAAGTAAACTTCATCTCCATCTGCAAAACATCCATCTCCTCAAATTGAAGACATCCTCTCATCCAACCCAACTCTCGATGTGCCACATCCAGGTCCATGAAGCAACCTCCATCATATCTGTAATGTGCCATCCCTCAAGTCTGCCATAGAAACAAGTATACACCTATCTCATCATCCATGTGCTGCCCATGATCATAGATCAATCAGCTCCCATGTGTCAAAAGTGGTTAAGTCTTGGCTCAACCCATGCCCAAGTGTTGCCACCAAGGCATCATCATCGTTGTAACTGCATCACTCCAAAGTATCTCATATCGATCCTACGTCAAGTCACTCTTTCAAGCACACCCATACATGTAGTCAAAAGTATGCACCCCATCCTGCATCAAAGTCCCTGACCTCAGCTCCTCAATGCATTAGATCCTCTAAGTCCACCATAATATGAAGTTCCAAAAAGTCACAACCTCATGTCATCATGAGCTCCATGAATCATCTCCAACCAACATCCTATTAAGCATACATGTCTCGGCCCAAAAGTCTCTGCAAGATGCCTCAGCTCTCCATCTAGTAGGAATGCTCCATAGTCTCCTTACAACTACAATCAAGTCCATGGCCTTGTTGTACAAGAGTGCACAACATCCCCATCGGCTCATAAGTAAAACATCTCCATGTCACACCAACAAATCCACCTGCACAACATCCCTGCCTTGGCACTCCTCATTGGATGCCCATAAGTGACACCTCTACAAGTTCTCTGCATAATGTCTCTGCATAAGACTGCCATGCTCCATGTCTCCAACCTGATGTCTATGACTCAAGTTGCGCATGTTGTCCAACTAAGTAGACCCATCATTACAATCAGTCATCCTCATCCAAGTCCTGCAAATCGGTTTAGTGAACTCGGTCGCCCAACCATATCATCATCACATCACGAGCCTCTTCCATCATGGCTCCCCCACTAAAGGTTCCACCAAGACTTCCTCTTGGTCTCGACCATGAGAAGTCCACCCAAGTATCACCAGACTCAAGTGTGTTCCCTCCTCCAATCTATCCATGAGTCATGCCGACCACTTAGCCAATTTCTCCATGTGGCTAAAGCATGACCCATTCTTCCGCAATGATCATCATGTTCCTCCCTTATCACGGGCCTTCGTACCTTCTGCCATAAGGTCACAAACAACCCCAACAAGTCTTGCAACAGTCAATGGTCCTTGTTTCTCCATACAAGGTATCATCATAGACATCCATGGTAAGATCCTCCTTTGCATCGACAAACTGATTTTTCTCTTCTTTGCATATGGTTCATTTACCAAAAGTCTCACTAAAACAAAAGTAGTACTTACTTCATCATGAGGCTCCTCCATGTGAGTTTCCTCATCCACCAATGTCTGCAAACTGCACGATTCTGGTCCAACTTGATCAATTTCAAGTTCATCCTCCACCGTTGTCGTATCTACAAAATCTTCAACTATCCCAACTTTCTCTTCCTCATCATCGAAATTTTCAGTTTCATCCTACTTCATTGCCCAACCAAGTCGAAGAAGTTTGTCTTCAACATTCCTTTCCAAGACTTCAAGTTTATCTCAAATCCGTGGGTTCTCTTCTTTCATCCACTTCAACCTGTATAAGGTCAGCAAGAGCTTCCCTTCACATTCTTCCAAACCTGCCATGTCTTGTCATTTAGCTTGAACCAAGAACAAAGCTTCACCTATGCTAAACCTATCACGAAGTATAACACTTCTCTTTGCAAACCTGAATCACCTTCCAGATTTCTAAATCAGTGCTGATACCACCTGTCACGCCCCTACACTGGTAGTACTCTTCCAACCGCACAATAGCGAGATGCGGCACCACCGACCACTTTCTTTTCACCAATACTTGCAATCGTGGACTACGCCTTACGTCTATACTTAGTTTATTTTCATCTTTTACCAAGTACTTACATTCATTATAAAACAAAAGTTAACCATTCGTTAGCATTAACATAAATGCACAACAATATAACTCGGAGCGACAATTCCTTATAATGAGTCTGCTCGAAAAATCAATATATATAAGTTACAATCTTGGAGGAAACCCCAAATTTACACTTAGCCAAATTTTACATTCATCGGCAAACTCGGTTGCCCAGCTCGTCGGCATACCCACACGGTCGCCACACGACTCTTTCCTAACTCGTCGTTTTCCTCCGCACGTTCACCCGAACGCGTTTCGTTCAACTCGTCCAACTCGTCGGGTGCCTCCATCGAATGCCCAACTCATCCATCGGCAGATCGTGTCACTCGTTCAAGGTTCACCATTCGACCAACTCGGGTTGTTCAGGCGGACGCCCTGCCGTGCCCTCAAACAACTCTCCGAACGATTGTTCGAATGGACGCCCTACCGCGCCCTCGAATGATCTTGCCCGAACACCCTCAAACGACCCTACACGAACGCCCTTGCCCGATGACTTCGCACGACTTTTCTAAACGACGCCCTCACCCGATGACTTCACACAACTTTTCTGAACAATGCCCTCGCCCGATGACTTCACATGACTTTTTTGCACTGACGCCTTCGAATGAATTTCCTGAACGGTCGCCTTTGAACGACTTCCGTGAACGGACGTCTTCGAACAACTTTCGTGAACGAACGCCTTCGACTTTCCTGAATGATGACTTCGAACGACCTCCTGCATAATGCCTTCGAACGAATCTTTGAATGATGACTTTGAATGACCTTCTGCATGATGCTTTTGAATGACTTCGGCTCGGGTGCTTCAGCCTGCACGTGTCCATCTACACCTTCGCCCAAATTTCAAACCCAAACACTTCGCACTTCCTCGCCTTTCACCTTTGAACACTTGGAAAGCTTGTTCGTTTCTGCCTTAGCTCCACAACAAGTTTCATGTATATATATGGTTTGCCACCCTTTGAACCATCGTGTTCACTTGTTGGCCGACCACCACACTTCTCTATCAAACAAGTTGGTTCGCCCCCAACTCGCCTCCTTCGCACGTCGGCTGGTTCGTTGGGCGCCCCACCCGGGACCACCTCATGTTATAAACCAACCGACTCCCGTACTTCATCGCATTTCATCCACCTTCGCTTGCACGTCTCCACCTGCAGCTCATGGTCCTTATAAGAGGTGTGTTGTCTATTAATGTAACGATGTATGTATGAAGTAGTAGTGGTTATGGTTACTTGTGATATTAGTTTAATTCTAAATTCTAAAATATTTTTAAATTGTGTAATTTCAAATTTAAACCTATATACATATTCACTATTTAAATTGTGTGAGTTAAATTAAATTAAATTAAAAATATTAAAAAACTACAGTTTAATATTTGAAGTATTCCAATTTGCAAATATTTGTAAACAAGGTAACCAAACACAATTGATAATCAAGTTTAAAATGGAATGTCATAGATATAAGTACAACCTTTAAGTTTAACTCAGTGCCACACACAGAAATACACAGAAATACAACCTTTAAGTTTAACTCAGTGCCACACAGAAATACAATGATAGTATGGGATTTGTTTGTTTATGATAAAAGTCTATTTTTTTTCATTTTATGTAATTTTGGTTGAATATATTATTAAATATAATTAGAATAATTTGTTTTTTTATTTTTAAAATGTATTTTAATTTATTTTTAAAACATTTTTTTATTGTATTTTTATTTATCCATGATTCAATGAGAAATGCTTAGGTAGACATTTAGATTTTATAATATAATTTTTAATATTTTTCTATTTAGCTGTGAGATAGTGGAAAAAAAAAGTTATATATTTATGTTAAGATATTAAAATTTATATTTAAGTAAGATAATTTATTAAAAAACATTTTTATAATTTAGAAAAATATTTTATTATCATATTTTTAACTATATTTTTTTAAATTTAATTAAAAAATATAAACAAAATATTAAAATTATATATATTTCACCGATAAGTATATATATTTCAATTCTCGGTGGATCGAGTCATGTTGACTTTTTTATTTTTTTCAAAATGTACGAACTAGATTTCCTAGTGGCCGAACATGCTTCGTTTGATAGAGCCTTCGAGAACTGTGATTTAATAAACCGCTTCATTTTCTGCATTACAAAAGTGTTGTTTAAAAATATTTAAAAAAATACATGAAACGAACAGTCTCTGCATTTCATTCCCATTCCCAGACCGTCGTTTAGCCATCGTCGTGCACGGAGCGACACACAGGGGCAGGCCTTTGGTCTCCCAAGGTTCCCAAGTTCGGCATTCAATTCAGTGGTCATTTCAGTTACAATCCAGACATTCCAATGTGTTTGTTGCTGAGATTTTTCAATTTTTTTAATGATGTGTATGATGTTTTTAATGATAATAAAAAAGGTACTGTGTTGCAAAGTATATATAATGATGGAAAAATAAGAGCGTAAGCAAATTATCTAATTAAAATGCAGGAAAAATTAAATTTTAAAATTTCAAAAAATAAATTAAATTTTTTTTATTGGAAAATTTATTTTAATTTTTGTCAATTTAAATTTAATATTAATATTAACACATTTTTTAATACGTTATTACCCTGCTACCACAAAAAATAATAATTGAGTCTTAGCTTGGAAACTTGGTTTATTTTAGGTTTTTTTTTTATCTTTTCATGTAAGTTTTCATCTAAGTTAGAGATAGCGTGAAGATCAATTTTAATTTAATTGGTATGATGTGTGGTGTCCGTATGTTTGGAAACAACGGGTTTGAAAAATTTACATTTCAAAATTTATATGGGATAGTTTCTAGAAAATATATCACTGAAATATTTTAATGAAAATGAATGACATTGAGTGCCATTGGATAGAGGTAAATTAAAACGAAAGGGTTTAAGTTTTTTCCAGAAGAAAAAGTAATATATTATATTGAGGTAATATATACAGCATGACCTGTGAGATTAATTGAGAAGATCATTTCATAAGCGTCTTCAACATGAGAAAATATGAGTTGACACTCACTCCATGGATAAAATAAATATATCATAGAGAACTAAATTCCCAATTTAGTTTTTCTAAGCACATAAACAAATTTTGTTAATTTGTCAAACACTGCTTATTTAGCCTCAAGGGTTAGCTTAGTTGGTCAAAATCAGTGCCTTGGCATTGGGAGATCACACGGCCCATTCTCCCTGAAGCTATTGGGCTCATGCCTAGCTAGTGGGTAGAAGGGCTAGATTCCCTTCGGGGTCGATCAGCGCAATTTTTTCCGTTTTTCCGAGGACGTCACTACTCGTTGATTTCCTTCGGGGTCTATCGGCCTAGATTTTTCCACTTTTCCGTGGACGTCACCACCCGTTGATCAAGGTGTCTGTGGTTTCTGTTTTTCCATGGACGTCTCCACTCATTGACCAGGGAGTCCGTGAACCACAATGAAAAATAATAATTATAATAATAATAATAATATTAGTATTAATAAACAATAATAAAATAATATTATTAAATGTTAATATTATTAAAAAAATTAATAATATTATAAAAATTTAACCATATTTATTAATTATATTATAAAATATTAATAATTTTAAAGAATATTAATAACGATATTTTTGAATTGAGGCTTCTGTGATCCATATCGTTTGTGAGAGAATCTTTCGTCGTAAATCACATGATATTTCATTTGTCGACACGTTTCGAACCAACCAGTGTGGTTCATCCTCAGGACAAGTTGACGAATGAGATCTAGCTTGCTTGTTCAATAGTCAAAGCAGAACATCCAACATATTTTTTTATAATTTAATTATAAATAATTTATAATTAAAAATATTGGATAATATTGAACATTAATTTAACCATGTTTAGATTACTATATTATTATTAGCTAGTATATTAATATTAATTTTTATAAATAAATGACTTTAAATTAATTATTAATTAATTAATAAAATTTATTAATTAATTAATAAAATTTATTAATAAATTAATGTGGTCAACCATGGTTGAATCTGGTCAAACATGCTCAACCATGGTCAATCAATGTCAACCATTGTCTACCATGATCAACCATGTTCAACGATGATCTTCCATGGTCAAGCATGCTCCACCATCATCAACCATGGTCATAATGGTTAATCAATGTCTCTACGATGAACCATGATCAACGATGGTTAATCATGCTTGAATATGGTCGACCATGGTCAATGTATTTATGGTCAACCACAGTCAACCAGAGTCAACCGTGGTCAACCATGGTCAACGATGGTTAACCATGGTTGAATTTCATCAACCATGATCAACCTTGATTAAAATCTCTTTCATCCTGATAAACTATGATGGTCAACCATGGACAATCATGGTCAACCAAGTTTTATAAAATCAAGCATGGTCAACCATGGAAAACCATGGTCAATCATGGTCGACCACATTTTGTAAAATCAAATGTGGTCAACAATGGTCAAATGTCGCATTGTGACCAAGATAATAATCATGGTCAACCATGGTCAATATGACAATCATAGTCATCCATAATCATGGTCAACCATGTTCAACCATGTTTTATAAAATCAAACATGGTCATCCATGGTCAACCATGGTCGAATGTCGCATTGTCACAAAGATTATGTTGATATGAAAATCAAACATGGTTAAGTATGATCAAGCATGGTCGAGTATCACATTGTGACAAGGATTGTCTCAATATCGAAATCAACCATGGTCAACCATCTTTATTTTAGTGTTCACAGTGTTTATTTTATGGTTTATATAAATTGAGTTTATAATTTGTATCCCTTGAGATTATTATTCCAATAGATTGTTGGCATTATGATGCATGTGTTGTACTTGATGGCAACCCACTTGTAGCATAACAACTCACTTGTATATAGTAACTAGATGAACCTACAGAAGAGATATCAGATGTGACAGAATGCATAACAACAGTGTTTACAGATGTGATGAAATGCAGGACAATTTCAAGGAATCAATTAAGAAAGCAACTTACTCAAATTTAAGATCACAAGTACAACATGACAATAGCAAAGAATTATAGCTCAGACTACAAAGAATGAAGAAATAGAGGTATACACAGGTTCACCTTGACCAAGCTATGTATACACGCAGGTTAACAGGAAAAAAGGAGCGTATAACGTACACACTCACTCTCACAGAAGGAAAAGTGCGTATACCTTGGAAAACTAAGTTTTTGGTTCGAAGTATTTGGTCCATGGTATTTGGTCTGAGGTATTGGTCCATCGTATTTGATCAAAGGTATTGGTCCTAAGTGGTTTTGGTCCATGGACCTATTGAGAAAGGCCTAAAACTATATAAGGAGGAGAAGATCATTAGGCCAAGGCAGACACGCATTAAATATTTGATAAAGAACAATGTAAACTTTGAAACGGGAACTATAAACTCAAAACGGGAACTCTTTGCAAAAAACATCAAAAACAGTGCTAAAAACGAAAAGTGTATATACTGGAACGATGGTTTTTTTTTAGGGACAATTTTGAACATGTTTTAGAAATGGAAGTGAAAACAAAATTTTCGTGCAAAATATAGCTTGAAAACGAAAAAGTGATTATACTAGAACGATGAATTTCTTTTAGGGTCAATCTTCAAAATTTAAAAAAAATGCTAGTAAAATGATCCAACAACATAAAAATGACTCGTAACTTCTCATTAAACACCATATGGAAATCAAAAATTTTATTTCAAGATACGATGCATACATTAGTTAAATAAACTGTCTTAAACAATTATTCAAAATCACTCATATTTTCTTACACACCATCAGAATTCACATCTTCAGATGAGTGACGGGATGTTGACAAAGATGTTCCATATTTTTCTCTTTCATCAACTAGTGGCCCATCTGAGTCCACATGCATGCCCATCATTTCAGGTTTCAAAATTCTTCTTGATCTACAACTGGTTTCGATAGACTCCCATCTCAACATTGTTCCTTCTGGTAATAACCTTTTCAAAATCTCTATCGTCTTGAAGCGAAGAGTTCTTCTCTTTGTTAAATTGAAGTCATAAAAAAGTATGTCAACATCCTCCATTTTTAATATGTCTATGTGGCGAAAATTTATATTCATACCCTTTCCTTTTCTCTTTCTGCCATTTTTTTTGTCAACTACCATATCTAGCTTATACACACCATTGAATGGGTGTGTATTTGTGGCATACCAATGTACTTCAACACTTGTAACATCCTTGTTTTCTCTAAAGACCTTTATAACTTTAGCAACCCAGAATGGATAGCCATTGGGATCTCTATTTGCTAGCACTGCGATCATGCAACCCTCCTTAATACCCTATGCTGAACCCCTGTAAAGGTCTTCTATGGCTTCACGTTGTGCACGAGATCTTCTGGAACCAATATAAATCTCTCTTTCCTCTGCATGTGAAGAATTAATAATAACTTGAGATTGTTGCTATTCAACAATGTTTATTTCCTCATGTGCATTCGACACATTTCGTTGCCAAACAAATGGATTTTTCAAAGGTATATCTTCATTTGTTCTTGTTGAAATGATATCACTTTGATTATTGAAAAATGACTCCCACCAAACTGAATCAACAATGTCAAAGTACTCATATGTATATCTAATACATTTTTTAATTTCTTCTAGGCAATCAGAATAACTTATATCTCTATTTTGTTTGCGTGCATTATGAACTTCACCAACTGATTGTAATAACAATATTTTTGATGCAAATATTGGATGATCTGGAATGAACTTAAAAATTGCAAACCTAGTGACGGTACCCATTCTGCAGTGGTTGAATACTTCTTGCCCCATATTAGTGTTTTCCCATTAATTTTTTTGATACGAAATTGATGTTGAAAGCTAATGTCATTAACTTATTCAATGCATTTCCCCTCACCATATGATCCCATAATAAACCTTTGCATGTCAACAGTTTCTTCCAACACATCAAAAGTAGGCTCTAGCATGTATCATTTCTTAATACATTGAATTAATGATGGCAAGCTTCCAACTTCCTTCCTCCTCAACGTGACTGAAAAACGACTGAACATCTGATCAATATAGTCATGAGTGTGCCCAACAAGAAGGAAACCAACCTTTACCTTATGAAAAATTCTCAATTCAACAAACATGTTTAGATATCCAAAAACAACCTGATTTTTGTTTTCACGGAAAGTGTTGTCCAAATGTAGATACAAAAATTCAGGAAGATTACCAGACCAATGAGAAAGCACATCATGAATTATGGTTATGGTCAGATTGTCATCATTATGAAGCTTTGGAGCTGTGAAGTACACCTTTGGCAACATTTTCCCATTGAATACCAAACAACCGACCAAGTGATATTGAATAAAATTTTCCTCTTGTAAATTTTTGGGTGTGCGAACAAAATGTGGTAAAAGTGTTTTCTTCTCGTCCATACCATCAATTATTAAACCCAAATATTTATTCGGATTATCATAACACTTCTTTCGATGCTTGTACAACTTTTTCCTTTCATTTGTTTTTGTTTGCGATGCTCCTAAAGTTCTTTGACAATTGAATCTACACAACATAAAAGAAAGCCATTAAGAAATATGTTTTCATACTTGATAAATATACAATTTAAAAAGTTAAAGTTATGAATGCCTACCTCTTTCTGACCCTTCACATTTGTCCCTTTTTAATTTAAGAGAAGCACATGTACTACAAATCCCCATCCTTGTCTTCTTAGGAATACCGACATTGTTGAATTCTTTCTTCCATACCTTCACAAAATATTGATATGTAATAAACCGACCATGTCCCTCAACACGTTCTGCATATTCTTTGTATAAGTTGTAGATTTCGTGTCTTGAAAAATTATCTGGAGTATGTATTGTCTCTCTATTTGGCACACACTCTCCATGCTTTGAAAAGAAATCTTTCATACATGACATTGTAGTATTTGATAATGGCCCAAGTTGTCTTTTATGACGTACTTCAGAATAAAATGTGGGATCCTTTTCCAAATTTTTTTGAATTCTCGAGAGACGAAAATTCTGAATCGAATGAAACATTTTGAAAGATTTTCTACAAATAAATAGAGTCTTAATATGATAATCATAACCTGACAATGTAGATTGCATGCACCCAACTAAATATGAATTTTGCATGCTTTTATTCATTGACAAATATATTTTCCTGCTCTCTAATGCAAATTTGAAATCCATATGTTTCAAGCAATATTTTTGGCAACATTCACTTGAAATGAGTGCGTTGATAGAACTTCTTTTCGTTAGATATTCTGCTCTACCCCTTGTATAACTAGAATGTCTTGCATTGATACGAAAAGGTCTGCTCCTACTCCTCGATACAATATTTCTTGGCAACATATCCATCATTGGATCATCATTTGTATAAGGATTTTCATCATCATTAAGAGGAATGCTATCCTCACTATGATCAACTGTGCTTTTCAAATACTGATTTGGAGGATATTCTTCATCTTCCCCTTCTTCAGTGCTACTGTCATAGTCCATAGAATTCGGACTCAATGGAAAATTTCACTCAATGTTTATTGGATATTCTTCCTCATGTGCATTTTCAGTGTTGCTCTCACAGTCCATAGAATTAGGACTAAGTGTATCATCCTATCCTTCATCACTGCTACCTTTATACTCATTAGAATTAGGACTAAGTGCATCATTCTGTCCTTCATCACTGCTGCTCTCAGAGTTCTTAGAATTAGGACTAAGAGGACATTGTGACACTTCATTCTTTTGAAATTCATCATCGCGCTCTTCATCACTGCTGCTCTCATAGTCCTTAGAGTTAGGACTAAGTGGACACCGTGACACTCCATTCTTTTGAAATTCATCATCTCGCTCTTCATCATTGCTGCTGTCATAGTCCTTAGAATTAGGACTAACTGGACACCGTGGCACTCCATACTTTTGAAATTCATCATCCCGCTTTTTATCAAAGCTGCTCTCATAGTCCTTAGAATTAGGACTATCTGGACATTGTGACACTCCATACTTTTGAAATTCATCATCATGCACTTCATCGCCGCTACTCTCATAATCCTTAGAATTAGGACTAAGTGGACACTTTGACACTCCATTTTTTTCAAATTCATTATCACGCTCTTCATCACTGTTGCTCTCATAGTCCTTAGAATTAGGACTAAGTGGACACCATGACAATCTATTCTTTCAAAATTCATCATCATGCTCTTCAATACTGTTGCTCTCATAGTCCTTAGAATTAGGACTAAGTGGACATCGTGACACTCCATTCTTTTGAACTTCATCATCATGCTCTTCATCACTGCTTCTTTCATAATCCATAGAATTAGGACCAAGTAGACACCATGAGACTCCATTCTTTTGAAATTTGTCATCAAGCTCATCGTCACTACTACTTTCATAATCCTTCAAAATCGGACTAAGTGGAGTCTATGACTCTTTAATTATTTGAAACTCTCGATCCCCTCTTTCATTAGTGCTGCTCTTATAGTCCTTAGAATCAGGACTAAGTGGAAGAATTGACTTTCTATTCATAGTGGAAAAATTCCCGCTATATTCATCCATATGAAGAGAGTTGTTATGCGATGAAGATGTTGATGTTGTATAAATCGAAACTTCACTATCAGGACAATCCATCCTTTTCAAATAAAATATGTTGAATGATACAAATGGAGAGTCTCCTAAAGGTATTATATAGCTTAGAGAATGAAATTTTCCCTCCAAAAATTACCCCGCCAAAACATTTCGCGAAAATATTTCCCTTCAAAAATTTTCCTCCCAAAACATTTCGTGAAAATATTTCTCTCCTAAAAGTTTGTGAGATTTATTTCACATCATTATTTTATTCTGCGATTTAATGAAAAATGTAAACTAATTTTTTTTGTTATGAAATAAATCATTAAAGTTAAAATTGTAAACTATAACTTCTACCTAAATTATTTTAATAGTCAAAGTATATAATATTTACTAAACAATTGAATGTTTTTTATTTTTATTTTTATAATACATTCTAAAACAAATTAATCCCACATTCACCCTGCTGTAAAAAATTCCATACTATTCACTTTATCATATTTTCATTCATCGCCATAAAAAAATTTACATGTTAAAATTTATTAAAACTCATTAATCTCGCATTCATCGTATGGTAAAACATCTCTGTAATTTCACCTATATATTCCATTATCACTATTACTCACATTACATCAATGTTTTCTGAGGTTCGTTGAAAGACTTTGAATGAATTTGTGGAACAACTACATTGGTATCAACAACATATTCAATGAAGAATTCTTGCAATTGAAACATCAGTTAAATTTTTTTCCTTGAAAATTCTCATATTAAATTAGTTTAACTAAGTAATTTTTTTTTTCTTCTAAACTTAAGATTTTTTATCAATCAAATTAACAAATATTTCTGCTGTGAGCATGGTGGGCCCAGGGCACCCCCATCCTATAATCGGTCGGCCACCCTTCCGTCCCCCTCCGCAAACTCAGCCACCCCTTCCCCCCACGTCCTCCTCCCTACCCCATGCCTACCCCCCTCAACCCCCATCTCACTGCACCTCCCTACCCCCCCATTGCACAGCCTCTCCTCCCCCCTCAACCCTCATCCCACTCCACCCCCCTAACCCTCCCCCTACCCCTCAACCCGTATCCCACACTACCCCTTACCCCCCACGGCCCCCTCACCCCTACCCGGCCCCACTACCCTTCGCCGGCCCACACCCAACCCCCCTACTCGGCCCCCCAACCCACCTCTTGCCCTATCCCCTACCCCCCTCGTTCCCCCCCAACTTACCCCTCTATCCGGTCCTCACCCCCTCCCCGCTTCCGTCCACCCCACCCTCTTCCCCCGTACCCGGCCCTCCCCCCTTCCCCCCACCTGGCCTACTCCACTTACCCCTCCTCCCCCTGGTCCCCCCCACGACGCCCCCCCTCGGTCTGCACCCCTTACCCCTACCCGTAGCCCCCAGTTACCCACCCCTTGGCCCCCTCCCCTTACCCGTACCCGTCACCCCCCCGACTGCCACCCCCTCACCCCTACTCGCCCCACCTTTACCCCCCCTCCACTCCACCCCTTATGCCCCCCTTTACCACCCCATCCCCCCTCTTCGGCCGCATCCCCCTCCCTCACCTGCCCCTCCTTCCTCCCCCACCCTCCTCCCCTCCCCCTCCCCCTCCCCCGGCCGCCCCTCTTCCCTCTCCCGCCCTCTCACCGACCTCGGCCTCCCTCACTCACCCTCCCTCCGCCCGCTCCTCCTCCCTCCCCCACCCGCCCCCCCTCCCTTCCCCTCCCCCACCTTGGCCTCCCGCCCTTCGCCCCCTCAATCGGCCGCGCCCCTCCCGCACGACCCCGGTGGCCTGGCGACCCGCCTGAGGTGGCCGTCTGATTCCGGGAATCAGATGGCCACCTCGACGACCTGCCCAGGGAGGTTGTCCGATTCCGGGAATTAGACGGCCACCTCGGCAGCTGTAGAGTGGGGGCCCCACGCCGCGCCACCCCGGCAGCCTGCCGGCCCGCCCGGGGTGGCCGTCCAATTCTCGAAATTGAACGGCCACCCAGGCGAGCCGGCGGGTCGCTGGGGTTGCCAAGGGAGGGTGGTGATGTCCCATCTCGCGGCACTCCGGCCCATCCCCTGGGCGGGTCGGCGGGCTGCCAGGGTGGCGAGGGGAGGGGCGCGGCCGACCGAGGGGGCAGAGGGAGGGAGGCGGGGTTGAGGGAGGGGGGAGGGAGGAGGGGCGGGCGTGGGAGGCTTAGGGTGGAGGGAGGGGGAGCGGGAGGGAGGGGGAGGAAGGAGGGGCGGGCAAGGGAGAGGGGTGCGCCCGAGGGGGGCGAGTAGCGGTAATGGGGGGAGGGGTAAGCATGGGGGGTAAAGGGGGCCGAGGTAGGGGTAGGGGTGGTGGGTTAAGGCGGGGGCTTGTTTGAGGGTTAAGGGGGTGGGGAGGTTAAGGGGCGGGCATGGGTACGGGTGAGGGAGGGGGCGACGGTAAGAGGGGGTGCGGGTATGGGTGAGGGAGGGGCTCGGGTAGGGGTAAGGGTTGGGGGCAGAGGGGTGGCTGGTGAGGGGCGGAGGGTAAGGCGGGGGCCGAGTTGGGGGCCGAGGGGTGTTCCGAGTAGGGGTGGGTCGGAGGGGAGGAGGGGGAGGGGTGCATAAGCGGGGCGCCCGGGTAGGGGTAAGGGGTGGGGGCCGAATGGGGGGAGGTAAGCGGAAGGGGGGGGGGGAAGGTCGGGTGGGGTGTAGGGCTGGGTAGGGGGGTGAGTTGGGGGTGTCGAGGGGGTAAGGTGGTGGGGTAGGGGTGGAGTGGGGAGGTAGGGGGGAAGGGGTGGGGTGCGGTGCGGGTGAGTTTTGGGTAGCGGGGTAGGGGGTTGAGTATGGGGTTGAGGTGGGGGTGCCGATGGGGGTAAGGGGGTGGAGTAGGGGGTGGAGTGGGGGGGTAGTGGGGAAGGGGTGCGGTGCAGGTGAGGGTCGAGTAGCGGGGTACGGGGGTGGAGTGGAGGGGCTGAGGGGGGTAGGGAGAAGAGGTGGGTGGGGGTTCCGAGGGGTTGGGGGGTCAGGGGGGTGTAGGGAAGGCCGAGGGAGAGGGGGAGAGGGGGTTTAGATGGTCGGGGTGGACGGGGGTTGAGGGAGGGCGATTGTGTGGGCTGGGATGGCCATTCGATTGCTGGGTGGGGTGGCTCGGTTGGGGGGAATAGGGGGTAGGATGTAGGGGGTTGGGGAGGTGAGAAGGGAGTGGAGTGGCATTGGGGGTTGGGGGCTAGGGGGTAGGGGGTCGAGGGGGGGGGTTGTGGGGGAAGTGGTTTGGCAGGGGTGGTGTGAGGGTAATGGGGAGGGATGGAAGGGGCGTAAGGGTGAGGTTGGACGGCCGTCCGATTGCGGCGTGGGGTGTCGTGGCATGGGTCGGTTGAGGGGGAAGAGGGGTAGGGGGGGCGTGGGGGGTAGGGGGTGGGGAATCGCCCGCCACTCCGCGGATGGACGGGGTGGTGTGAATGGGCTTCTGCCATTTCTTAGTGTTAATATTTTTTTAATTTCAATTATCTAATTATACAAATTAAAAATTTATGATATATTTTCGTTGTGGATTTAAGTTAATATGTTTTCGTTATTTACTGATTTATGTGTTTCTATTTTTCAGGAAAATGGCATCAAAGAAGATTTCTGTGAATATGTCTGGACCAAAGACACTTAAAGGTGCATCTTCAAAAAACATTGGTGAATGAACTCCACCTGAGCTCATGGCTACAAATATTTCAAGTGCCTCAAATGATAAGAAGATGATTTCAGACTGGAAGAATTCAAAAGAGATGAAATTCCCATCAAGAATCTGGTATGTGAAAGAAAAAGAAAGCCAAAATGTGAACATATATCTATATCTTGATATACCAAATGAAAATGGAATTTTTGAGCTGATTGGAAGAGTTATAGGTATGTGTTCGGTACCGGACACTGACGTTGTTTACATACTTACAGAAGCTCCCAAGTCACATGAAAGGGTTAAATATTGACTAACATATTCATTGTATGACACGAGAGAGATATCTACAAAGTTGTGTAAACAAATCATAAATGAGATGAAACAAAACATCGTAAGTATTGTTATTTATATTTGTATTTTGCTTTCTTGAAAGTATCGCTATATATTTTTAATTTTGTTTTTATTGACATATGATATTTTGTTTGGCAGAATTTTGTTCAAAGTTGTTCAATTAAGTTTGGAGGCATTCATTTCACAGAGCATGATATCATGAAAGTTGTCAGCAATTTTTACTCAGTGTCAGAAGAAGATATGGAAAACAGGTAAAATGTAGTAATTGATGATGCTACAAAACTACATCCAAAGGATAAGAAAAAAGGACCTCTAGCGGATAAATCTAGCAAAGGTAGACAAGTTACTTTTGAGGGCGATGAAGTTGAAACTGACAGTGAAGCATATGTTGCCGTTACTGAAGATGAAATTGGATCTGAGAAGAGTCGTAAAAGACCAAAAGTAACAATGCCCAAGAATAAATCTGTTGAGAATGTTATGACGAAGAAAAGTAAAGTTGAAGAATTTGAAGTAGTCATTACCAGCAGTCAAGAACCTAGTGAAACTTCAAAAGAAAGTAGAGAAATCGTTACACCAGGAACTGATTTAAAGGATGGCATTATCAAAACAAAAAAAAATGCCATTCGACAGAATTTGACAAAGAAAAACTTAATTGATGGTGGTCGTACATTTCAGTTTAATGTCAGACAAACCTATAAGGCAAGTGAAGGACAATGTCAATATCAAGTCAGAAAGCCACACCATTTGCATGTTCACAACTTGAAGACATTGATGAGGTATAATTCATATGTTGATGTGGTTAACTATGAGCTTCTTGTTGATCCAGTTCAAGTTCCCAACAAAGAAGCATTTGATAAGTCAAAATGTTTTGAGTACAATTATTATGTGCTTGGGGGGAACCATCCTGTAGAAGCTCAAAGACAATTGATGGAGGAATATCCCAATAACCCACGTTTGAAACAATGAAATGTATCATTTATGCTGGTATATCGGATACATAAGCAAAGTAATTGGCATGGGATCATAATTCAGAGAATAAATATAGGATGTCTATGACTTTCATCCAAAGGGTTAGATTTATTCATAGTGAATTTCAAGAAAAATGTGGTGGGGATAGGATAAATGTTACTGCAAATTTCGAAGGGAATGTTTTATGGAAATAGGCTACCAAATTGAAGAGAAACTCAATTCAAAAGGTGGAAAATGCAACCTTCCTAGTGATATATTCAGAGGTGTTGATAACATTTTCCAACTGGCATTTAAAACTGGAGATGTTTGGAAGTTGATTGATGATAGTTTTAGCATGTGGGAAAACATTGGCATTAAAAACCAGAAGGTAAAAAAGTCTAAGCCATTGATATGTGGCGGCAGTAAATTAGGTCCTGAATTGAAGCAACTTCTAGAAGATATGACTATCACACCTTGGAGAGCAATGCAAGGAGTGAAAGATGAAAAAATTGTCAAAACAATATTATCTCGTGTGAAGTCAGGGGAATTATAATTAGAGGAAATGTCTGAGGAATTTCAAAAGTAAGTTTGTTGAATTATTTTTATTTATTTCTAGATTATAATTTTCTTTTAAATAAAACATGTTGTTCTTGGTAGTATTTGTTATATATATCATTGTATTGACATTTTTTTACTTTATCTATGTAGTCACAAAGTTTACATGAAAATTCAAGAACAAATGGTTAGATTGTTGAATGAAGATAGTTGGGATGATGTTGTATGCAACTATCTAGATTCAAGTTCTACGTTAACATTAAAAGCTTTTTATCTTGCATTTAAAAATGCATCTTGATTTACACATTCATTTTTATTCATCTGTGTACTATTTTTAATTTATAACTTACACATATATTTGTCTATTTTATAAAAGATGAAGAAGGATGATAATGGAGCGCCAACTAGCTTTAGAACCTTTATTGAAAAAATAAAGACCAAAAGACTAAGAAAGCAACGTGTTAAGAATGTTTAACTTGATCCAACTCTTACACATTTCATTTGGAATGGGCTAGAAACTGTTCAATATCAAGTAATACAAGGCAAATGTGAAGACATTGCTAAACTCATACCTAAAAGGGAGTATGCCCTAGTTATTGCAGATATTCACCATGGTTTCAATATTCCAAATATTGACTATGATAGTGACCCTTATACTTATCAAGCTCTTAGTAAAGTGGTTGCGGGATTTGTAGAAGTGACGTCATCACCATTATGGGGATTTGTGACATTTCAATCAGACACACAATTGGCAATGATATTGTCAAGCTTCAAAGGGAAACAAATTCAAGGATACAGCTTACATGGTAAGACATTTAAAATGTATATTTGATTAATGTTGAAAAATTAATTTATGTACAAGTTGATTGAACTTTACTATTTCATGTTATAGGCAAAAGTCAAATCTTCTTAATCATGACGATCAAGTATTTATAAATGATTGTGAGTTTATTTATATTGATAGTTGGGAAAAATATGATAGCTATATGTCTATGATTTTTAATTGGGTGGACAGAAAGAGTCATAACCAAATACTGAATTATGATGCTATTGTGAGAAAACTAACATATGAAGACAAAGAAACAAAAAGAGAGATAGTTAACATTAATCGAAAACCACAATTATTGATTAACTATCTTATAGACGTATGTTCAAATGAAGGAGATTGGGTTCTGGATTTATTTTCCTGGTCAGGTAAGTTTTATTATATAGAATTGAATTTCAATATGTTATTTTTTTAATTAATATGTCGTTGTACTAATTTACTTCATTATTTCTTTTGTGCTTGATAATTAGGTACAATATTAGCATGCTACCTTCAAAAAGGAAGAAATTGCATTACAATTGAAAAAGATCCATTACAATGCAATTTCATTTAGCAAAGAATTAATGCTCTTCAATTTCTTTCAGATGCAATGCAAGAAATTGGGTTGAAGAAAGGGGACTTTAGTGAATCACGTGTGGCAAAAAAGGCAAAGGAACCCCAACCACCATTACATGGGATGTTTGGAAAGACATACAATGGGAGATTCGCAGACATCAAAGATCCATTAGAAGACGAAAATGAGCAAAAGGAAGCAGAAAATATTGTGGAAGAAGACAATGATGAAACTCTAGAGGACGAAGAGTTTGGATTACGTGACATTGTTGATTAAATTTAAGTTATGCTTGGAAATCAAGCTCATTTTTTGTAACTTTTAAGTAGTTATACTTGCAATGTTTTGACTTTGACATTTTATGAGAAGAATATACACTCAATTAAGGTTGTTATGCATTCAATATTTGTAATATGTGATTTTCACATTAATTTTTAAGTTAATTATTATTTAAAAAAAAGAAGTGATTATTATTATTTTTTTGACATGAAATTCATAAAAAAAAAACTATTATTTAACTATTTTTAGTTAAAATTTTCATATAAAAATTGTGATTTTCGCATGTCAATTGTAGCAAAAAATGATCAAAACATGTAGTTTTTAAATTATATTTATGTTAAAAATGGCTATTTGTATGTTCATTGTTAAAAAATATTTTTTTTTAGAAACAATTATTTCTTGTGGATTGTAAAATTAATTAACGATGTATAAATATGTAGAATATCGAAAATTCAAAATATCAACCTTCTTCTTTAAATATGTGAAACAATAAAAACCTCACTACAAAAAAAATAAAATTAAAATAAAAACAAGAAAATATGAAGAAAAAGACCACTTCAAAAATTATTAAATTTACCAAATAATTATTTACATTTCATACATTAGAAAATTAAAAAAATTAAAAAAACCTTTTAAAAAAAGGGCCTAGTGTAGAATTACCACGTTTTTAAATCAAATTAAAAAACACTACCATCATAAAACGCAATGTACATAAAAAATTTTATAGTGCCAAAAACTAAGCTTTAAAAAACACGTGTGTTCTGCATAACCCATTTTCAAAATCAGGTCACTTTTTTGCTATCTCTACAAAACAGGTAACAATATGGGTTCCCATTTCAAAGTTCACATTGTTAAAGTGTGAGATCCACTATGTAGGGTATGGGTTTATGATGCTATGTTTGATCTGAACCAAGGAGGAACCTTAGCGGTTGATGAAGAATAAGATCTAATGATGGATCGGGATCTTAAGGCTTGAAATGAACAATCTTTATAAGGTTTGATCATGTATAATCTAGATCTCAACACTAACACATGTATTACTTTGTAAATGTTATGATCTGGGTATAACTGAAGTCTGGAATGGTTGCAAAATTATGAATGAATATTTACATATATATATGCTGGTTGACTTTGGTAAAAGCGCATATACACGCAGGTTCGACACATTGAAGTAGCATATACCTTATGAACTATGATGTTTGAAGTTACAGTTGATTCTAGTTGTTGATGCAGAGTTCTGGGTTTTGCTTTATGTTCTGGTGACTGCATTTTGGTAACAGTGTTCAGATTGATTGTGATTTACTTCAGTGATGATGGATGATGGATCAGGATCATAATGACTTATCATTATGTGATCTGATGGGCTAAATATGGTTGCTAACACATGTAGTATCCTTTATATGTGATGATCTGGGTATGTCTGAAGTCGGGAAGTGTAGCGAAGTTAAAAGTAAGTATTTGCATATCTATATGATGGTTTGGCTCTTCCAAGTTATGTATACATTCTGATGCATGGTTTTGAGGTTACAGCTAGTTCTGAATGATGATGTAGTGTTCTGGGTTCAGATCTATGTACTGGTTATAGTGATCTGTCTGTTCCAGCTGATTGATTGAATTTGATTAAGTTTGAATGAATTCTTGATTCAGTTGTGTCAAAGGTTTAGTAAGTGTTTGATTCAGTTGTGTTAGAGATTCATGGATTGATTGATTCGGCTTTGGTTGATTCAAAAAGTGATGATTGAGTTCCAGTGATTAGTTGATGCAGATGTATTTGTTGGTTGTATTACAATGGTGATTGGTTTTGAGCTTCAATGTTGTTGATGCGTCCAGTATAAAAATTGGATGAAACGTGGCCTTCAGATTATGGTGTTGCGTTCCAGGAGTATCCAGTATGAAAATTTATGAAACGTGGTCCTTAGAGGAAGAGAGAAGGTTGTAGCCTTCTGTAGTTCGACGCCTACATGCTAGTAAACATATCAGCTAGTACAAGAGCTAGGGGGTTATAGCTCCCTTCCAATAGAAGCTAGAGAATGAGAGAAGGTTGTAGCCTTCTGCAGATAAAAGCATGTGTATTGGTATGAGTTTGCACCAGTACAATGTTGTAAATAGATTTTCTTATTATTAAAGGAAGATAGAGACGACAACAGTAGGTGGTTTTCACCCATGTTGGGTTTCCACCTTAAATTTTGGTGTTCATGTGTGTTTCTTATGTGTGATGGTTTACTCTGTTATTAACTACATATGGTTACTGTTTAATGTTTAATAAAGTATGGATGCACATATTAAAGATAAACATATGATGAATTAACTGAATCATTAGTTTGTTGGATATATGCTTGTTTCCTTAAACACAGTGGTGTGCACACACAGGTTACCCACATGGAAGTAACGTATATAAATTTGAGTATGAAAAGAAAAATATTATTGACTTGACTAATACTGATTTTCCCTTCCCCGTCACCCCCCCCTCTCTATATTATTTCCAACAATTGGAATCAGAGCAGGTCCTTTGCTAGAAGCTTGATCACTTAAAGGAGATTCGTAGAACAATGGGAAATAGGCTAAAGAAGAAAGCACCTCAGAAGAAGAAGACATATCAAAGGAACTACGACAGTAAGAGAGTCGATTGGGGATTATGTGGAAGAAACTCATCAGATTCAGAATCACCTTAGAATGAAGATGAATAAGAAAAAGAACTATCAGGTATGAATTTGTTATCCTCTAGTGATACATTTCTCCATCCATTTGAATATGATGGAAGTGATAGCAAAACAACTAAATTTGCTTTTATGGGTGAGAAAGAAAGATATCAAATAGAGGCAGAATTTAAAAGGCTTACAGACAAAATTAGAGATCAACAAGATCTATTGGAAAAAAGGGAATGTGACTTCAAAGAAGAAGCTACCAATCTGAAAGCTCAGCTAGAGGAAGGAAATAAGGAAAAGGAAGATCAATGTCAAAAGCTACAGGATGAAGTGAAATAATTAAGAAATGAAGTAAATAAAAGGAGCACAACAATCAAGAAACTCAAAAGATAGATCCAGTTACTATGAAAGTCTTGAAGCTAAGATCCTCTCCCTAAAAGAAGATCTTGAAAAATCAAATAAGTAGAATGAAGAACTACTCCAAGTTCTTGAAGAACAAGAAAACGAAGTTCTTGAATTAAGGCAAAAAGTGGAATAAGGAAGAAAAGCTGAAGAAATCATGATGAAGCAGTATCTTGAAAAGGAAGAGCAATATTAGGTTGAGGTAAATATACTAAAAGGTAAAATAGAAGAAAATGATAAGCTTTTACGATTTCAAGATAGTGCTAAGATTTTGGATCATATTCTTAGTAGTTAAAGGTCTCTTGCAATGAAATCTGGTCTTGGTTTCCATGAATCTGTTGAAGGTGAATCTAGCTCACAAGCTAAGGCAAGGAACTCTAATGTAAAACCTGAAATTCTCAACAAGGAGATTAGAGGTCAACTCCATCAACAACCAAGGAAAGAAATTCTTCAAAGAAAATCTTTTACTCCTAACCATGGAAATGATAGTCGGTTATTTCCTCAAATGAATAATGTTGAATGTTTTATATGTCATAATCTTGGACATGTTGCAGCAAGATGCAGAAGTAGAATGGTTCAAGACCATCACACAGAAAGATCATCAGCTTGTAGGTACTTTAAGGGATATTTTTTTTCTTGCAATATGTTTGGTCACAAAGCCATTGACTGCTATAAAAGAAATATGAAACATGTAAGATGTTATGCATGTAACAAGTTTGGACATATAGCAAAGGAATGCAGGAGAAAATATCTAGCACCATATCAAAAGGAGAAAACATCATCAAACTCGAAGATATGGAAGAGGAAGGAAGCACAATCAGAAAAATGTGGCATGGCACAGTGTATAGACATGACCGACTCAGGAGAAGCCGAAAGTATGAAACTTCAATGTTCTAAATCTCATACACAAGTTTCATGAGGACAAGTCACATATATATGCGAGTTCAAAGCTGCACAGTTGTGTATATGTAGTTTGAGAAAAATGTTGTGGGACAGTCTCAGAAAAACTAATGTGATATGATTTAGACAATTATCAGTTATCTTTTCTGTCGTAGATGACTACAGTCTGTGGATATTATTTAGAATTGTTTTGATCCTAACAAGTTGTTGATAACTTGATGTATATCTGATTGATGATGATACTTCTTACTGGCATATGCAATGATAAAGATCTGACAGTGAACAGGTTCAGGGGAGAACATGCTATGCTTCTAATAAAGCATTGTTGGCATTATGTTTAGAAGTCTTTGGTACCTAATCAATGATGATAATGCTTATATGCCTAACTGATACATCTTTCTATGTGACGGTTATGAGTTGCCCATGATGAAATCTCAAACGATACTTGTATTAATTGGGGTTACATAGTTGTTATTCAGATCATATTTATGGATGACTGTGGATGACTTTTTGAAGATGTATACAGTACATATGTGTTGCTTACATGGTAATCTTCATAAGGACAAGCAGAAGTACGAATCTTCAGTACACAACTTCATTATTTGATGATGAGCCACTCATTTCCTTTATGACGTTGTCATCATGCCTTCAAAGATGCATAAAGTTCATATGGTGCAGTTATGATACAGGATTCCTATAGATCTTGGCTCTCACATGGTTGAGGATTGTTGTTGTTTATGTTATCAAGAAATCTTGACAAATGACCATGAGCTCATGGTTTGCTAGATACATATTGATATATCTTTGATAGATACATGGATGATTACTTCAGTTGCATATTGTTGGTTGGCCAAGAGAATGGTGTTATTGTTGGCAGCATGAAGACATAGCTATTTGAAGACATGGATATTTCGAAGACATGGCTTACTTAATCACATAATGATGATGATTTCTTATCTTATGATGATAGGTTGATACTTACATATGTTGATTATCATGGTTGATGCTTATCAGATGTGGGATGTTTCCTAGTGATGATACATGGTTGATATATTGAATGTTCTTGTGGAAAGATCATGCAGTTCTTGATGATGATGTGAAAGATCATAATGTGATGAATATGGTGTTTTTACATATGAAATGGTGTGAATGATTTATGTTACTGCTTGGAGATATGACATATGCTGAGTTGAATCATGGAAGGTTATGATAAGGCTCTTTCTACTAAGGAAACAAAGAAATTTGATCTTCATGATATCAAGAGGATAAGTCACTGGTTGATGATATTTACACTATCATATCTTAATGAACATATACATGTTGCTGATTTGGATGCTGATAGATGCTAATGGTACAGATCATATATGGTGTATGATAGTTGTTGATGACTATCATGGGCTTGTTTAGACATTTGGTCTCTGTTATAAATGTCATGTATATCATTCGATGTAAAGGGCATATAAAGACCCATGATGTAATAATTTGTCTTTGTCTATCGTTGTCTTTTGATGAGTCCTTTTTGGTCATATGATGTAATTTCTATCATGTATAAACAATTGGTATATCCCCACTTGGTTGGGAGATTGATGTATGTATGAGTCATTGGTGATAGGAAGGTCAAACTCATAGAGTTGAGTGATAGAGCCATGTTATTCTTTTGGAAAATATTTGTAGACTCTGCATGTGCTTAGGGGGAGCATGGATGATATAGTGCATCTCAGCATGTACTAAGGGGGAGTTTTATCAGAAAATTCAGCATGTGCTTAGGGGGAGAATGATCAATGTTTGTATTCAACTATTTAGATATGGAAGTCTTCTTTTTGGTCAGCCCTTTGCCCTTGATATCAAAGGGGGAGAATATCCTGGTTTTCCCTTTGCCCTTGATGTCAAAGGGAGAGAGTATTTGGTGTTTCTTGTTGTCTCTAACAGTTTCTACAGCTTGTAGTAATCAACACCAACATGGTTGCCATCAAGTCCAAAGGGGGAGATTGTTGGAATTATGATGCATGTGTTGTACTTGATGGCAACCCACTTGTAGTAGAACAACTCACTTGTATATGGAAACTAGATAAAGCTACAGAAGAGATATTAGATATGACAGAATGCATAACAACAGTGTTTACAGATGTGATGAAATGTAGGACAATTTCAAGGAAACAGTTCAAAAAGAAACTTAGATGAAAGATGACAAGTACAAAATGACAACATCAAAGATTTATAGTTCATATTACAAAGAATGAAGAAAGAGAGGTATACGCAGGTTCACCTTGACCAAGCTGCGTATACATGCAGGTTAATAGAACAAAAGGAGCGTAGAACATACACACACAGTCTCATAGAAGGAAAAGCGCGTATACCTTGGAAAACTAAGTTTTTGGTCCATGGTATTTTGATCCATGGTATTTAGTCCGAGGTCTTGACCCTAGGTATTTGATCCAAAGTATTGGTCCTAAGTGGTTTTGGTCCATGTTATTGAGAAAGGCCTAAAACTATATAAGGACGAGAAGATCATTAGGCCAAGGCAGACAAGCATTGAATATTTGATAATGTGTGAGATCCGGTATGCATGGTTTGGGTTTATGATGCTCTGCTTGATTTGAACCAAGGAGGAACCTTAGCGGTTGATGGAGGATAAGATCTAATGATGGATCAGGATCTTAAGGCTTGAAATGAGCTATCTTTATAAGGTTTGATCATGTATAATCTAGATCTGAACATTGACGCATGTTATGATATGGGTATAACTGAACTCTGGAATGGTTGAAAAATTATGAATGAATATTTACGGATGTATATGCTGCTTCACTTTGGTAAAAGCACATATACACTCAAGTTCGACACATCGAAGTAGCATATACCTTATGAACTATGATGCTTGAAGTTACAGTTGATTCTGGTTGTTGATGCAGAGTTTCGGTTTTACTTTATGTTCTGGTGACTACACTCTGGTAATAGTGTTCAGATTGATTGCGATTTACTTCAGTGATGATGGATGATGGATTAGGATCATAATGACTTATCATTATGTGATTTGATGGGCTAAATATGGTTGCTAACACAAGTATTATCCTTTATATGTGATGATCTGGGTATGTCTGAAGCAGGGAAGTGCAGCAAAGTTATAAGTAAGTATTTGCATATCTATATGCTAGTTCGGCTCTTCCAAGTTGCGTATACACTCTGATGCATGGTTTTGAGGTTATAGCTGGTTCTGAATGATGATGCAGTGTTTTGGGTTCAGATCTATGTACTAGTTGCAGTGATCTATCTATTCCAGCTGATTGATGAATTTGATTAAGTTTGAATGAATGCTTGATTCAGTTGTGTCAGAGGTTCAGTAAGTTTTTGATTCAGTTGTGTTAGAGATTCATGGATTTATTGATTCAACTGTGGTTGATTCAGAAAGTGATGATTGAATTTCAGTTATTAGTTGATGTAGATGTATTTGATGGTTCTATTACAGTGGTGATTGATTTTAAGCTTCAATGTTGTTCATGGGTCTAGTATGAAAATTGGATGAAGCGTGTCCCTCAGATTATGGTGTTATGTTCCAGGAGTATCTAGTATGGAAATTTATGAAACGTGGTTCCTGGAGGAAGAGAGAAGGTTGTAGCCTTTTGTAGTTCAGTGCCTACTTTCTAGTAAACATATCGGCTAGTACAAGAGCTAGGGGGTTGTAGCTCCCTTCCAGTAGAAGCTAGAGAATGAGAGAAGGTTGTAGCCTTTTGCAGGTAGAAGCCTGCATACTGGCATGAGTCTGAACCAATACAATGTTGTAAGAAAATTTTCTTATTACTAAAAGAATACAGAGATGACAACAACAGGTGGTTTTCACCCACATTGGGTTTCCACCTTAAATCTTGGTGTTCATGTGTGTTGCTTATGTGTGATGGTTCACTCTGTTATTAACTGGATATGGTTATTGTTTAATGTTTAATAAAGTACTGATGCACAGATTAAAAATGAACATATGATGAATTAACTGAATCATTAGTTTGTTGGATATATGCTTGTTTCCTTAAACACAATTGCGTGTACACACGGGTTACCCACATGGAAGTAGCGTATATAAATTTGAGTATGAAAAGAAAAAGATTATTGACTTGACTAATATTGATTCCCCCCCGCCTCTCAGTATTATTTCCAACAGTTTATAGTATGAATACCTTGGGTTTGCTGATCTAAGAATTCATATTCCTAGGGTTTAATATTATTCACTTATGTTTATAGTCCCTTGGGTTTTTAGTATTAACCCCTAGGGTTTATTATTCCATCTAGGTTTATAATATTAATGATGGTCAACCATGTTTTTTAAATTCAATCATGGTCAACCAGGGTCAACCTTATTTTAAAAATTCAGTTGTCGTCAACCATGGTCAATCATGATCATCCATGGTCCACCATCACATTGTGACAAATAATGTCTCAATATGAAAATCAATCATTGTCTCAACCATGGTCCAACGTTACATTTTGACAAACATTATTGCAATATGATAATCATGTTCAACCATGGTCAACCATGGAAAATAATTTTCAACCATGGTCAACCATGGATAATCATGGTTAACCTTGGTCAACTATTGTCAACCATGTTTTATAAAATCAAGCATGGTCATCCATGCTCAATTATGGTTAACCATGGTCCAACATCACATTGTTACAAAGATTAACTCAATATGAAAATAAACCATGGCGAACCATGTTTATTTTAGTGTTTATAACATTTATCTTAGGATTTATATATCTTTAGTTTATAATATTTGTCCCTTGCATTTAATATTGTTCCATTTGGTTCCTAATCAATTGTGGTTTTAGTATTAATCCCTTGGTTTTATAATATCAGTCCCCTAGGTTTATTATTCCCTTGGGTTTATAATATCAATCCCTTGGGTTTATTATTTTAAGGGTTCATATTCCTAGGGTTCAATATTATTCCCTTAGGTTTATAATCCTTTGGGATTTTAGTATTAACCCATAGGGTTTATAATATTCCCTTCGGTTTATAATATCAATCATGGTAAAGAATTTTTTATAAATTCAATCATGGTCAACCATAGTCCAATGTCACATTATGAATAATATTATCTCAATATGAGAATCAACCATGGTCCAATGTCACATTGTGACAGAGATTCTCTTGATTTGAAAATCAGCTCAACCATGGTCCAACGTCACATTATGACACAGATTATCTCAATATGAAATTCAATCATGGTCAACCATGTTTATTTTAGTGTTTATAATATTTATCTTAGGGTTTATATACCTTCAATTTATAATATTAGTTCCTTGGGTTTAATAACATTCAACCATGGCCAACCATGTTTTATAAAAACAATCGTGGTCAACCATGGTCCAATGTTGCATTGTGACATAAATTGACTCAATATGAAAATCAACCATTGTCTCGACCATGGTCAAACATCAAATTATGACAAATATTTTCTCAATATGATAATCATGGTCAACCATGGTTGAACACCACATTGTCACAATGTTCCGTTCATATGAAAATTAACCATGGTTACACATGCTCAACCATGGTCTAACGTCACATTCTGACAAGGATTGTCTCAATATTAAATCAACCAAGGTCAACCACATTTATTTTAGTGCTTATAATATTTATCTTGGGGCTTATATACCTTAAGTTTATAATATTAGTCCCTTGGGGTTAATATTATTCCCTTGGGATTTTAGTATTAATCCCTTGGGTTTCTAATATCAATCCCTAGGGTTTATTATTCCCTTGGGTTTCTAATATCAATCCCTTGGGTTTATTAGATCATTCTCTTGGTTTTATTATTCCCTTGGGTTTATATTATCAATCATGGTCAATCATAGCCACCAATGGTCAATCATGGTCGAATGTCACATTGTGACAATGATTGTCTCAATATGAAAATCAACCATGGTCAACCATGGTCCAACGTCGCATTATGATAAATATTGTCTCAATATGAAAATCAATCATTGTCTCAACCATGGTCTAATGTCACATAATGACAAACATTGTCTCAATATAATAATTATAGTCAACCATAATCAAAATTTTAATTGATTTTTATCACTACTCTTCAATAATTTTTCTTTTTCCGTTTTGAACTATTTTTAAAATTTATAGTTATCTTCATTTTCTTATTTAAATTGAGGTTGTATTGTTGTATTGTCTCCATCACATCTTATAGTAATCTAAACATTTTTTTAACCCTTTCATTTCACTGTACAATATAATAGTGACACGTTGGAACATATTTGTTAACTTGGCCTTCGCATAGAGGATTAACAAAGTGACTTCCTTTATAGTGACATGCTGGAAAATATTTGTTAACTCGGCCTTCCCATATAGGATTAACAAAGTGACTTCCTTCTCCCATTTCCCCACTAATTCTTAACTTTTGACGGGATAGAGATTGAGTGCTAACCTATATGTGAACGATGTACACACGTATGGTAATTCATGAAATGGAGTTATCACAAAAAGTAAGGAAAGGCTTACCCTCTTTAATGTTGATGATTATAATATCTTTGGAATATGTTACTTACCCTCTTTAATGTGGATGATTATAATACCTTTGGAATATATTGTGGCAACATGAGAGTGATTATGATGGGTAAATATGGTGTCCGAAATCTAGAGAGAGTGATTGTTCAATGTTTATGACATCTTTAGAATGTGGGGCAACATGAAAGTCATGATTACGATGAGTAAATAGTTTGTACTGTTATTGCTTAGTATGTGGAGTTCATAATAGGGAGAGAGTGATTGTTCAATATGCATGTATTTTCCTTTATATTATGTGAATTTACATTAAGCTTCTATTTGACATATTAAAAATTATCATGTTTGAAATTTTTTAGCTATAAAAATAATTTAATATATTGTTTTTGTTAGTTGGTAGTGTTATTGCTTAAAAGATAAAAAATAATTAAAAATAGAAGTTATTATAATTATAATAAATAATAGTCTATATTTATAGTAAATTTATTGTATATTTTATTTATAGATGTTATGTTAAACACAATGATAAGAAAATCAATTTTCACATTCATCTATGTATAAAACAATTGCTACAACAATTACTATAGGGGTAGATGAAGTTGTTTCTTAAATAAAATGTTAAAATCTATAATTTGTGAATAATTTAAATTGTAGTAGAATATTTTTAAATTAATTTTATAAATATGAATATTATTATGAAACTTATTTAAAGTATATCATAATTAATATTTTTTAAATATAACTTTTACAAAACATAAATTAAATATTAGCTATTCAAATTTATGAATTATTTTATTATGAAATTAAAAAATTAGTTTATTATAAAACTTATGTAATGTATAATTTAATTATTTTTGAGAAGATATAAAGAGGAATATAATAAATTTCATAGTGAATTTATGATATTTCATTTTAAAAAAAAATCAATAATTTATAGTTTTAATCAAATTTTATTAAGTATAATTTAATTTAGAAACATAAATTTATTTATTCATTTATTTATTTATTTATTTTAATAATAAGATATGTTTTCTTTAAAATGTGTGTGGGAGAATTTTACAATTTGGTACTAGCTATGTCCACGAACAACATCTACCTTATATTCCAAGAAAGGAAGGTAGATAATCGTGTCAAAAACAAACAAGGCACAACATGTGATTCGAACACGAGTGAGGAGGAATAAGACAAATGATGTCCATGAACAACATCTACTTTATATTCGAAGAAATCAAGGTAGATAATCACGTTACAAACAAACATGTCATAGTGTGACATTCAAGCCCGGGTGAGGAGGAATATAACAAACCATCTTTACCACGGGATTGACTCTCACTTGGCAAAGCCAAAAGAAAGTTTTCGCAAAATCTCATATCTAAAAAAAAAATAATGAATGATTGGATGTATTGCCTCCTATTCATATATTGCATAGTTTAAAGCATTTTTTTATCTTTTGACACCATTTAAGTTGTAATCTATCAATTATAATATCATTTTCTTAAATCAATAATACAACTTTACACAGAAATATAACTAGCAATTGCCCCAAAAGATGCAAAGATACATTGAAGGAATATAACATTTGGGAAGATCATCTCCCCAAGAATAGATCCAAAATTAAGTTCATAATTAAATTTTAGAGTTCAAAATCAACTATATAATTTCAAGAAAAAAAAAATAACACAAAAAAACAAAAAAAATTATGTAAAAAATACAAATAACTAAATAAATTTAATTACCCATTCGACATAATGATGAAAAACAAGTATTCATTTTTACTAAAACTTTACTTGCACACAAATTTTGTAATAAAAAAAAACTCTAAATCTTACACCCTATTTAATTTTAAATATAGAGTTTCAAAATAATAATTAATATTTTCACATTTTTATATGCTAACAATTTATCATGTTTAATTTTACATAGTGTAAATGAATAAAAAAATGTTTCTTTGAAACTGAAGTGCCCGTCACAGAAAGGCCTTAAGAGATGCATATCAAAGCCATTGATGTTATATTTCAAGCATTGGAAAAGCCAATTCCAACTCTACCATCACTTTATTGAAAGACATTTACAATAGGTAAATAGTTCTATCGCATTGTCATTTTGAGAAATCGTGTTTGTGACTCACCAATAATATATTTATTATTATAATTCTTGTTATTTTTGTGAAAGATGCATTTAAGTGACACCTTTCTCTCCCTTAGTGTGGATTCCCTTAATGCTTTTTGCTATTAACATCTAGTCATCCAGATGTTCATATCTCATTTGGGAATGTATGATTGATAGAAGTGATCATAAATCATCTCAATTGTTGCCATGTCCTTCCTTGGGATCAAATATAATGAGCCCAATTTCTTAAATATCCATATAATAGTAATTGACCCTTTGAGCATAACCAAAACCATGGGATTTAGAATGCTTTTCTTCAATTGTAATACATCACATAGATGAAAAACCACAATTGGGCACTGGACAATAAGGCATGAGCGTGATATTATTGTCAATGTACCTAAATAAACATAAATGTTATTACATCAATTTGATCATTTACATCTAGATGAGTAAATATTTTAGTGGATAATGTGTTAACCACACTTTATCTTTAGACTAAATTTGGAAATATCTAATAATTCTCACATTTCAATCCAATAAACCCACTGTATGAAAATCATATTTGAAGGGTCAGAACATTGTAGAAACCTACCCCCCGCAACAACGGTTCAGACCGACGGATCACGCTTCGTACATCTCGTATGTACACCTGATATAAGGTCTTGTACGCGTGCTCCTCGTTGTTCAGATCTTGACTTGTAAGGAATGTTTTTCCAACCATTCATCTTGGAATACGTGTCCCATGAGCTTCGTGTTATTTTACCTTTATTAACTTTATTACATGGATTTTTTACTAGGATTGTTACATTGGGAGACTACTTTTAGGGTCCAAACAAGAAGATAAATTTATTTTAAATGTTACTATTAAATATTGAGACCTTGAGGAGAAAGGCACATATATGCTTGAACCTTTTCCACAAAGATGAAACACTAGATATAAGGTTAAATATTTTTTAATGCCATTATATTCACATGGTGGTGAAGCATCATTTCATCACTTGACAATGAATATTATTTGTTGTTTATTTTAAGAGAATCATATCTTTGATCTCATACAAAGGAATTGATAGTTTCCATGTGCAAAATAGAATTCTTCCATACCAAAAACCTCATAAAACTATAATAAGTTTCTACCAAGACAAAATGTTGTTTATGTTTACTGTCAAATAGTGCACCACTACTATTTTTATCACACATTTTTCCAAAATAGTGTTGTGTTCCATGACAAAGTTTCCATGTCATTTTTTCACATGCTATCATTGTTCCATACTCTCCATGGTTGCAAAAGAAGCTTACTTATGTTGCAAAATAGTTTCTCCTGTACACTTGCATTATCAACTTCTCCAATGGTACCTCAACTTTTTGGCATTTGATACCAAAAATCCCATCAATCCATTCATTAAAGACGGGGCCATTGGCATTGAACCTAATATTTACCATCAAACACCATTTCAAAGTGTCCTCACTTAGTTCCGGTATAAGTGACATCTTTCTCTCCCCTAGTGTAGAGTCCCTTAAAGTTTTTTTTCTATTAACATCTAGTCATTAGTTAATAGATGTTCATGTCTCAGTTGGAAATGTAGGATTAATAGTAGTGATCATAAATCATCTCAATTATCGCCATGTACCTCCTTGGAACCAAATAAAATGAGCCCAATTTCTCAAATATCCATATAACGATTTTTTACCCTTTGAGCACAACTAAAACCTTGGTATTTACAACTCTTTTCTTCAATTCTAATACATCATGTAGATAAAAACCACAATTGGGTGCTGGCCAATAAGGTATGACCGTGATATTCTTGTCAACATACTTAAATAAACACAAATTCTATTATGTCAAGTCGAGCAATTACATCATCTAGATGAGTATAGATTTTGGTGTAGAGAATGTGTTGTGACCACCTTTTATCTTTAGACTAAATTTGGAAAATATCTAATAATTCTCTTATGCTCTTAACCTACAAAATGATACCCAAATACAGAATATGCGAAGAAAAGATACCCAGAACACAGAATAGCAATGATTTTATTATTCAGAGAGTAATGTTCACTTGCCTCTTCGAGGGGGCAACCTCCAATAGAGCAGAGCTCGACTACAAAATAAGACACGATGCTCCTCGCAGGGAGTCTCTATCCTTTATATATGACTCATACATGCAACACCTGTTGGAAATAACACTGAGAGGGGGGGGAGGTGAATCAGTATTATCAAATTCTTATCAATCTATCTTCCTTATTTATACTTTGAATAATTATTCAAATATTGATCATTACTTTGTATGTCAGTATCATAAAATAATGAGCAGGAACAAGAAAAGCAAATAGTCACACAAAAGAACACCAGATATAAGGTGGAAACCCAATGTGGGTGAAAACCACCTGCTGCAATATGTCTCTATCTTCTTTCAATTAGAAACTCCTTTTACAATGATTTTGTACTGGTGCAGTCCTTTACCAGTACGCAGGCTACAACCTGCAGAGAGCTACAACCCTCTCTCGTTCTCCAGCTTCTCCTGGAAGGGAGCTACAACCCCCTTAGCTCTTGTACTAGCCAAGATACTAGTACGTAGGTGCTGGCCTACTGAAGGCTACAACCTTTTCTTTATTCCAGGGACCACGTTTCATAAATTTTCAGACTGGATCCATGAACATCAATCAATCATCAAGTATATCTGCATCAAACAATCTCCTTTTCCCAATTAGCACTGAATCAAGTAAACATTTCTCTGACAGCTGTACCGAGAACACAGTAACAGTAACCACACACTAAATTCTGAACCCAGAATACTGCAGCAATAGACAGAGGCAGCTAGATCATAATTTAAAGATATACGCTACTTCAACAACCTGAAACCTGCGTGCAGATCTATAAAGGATAATTCCTTCTTTCAAATATTCAGACACTAATTAACCCAGATTGTAAGATTTATAGATCAAGCATGCGCCTTATATAACAGATCAAAATCATGCAAAGATACTATTATTCAAGCATAAAGATTATGACCCATCAAAAGAAATTATCCTTCTTTATGCGCTAAGGTTCCTCCTTCATTCAGATCCAGATCTGCACCATAACCCAATCACAAATATTTCAGATCTAGCACTTATTAGATATTCAATTCATGCGATGATACTTTTCCAAATGATCTCCTTCCTCTTTTATAGTCTTAGGCCTTTCACAATACCACGGTCCAAAACCATAATAACACAATACCACGGACCCAATACTTGTGATCAACACTTTTGGATGCAATACCACGGACCAAAACCATAGGATCAAAAACTGTCAGACTAATACCATGAACCAACCATGAAAGTGCGTGAGATCAACACTTTTGGATGCAATACCACGGACCAAAACCATAGGATCAAAAACTGTCGGACTAATACCATGAGCCAACCATGAAAGTGCGCAAAATTTTCTCTTCATGAAAGGAACTTTTCTCTGCATGAAAGTGCGTGAACTTTTTCTCTACATGAAATAAACTTTTCTCTGCATAAAAGTGCGTGAACTTTTCTCTATATGAAATAAACTTTTCTCTGCATAAAAGTGCGTGAACTTTTTTCTTTTTTTCTACTTGAAATAAACTTTTCTCTGCATAAAAGTGCATGAACTTTTCTCTACATGAAATAAACTTTTCTGCATAAAAGTGCGTGAACTTTTCTCTACATGAAATAAACTTTTCTCTGCATATAAGTGCATGAACTTTTCTCTACATGAAGGAAACTTTTATCTTCATGAAAGAAACTTTTATCTTCATGACGGTGCGTGAAATTTGCTGCACTATAATTTATCATCTGATATTAGTGGGTTGCCATCAAGTACAACATATGTATCATAATGCCAACAATACCACGGGCCAATACCGTGGGTTTTATTAATACCATCTATCTAATACTACGGCCCATTTGCAACTAACTGTGGTTCCGTCATTAATTGCGGATTAACCACTTACAATTGTTAATATGGGCTTTATTGACTCTTGACTATGACGTGATCCCATTATATAAATAAGGGGGTTAGGGTGGGACCCTAACATGCCCTCCCCCTTAAGACTAGCCTTGTCCTCAAGGCTGAAGATGCGGAAACTGCTGAAAAATAGTGGCTGGTTCCCAAGTTGCATCTTCCGGAGAGGTGTCTTTCCATTTGACGAGGACTTTCTTAATCATGCAGCCGCGTAGTTGCTTGTCTCGTGTGTCTAGGACCTGTTCGGGTTGAAGCCAGATGGACCCTTCTTCGTCCAATTCAGGTAGACTGGTCTGAATTCTGAAATTGTTCCCAATCACTTTCTTGAGGCATGAGACATGGAAAACTGGATGGATTTTTGTAGTAGGTGGCAAGGCCAACTTGTAAGCCACTTCTCCAATGCGCTGAAGTACTTGATATGGTCCGTAGAATTTGGGAGACAGTTTCTGACACCCCTTGTCTTTGAGTGATGTTTGCTTATATGGTTGTAGCCATAAAAAGACCTGATCCCCTTCTTGAAATTGGTGCTCTGAGCGATGCTTGTCTACCTGTTTCTTCATGCGGTTCTGAGCTTGATGAAGATTCTCTTGAAGATGGGCAAGCATGGTTGCGCAGTGTTGTAGGAGTTGATCCACTGCTTGTACTTTTGAGCACCCCTTGAGATACGAAGTAGGTGAAGGTGGGAGTTGACCATATACTACTTCACAGGGAGTCATTTTGGTGGTGGCATGATAGTTGGTGTTATACCACCATTCAGCCAGAGGTAACCACTGTACCCAAAGGTGTTGCTTTTCTGAAGTGAAACACCTAAGGTAGGATTCTAGACATTTGTTGACGGCTTCGGTTTGACCATCTGTTTGCGGATGATAGGAAGTACTGAGTTATAGTTGAGTGCCTTGTATCCTGAAGAGTTCCTGCCAAAAATTACTAGTGAAGATCGGGTCGCGGTCAGACACAATAGAAGTGGGCATGCCATGCAATTTGAAGATCTGATCCATGAAAGATTGAGGGACCAAAGTTGGTGTAAATGGGTGGGGTAGGGCGTAGAAATGAGCATACTTTGATAGTCGGTCCACAACCACCATGATGACTGACTTGTTCCCTGACTTTGGAAGACCTGTAATGAAATCCATAGAAACCTCCATCCAAATTGATGCCGGAATGGGCAATGGTTGTAATGTGCCTGGTGTGTTGACGGTTTCCCCTTTGTGGCGTTGACAGACATCGCATTTTGCTACGAAAGTAAGGATGTCCTTTTTCATGCCTGTCCAAAAAAATGATCTTCTGGTGCGAGCATATGTCTTTTGAAAGCCCGAATGTCCTGCAATGGGAGATGAGTGCAATTCTGCCAAAATGCGACTTTTGAGGGTGGATGTTGGGGATATTATGAATCTGTCCTTGTAGCGAAGAATATCATCCTGCCACGAGTAGCCCTTGGTGGAATTTGGATCTACCTGCAATTGAGAAATGAGTTGGGAGAGCCCGGGGTGTGAAAACCATTCCCTGCGAGCCTCTTCAATCCATTGTGGGATGGGGAGGGAAATTGCTAGCAGAGTACTTTCCTCTTCAAATTGGCGAGATAATGCATCTGCTACACTTTTGTCTTTCCCTTTCTTGTAAATGATCTCATAATCATATCCCAGCATTTTAGCGAGCCATTTATTTTGTTGTGGGGAGGATAGGCGTTGCTCCAAAAAATATTTAAGACTGTGATGATCTGTGCGGATTTGGAAACGTCGCCCCAATAAGTAAGGTCACCAAGTCTCGACTACATGTAAGATGGCCATCATTTCCTTCTCGTAGGTAGATTGACCCAGATTCCTCCCACTTAGTTGTTGGCTTGTGAAGGCCAACGGTCGCCCTTCCTGCATTAAGACCGCCCCAATACCTGTACCCGAAGCATCACATTCAATGACAAAAGATTTGGTGAAGTCAGGTAGTGCTAAGACTGGAGTGGAACACATGGCATTTTTTAGAGCTGTAAAGGCCTGTTGTGCTTCCTCATTCCAGAAGAATGAATTTTTCTTTAGGAGTTGGGTGAGGGGCTTCGCTATGCGACCATAGTTGTGGACAAATTTACGATAATAGCCTGTGAGACCCAAAAATCCTCTTAAGCTCTTCAAGGTCTTAGGTTGAGGCCATTCCTGCATTGCCTGGATCTTTTTGGGGTCCACCTTGACACCTTCACGCCCCACAATGTGGCCCAAATACTCTATTTCTGCCATGCCAAACGAACACTTGGACCTCTTGACAAATAATTTATGCTTGCGAAGAAGTTGCAAGAGTAGATCTACATGCTGAAGATGTGCGGCCCAAGTTCAACTATAGATGAGGATGTCATCGAAGAAGACAAGGACAAATTTCCTGAGATATGGTTTGAGAATGTGGTTCATAAGGCTCTGAAAAGTAGAGGGGGCATTACAAAGACCAAATGGCATGACCAGGAACTCATAATGGCCTTCATGAGTTCTGAAAGCAGTCTTGGGAATGTCGACTTCCTTCATGCGAATTTGGTGGTAGCCTGAGCGAAGATCCAACTTAGTGAAGAATTGAGCCCCATTGAGTTCATCCAGCAAATCATCAACCACCGGGATGGGAAATTTATCTTTGACTGTCAACCTTTTGAGGGCCCTGAAGTCGGGACACATCCACCACTCCCCATCTTTCTTGAGCACCATGCCCACTGGGGATGAATAAGGACTAATGCTGGGACGAATGACACCTGCTTCCAAAAGTTCCTTGATGATTTTTTCTATTTCATTCTTTTGGGTGAACAGATATCTGTATGAGCGCACATTTGGGGGTTGGGCCCCTGGAACCAAGGTGATGCTATGATCATGCTCCCCTCGCGAGGGTGGAAGCTCATGAGGCTTGTCAAAGACCAGTAGATGGTTATTTAAAATCTGTTTCATCTCAGGATGAATTGGCAGAGGTTTGGTTTCGACTGCCTGGATGGCATTAAATTGAGCTACAACTCCATGATTGCCCTTTTTTAACAATTTTTCCATCCTATGCGAGCTGATGATAGAGGGGGCTCCCGCCTGGAGTCCACGAAGGGTATGTGTGTAGTTGTTCTGCTTAAAACTCATATATAACTCCTGGAAATCCATTTTGATTAGCCCAAGAGTGCGGAGCCATTCAGCGCCTAGGACAATGTCGCAACCCCCCATGTGTATGGCAAACATGTCGGTTTTCAACTGATAATCCCCCATTTGAAGTTTGACATTTTCACAGTGACCTTCACATTTCATTGTGCCTCCATCCGCAATTTGAACTTGGAAGTTAGAAACTGCTCATACAAAACAATGCACTGATTCTGCGACTTTTTGATGGATGAAATTATGTGTACTTCCACTATCAATCAGGACTACTACTGGGGATGTTTAATAAAACCTATGATTTTGAGAGTTTGAGGGGAAGAATTCCCTGCCAAAGCATGCAACGAAATAACTGGTTCGTCAGAGACATTGTCCTTTTGGTTGTCTTCTTCTAGCAGCTCATGTTCCTCCAGTGGTGGATCTTCCTCTGTTGAGTTGTAGTCAGTGGCATCAATTTGAAAAAATTTGGGCTCCTTGCATTTATGACCTGGGGAGTATTTTTCATCACAATAGTAACATAGGCCTTGCTTTCTTCTTTCGGCCATTTCCGCAGGTGACACCTTTTGGACCTTAAGTGTTTGAGTCATGTTGTGAGCCTGTGGGGAGCGACCTTTAGCGGAGAAATTTGGGCGACTATATTGGGCTGCTAATGCATGTTCCACGTTACGAGCTACCTTGCAAGCCTCCATCCATGTGGGAGGGTGATGCAGTAGGACTTGGGCTTTGATAGCTTCTTTAAGACCGCTAATAAAAGATTCCGTGTAGAACACATCTGGGAGACCCCAAGTGCGGAAGGCTAAGGCTTCAAAAGCTATAATATATTCATCCATTGTACCAATATTTCGGAGCTTAGTAAGACGACCCAAAAAAGATGATTCCTGGTCAAAGCGATCTTGAAGAGGTTTGGTGAATTTGGTCCAAGTCCTAAAAGGTCCAGTGCAACGTTGATGCCATTCCCACCATTGCCACCTTTCGTTGTCCAAGTACATGCTCCCCAACATAAGCTGAGTCTCATCATCGAAGATGTGATTCAGTTTGAAATACTACTCCATTTGTGCTATCCATGCCGGTGGGTGAGAACCGTCAAATTTATGCATATCCAACTTGGGAGGTCGCTGACTGGGTTGTTGGTGGGTGTGCTAGACGTGGGGAGAGTGGCTAGACTCACCCTCATTGTGTCCATTGTCATTATACGCCTCCTCGTGGGCTTTCTCCTTGCCCTTCGGGATTATTTTCTCGACCATGCTACAGAGTTCGGTACGCTGAATGTGGAGGTTTTGCACTGATTCTTCAAGTTTGTCCATCCTTTCATTGGCCATCGCTTGAGCTCTAGTTTCTACCATACACCAACCTGATTTTTTGAAAATTGGGACCGCCTAAAAAAAATTCACTAAGAAGTGAATGGTACCACTGTGCTCAGCTCATTGTCCTTATTCTGATGGGCTAGATCACCAATAAGCACCCCGAAAGATCTCAGACTTTTTTTTTTTTTTTCTCTCTCTCAAAACTCCTAACATAGTTTTACTCCTTCCTTATCAATACTGCAGTGGCCGAATCCTCAAAATGTCAATGCGGTCAAAAGTCCTGCGAAAATTATACCCCCGGTATAGGAATTCCTTATCAATACTGCAGTGGCCAAATCCTCAAAATGTCAATGTGGCCAAAAGTTCTGTGAAAATTATACCCCGGTATAGGAACCCTTCACAACGACTCCGATCTGGTAGATCTGAGAGATCTGAATGGCAGATCTGATAGCTCTGGGCGGCGGAATAGACTGCTTCTGCGGATCTGATAGATCTAATAGATCAGAATGGCTGATCTGCGAACTCAAGACTGCGGGACTGATGTCTGCTACTTCTGCACCCCTTTGCACAAGCGGATCTGGAAGAGATGAAGTGTGATCCCCCGATAGAAAAGGGAACTATGGTCTTGAGGAGAGTCAGGTGTTACAGATCACAATATACATAAGGGTCTGGCAGTAGCACTCGACCCAATGTTTCAGGGCTCTAACTAAGGAGGATCGACCGTACCCTTAGCCGTACAACCCGACTACCCTATCGTACGGGCGAGTAATCTCTCCGAGTGTTGTTCTGGGTGTACTGTAGCCACAACAAGGCCGACGGTTTATCTATGGCGAGGTTTCAAGGGAGCCTAGGGGGCTTCCGATATACCCAGAGGGTACGTGGAAGACAGTCCGTGCGTGGTTCTGTCTAATGCGCTACTACTCAAAGGGGTACCCGCAGGGGTTACAAGGGAGTCCAACAGACGTGACCACCTCTTGTATTTCCTACATGCATGCCTCCCCAAATCCGCAGGTTTATGCACTCAACGACAGATCCCGTGGTTTAAAGACGCCGGAACACGTCTCTAGCCAAAAATTTTTTGCTAAGAAATGGAGATCCCACCGGCCCTGGAAAGTGCTCTGATACCACTTGTTATGCTCTTAACCTGCAAAATGATACCCAAATACAGAATATGCGAAGAAAAGATACCCAGAACACAGAATAGCAATGATTTTATTATTCAGAGAGTAATGATCACTTGCCTCTTCGAGGGGGCAACCTCCAATAGAGCAGAGCTCGACTACAAAATAAGACACGATGCTCCTCGCAGGGAGTCTCTATCCTTTATATATGACTCATACGTGCAATACCACGGGTCAATACCATGGGTTTTATTAATACCATCTATCTAATACTACGGCCCATTTGCAACTAACTGTGGTTCCATCATTAATTGTGGATTAACCACTTACAATTATTAATATGGGCTTTATTGACTCTTGACTATGACGTGATCCCATTACATAAATAAGGGGGTTAGAGTGGGACCCTAACATGACATACTTAAATAAACACAAATGCTATTATGTCAAGTCGAGCAATTACATCATCTAGACGAGTATAGATTTTGGTGTAGAGAATGTGTTGTGACCACCTTTTATCTTTAGACTAAATTTGGAAAATATCTAATAATTCTCACATTTCACTCCAATAAAACGACTATAAAAAAAATCATATTAGAGATGTGAGAACACACTCGTTCGCCATTTTTTATAATAAAACTATCTAAATTTTCATCAAAATAAAATTAAAATTTATAAAAACTATTCACAAATAAAATCTAGACAAAAATGCATGAGATGAAATCTAAATTATTTAGGTTAAACCCCGATTCATATACCACCATATTATATCGGGGGAATCAAAATAATACATATTAAATACATCCATAATTTTTATTTTATTTACAACACAACTCTTAATTTTTATTTTATTTACAACACAACTCTTTATTTTTCATATAGTTATAGATTTACTTATTTTATTTCCAAGTTCTTTTAACAAAAAAAATCATTTAATCTGGTTACAAATTACTTCTTTCTTTAACAACTACATATCACCTTATTAATACTACTCTATAAAATCAAATTAAACCAGAAAAATCAATTTAATATTATAATTAAATTTGTAAAGTTATAATTCTATTAAAACATGTGCAAAACTCCGCATTCTAAGGAACGCACTCCTTTTAATCATAGTAATTAAAAATAATAATAATATAATCTATCATACCAAAAATTGAAGACCATCATTCTTTTATCAAATTTATGTTAAACTTTTACCTAGCTTTTATTAAAATTTATTATTTAATAAAACATTAAAATTAATATAATATCATTTTATAATATATTTTCCAAAGTTTCCAATAAAAACTCAACAAAATACACATAACATTAATTATAATAAATTTCTAGATCTGTAGCTCCAACGTCGTTCCCATTCAATACCCTGTGCTCACCTTATAAGAACAGAAGAATTCAAAAGCGTTGTAGATACTAGGAGTGGAATGATTAGTTTTACCACAAATTAGTTTTGCTTATATAACATAACTTCGTTTCATTTTACTTCCCTATCATTCATTGCTTCCAATCACCCAGGATCGATTCTCATAAGAGATTAACTGGTTTTTCTTTCCTCAGGTGGATAACAACGATGGGTCCAAGTAAATCGAAGGTGTTTGTTAACGATTTATATAGTATGTTTACAGGGCATGGAAGAACTGAAGCAACTCTTATTGAGCGCGTATCTGGAGATGGAGCGAGCGAGGGCCAACGCAGAAACATAGAGGTAGCTACGGGAGGCTCTGCTGATTCACCTCCAAGAGCTCTTGACAGCTACTCGCACAGAACGGGATGAAGCAAGACAACAGCTGGCAAATATCGAGGCCGTAGAATACTACAAGACAGAGCAACATGTCACAACTTCCCTCCATTGGTTAACCAATTACGCCGGAATTTGACTCCCACCCATAACTTCGATTTCCCGCATCTTAACATCAGAGCAGACTTTGACCTGCACAAACCTCCGATTTCGTCTTCAAATGTCCACTGTTCGAGTCTCATTGAGCTACGAGGTCAACAGTTATATGGCCAGCAAGAGCAGCAGCTAAGTTTTGGCCAAGCGTAAGAATTCAAGCAACAGCAGGAGCTCGAACCCTATCTCCCTTCTTTCGTTGAAGATAAGTCGCCGGACTACGACTTCTGTCAGCACCAACAGAAGGCGTAAGCTGCTGCTGGTCTGAGACGCGGAAGCTTCAGTGGGCAGTCATATGACGCATCATCAAAGCCCTAAATCGGTCAACGCAGGTCCTCCTTCCATCCTCGGTTGCATCCCCGCAACAACACCTACCCGCACCCCAGAGACACCTGTTTGGCGCCTTGCCGGAAAGAGGTAACTTGTTGAAATCTGTCATGCATAGATGTTGCTCTTGACTGGCCTGCTACCTCAGTGGAGATCACCACAGTCTGCCCTGGGTATAGTAGAGATCCCCAGGATATCTGTGTGTTCCTCTTCTAATTTTCTACCTATAGATCATAGCCGGAAGGGGTTTTTCTTTATATCAAATTTGGTTGGTGTTGGTAAACGTTCTAAATTAGTAACTAAGATTTTTAGGGTGGAAATTGGAAATTACTGATTCCATAGAGTAGAGGTGATTCTTCGGACACCCCTCAAACCCAATTCCAAAGAATTGAAACTAGGTCGAGGGCTCTGATACCATGGAGAGATTTTCTGTTACACCAAAACCCGTAAGTGTTGGTTAACGTTCCAAACAAATAACTAAAATCCCAAATGTAGAAATTACAAATTCCATAAAGATGCGATTATTCTTCCAACATAGCCCACCCTGTATAGAAGCCGCACGACCCTAGCCCACCCTGTATAGAAGCCGCACGACCCTAGCCCACCCTGTATGGAAGCCCCATGATCCTAGCCCACCCTGTATTGAGGCCCCACGACCCTACATATCCCCAAGATATCTATGTGTTCCTCTCCTAATTTTCTACCTATCGACCCCATAGCCCACCCTGTGTCCAAGCCCCACGACCCTGCTGATCTCAACTCAGTTGTCTCCACTTCTCACTACCATAGTCATAAATTCTGGGCGGTCCAGCACAGAAGCTGCACCAAGCTCTTCCAAATTGTCATTATTCTCGGTGCAGCGTACGGGTTATGGCCGCCGACGAAGAGTTACTGTGAATTCAAAATTATTGCAAGGAAAACTAAATTTATGATGTCACTCCTTGCAAATATTCCATCTTTTAACTAATTTTTTTCGTTTCCTTATTTACAGATACTTCAAATTTTGAACAGATGCGACTTAATGGCCGAAACAATAGACGGAAAGATGTCAAGGTGAGATGAAAAGGATACAATATTTTACGTGTTTTTCTTCATTAAATCACATTAATTTATAAATTAGGTATCTCTGTTTCCCTCATGAGTATGATATGTGATGACAAACCAATGGTTTAGTTCCTTGTGACTGTGATATGTGATGAAAAACCATTTTTTTTAATTGAAAGATGGATGGGATGTCTATAGATGCATCTCATATCTTTAACAGATGTCTGCTGTATATTCTATATTGTAGGTTGTTTGACGAATAAAGTTTTCTATATTTTTCATCGGCGAAATCCAATGACATGGTTTTCAGAGAGTTTTATTGTACTTTGGAAAAGCTTTGAAAATCCTAAAATATTTGGTTACTTATATTATTTTATTAAAGAAATCTGATAAAAACTAAAAACTTTGGTTATGTTACACTACTACATTACTCAACTCCACATACCTCTGAAAAAACTTCATTGCTCGGTTGCCCATGCCTGTACCAACGCTATTTTTAAAGCACTGATCGGTTTTTGGTGAGTTTTATTGTACTCCAACCCCTACTAATAGTAATAATAATATATGTGCATGTATGCAGTATTCAACCGTAAGGTTGATTAATAATTTAATTAATAGTTAGGGTATTCGGTAAATGTGGGATTTTATTTTATTTTATTTTTAAAATATTTTTTAATATGGATAATTCTATTTAAAAGATGATAAAATTAGTTATGTTTATTAACTAGAAAATAGGAATTTAGACCGAGGAAATTTTAAAAATTGATTTTAACCTTCTAAAATATTTATTTTAATATTCAATTTTTGTATAAAATTTAATAAATTTTGTAAATTATTTTTAAAAATTTACAAATCAATTGAATTGAAATAAATTTGACTAACAACAAATTGCAATATAACTCTTTTTTTACATGTATAATAACATACTTATTATTATAAGTACCTTTATTATATTTAGTTCCTTTAAATTTTTTGAAATCTGTTGGGTGAGAGGCTTATTATATTCATGATTGTTCAAAGGTTTTTTGTTTCATGTGTTTGGATCCGAGTCATTGACATGGGGTTGTTTGGGGAATTTCCTCCCAATATTGTTGCCAAGGGAGTCTAGGAGGGGGTTCCTGCCATTATTTAGAGTCTCTCCCCACCCCACCCCCCATAGTGGTTCGGGGACACTGCTATGAAGCAAAAAAAAAGGATGAAAAATTGCCTTGTAAAATATTGTAATTTGGTAGTCAATCTAGTGCAAAAGATCTAGCATTAGAAGAAAAGAATAGATGAAATTTTCCTTGTAAAATATTGTAATTTTGTAGTTAATTTAGGTCATTTGGGAAACATGAGAATAAAAATTATGTTTCTCCCTGGAAGGCAACCTCAGAATTGTATTGCTGTTGTATAGTATTATTTTGTGTGAGAAAGAGAGAGACTATGGGATTTATTGTAGGTTAAATCTCTTCATTTTGCTAATGTTTTATCCCTTATGTTTTTTCCCTAGAATGAAACCCTCACAATTGTATTGTTGTTGTATAATATTATTTTGTGTGAGAAAGAAAGAGGAGACTATGGGATTTGTTGTAGGTTAAATCTCTTCATTTTGCTAAATTTGTATCTCTTATGTTTTCTTCCCTAGAAGGAAACCCTTAGAATTTTATTGCTGTTATACAATATTATTTTGTGTGAGAAAGAGAGAGGACTATGGGATTTGTTGTAGGTTAAATCTCTTCATTTTGCTAAGGTTGTATCTCTTATGTCTTTTCCCTAGAAGGAAACCCTCAGAATTGTATTGCTGTTGTATAGTATTATTTTGTGTGAGAAAGAGAGAGGAGACTATGGGATTTGTTGTAGGTAAAATCTCTTCATTTTGCTAAGGTTGTATCTCTTCATTTTGCTAGATAATATAAAAATAAGACCTGGTTGTTTTTTGGTGCATGTAGTCCAAATTGAATGAACCACATATATTGGTGTTTCTCTTGTTTAATATTTTTTTGTGTTTGTTTTTGCAATATTTTATGTCTTCCATTACTTCCTTATTTAATTTCTAAAATTCACACTTACTATACCTTTTAATAGATTAACATTAAATCCAAATCATTTTTTAATATGGTTTTTAACCAATTGCAAATAATTTTAAAATTAAAAAAATAATAATAAAATAAAATAAATAAATAAAAAATAAAAATAATATATATATATATATATATATATATATATATATATAATATTAAATTTTTCATTATGAAGTTGTTTTAATTCCAACATCTTAATATTAATAAATAGTTACTTAGAGTTGAAGAATAACATGGAAGGAGATTAGATGGTAAAGACCAAATATTTATCCTCAACGACCATAATTAAAAGTCCTCCCCATCTTGTTATAGAAGTGAGTTTAGATCGTTAGGACCCTTAAAAATTAACATTCTTTATGCAGTTTGCTTTTGAAAATAAGGTATTTATTTTTGGGGCTTGTTAAAAGGTAGTTATTCATAGTCTTGATATTTGAGTTTTATAAAAATGATGAGGAAATCATTTATTATGTTTTGATATTGATATATTGTTAATTTATATAATAATTTAATTAGTTTATAGTAATTGGTAAATTAGCACAATTATATTAGTAATAACATCTAAATCATTTACGAATATTAATATAAGATCACTTTATCCTTCCCATGGGGAATCTTTTCCTACAAGGTTTTTCAATTTGGCTTGTGTAATGCCTCTGCCACCTTCCAAAGGGTTTTATTGAGCATTTTCTTTGACCTTATACATGACTCAAGAGAGATTTATATGGATTACTTCACACCTTATGGAGATTATTTCTAAGAGGATATCTCCAACTTGTGCAAGTTTTTGCAGAGTTGTATAGAGATGAACATCTCCTTGAGCCCTGAAATGTGCCATTTTTTAGTCAATGAAGGGATTGTTCTAGGTCTCTTTCTCTCTAAGGAAGGAATTCAAGTTGATCCCAACAAAATAACCATTATTAGAAAGGTTCTCGTGCCCCAAAAATAGAAATATGTTAGGAATTTTTTAGCACTTATTAGGTATTGTAGAATATCTGTGAGGGATTTCAACAAGGTTGCCTCACCTTTGTTTTCTCTACTAACAAAAGATTCAAAATTCTGTTGGAAAAACCTATGTCAAAAAGCATTTCAAGAGATCAAAGATAAACTCAGAACTACATTAGTCCTTAGAGTCCCAAATTGGGCCTTGCCCTTCCATATCCACATAAATGAACTAGATAAAGAAATTCGACTAGCACTCGGGCATCTTGAAGGTAAATTTCTGTATGCAATTTAATTCATTAGAAAAAACATTTCCAAATTTTAGCTTAATTACATAGTTATCAAAAAATAACTTTTAATTGTTATACATAGTTTGAATAAATTATAGCAATACATTATTGGATATCAGGATTTGTATAGATTGACCTTGCATTAATTAAGTATTTTATGAAAAAACCTAATGTAAATGCTCAAATCATTCAATGGTTACTATTACTACAATAATTTGAGCTAACCATTGTTGACAAAATAGGAAATAAAATGTTCTTGTAGATTTTATTTATAAACTAACCTTATCTACAGAGGATGAAGAAATGGTGTATGACTAGATCCTTAATGAACACCTTTTCGTAATATCATTACTTTATCCATGGTTTGATGACATAACAAAATTCTTAGCCACTAACCAAATTTCCCCTCATTTATCTTCAAAGGAAAAAGGCAAGATTGTTAGGAAAGTGCTCCTTATACTTGGATTGAGGTTAACCTCTTCAAGTTGGGGCATAATCAAATCCTAAGAATATGTGTGATGGAAGATGAGGTCTATGGAATTATCTCAGCTTATCATGATGAACCATGTGGGAGTCGGTTTTCTACTAGGAGGACAACCTACAAGATTATTTAGATAGGATACTACTGGACTAGACTTCATCGAGCTTCATAGATATACACTTCACAATTTATGAATATGAGAGGATGGGGAAACCTCTTCAAAGGGACGAGATGCCTTTATAACCTCAGGTGACTTTTGAGCCATTTGAGAAGTGGAGCATGGACTTCATTGGCCCTATTGATCAACCATCTAGAAAAAAGAAGTAAATCATTGTTTGTAAAATCTATTTGACCAAGTGGGTTGAGATGAAAGCAATGAAGTCAACAACAAGACAAAAGGTGGTAGAATTCATAAGGGAAAATATCTTCTACAAATTTATCTTTCCAAGAGAACTGGTGACAAAACAAGGTGGTCATTTCACTACCAATTTGATAGAGGGGATCAGGAAGTAGCATGATATAAAACATAAGAAATCCACCCCATATCACCCTCAAGAAAATGGGAAGATGAAGGTCACTAATAGGGTACTAGAAATCACCTTGACCAAAGTAGTTAACAATAGTTGGAACAATTAGGTAGAAAGGTTCATTGAGGCCACTTGGGCCTATAACACCACTTGGAAAATAACTATTGGGTTCACCCACTTTGAGTTGGTATATGGAGAGAAGGCCTTATTTTCCGTTGAGTTTGAGTACAATATACTAAGAATGACAATGCAACTTGACATAGATCTCACACAAGCATAAGAAGAGAGATGAAAACCACTAAATGCACTTGATGATATCATGTTATAATCTCTAATGCACAATTAAGTAGTTCAACTGCAAAGGGAAGTATGGCATGATAAATAAATTAAGACCATAACTATGCAAGTGTGTGGTTGGGCCCTCTTTTATGACCCTAGGTTCAAATATTTTAAAGGAAATATCATGACTAGATGGTTGGGACCTTATCTAGTTAAACAATTCCATGATAATGACTCATTTCATATCAGTACAATTGATGAACATATCCCACTTCTAATGAATGCCTACAAGTTAAAGTTATATAGCAAGCCCATATTAAGTGCTATGTTTATTGATTCAATAAATAGAGATATGAATGTGATTGAGATCATCAGAAATCCCAATCCATTCATTCGCTAATCATAGAAAAAAAAACGAGTGGAAACCCCCCTTGAGGAACTTGAGGCAGGCTCATTTGATGAAAATCTCACGAGGCAACCTGTGAGCCTGAGAGAAATAAAAAAAGAAGAAATAAAGGATTCCCAAGTGAAAGCCTCCCTTGAGGCAGCTGGGGCAGACCCACTAAGGTTAAAAACCTCCATGGGGTAGCTAGTGGGCCTCAAACTATAAAAGAGAATGAGAAAAGAGGAAAAAGAAAGATGATGTAAACAACAATTTTTTTTACTTGCTCTAGTGAATGTGTTGGTACAATAGGAAATCAACAACAATATAGACAAGAAAACCTGCAACAACAAGAAAATTCACCTTAAAAAAAATGGGAAGCATGTCCAAACTATTATCATCCATTCCCCCACTATTCATAAGTGTCATCCGTCATTGTTAGGTATTTCCCATTTCTTTTTCCTCACTGTCTTGAGTTGCTATAGGAAGAATTTTTATTGTTACAAGATGAAAAGGAATGAATAGAAACGTTGTAGGGATGAAGTTTTCTTCACCTCCAAGTGAGAGTGAGGTGTCTAATACCATATAAGATCCATACACTTCATCAATACTTATGACATTCTATTCCTCCCTTCATTGTCTCTCATTGTTCACTCACAATAGTTCAGCATTTCCACTTTTCCCTATCAATCACAAGAAAAAACGTCTCCATCACCACTAACAAGTTCCCTATGAATTAATCTTTTTTTTATGAAGGCTCCAATAGGAAAATCATGAGTTTGAGGAGCTTCTAGACTGCTACAGGAAACACACAATCCTGTAGCAACCTCTAGAAACCATACAAGCCAAAGTCTCCATCATGCTTGAAAATGATCCACAAATTCCACCATTTCCAGAGGCCAAGAAGATAATCCCTATGAATCTATAGGATCTCCTATCCACATACAACAATAACACTTCAAACACCTATAGCACACCACCCCATTCACCTACATTATATTCATTTAATGCAACAACAATAGTGCTGAGAAAATTCCAAAAATTTCTCAAGAAGCATAAAGCAGGAACATCAGAACTCCTTGCAGAGATATCAAAGGTGCCTAAAATATTCAAAAAAATGCTGAAAGGAAGCCTCAACATCTACACCAGAAGTAACTATTACACCTACAAGAGACATTAATAGTGAATCATGAGTATGCATCTCTCAAACCTCACCCTTTGAACCTATTTTAGCTTGAGAAAACATTCAAAGTGTAAGAAGGAAAGGTTTTTATAGCCAGATATAGTTAATAAGAAACATCGGCCATATCTAGCAGTGGAATTAAATTCTCCTCCAAGACACCCATATATGTGGGTGAAGAACAAGGAAAAAAAGGAACGACTTGAGAAGGTGGGCCAATATCTCTTACTCATTGAGGAACATGGAGCATGACGAGCTAGATGGGGGTGAGCTCACCACTACACACTGAGCCCATCACCTCACATCAGCCTCAACGAATGGATACCTAAATTGAGGCTCACAAAGAATATTTTGCATCAAAATTTGTTTTAAAGCCCCCACGAGGCCCCACTATTGATACAGGAGATCAACACAACTACCAAGTTTCCAAGACATTTAACTACTAGGACTTACTGGAATCTATGCGCATTTTCTATAACAAATTGATAGAGCACTATAGGAAGGAAATTTTTTCCTAGAACAATAATTAATGCCTCGATAAGGAAAGGGAATCATTAGATGAAATGTAAGTGAAAAATTATCCCCAATTACATTTTACATAAGTGTTCTTGAAACATCTCAGTTATAAGAACGAAACCTCTCTTGATTTTACAGTCTGAATTCCAACAGGTGCAATAGTTGGATATTTTGAGTATTTATTTAAGAGTATGGTGTGTCAAATAAGGGAGGATTACATCAAGTAATTTCCCTTTCCCAACCTTGAATAAAAATAGTCAACTTTTCTCTCCCACAAAATTTCCCATTTTATAGAAAACTCTATGAACACATATTTCATTAAAATTGGAAAAAAAATATTACAAGGACATCACTAGAATTTAACTTTTTAGTTATTTTGATATTCCTTGCTCCATTCTATTAGAATTATACTAAGCTATTGGGGGGCTAGTTTTGACAATAGAAAGCGAATAGACGCCTCAATAATCCATCAAATCCCTATAGTGAGAGGAAATTTCGAAATTTTGCATTGGCTAGGATTTTCTGAGAAGTTTAGGGGTTTTGATGATAAAGTTTCCTTGGAATTTTCCTCAAATATCCAACCACCTAAAGGGTGTGAGATAATTATTGTGGTGAGAGCCCTAATTATCCATCTAAATTAGGATCTCATTGATAGGATCACTACTCTACCCAGAGGAGTCAAACATAGTAAAGAGGAGAGTCGTGAGGAAGTTGTGAGGAAGTCACTGCTAAGAATTTTTTTTTCTCCAAAATGAACAACATGTGGAGAACAATAATGCAGTGGGAAGAGAAATCATACTAGATCCATGGTGTTATCACATTAACTTGGTTTTAAAAAAATATTCAAAAAATGATGACAATTTTAGTGTCAACATTTTAGTTGTAATAAACATGGAAATCACCGAAAGCATGAATATCAACATTTTAAGTGTTTTGATTATATTTTTTGAAGAAAATTTGCCGACAAGGGGCTCATCAACATTTTTGATAAAATCGATAGGCTAACTATCAGCACCAAACATAAATTTTAAATTCAAAATGTGGAATTACATGACCACGCCAGCATTAATGATTAACTCTACAAAGCATGCCACAGGATCTAGGATCAAATATCGAGGCTTATAGTTTCCAACCAAAGACTGCGATGGGGAAAGGTGGCAAAGATAATGAGGCTCAGCCTAAAGAACTAGATTTTTTGGGCATATATCCTGATACACAATTGCAGTTTCACCAAGCCGGCTGGATTACTTTTTTCCACTATTACAACAATTACTACCATGATGTCGTAACTCAGTCATTGGCTAATTTTTTTTGATGGGAGACAGGTGGAAGTAAGTGAACTCTCCTTTCCAGTTACATAGCAGCTAATATCAGAGGCCACAATTTTTCCAACAGATGGAGAATGAATTTTTAGAATCCATGTGTTAGGAAGGGTCAATATGCCCTTCTTTTTGAAGGAGGAATTCAAGAATTGCAATTAGAGAACTGGGGTTCAAGGGATTGGCTACAACACAAATGGCACATCCTGCTTCACATCTCTCAGCAATATTTCACTTGCGAAGGAAGATTTGATCAGGTAAACCTCTATCATTTCCATTTTCTTGCACATTTGGCTGGTCAAGTTAGAGAGAATGCCTATTTCTATTTACTGGATAGTATCATACATATTGTAGCTTGTTTCAGAGCAAGAAGTGACCCTTCTCCCAATTTTATCTAACATAATGCCCTCATCAAACCACTGATTGAAAACCCATTGACTAAGGTAGGAAGAACCTAGGGCCAATTCCTATTTTGGCGAGGTTTTCAAGCTCAACCCCCTAAAAATTGAAGAGGAAGGCTAAAAAAGGAAAAAAAAGGCTGAAGAAAAATTAGTTTTGAGCCAACTCCTAGCTAGAAAGACACATAGGTACCATCTACATCCTGTAGCCCTAAAATCCCCAAAATCTACCAAAGAAAGAGTGCTAGGCTTAGTAAACCAGACCTTGGATCTCTTGTAAGACAACCTTCTGACATCAGTCCTCCCCAAGTTTTGATTCCACCTGTTGAAGCATCCCCTATAGACACAACTACGCCAAAAATTATTAAAGGCAAGGAGGTCCAAATTGAGACCCAAGATGAGGAAACGGTGTTTTATGTTTTTAAAGGTGGAAAAATACCCCATACAAGGCCAACAAACAAATTAAGGTATAAAATTAAACTCAGAAGCAATCCAGATTTAGTCAAGGAGGTGATTGACGTATATAATGTGCCACTTAAGGATCTTATCATCAATAGAAAGAAGGCAGCAGGCTCTAAGAAGAGCAGGGACAAAGAAACTATAAGGAAACTTTATATGGAGACAAGGCAAAGCAAGAAATAGAGGTTAGAGAAGGTGGATATGATTCTTAAAGTAGCAAGCACCCTTGGCTAGGAGGCTTGGGGTCATTTTGAAATTTTTTGGTTATGAACTTAAGAAAAAATGTTTTTCCTTTATCGCTGACAGTATGCTTAAAAACGCTTTTATATACAACAGAAAAGGGAGTAAGCTAACATTCATTCTGTCAGTGATTTTGAAAGAAGTAGGGAGCACTAACATCTCCGTTGTCAGTGAAATTTCGACAAATGAAAATGTTGACATTACCACTGTCAACAATTTTGGAATATGTAGAAAATAAATGTTGACAGTCAATCTATTAGCGAAAGCTTCAATCCAGAAAAACACAGAAGCTGACAACAGCAGTATTAGCGACTTTCACTAGGAATCCCAATGGAAAAGGATGACAACATAGAAATAGTTTTGGTGAGGATTGAACCTATTTACAAAGGGACTTGTTTGCCAACAAAGATTGAGTTCTATCAGTCAAGGACTTGTTTCTATTTTCAAGGAAGATATTTTAAAAGATACTTTTATTTGCCCATATGATACCATATATTCTAGCATATATTTTTACTTTTAGAAAATCTTTATGTAATTAAAAATATTTTCCACGTGCATGAACTTAGAATATTTGGATATTTTTGGATTATTGTAATTATGTTTTAGATTTTAATCATGTGATCAGTTCATGTAATGTCTATAAAGATGATTTTTAAAGAAAGGAAAAAACTTGGCTTTTATTGTAAAAACATTAGCATTCTGGTGTATTTGAGCAGATCTTAAATATATTATAGTTTGATGAGAATTTTCAGAAAATTCATGTGTTTTAGCTCTTCATCTGTTATTTCTCTATTTATGAAAAGCATTCTTCATGTATGGAAACTTTAGTATATGAAATTGGGATTGTTTATGCTCTAGTTTCATTATTTCTCAGTCATTAATACTTGTTGCTTCTATCTATTATAATGATGCTTTCTTTACTTTTCTTCTTCCAAATTCCTCAAATTGTCAAAGGAGTTATTTCTACCATACTTTTTATGTCTTGCTCATTAGATCTGTAGCATCATTTGATAAAACTCGACTCCATGCCCAATAGTGAGTTTTATATAAAACCCAACCAAGTTTCATCCTACAAACTAACAAAACTAAATTACAAAACCTACTACTATAGTGACCTAGATTAGTTGAGTTTTAGGGAGAGATCCCTCTGCAAGTTGAAGTGCCATCATTCAACCTACAAGAAGTTTGAGGTTACCTTGGAGTTTTTCTTGTAGCCGGGTTTCCTTTAAAAGATAACATAGGGGATGAGGTGGCATACCACATCCTCAAGTACATTTCCTATGAGGGAAGGCTCAACATTATCTATGCCTACCAATTTAGGTTACTCTACCATTTACGTTTCTAAGTGGACTTACCTATCCAAGAGAGACTTTGTATTCCACACCTTCTCCTTTAGTCCTTAAAGGATATGAGCACAAGAGTAAAAGGTGAAAAGCATAACTATTTAGCTCACCATGGTCTAATCATATTGATAGTTCTCAATGCCTTGAAGCACTTATAGAACCCTATCTCTTAGGCTTACTTCATTGATATGGATAGGGGAAGATTTTCTAGAAACCTAATTAGAACCTCAAATAGGGTCGGAGGAGGTAAAATCATAAGAGGAAAATGAGGTAAAAAAATTAGAATAGACAAAGGTAGTACTAGGGAAAAAGACAAATAAGGAAGTAAAAGAAAAGGAAGAGGCACAAATTGAACTAGAGATAGAGGCAGAAATAACTGAGGTAGGGTTGGCTAAGCTACATTTAGCAGAATCATACGCTTAAGATATACTAACACCATAAATAGTATATCTAAAGCCCATGGAGGCTATTGATACATCAACAAGACCAACGAAGAAGAGGAAAAGGGGGGAATGAGGGCACTCCAAAAGAGAACTTAGAAGAAGAATTTGTTTCTACTTTAGCAGCCTTGAGCACCTCAAAAAAGAACAAGTGAGAAATCCCATGGAACCTTGTATTTATTTTAGGAGAAGGAAAAGAAATAGAATAAACCTTACTAGAAAAACTCAGCCTCCATCTCCCACTCTGATTACTGTTGAAGATTCACCTAGCGTTGAGGAGGAAGGACCTTAAGTGAAATAATAACAAAATTTAATGATAAATTGCACACCACTCAAGGAAAATAGTTACATGATTAGTTGTAGGAGCCAAGTACTCAAGATATATTATTCACAGAATAAGGTGCATAGTTATAACAAAAAACTACAGAGATATAGGGGCAAGTTGCAAAACTACATGAGAAAAATGTAGAGTTACACGAGTATATTGTTGATCTACAGGGGGGGATTGTAGGATCATAGGAGAAAAATACATATCTACAAGAACTAGATTCTCAAAGATACCTCTATTTTTATTACTCTTGATTTGAGGCAAGGGAGGTATTCCCTATCCACCCTGAACCGATCCTTCTTTTTTTGAGCTTGAGGCAGAGTGAGGTAGATTCCATAGGTGGATGCAGATTGAAAAGTATAAATGGGTTGTTGACGTTACCATCATGGATGACAAGATGAAAAATATGGGGGCAGAAATAGGAAACCACAAAATTCCTGAAGCTAATATAAGAGATCGGATAGAGAAGGATAACAAGAGTTTGAGAACCCAACTACAACAAACACAAACACTACTACTAGAAAAATAAAACCAGATTGCCACTATGGCCAATCTCTCCTTGGAAGTTATACGATATAGAAACCCCTCAAAGACTTATTTTTTATTTTTAAAATATGAATGGTGTAAATTTTATATTAAAACATTAGCAGAAAATGGTTCCCTTACCTTACAGGATGTAAGATAGATGATTGATTTTTTCCTCCAGTGCTACATTGAGGACAAAGAAAAAATTACAAAATTCTGCATGCATAAATTAGTACTAACTGACAAGAACATCTAGGACCCAAATTATAATTTGTTGATGCACAATTGATTTCCCTAGCCTCATGATTAAGCATGAAAAAATTAAGGCATAATAGATAAGAAAATTGCTAGCTAAAGAAGTAGATGAACCAATATGGGTGAGGGTAGAGATTCCATCCCCACATCTCCTTATTTTCAATCATAAAATCCTATCATAAGATTCCAATCTAGAAACAATCTACAAGGAAAGGCATGATAAGGCTATCCTCCTCTTTCAGGATTTCTTTTATCTATTGGGTGATGAAAGGTTGCATGCATGCCAAAGGAGATGTCACATGTTGCCATATAGTTGGAGGATGAGAGAATACCGCTTGCCTAAAATCTTAAAGGCTACATTAGCCAAAAACCCTTTATAAAAGATAATCATACATAGACTTGGATTCCACTGGATTAGACTTAAGTTCAATCCTCCCTTACTTCTAGGCTTACAATCAGTTCAAAATCAGGAGAAGGAGAAAAGGGAATGGAAATAAATTGAGGAAAATGTAGGTTTCCATCAAGGAGGGGATACTACATCTGACACAACATGGGATGTTAGAGAGGCCATTATGGGGATGAATGGAGAGTAAAACTAAAAGGAATATGAATAGTCTTAGGATATTCTGAAACATAGGAAATAGTTAAGTATAACTTTGTCTAGGGTAAAGTGTGTTTCTTTACTATGTAATTTTGTAACTTACAATCCAGCGGTCACAATATGTTCTATACATGAAGTGATCTGACGATTCATTCTCTCCTCGGTATTACCGATACTTGATCTGTGGCTTAACACCAGATTTTTCCATGATCCCTATTTAAAGAGCATGGAGAGTCATTTGTAAGGTGACCGATCATGAGACAAGCTTATGTAAATTTTCTTTCTTTTATTAATAAATTGCTTGAAGTGGTCGCATTGACTCAGACCGTGGACTGTTTCCCTATTTGAGGGTTTTAACCATGCCAAGAATACTAGTGTATTGATATGTGAGAAGTTTACTTTGGTGTTCTATTTGAGGAACTTACCCTATAAATTCCTACATGGTATCAAAGCTACTTGAGGGTCACATTCCTTGGTGATTGAAATCAGAAGTTGGTACAACTGCATCTGACTGTCGTTTCCTAGATCTTTTGTTTCTGACTTCTTTCAGGCTGAGAGGAATGCTCTATTATGTTAGGAGAATCTCTTCCAGTGAGAAAACCCTTTCGTTTCACACGAAAAAGTTTCTAGTAGCCCTAGCTACATCATTTTTAAGATCTGAAGGTATACAGTATTTATTTGCAGATTTAGTTATTCATCTCCTTGTTTATTTCAGTTTATTTAGCTCTCTATTTTTTATTACCAGATATATACCTTTCATTTCTACATATGCTCTTTTCCCCACGACTCTATGCGACCTGGGAAAATTAGAAAGATAAAGGAAGTATTTTTCTCATGTGTATGCTCTTTTCCGTTGTGCCTTAGTGTGATCTCGAAAAATCAAAAACATTGAGTAAAATATTTAGTTTTAGGGGAAAGCTAACTTGAAGCCATAAGGTTTGGTATTTTTTGTATGTCCGTGTTGGGTTGTGTGTTTTTTTGTTTTATAGGCAAAAAGGGCTTTGTCAAGTAAGCATGCACTACAAAGCTCCGGTGACTAAAAAAACAAAACTTCCTATTTTTCAAAAATTACTAACCTCTTAAACTAGCTTGCTTGGTCCAAAGTTACTTTATGAGAATAGAGGTCTTGGGTTCAAGTCTTTAATTTTGTTGGGTTACCTTTTCAAAAATCACATGTAACTTATGTTTTAAAGTTACTTTATGTAATATTATTCTCACCCATTATAAAAAGTGAGTCACATATAATTCCAAATGCTCTGTCTTTTATTTAAGTTACAATTTAGTGGGTAGCTCATAAAGTACCATTGTAAAAGTGACTTTCACTTATTTATAAAGTGGGTCACATAACTATTTTTTAAAGTGAGCTAATTAGATTATGTTTGGAAAGAGGGGGGATTTTTTTTTGAAATATAATATTATCATTCACTTCTGCAAATTCACATACTTCGTTGGCATCTTCAACAACTTTCCTTCAAAAAGCCATAACTTCCTCATCCGGAAGCTGTTCTGAGAGCCGTTTTTTTTAATCGGTCTAATTTTTCGAAATATTTCCATTGGAACACTTAGTTTTAGAATCTACAACTTCAGTTTTTATTAAAATGGAAATTCCATGCCAAGTTATTCTTGAGAACATCAACTACTTCCAATGGCTATCATACATTGTGGATTTACTTAGAAGTAAAGGTCTTTATAGAATAGCCTCAGGCCAAGAATCTAAACCTAAAGATGAAGATAAGGCAAACAAATGGGAAAATAAGCAAGATCAAGCACGTGGGTTGATAGGGATATCTATTTCTCCATACCTTAGATTCCATATCACAGAACTTGATACCCTTGATGAAGTTGTTTGGGTTGTGTTATATTCTTTCACGACTAGCCCACGTAATTCACCGGGGGGTTAGAGGGGGGTCGGAGCCCTCCCTTCATTGCGCCAATTGGGGTGGGTAGCCCCCCTCTACAGGGTCTGGGGCAGCGTCCCAAGAAATTTTTTTTGGACCCTATATTAGGTTGGATGGACCTACCTATGTTTTTGTGCATGATTTTCGTACATGGTTTTGGACGTAATGGTTTTCAGTCCATGGTTTTGGACGCGATGGCTTTCGGTCAATGGTATTGGATTCTTCGGAAAGTATAAATATGTATTGTAACATTGAAAGGAATATAATGAAAAATCAAGTTGGTAGTCCCAGTTTTGGGATCCAGGGGAAAATCTATGTGTATATGTGTTTTATGTGTTATGCTCTTGCATTATTTATTTTCTATGTTCTAGAATCGTATGCAGGTAATTTCTGTACGAGGCTAAAACCTGCATTTGGTATTAGAATTGTTTAAGCTTCAAGGGGGCGCCTTTGTTCTTGAGGGGTTTCGCTCGGGCTTGTGGTAAACCCAATTGAATGGGAGATATGCAGGATCGATTCTTGTGGTGAAAGAAGATGACAAGCAGTGGAAAGATAGAGATTGAGAAATTTAATGGTCAGAGTTTTGAGTTGCGGAAACTCAAGATGGAGGATATTTTGGTGGATAAAGTTCAATGGATTGTGGTAGATCCGGGTACTAAACCAATGGGAGTGTCTGATGAAGAATGGAAGAAGTTGGATCGGAAGGCAAAGAGCACAATACGATTGTGTCTCAGATTCAGTATTGTTGAATGTATCAGGGGAAGCTACAACAAATATTTTGTGGGACAAGTTAGGGACTTTGTACCAATCTACGTCTCTGGTGAATAAACTATTCCTACAGAAAAAGCTGTATAAACTGACGATGAAAGATCGAGACTCGGTGACAGAGAATCTGAATATGTTTAATATTGTGGTAAGTCAGTTATCGTCTGTTGATATCAAAATTTTAGATGAAGATAAGTGAATTAACTTGTTATGTTCTCTACCAGATTCGTGGGATAGTTTGGTTATTGCAATAGGTAGCAATGCAACTGCCTTGTAGTTTGATGAAATAGTCTCATCTTTGCTGACAGAGGTGATGCTATAGAAAAATATGGAGAGCCAGAATGTTGATGTCTTTCTTGTACGAGGACGGTCCTAGAACAGAAACAAAAATAAGTCATCGAGTGGGAGATCTAAATCTCCAGGAAAACCTGTAAAGGTGGTGTGCTGGAAATGTAGAAAGGAAGGGCACTACAAAAGGGATTGTAAATCTAAAGCTCCTGATAAAGGAAAGGGATCTGATGATGCTCCTTCTGCAGAGGCAAAAACAACCTCAGATGAAGGTGGGGATGTGTACTTGGCTTCTTCAAGTACACGTGTAGATCATGAGGCATGGTTGATTGACTCAGGTGCATCCTTTCACTTCACTCCCCATAGAGAGTGGATCTGCGAGTATGAGAAATATGATGGTGGTGATGACTTCTTGGGGGATGATAGGAAGGCTAGAATCATTGGTCACAGAAAAGTAAAGTTGAATTTGCGAGGTGGAAGGGTTAGAACACTTTCGGGTGTTCTGCATATTCCTGCATTGGCTAGAAATCTGATTTCTGTAAGCAAACTGGATGATGCAGGTGTAAAAACATTGTTCGAGAAGGATACCTGCAAGATGGTTTGGGGAGCACTAGTATTGATGGGGTGAGTTTGAATTAGAACTCTGTACAAGCTGCAAGGTAGCACTATTGTTGATGGGTGCAACAGTTCTGTGGTTCCTGAGTGGAGCAGAAAATCTAGTGGTATCTGGAGAGAAGACCATGTTGTGGCATCAAAGGCTTGGACATATTGGAGAGAAGGGACTTCGAATACTTCATGGTAAAGGTATGGTAGAAGGTATGAGTAATAGCTCTCTGGATTTTGATTTCTATGAAAATTGTGTATATGGGAAGCAGAATCGGGTCAGTTTCCCCTCTGGTGGTAATAGGGTGAAACCGATACTAGAACTTGTGCAGAATGATGTGTTTGGACCTGTGAAGGTTCCACCACTGGGTAAGTCTATGTACTATGTATCATTTATAGATGACTTCTCAAGGAATACATGGATATATTTCCTTAAGAAGAAATCTGAAGTCTTTGACAGGTTTAAATAATTTAAGGCTCTGGTGGAAAACTAGACAGAAAAAAAGATGAAGGTGTTGAGGACAGATAATGGTGGAGAGTTTTGCAGTAAGGAATTTGAATAATTCTGTAAGAAGTGTTGTATAGCACAACAGAAGACTACTCCATACAAACCTGAGAAAAATGGAGTTGCAGAAAGAATGAACAAGACGTTAATGGAAAGGGTAAGAAGAATGCTCAGTGGTGCTAGGTTAGTACAGGAATTATGGAAAAAGGCAGTGAAGACAACATGTTACCTAGTCAACAGATCACCTTCATCAGTGTTGGAGGAAAAGACTCCACAAGAGGTATGGACTGGTAAGAAACCCTCTCTTTCACATGTGAGGGTATTTGGATGTGATGCATATGTACATGTTCCAAAGGAGAAATGAACCAAGTTGGATAGTAAATCTAAAAAGTGCATCTCTATTAGGTATAAGGATGATTTATAGGGTTATAAGCTTTGGAACCGAGTAACAAGGAAGGTTGTGTAACCAATATGTGGTGTTCAGAAAGGTAAAAGATGTTATTAAACATGAAGTCCAACCAAAGGAACCTGAGAAGATAGAGTTAGAGCTTAAGGAGGAAGAATCAGGCTCTACAACAGAGGAGGAATCAAAAGATGAAGAGCCACAAACTCCGAGTATGAGAAGATCAGTTCGAGCAAGAAGGCAGCCAGAAAGGTATAGTCCATCTATTTTCTATTCAATTTTTTCTTTATCTATTACTGATGATAATCCTAGAGCTGTGAAGGAAGCAATACATTCAGATGATGGCAAACTCTGGAAAGAGGCCATGGTTGATGAAATGGCATCTTTGCAATAAAATGAGGCTTGGGATCTGGTGGAGTTGCCGGCTGGAAGGAAACCCATTGGAAGAAAATGGGTGTTCAAGAAGAAGACAAATGCAGAAGGAAAGGTGGAGAAATACAAAGCTCGGTTCGTAGCAAAAGGTTATTCTCGGGTGCCGGGAATTGATTTTGGTGCTATTTGTTCTCCTGTTGCCAACGTAACTTCTATTAGATTACTTTTATCTGTTGCTGCTGCTTTTGATTTTGAGGTAGAACAGATGGATGTGAAGACAAAATTTCTTCACGGGGATCTACAAAAGGAAATCTACATGAAGCAACCTGAAGGCTTTGCATGAAGGGTAAGAAAGAATTGGTATGCAAGTTAAAGAAGTCTCTGTATGGGGTAAAATAGTCACCAAGGATGTGGTATCAGAAATTTGATACATTTATACGGGGACGTGGCTTCACTAGAAGCAAAGCAGATCACAATGTGTATTTTAAATTAATTGGTGATCGTGTTATTTATCTGGTCTTGTATTTGGATGATATGTTGCTGGTTGGAAATGATAAATAAAGTATCCAAGATTTGAAGACCCAATTGTCCTCCAAATTCGACATGAAAGATCTTGGTGCTGCAAACTATATTTTGGCCATGGAAATTAAAAGAGAATGGGAAAAGAGGAAGCTCTGGTTAAACGAGAGGAAGTATGTCGAGACAATACTGCAGAGGTTTAATATGTAGGATAGTAAACTGGTGAAGGTTCCTATTCCTATAGGTGTGAGGTTATTTGCTGAACAGTGTCCCAAGACACAAGAAGAGGTAGAGGACATGTCCTGTGTTCCATATGCAACTACACTCGGTAGCCTGATGTATGCATTGGTATGTAATAGACCAGACTTGCACATGCAGTGGGAGTATTGAGCAGGTTTATGTCAAAACTAGGGAAGGAGCATTGGACAGCAGTGAAGTGGGTTTTCAGGTATTTGTGTGGCACTAGTGATTATGGTTTGTGCTACCAAGGAAGACTAGGATTGGATAGAGTGTTGGATATTCATGGCTTTGTTGATGCAGATTGGGTTGGAGACCTGGATTAGAGAAGATCTACAAGTGGGTATGTGTTTAACCTATTTGGAGGTGCAGTTAGTTGGATGAGTAAGAAAAAATCTGTAGTGGCACTATCAACTACAAAGGCAGGATACATGGCAGCCACTCATGAAAGAAAGGATGTAGTTTGGTTGTAGAGATTGTGTTCAAGTATGTGGTTAGTATAGGGAGCTATAAGGATAGATTGTGACAGCCAAAGTGCAATTTTCTTGGAAAAGAACCCTGCATATCATTCAAAGACAAAGCACATTGATGTTCAGAATCACTTTGTGAGGGATATGATAGAAGACATAAAGTTGTTGCTGGTAAAGGTGGACACTTTGAAGAATACTACATATGCATTGAAAAAATCTGTGAGCTCTGAGAAGTTCTCTTGGTGTAGAGAAACAATGGGCATTGTAGGGCTGGATAAATGACTAAGCTCTCTTGTGCCCCCCTGTGGAAAGAAAAAAACAAGTGGGAGAATGGTGGGTTGTGTTATATTCTTTCACGACTAGCCTATGTAGTTAATCAAGGGGGTTAGAGAGGGGCGGAGCCCTCCCTTTGTTCTACTGATTTCATAGCGGGGGGGTCATAGGGGGGTTTGAGGAGGGTAGGCAGCGCCCCAGGAATTTTTTTTTGGACCCTATATTAGGTTGGACAGACCGACCTATGGTTTTGTGCATGATTTTCACACATGGTTTTGGACGCGATGGTTTTCGTTCCATGTTATTGGATGCTTCAGCATGTATAAATATGTATTGTAACATTGAAAGGAATATAATGAAAAATCAAGTTGGTAGTCCTGGTTTTGAGATCCAGGGGAAAATATCCGGGTATGTGTTTTATGTGTTATGATCTCGCATTGTTTATTTTCTGTGTTCTAGAATCATATGCAGGTAATTTCTGTACGGGGTTAAAACCCACAAAATCAATAAAACAACTGAATAAATTTTTTGGAATTAAAAATGAAAATAGACCCCATCAACTCGAAAATGAGTTGCTTACATTGGACCCCAATAATTTTTCTTCCATTGAAGATTTTTTGTCCAAGTTTAAGATCCGTATACTTCCCTTGGAAGGTGTTAAGGTTAATAAATAAGATGGTAGCCTTATCTATTCCATTCTTACAAAGTTAGGACCAGCCTACTTTGTGTTTGTTTCCACCTTCCATTCTACTAGAGAAGCCTTTATTTCTCAAGGACAAGCCTACAAGTCGCCCTCTTTTGATGCCTTCTGTGATTCTTTAATAAGAGAACAAGAAAAACTCTTACATCTTGGTCTTCTTAATCTTGGAAACTCTTCTAAGAAATCCATAGCTGCCCAATAGCAGCCAAGTTCAAAGAATCATAAGGTGAACATCCTTAAAAGAATGGTCCTAAACCAACCAAGGGTCCTAAGCACTTTCAGTCTCAAAATGAAAAATCAATTCAACAAAATGACAAGGAAAATAAAAGGAAGAGGAAGAAGATTGATAGACATTGCAACTTCTGTAATCGAGATGGTCACTTAGAATCCAAATGCTTTAAGAAGATGGAATTCTTGGAAGCAACAATGAAGAAGCATAACATCCATCTGGAGCACTCTTCAACTTCAATTTCATCTTCAGGAATAGCACTTTTTGCATGCGGTTTTCAAGCATCTCAGTCTGGTTATGCACTAATTGTATCTTCTTCTTCTCATTCTCATGAGTGGATAATTGATTATGGAGTTTTTATCACATGGCCAAAAACAAAGCCATGTTTTCTTCTTTAAATGATTGTAACATAAAAAATATATATGTTGGTGATGATAGATCTCTTAGTGTTATAGGGAGTGGAACTATTCATCTATACAATGGTCAATTTAATGATTTATTATGTTTTCCAACCTTATCCAGCAACCCTCTATCTGTATACCAGATAACTCATTCAGGTTAAGGTAAAATCGTTGAATTTTCACCTCATGACGTTCTAATTAAGGACCTAAGAGATCCTAGACATATTTTAGCTACTGGCATTGCTAATGATTATACAAGGTTGTATAAGTTTAATAATTTTGGGTCATCGACTCTTCCCTCGGTATTTGTTGCTCATAATGATGAAGTGAGCAAACTTTGGCATGATCAATTTGGTAACTTAAACTATCGCTCCCTTCAAAATCTATGTAAATAAAATATGGTGATAGGCCTTCCTATGGTATCTTGGAGAGATGACGTTTGTTCTAGACATGTACTCGGAAAACATCATTGGGATAGTTTTGAAAAATGTGCCTCTTGGCATACCTCAGCCCCTTTACAACTTGTGCATAGTGATTTATGTGTTCCACTTCCAGTTGTTTCATTCTCTAGCTACAATTATTTCTTGACTTTCATTGATTATTTCTCCAGATGCACTTGTGTATTGATCCGAATTGGATCATTAGAAATACTATTGAGAACCATGACTGAATCAGGTCAAACAAATCTCCAATGAAATCCAAAACAGTATCAAAAACACCCTAGAACTAGTGGCCATGGCAGCTGACATGGAACGAAGAGGACCTCGGTCAAAGTGCGTTGACCGAGGCCCATGGAGATCGCGTAGGAGGCCAAAGTAGCCCCTAGGAGCCCCGGAATGGAAAAAGGGTGAAGTTTTTGATGCACAATTAGCGCTTAGTGAACAGGGCCAAAATGGGAAAGCCTGATCACCTAGTCGCGTGGGGGAACCGGAGGACCGCGGGCGGGAATAGGTAAAAGCGCTAAATTACAAAGGTGGGACCCCCGCTCTGGAAACTGACAATTTTGATCGGGGTGCCCTTGAACAGTAAGAGGTTTTGGACAGGAGTGGATAGATTCCATACACCGATCTACACGTGGCATGCTGAGGTGAGAGAATACCACCGTTGATCGCACGCTATCGGTCAAGCAAGTCAACTGCACGAAACACTCATATGGTGTCTGATCTGGAGGGCCCAGATCGGATGACTGAAATTGCACTCGATGGAAGGAAGTGGAATCAACAGGGAATTAAGCCACGTTCTAAAGGGATTTGGAATCCATTTGACCGCCACGGTGGAGGAAGAACGCATCCATGGCGTAACTAAAGAAATGAACCGAGGAAGCATGCTGACACCATTGAGAGGAGGACAAGTGGCCACTCCTTAAGCATCCATGATGATGCCAAACACAGGGAACTCCAAGCACAACTGTAGAAGGCGAGTCAACAGGCAAAAGAGGAACCGAACATGCATAGCGATCGAATGGCTAAAGCCATGAATAGAGACAGTCGAAGCACTTAGAGTTGATTTTGGAATCCAAATTGAGGAGAGTCCAAGTGACCAAGAGAGGCAGTGAATAGTGAACCCGGAGAGGAGGACTAAACACAGATAACAGTAAAGCCAAGCAGAAGAGACAGAGGGCCGAGCTGACCACAGGCAGTGTCGAGCACCAGAGAGCTTGAAGATTCAAGCCTTCCCATAGAGGAATCTGTTCGAACTGAGCATCACATTTGGCTCTTTCCACTATAGACCAAGCGTCACAGAGCTGGTAGGAAGAAGAAGAGTCTGTGTACTCCAAGTGGCTTGGGGAATCCAGGAACCACCCTGCCAAGCAAAATCTACTTCAGGAGAACTCATATTGAGTCCCTGTATTGTAATTTCTCTGCTGAAAGAGAAAATAAAACAAGGCCACCACTGAAGCTGGACCAGAGACTTAGCCCTAGAGAATAGGGTGAACTCCTTATTAAAACTGTTTGTGTATTTGTTTTTCTTACTGTATTTCTCTGTTGTCTTTCCATTTCATTTTCTGTGTATTGGCAATCTGATCGATCTGTTGTTTCAATAACACAGAACACACACACTGGCACATGAGTCTGTAATACCTTTAGTTTAATAAATCTTTAACTGATGGAACTCATAGGGTGAATATCAGATCAAGTGGTATCAAAGCATAAGGTTGCAAGGTTATACAAGCTTGTGTTGGTATCGCTGTGAATGCTCACAAGATCAAAGCTCAAATTAGGAGAAGGAGAGTTGGTGGAAACTAATCCTGAAATTGGGAGAGTCTATCCAAGAAAGACCATGTCAGAAGAAAGTTCTATGGGGCCAAACCCTCAATCCATAGCGAGTTTCCTAGCTATGAAGTCCATGGTTGAATAAATGTACCATGACTTTAGAAAGCAAAAGGTGGAAGATGCATCAGGCTCTAAGCAAGAGAAAGGAGAAGATGAGTCTCACTTCCATGACGACTCCAAAGGAAAAGGGAAAGAGGAAAACTTTCTCACACCTCCTAATAGCCCTGTACATAATAAGAAAGCATCTTTGATTAAGTTAGATGTTAAATTTGATCTGCCTATATATGATGGAGAGCTAAATGCTGAAAAATTGGACAATTGGATTAGACAAATTGATGTGTATTGTAGGGTACAAAACATAAACTCAGACAAGAGTAAGATTTAGCTGGAAAGCCTACGCTTAGGAGGCCTTGTCTTGGTTTGGTGGGAAGGTAGAACCCAAGCTGATATGAAAAGCCATGGTAAGACCATCTCTGTCTGGAGTGACTTCGTTTTTGCAATCAGGAAATAGTTCTATACATTGGCCTACATGCAGTAGGCCATGATGAGTTGGCAAACTCTTCGGTAGTTGAAGGGGCAAAGTGTACAAGGGTATACTCAAGAGTTCAGAAAGAGAGCATTGACTTTGGGTATCTCACTAGACTCACCAGAGACTCTTTTGATGATCCAGGTGGATATTGGTGGCCACCTGCCAGGTCCACCTGGACCCCCACCATTGTCTTTCTCAGCATTTTCAGTTTCCTTAATTGTAGCACAGTTTACTATTTTTAGCAGTTTTTCGGGTCCTGAACTTCCGGAGCCGTTTTGAGGCCCTAAACGACGTTTTTTTGGAATTCTGGGGCGACCGAGCCTTATTTTGCCCCCCAAAGTGGTAGTACTTTGCCCCCCAAAGTGGTAGTACTCGGATAGATCTTTCTAACGAGCTATCATACGCGTCAAACGGAGATTGTATGCCAAAGTTACGACCCTGGGAAATTGATGTACCAATTTACCCAAACGGGGCCCACAATTTGGCGTTTCATCTTCTAGGGTTAGGTTTCGGTATGTGAAGGGTTTTCCATTGTTTCTCAACAATAAATAGGCCTTCGAGCCTCATTGTAATACAGTTCAGAATAGTTCAGAGGCATGTAGCCATCACATCTCTTCTCAGAGATAAGCTACCATCGCCCTAGCTAGTTTATTGCCATTTCTGTTTGTAAGCATATTTCAGTATTTTCCATTAATGAAATGAAGTATTATTTCCGCTGCATCTTTGTGTATATGGTTATCTCTGTAATTTGTTGCGTTCCTGTTTAAATCCGGATCAGTGGTATCAGAGCGGTCTGCTTTTTCTCTGTTTTTCTTTGCATGTCCCCAACAAGGTCGGGATATAAGGAGTTAGGGCTTGAACTGGTTGAACCTTTGCAAGACCAGCCTCGCAAATCCCGACGGCCTCCCATGGCGGACGAGAAGAAAGACGAGGGGGCAGGAGATCCCATCAAAATCTTGCTCGAAGAAGCGCTCGAGCGACAACGGAACGCGATGATGGACAGCTTTGCGCAGATCCTTCAGCGGCTACCCAGAAGCGGCGCATCGGCTTCCAGTAGCTCCTCTGGAAATGCCACACCCTTTAAGGTACAAGTTAATTTTGAAATCCCCATATTCGAGGGTCAGATAGACGCCGATGCCGTAGATAAATGGTTAAATCTGCTAGAGGGTTATTTTTCTGTTCATGAATTTTCGAGTCGGGAAAAGATTGTTTTTGCTCTTCTCAAAGCAGCCCCCCACGTCAAGGACTGGTGGGAAACCTACTGCGAGCAGAAGGATGAAAGTACTGGCTCACTATTTTCAGCCGCACCCACCTGGGATTCGTTCCGGGATGCCATCAAGGAGCAGTACTACCCTGTCGGAAGCTATGAGGATGAATACATAAAGTGGACCACGCTGCGGCAGGGAAGGGACCAAGACGTGCCGGAGTTCACCAATCTTTTCCATACCCTTCGCACAAAGTTGGGTATCAAGGATTCGGAGCAACATTTGATACTCAAATACCGTGGCTGCCTGCACAAGTACATCCAGGAAGAAATACAGTTCTTAAACATCCCCTCGCTCGGCGCAGCATACCGGTATGCTGTCAAGGTCGAGCAGAAGTTTAAACAAAAGAAGCGAGACTTTGGATCTGCGAATCCAAAGCAGGGGAAAGGTGCCCCTAAACCATAGAACAAAGGACAAAGCCAAGGTGGGACAGCCCAAGACAACCAGCCGAAGCTGCAAGCAAAGAGCAACGCCGCGAAGCCGAGAAAGGACACTGGAAAATGGTGCGAGTTCCATAAGAGCTCCACTCACAACACAAGTGAGTGTCGGGCCAAGCAGTCACTGGTGGCTGAGCTAAAGGTTTCAGAATCAGATGCATGTTCCGACTCTGAGTCAGAACCCGATAAGGGGTATGAAAAAGGGAAGCAGATCATTGATGCGGATCCCAGTGCCACTGTTGCTACCGCAAAGATCCAGAAAAATGAACCCGAAGATCCAGAGGAGGAGGAGCGTCTCTTCCACTCCCAGATGTGGGTAAAGGGCTCCCCGATACAGTTCATTGTTGATAGCGGGAGTCAAAAGAACCTCATTTCGGCAGAGGTCGTGAAGCGGTTGGGCTTACCGACCACAGCACATCCACAACCATACACCATTGGGTGGCTTCACCAAGGGCGAGATCTTCGCGTGAGCCAGCAGTGTCGCCTTCCATACAACATCAAGCCCTTCACGGATGAGGTATTGTGTGACATTGCTCCCCTTGAAGTTTGTGATGTATTACTAGGACAACCATACTTGTGGAAGCGACATGCTGTGTATGAATCAAGGCCCCGTGCTGTTATTATTACATTGGGAAATAAGTTGTTCAGGATACCAGAGGTAGCACCACCTGCCGCCATCTCTTTGATTACTGCAAAACAATGCAGTAAGATCATTTCCAAAACCAGGAAATTTGTTTTCCTGATGATACGCCCTCAAGGGAAGAAGAAGACAGTGGCCGCGGCCTCCAAACGGGGTTCCTCTGCACGGCAGCTACAGATGGACAAGATTGTGGAGGAGTACGAAGACATCTTCACCTCCCCGGCAGGGGTTCCTCTGCACTGTCAAGTCAAGCACTCCATCGATCTGACCCCAGGTGCGCCGCTACCCAATGGACCAATTTATCGGCGCTCCGTTCTGGAGAACAATGAAATCAAGAGACAGATTCAGGAGCTCCTGCAGAAAGGTCACATCCGTCCGAGTTCGTCGCCCTGTGGGAGCCCGATAGTGTTGGTACAGAAGAAGGATGGGACGTGGAGACTCTGTATTGACTATCGGGCGCTGAACAAGATCACTGTCCGTAATAGGTACCCGATCCCGCGGATTGATGACCTCCTAGACCAACTAAAGGGGGCGAAATATTTCAGCAAGATCGATCTGAAGTCAGGATATCACCAGGTACCAATTGAACCCTCAGATGTGTGGAAGACTGCCTTCAAATCCAAGGAGGGCCTCTTCGAATGGTTGGTCATGCCTTTCGGATTGACGAATGCTCCTGCAACCTTTATGAGGCTAATGGATGACATCTTGCGGCCATTCACCAACTCCTTTGTAGTAGTATACTTGGATGACATTCTGATCTTCAGCCAGAGTTGGGAAGAGCACCTCCACCACATCCGACAGGTTCTCCAAACACTGCGGCAACACAAGCTATGTGCCAATTTGGAGAAATGCACTTTTGGCATGACCGAGGTTCAGTATCTGGGATACATCATTGATGAACAGGGGGTGCATGTCGATCCAGCCAAGGTCCAAGTCATTCGGGATTGGCCCTCTCCAACCACTCTAACAGAGCTCCGCAGCTTTCTAGGTCTTGCCAACTTCTACCGCAGGTTTGTGTTGGGATTTTCTCATATTTCTTGGCCCTTGAGTCAAGTCACCAAGGGCGGGGCGAAAGCAAAATTCTTTTGGTCTGAATCTCAACAGAAGGCATTCAGGGAGTTGAAGGATCGCCTCTGCACGGCACCAGTGCTCGCGTTACCAGATTTACAACAACCATTTGAGGTCGAGACAGATGCCTCTGACTATGCTATTGGGGCAGTCCTTACTCAACATGGACATCCAGTGGCATATCACAGTGAAACACTTTCAGACACAGTCCGGAAGTACCCCACTTATGATAAAGAGATGTATTCCATTGTACAGGCCTGCCGACAATGGAAGCATTACATTTTGGGGAAGGAAACGGTCATCCACACAGACCACCGACCTCTGCAGTTCATACAGACCCAAGGGAAATTGCAGAATGATCGCCATCAGAAGTGGTCTACATACCTGCAACAGTTTCACTTGAATATCAAGTATAAAAAGGGCAGCACCAATAATGTTGCAGATTGCCTCAGTCGACCACCGATCATGGCGCTAACCACCGTGCTCAACTCTTGCGGGCACGAGACTTCTGATTGGCCACTTCTCTACAAAAGCGACCCAGAATTCGGCCACACATACCAGACACTCTTGGAGGGTCGGCAGGTTGCAGATTTTCACCTCCAGGATGCCCTATTATGCCACCTCGGTCACCTCTGTGTTCCTTCAAGCGAGCGTGCCAAGATGATTTGGGAAGCACACTACAGTCGGGCTGCTGGGCATTTCGGGGTCGAGAAAACAGTGGCAGTACTGCAAAACTATTTCTATTGGCCGAATCTTCGACAGGATGTTGGGAAGTACATCCGATCATGTACTGCCTGTGCCATTGCCAAACCGACCATTAAGAAGCAAGGCCTCTATACCCCGTTGCCTACCCCTAGTCGACCTTGGGAATCCATCTCCATGGATTACATGTCAGGCCTTCCTTCCACTAAGCATGGAAATGACTGTGTTTTTGTGGTCGTCGACAGGTTCTCAAAGATGGCCATTATGATGGCCTGCAAGAAGAATATCACAGCAGAAGCCACTGCTAAACTCTTCTTTGAACGAGTGTGGGTGCACTTTGGGATCCCACAGTCTATCATCTCAGATCGGGACAGTCGGTTTCTCAGCACATTTTGGTCCAGTCTCTGGTCAATGCTGGACACCAAACTCACGAAGTCCACAGCCTTCCATCCTCAAACTGATGGCCAGACAGAGGTTGTCAACAGGATGATTGTGCACATTCTGCGCATGTATAACTCAAAGCATCCACGCACATGGGACGAGAGCCTCCCCTATGTTCAGCACAGCTACAACCGAGCTCTTCACAGCTCCACTGGCCATAGCCCTTTTCAGGTGGGTTTAGGATTCCAGCCACTATGCCCCATTGATGTGGCCATGCCACTTGCAGCTACTCACATGAATTCAGCTCATGTCCAGTCCGAAACAGATAAGGCCACCAGCTTCATTGAGCGCATCCAACATATTCGCCAGCAGGTCCATGACATTCTTGAGAAATCAAATGCCAAGTACAAGCAGCGACATGATCAACACCGGGTGCCACACAAGTTTCAGGTGGGCGACAAAGTCTGGTTGCATTTGCAAAAGGAACGCCTTACTGGAGCCTATCGGAAATTGAGACCACTTCGATATGGTCCTTACACCATTACTAAGGCTATGGGAGACAATGCATTTGAGCTCAGCATTCCCCCATTCCTTGGCCTGCACCCAGTGTTCAATGTGGACCGCCTTCGGCCATACTTTCCACCATTGCTAGACACATCCGACATTGCAGAACAGCTCAAACCCACAGAATTAAATCCAGATTGCATGGAACAAGCTGCAACTGATCGGATCATGGACACACAGATCAAGAACACTCGCCAACAGCATATCCAACTGTATCGAGTTGTCAAAGCAGGCCAACTCCTTCAGCAGGGCAAGTGGCTCACCAGGGAACAAGTTCAGCAGAGGTTTCCTCATCTCATGGAGGAGCTCAACGCAATGGGGACCATTGCTTCCTAAGGGGGGAGGAATGATCCAGGTGGATATTGGTGGCCACCTGCCAGGTCCACCTGGACCCCCACCATTGTCTTTCTCAGCATTTTCAGTTTCCTTAATTGTAGCACAATTTACTATTTTTAGCAGTTTTTCGGGTCCTGAACTTCCGGAGCCGTTTTGAGGCCCTAAACGACGTTTTTTTGGAATTCTGGGGCGACCGAGCCTTATCTTGCCCCCCAAAGTGGTAGTACTCGGATAGATCTTTCTAACGAGCTATCGTACGCGTCAAACGGAGATTGTATGCCAAAGTTACGACCCCGGGAAATTGATGTACCAATTTACCCAAACGGGGCCCACAATTTGGCGTTTCATCTTCTAGGGTTAGGTTTTGGTATGTGAAGGGTTTTCCATTGTTTCTCAACAATAAATAGGCCTTCGAGCCTCATTGTAATACAGTTCAGAATAGTTCAGAGGCATGTAGCCATCACATCTCTTCTCAGAGATAAGCTACCATCGCCCTAGCTAGTTTATTGCCATTTCTGTTTGTAAGCATATTTCAGTATTTTCCATTAATGAAATGAAGTATTATTTCCGCTGCATCTTTGTGTATATGGTTATCTCTGTAATTTGTTGCGTTCCTGTTTAAATCCGGATCATTTGAAGTACATTGGTGGTCTACACAGCTACATGAGGCATACCATCCTCATGTTTAATCCCACTAGTATAAATGAGGTATCTATACAAGCTACTCATCTAGAGGCTAGAGGAAAGAATGGAAATCCAGAAGTTGGGGGACCATCCCAACCCACCGTAAGCAAGAGCAAGGAGAAAAGAAAACAAAAGTGGAAAGAGAGGAAGGCTAACACTGTACAGAAAGCCAAAGCTTCATGCACTCACTGTAAAAAGGAGGGCATGATGATGAGCATTGTTGGATTCTGCATTCAGAGCTAGGACCTAAGAAATCTGAGGGCAAGAAGAAGAAGATAGCTGTAGCTATTCAGAAAGATTTAGGGTCAAACTCGGGAGATGAAACGACCATAGCAGCCACAGGTATAAAAGGTAAGCATTCTGAAGCATCTCCTAGTAATTCTGCTCAATCTATTATTGATGAAGAAAATGAGAGGAAAAGACATGAGTTTTTCCATATTCGAGTTATTTCCAAAAATCAAAAGATTGATACTTTGTTTGATAGTGGCTCTCAAGTAAATTTGATTTCTGAAGCAATTGTAAAGAAATTGGGATTAGCAACTACACCTCACAAGAAACCATACCCATTAGGATGGTTGAATGATAAAGCACAACTACAAGTGACTAGACAGTGCAAACTCAAGTTTTCTTTTGGGTCAACATTTGTAGATGAGGTTGAGTTAGACATAATTCCTTTGGATATATGTGGAATTGTTTTAGGAAGTCCTTACTTGTACGATATAAAGGCTATTTTCTATAGAGCTTAGAACAAGTATCTACTGGTTAAAGATGGAATCGAATACTTCGTAAGAGCTCATAAGCTCAAGAATAATTATACTCTCATAAACTCAGGACAGATGAAAAGAATGATTAATTCATGCAAAGAATTCTTACTGATGGTTGTAAAGGAAAAGAAACCTGATAAAACCAATGTATTTGAGGGCTGTAATGCTGAACAACAAGCTGATATAGAAAATTTTGTTTCAGAGTATAATGTCTTGTTTCAAGAACCTAAAGGTTTGCCACCCAAAAAGGGAATATTACATGATATTATTTTGGAGCAAGATGTTCCATTGCCTAACATTGGGATGTACACGTTGTATTCTTTAGAGAATGTTGAAATCAAGAAGTAGGTGTAGGAGTTAATCAAGAAGGGCTTCATTAGGCCTAGCACATTGCCATGTGGGTCACCAATCGTTTTGGTGAGAAAGAAAGATGGTTCGTGGAGAATGTGCATTGATTACTGAGCACTGAATAAGATAACAATCAAGAATCATATCCCCTTCCTCGCATAGATGATCTCTTAGATCAATTAAAGGAAGCTGTTTATTTCACCAAGCTGGATTTGCACAGTGGATACCATAAGGTCAGAGTTGCAGAGCAAGATGCATGGAAGACTGCTTTCAAAACAAAGTAGGGATTGTATGAATGGCTAGTTATGCCTTTTGGCTTAACTAATGCTCCTACTACTTTCATGAGATTAATGAATGATGTACTCAGACCTTTTCTTGATGATTTTGTTATTGTGTATCTGGATGACATTCTGATTTTTAGTAAAACGTGGGAATAACATTTAAAGCATGTTAAGAAGACATTAGATGTTTTGAAAAGAGAAAAACTTTATGTTAAACTCACAAAATGTGAATTTGGAAAAACATCTCTAAACTACTTGGGTCATATAGTAGGGGGAGGTGAATTGAAAATACGTCCCTCTAAAGTGGCAGTCATTGTAAACTGGCCTAAACCTAGGTCTGCTACAAAAGTGAGAAGCTTCTTAGGAGCAGCACAATATTGGAGGAAGTTCATCTCTAACTTCTCCACGATTGCAGCTCCCTTACATGCTTTAACAAGATTGAATAAGGTGTTTAAGTGGGGAGGCAAACATCAGAAAGCCTTTGACACCTTGAAAGAAAAAATAAGTACAGCACCTGTACTAGCACTGCCAGATTTGCAAGACCATTTGAGATCCAAACTAATGCCAGTGATTATGCCATGGGAGCAGTGTTGACACAGCACGGAAAACCCATATGTTATCATTCTAAGACTTTTAATCCTGCAGTAGTTAACTATCCTACATATGATAAAGAATTGTATGCATTAGTTCAGAGTGTGAAAAAGTGGAAGCATTATTTAATGGGCAAGTAGACAGTAATACACACTGATCACCAGCCACTCCAATATCTACACTCCCAAACTAAGTTGAAACAATCAAGACATTATAGGTGGATGGGTTTTCTACCACAGTTTCACTTAGTAATCAGATATAAAAAGGGTATGCATAACAAGGTTGCAGACATGTTATCTAGACCCATTATAAAAGCATCTACCATACTTAAGCATAATTCTGTACTACATGAAAGCTACATAGAACAATATGCTCGGGATATGGACTTTAAAGATGTATATGCAACTTTGAGTCAAGGCAAAAGAGTAGAAGAATTGGACTATCATATAAAGGATCGAATTTTATACCATTGTGGGAAACTCTGCATTCCACAAACTGAGAGGATAAAGATAAGTATGGAAGCACACACTTCTCTGATATCAGGTCACTTTGGGGTAAGCAAAACAGTTGCACAACTGCAAAGATTCTGCTATTGGCCGAAAATGAATGAGACAGTTTCTAGATATGTAAGAGGGTGTGCCATGTGTGCTAAAAGCAAGCCCATCAATAGAAAACTAGGTTTGTACACTCCATTGCCAGTCCCTTCTCACCCTTGGGAAAGAGTTTCCATGGATTTTGTAGGAGGACTGCCTAAATCTAGGAAAGGTCATGATTATCTATACGTTGTTGTGGATAGGTTCAACAAAATGTGCATTTTGATACCTTGTAGTAAACAAGTCACAACTGAATAGACTACAAAATTGTTCTTTGAACATGTATGGGTTCATTTCGGATTACCCACTTCCATTGTATCTGATCGAGACACCCGATTTGTGGAAAAGTTTTGGTCTAGTCTATGGGAACTGATTGACACCAAGTTAAAGAAAAGAACAACTTTTCATCCACAAACAGATGGCCAAATAGAAGTATTAAACAGGACTGTGATCCAGTTACTGAGAGGATGAACACTTGTGTTATGTGCAACATGCTTACAACAGAGCCAAACACTCTTCTACACAGAGATCTCCTTTTGAGACCTGCTTTGGTTTCACACCAAGGTCCCGTTTGGATTTTGTCTTTGGTAAAGATACCATGGTTGATGGGCATAGTGATGTGGATAAGGAAACCAGGTTCATTGAACAGATCCAGGAGATCCTTCAGGTAGTACAGGAATAGCTGGAAAAGAGCCAGGCCAAGTATAAGGCTAGGCATGATAAGCATCAGATGGAGCATAGTTTTCAAATTGCAGACCAAGTCTGGCTATATTTCAGCAAGGATAGGTTGCAAGGTGAAGGTAAAAAGCTAAAGCTTATCAGGTATGGACCTTTTAGGATACTTGGGAAGATTGGTGAAAATGCATTTCGCCTTGATCTACCAGCTTGCATGCACATCTACTTAGTCGTAAACACAGATTGTTTGAGGTTATTTGAACCTTCAATGATTGAGGACCCTGAAGAGCAAAGTCAATTACCTTCTATTGATGACCTGCTACCTGAATACCTCAATGAATTGTAGGAAGACACAGTGCTGGACAGAAAGGTGAGGACAACGCATAGGGGAGAAGTTGAGTACCTCAGGATTGGGCTCAAAGGCTCAAAGCCGAGCAAGGCAAAGTGGATTGAGATTGGATAAGTGAAGAAACATTATCCTCACTTAGTCGATGCTTGAAAACCAACTTTTGGTGGTCCAAAAGCTTTTTCAGTAGGGAGGCCATGATTCGAATTGGATCATTAGAAAGACTGTTGAGAACCATGACTGAATCAGGTCGAATAAATCTCTAATGAAATCCAAAACAGTATCAAAAACACCCTGGAACCAGTGCCCATGGTATCCGACATGGAACAACGAGGACCTCGGTCAAAGCGCGTTGACTGAGGCCCATGGAGACCGCGCAGGAGGCCAAAGTAGCCCTGGAATGGAAAAAGGGTGAAGTTTTTGATGCGCGATTAGTGAATAGGACCAAAAAGGGAAAGCTTGAGCACCTAGTCGCGTGGGGGAACTGGAGGACCACGAGCGAAAAAAGGTAAAAGCGCTAAAGTACAAAGGCGGGACCCGCGCTGTGGAAACCGGCAGTTTTGATCAGGGTGCCCCTGAATGGTAAGAGGTTTTGGACAGGAGAGGAATGATTCCATACACCAATTGACACGTGGCAGGTGAAGGTGAGAGAAAACCACCGTTTATCACGCGCTGTCGGTTGAGCAAGTAAACCGCGCGAAACGTGCGTATGGCGTCAGATCTAGAGGGACCAGATTGGATGGCTGAGATTGCGCCCGATGGAAAGAAACGGAATCAACAGGGAATTAAGCCGCATTCTAAAGGGATTTGGAATCCATTTGACCGCCATGGTGGAGGAAGAACACATCCACGGTGTAACTGAAGAAATGAACCAATGAAGCATGATGGCACCATTTAGAGGAGGATAAGCGCCCACTCCCTGAGTATTCATGATGACGGCGAATACAGGGAACTCCAAGCGCAACTGCAGAAGGCGAGTCGACAGGCGGAAGAGGAACTGAACAGGCATAGGGATGGAATGGCTAAAGCCATGAATAGAGATAGTCGAACCAATTAGAGTTAATTTTGGAATCCGAATTGAGGAGAGTCTAAGAGACCAAGAGAGACAGTGAATAGTGAAACCTGAGAGGAGGACTGAGCACAGACAACAATAAAGCCAAGAAGAAGAGACAGAGGGTCGAGCTGACCACAGACAGCGTCGAGCACCAAGAGATTGAAGATTCAAGCCTTCCCATAGAGGAATCTGTTTGGACTGAGCATAACATTTGGCTCTTTCCATTGTAGACCAAGGGTCACACAGCTAGTAGGAAGAAGAAGAGTCTGTGTACTCCGAGTGGCTTGGCGAATCCAGGAACCACCCTTCCAAGCAAAATATGCTTGAGGAGAACTCATATTGAGTCCCTGTATTGTAATTTCTCTGATGAAAGACACAATAAAACAAGGCCACCACTGAAGCTGGGCCAAAGACGTAGCCCTGTAGAATAGGGTGAACTTATTAAAACTGTTTATGTCTTTGTGTTTCTTACTGTATTTCTCTGCTATCTTTCCATTTCATTTTCTGTGTATTGGCAATCTGATCGATCTGTTGTTTCAATAACACAAAATACACACACCGGCACATGAGTCTGTAATACCTTTAGTTTAATAAATCTTTAACTGATGGCACTCATGGGGTGAATATTAGATCATATATACTTCTTAAAAGTCAAAATTGAATTATTTAACATGTTAACAAAAAATTCATCAACTTTTGCATCAAGCATGGAATTCAAATGCAACATATTGTTCCATATACTCCACAACAAAATGGTGTACCTAAAAGGAAGAATCGCACCTTAAAGGAAATGGCTAATTGTATGCTTCAATCTAAAGGACTTAGTCTTAATTTTTGGGAAGAAGCAATTAACTGTGAAAATTACATATTAAATCACACTCCTACTAAGGTTTTAAATAATATCACTCCAGAAGAAGCATGGAGCTCAACTAAACTAGATGTAAGTCACTTTCGTGTTTTTAGAAGTGAAGCATGAGCCCATATTCCAGATGAAAAACATAAATCCTTAGAACCTAAGAGTGAAAAATGTATTTTTGTTGGATATTCTAAATATTTCAAAGGATATAGACTTCTTTCACCTAAATCCAAAAATGTTATCATTAGAAGAGATGTAAAGTTTGCTTAAAATATATCGGCCTACGAGCCTAGCTCGACGGATGTGCCACCTCTCTCTATCCCTTCTACTGCTGAAAATATTTCTTCTTCAGATGACAACAAGGATGACAATCCTCCCCCACTTTCTTAGGATCCTCCTTCATCTCCTCATCTTCCAAAATGGGTTTTTGCTACTCGGGATGCAATAGGTTATCTTGCAGGTGGTCCTACAAATCAACAATGTACACATTCTTTATTTGATAGAGCCACTTCTTTACTCGCTCAAGATTTAATGAATTATGACCCTGAAACCTTTGCAGTAGCTTCGGGCCATCCAGATTGGGACGTAGCTATGAATGAAGAATATCATTCACTATTGGCAAATGATAAGTGGGATCTTGTTCCTTTTCCAAATAGAAGAAAACTTGTTAGATGTAAATGGGTTTACAGAACCAAGTTTGGACCAGATGGAAAAGTTGATAAGCATAAAGCTCATCTTGTTGCTAAGGGATTTTCACAAGTTGAAGGCATTGACTATATTTAAATCTTCTCCCCTGTTGCCAAATTGAACTCTATCTACCTTGTTCTTTCCCTTGCTTCTTCTTTCAAATGGGAAGTCCATTATATGGATGTTAAATCTTCCTTCTTGCATGGGAACTTACATGAAGAAATCTATATGGAACAACCTCATGGATTTATACAAACAGAATCCAGTCTTGTATGTCAGCTTAAGAAATTCCTTTATGGTCTCAAGCAAGCCCGTCGAGTTTAGTATGCCAAAATGGATAGCTTTCTTTTAGATACTAGCTTTTCTAGGTGTCATTCTAAGAATACTATCTACACCAAGAAAGTGGGTAAGTCTCTTATCATTCTTTTTCTTTATGTTGATGATCTTATCCTTACTGGTAGTGATCCCAACCTTATAAACCATATGAAGTCCAGTCTTCAAAAGTAGTTTGAAATGATAGACTTAGGACACTTGCATTATTTTCTTGGTCTTCAAGTCTTGCAATGCAAGAAAGGTATTTCCCTTTCCCAGTCCAAGTATGCTTATGATCTTCTATGCCACTTTCACATGGAATACTGTAAGTCATCCCCTTCTCCCTTTCAGTCTGGATCCAAACTTTCAGTCACTTGTACTTCCCCTAAAGTTGATGCTACCTTATACCATCATCTTGTAGGAAAACTTTTGTATCTGACCCATACCCATCCTGACCTTTCCTTTGTTGTTGGCCTTATTGCTCAGTTTATGAAAAACCCACATGAAATTAATTGGAAAGCAGCTAAGAGAATACTTCATTATGTTCAAGTACAGTTCAGTTTGGGATTCATTACAGTGCAAAAGCATCTCCTCTATTGGTTGGTTTCACTGATTTCGATTAGGCTGGTGACCCAGATGATCGGAAGTCTACTACAGGTTATGTGTTCACTCTTGGTTATGGACCTATTACATGGGCTTTCAAGAAGCAAAGTGCCATTTCTCCTTCTTCAGCGGAAACAGAGTATCGTTGCATCATAGAAGCTAGCAAGGAAGTCATGTGGCTTCGTTAGATCCTGCCAGAGTTTGGCTTTCAACAGCAGCATTCGTCTACACTTTGGTGTGATAAGTAAAGTTCCATTCAACTACACAAAGATCTAGTCCAACATCATCGCAGAAAACACATTGACCTACACATGAAATTCATCAAAAATCTCACTCATGACCATGTTCTTGAAGTGCAATATTGTTCAACTGATGATCAAGTTGCAGACATCTTTACAAAGGCTCTCACAAAGAAGAAGTTTACTAAACTTAGATTTATGGTTGGAATTCATAAAGTTGTCACTAAGGGGGGATAGGCTCTAATGCCTCTTTCCTTCTCCTATTGTGTCATACTTGTACATCCTTCAATCCTATCTCAAGTTGTTCTTAAGGGGGGATGTTAGGATATTCTGACACATAGGAAATAGTTAAGTATAACTTGGTCTAGTGTAGAGTTAGGTAAAGTTTGTTTCTTTACTATGTATTTTTGTAACTTACAATCTGATGGTCATGATATGTTGTAGACACGAAGCGATCTGACAATTCATTCTCTCCTCGGTATTACCGACACTTGATCTGTGGCTTAACACCCAATTGGTCCATGATCTCTATTTAAAGAGCATGGAGGGTCATTTGTAAAGTGATCGTTCATGAGAGAAGCTTATGTAAATTTTCTTTCTTTTATTAATAAATTTCCCAAAGTGTCCGCGTTGTCTCACGCCATGGACTGTTTCCCTCTTTGAGGGTTTTAACCACGTCAAGAATATTGGTGTATAGATCTGTGATCTGTTTGTGAGTGATGTCCTTTGGTGTTCTATCGGAGGAAATTACCCTATAAATTCCTACAAATAGGTATCTTAGAGGATGAGTAACAATTTCAATAAGGGGGTATGATGGGCCTCCCAAATAGGTACAAGTTAAGACCCATCTAACCTTTCCTAGGAAGATTTAACCTTACATTATACGGTTAATAATGTATTTTCCATCTTTAATATGTTCTTTGGAAGGTTAAGAAATGAGTGTCATATCTTGTGTGCCTAATTATGACACCCGTACGTTTTAGTTTTTGAAGACATTCTTGTTTTTAGACCTTGAAATTATTTTTTAAACATAATGGCTATGGATGTTAGGATTGAAATTATCTGACTATGTAACTAAATTTTATTTGTTGAATCAAATAATTTGTTTGAGAATAATTGGGGAAAGAGAAAATGAGTAATAGATATTTCTTGATATTATAGAAAAGGTGTAAATGGTCAAGTCTAAATAATGGACTTTCCCAAAATATTCTCCTAAAAACCCCAAGGAGAAAAATATGAATTAAAAAATAGCATAGCAAGAGAGAAATATTATGCTAATTACTTATCTATAGAGAATTACTAATTTGGGTATAAAGAAAAAGGGAAATCACGATGGGAGAGAAAGACATGCTTTAAAGAAAAAGAAAGACATTTTTTAAATTTTAAATAAAAATCCTAAGTAATAAAAGGGTGCAGACCCTAAAAGCAGGATGCTACTAAAGGAAAATATGTTGAGAAGAACTATAAGTAAATCACCAAGGAATTCAAAGTGGTGTTTGATTCCCAAAACAAAGAAGTCTAAGCTTGGGAAGAATCATTCATTGCAATTTGTTGGTTGGGAGGAACATGTTGTCTCCTTCAATATTCCCAAGTGGCCGGTCACGATCAGGTCATTATGATTTTAATACTTATGTTGAATTATATACATGTTAGTTACAAATAGTACTGTGATGATTTTTGTTTGGGATGGAAATCTCAATACAAGAATTTATATGAATAGAATCTTTTCTTGCATGGTCAAATAGTTTTAGGTTCAATACTGAATATATTTTCTACTACGAACTACTTGATTAAAAAAAAAATATTTGAGATTGTACAAATGTATTAGAGAGTAAAATTCTAACATATATAAGACTCTTTGATCTAATTTTTAGTAAAAAATCAAGGGATACATAGACTTGTAGAACAATGTAAACTATCAAATGGGAACTGTATTGAGTACATGCTTTTTGAGGTAGCAAAAAATCATCTGATTTTGAAAAGTGTTGATTCAAAATACACATTTCTTTTTCACATATTTTGAAACTTTAAATTTTCTGATGTTTCAAGTATGAACATTTTTTTTAAATGTTAGTGGTTTTCATGCTAATTTTGAAAATTTTTGATAGTGCGTAAACCCATTTTCTTTAGATGGCTTATTTTTGACACTTTAAATTTTCTAATGTATTAATTGTGGATGTTTTTTTGTAAATGTTGGTGATTTTCATGCAGATTCTAAAAAATGTCAACAATTTTTTTAAGACATATTATTTAACCACTTTTCAAGTTGTCTTATTCATCTTCATGTTTTTCGTCCTAGGATATTTGGTTTTTAAGTTTTTGCCAAAAAAAATTGTTTTCTTTTGCAATGTTTTTTCATAATGAAAATTTTTATTTTTTTCATAAGTTTTAAAAGAAATAATTTAATTAGTATTAGATATCATTTTTTGGGATTCGACTGCGTTAAGTAAGTCATTCATCTATGACCATTTCCATGAGAGGTAGTCGTAACTGACTATTTTCTCATGATTTTTGAATAGTCCACTTAGCACTCATTGCATTGGGTGATGCTCACAGGGTGAAGAAGTGGGATTGAAACTAGTGAGATAAATTACATAGCATCAATCATCACTTCTATGGCTTGCACCCGGTAACCAAGACTTCCTGGGAGGTCTCCAATCCCAGATCGCCTCTGGCTCAAGCGTGCTTAATTGTGGATTTTTCCCCACAATCACGCCCACTTAGCTTGCTACCCCATTTGCAAAACCTTAGCAAATATTGTGCCTCATGAACCATTCAAGTAGATTTCCCTTCACTCTTTTGAATTAAGTATTGGGGTTTTTCGCAGTGCATTATATTAGATATCATTTTTTGGGATTCAACTGTGTTAAGTAAGTCATTCATCTATGACCATTTCCATGAGAGGTAATCGTAATTGACTAATTTCTCATGATTTTTGAATAGTCCACTTAGCACTCATTGCATTGGGTGATGCTCAATGGGGTGAAGAAGTGAAACTAGTGAAATAAGTCACATAGCATCAATCATCACTTCTGGGGCTTCCACCTAGTAACCAGGACTCCCCGGGAGGTCACCAATCCCAGATCGCCTCTGACTCAAGTGTGCTTAACTGTGTTGTTTTCGCCACAATTAAGCCCACTTAGCTTGCTACCCTATTTGCAAAACCTTAGCAAGTATAGTGCCTCGTGAACCATTCAAGTAGAGTTCCCTTCACTCTTTTGAATTAAGTATTGGAGGTTTTCATAGTGCATTATATTAGATATCATTTTTTGGGATTCAACTGCATTAAGTAAGTCATTCATCTATGACCATTTCCATGAGAGGTAGTCGTAACTGACTAATTTCTCATGATTTTTGAATAGTCCACTTAGCACTCATTGCATCAGGTGATGCTCACAGGGGTGAAGAAGTGGGATTAAAACTAGTGAAATAGATCACGTAGCATCACTCATCACTTCCAAGGCTTGCACCCGGTAGCTAGGACTTCCTGGGTGGTAACCCATCCCAGATCGCCTCTAGCTCAAGCGTGATTAACTATGGAGCTTTCCCCACAATCAAGCCCACTTAGCTTGCTATGTTGGACACAGATTGTCATTGATGTCAATATGGTAATATTAGAGGAGCAAATGGAGCCAAGAGGAGTAGACAGAGCCAAGAGGAGCAGACAGAATGGAGCCAAGAGGAGCAGACGATGCCAAGAGGAGCAGATGATGCCAAGAGGAGCAGACAAAGCAACCAAAGGAACTAACAGCAAACAGAGACACAGAGGAAGAAGATAGAGTTACTGGGAGCCATCGGTGGGCATCTATGGCACATTACACTATTGGGAGTGGCGATATGCCTCAAACCCATGTATTTACCCATCGGCGGCAAAAACCATATATACATGCACTTAACACTATCAGAGACGCAAACAGAGGCCAAAGCGTACATATTAAAAATACACTATCAGAGGCGGAGCAGCATATTATATCGGTGAATTCTATCAAGTGTCACATCCGAAACCTCTGATTGCGATTGCAAGAGTGGACCCAAAACTGTGACTGCTGATATGCTGCAACTGCGACTGCCGATATGTTGCAATCACCGATAGTGATTATTGCATCGGGAATTTGGAGCGAAGTCATACAGTGGTAAGCGGCCCCTTTGTGATCGCCGATAGCGATGAACGTTGCGGACTCGATGCGACATCACAACTTGGCTTAATATAACATCACATCCAGTGGTGAATTGCCCATCAGCCATCAACGATATCATGAGGTTGATGTATAAGGGACCCCTGGAAGACGATTGCAGGCCATTAGATCTCGGATGGACAGATCCAGTGGTCGTGGGGCGCGGAATATGCATAAGGTTTATCGAGCGAGGAGAGCAGGCTTAAGCGGTAAGCAATAATGCTCGCACCACCCTTGGGAGTCAAGTGGTATTCGTACACAGGCTTGCGATTCCATTAGAACTGTGACGCGTGGTAGCAGGGAACAGATGAAAACCACTTTGTCGTGAGTTAACGCGCGGGCGGTTCGCGGGATTAGGAGGAGAGAGCGTTGTCGGATCACCTGATGAATGATCAGATGAAAGGTTTAACTTCACGTGTTTTTTTGACTGATGTGACAGGAGAATGACGGATTAAGGATTATGCGAAGGCGCACGGTTATATGGGTTTAATACTTAGCGCCTAGGGGCTTGACGGAACAGAAGTCTATGCTGAGTTATGGAGGAAAAATCAGAGAAGGTGAGGGTTAAGAGATTATAAGAACAATAAAGGAGAAAGAACAAATAGACTACTACGGGCTGCCTCGGTGTCTATCACACGGCCAAGCTTGCGTCTGGTCCTCCAAATTTCAAGACATGTAGCAGAGCTAACAGGGACCTCTTTGATATTTTTTAATAAGCATCATTTCTATTGTAATTCTGTCCCTTTTCCTCTTGAATGTGTCCCATGAAGCATTGGTTAATTCAAGTGTAGAGGAAGCTAAATTGAATGGAGGAGGGAAGCCAGAAGGTCGAGCGAGTGTTGAGGAAGCCAAAGCTCAAGCAAGTGAGAAGGAATCCAAAGAACCATCGAGTAAGCAGAAACAAATGGACAAAGGCATGAGAATTTATAAAACAATAAAAACAGAGAACTGTTGGTGTTGTTGTGGTGATGAAGAACTAGAGTGTGAGGTAGCAGAAGTAGCAGAGGCAGAAGAGGCAACGAAGGCTATAGAAGCAGCAGAGGCAGGAGAGTAGGAGTGAGATAACCTCAGCTAAGTAAAGTGTAGCAGCATACTAGTTTATAACAAGGTTGTGTTGGAGCCCAAGAGGTTGGAGCCTCAGAACTGAACAAGACTAAAGTCATCAGGGGTAGGTGCTCCTAAGTGCAGAACCACTGCAAAACAGAGTTGGTGCTCTAGAGGTTGGAGCCTCACTGAAGTCCAAGTTGGAGCTTGGCAACTATTCATAGTCAGATATATACTTATATTGTATTTATTTCATTGCATTGTCTTGAGTTTTAATAAAAGCATTTATTCCAGTTGTTGATTTCTATGTTCTTTGTATACATATACATATCTTAAATAAATACACAGAACACAGAAATCAACAGCTGGAATAAATGCTTTTATTAAAACTCAAGACAGTGCAATGAAATAAATACAATATAAGTATATATCTGACTGTGAATAGTTTCCAAGCTCCAACTTGGACTTCAGTGAGGCTCCAACCTCTAGAGCACCAACTCTATTTTGCAGTGGTTTTGCACTTAGGAGCACCTACCCCTAATGACTTTAGTCTTGTTCAGTTCTGAGGCTCCAACCTCTTGGGCTCCAACCCAACCTCGGTATAAATTGGTATGCTGCTACACTCTATTCAGCTGAGGTTCTCTCACTCCTACACTTCTGCCTCTGTTGCTTCTACAGCCTCCAGTTCTTCTGCTGCCTTTTCTACCTTTGCTGCTTCTACTACCTCACACTCTGGTTCTTCATCACCACAACAACACCAACAGTTCTCTTTTTTTACTGTTTTATACATTCTCATGCCTTTGTCCATTCGTTTCCACTTACTTGCTGGCTCTTTGGCTTCCTTCTCACTCGCTTGAGCTTCGGCTTCCTCAACATTCGCTCGACCTTCTGGATTCCCTCCTCCATTCACTTTAGCTTCCTATGCGCTCGAATTAACCAATGCTTCACGGGACATGTTCAAGAGGAAGAACGACCAAATTACAATAGAAATGATGCTTATTAAAAAATATCAAAGAGGTCCCTATTAGCTCTGCTACATGTCTTGAAATTTGGAGGGCCAGACGCAAGCTTGGCCGCGTGATAGATGCTGAGGCAGCCCGTAGCAGTCTGTTTTTTCTTTCTCCTTTATTGTTCTTATACTCTCTTAACCCTCACCTTCTCTGGTTTTTCGTCCATAACTCAGCATAGACCTCTGTTCTATCAAGCCCCTAGGCGCTAAGTATTAAACCCATATAACCACGCACCTTCACATAATCCTTAATTCGACATTCTCTTGTCACATCAGTAAACAAAACATGTGAAGTTAAACCTACCATATGATCATTCATCAGGCAATCCGATGACATTCGCTCCTCTTGATCCCGCGAACCACCCGTGCGTTAACTCGTGATAAAGCGGTTTTCAACTATTCCCTGCTACCACGCGTCACAATTCTAATGGAATCGTGAGCCCATGTATGAATACCACTTGACTCCCAAGGGCGGTGAAAGCATTACCGCTTACTGCTTAAGCCTTCTCTCCGCGCTCGATAAACCTTATGCATCTTCCGTGCCCCGCAACTGTTGGATCTGCCGGTCTGAGATCTAACGGCCTGCGATTGTCTTCCAAGGGTCCTTTATACATCAACCTCATGATATCGTCGATGGCTAATGGGAAATTCACCATTAGACGTGATGTTATATTAAGCCAACTTGTGATGTCGCATCGGGTCCGCAACGTTCATCACTATCGGTGATTGCAAAGGGGCCGCTTACCACTATATGACTTCGCTTCGAATTCCCGATGTGATAATCAGTATCAGCGATCACAACATATTAGCAGTCGCAGTCACAACATATCGGAAGTCATAGTTTCAGGTCCACTCTTGCAATTGCAATCGGAGGTTTCAGGTGTGACACTTAATAGAATCCGCCGATATAATATGCTGTTTCGCGTCTGATAGTGTATTTGTAATATGTACGCTTTGGCCTCCATTTGCGCATCTGATAGTGTTAAGTGCATATATATATGGTTTTTTACGTCGATGGGTAAAGACATGAGTTTGAGGCATATCGCCGCTCCCAATAGTGTAATGTGCCATAGATTCCCACTGATGGCTCCTGATGACTCCCAATAACTCTGTCTGCTTCCTCTGTGGCTCTGTTTGCTGTTAGTTCCTTTGGTTGCTTTGTCTGCTCCTCTTGGCACCGTCTGCTCCTCTTGGTTCCATCTGCTCCTCTTGGCTCCGTCTGCTCCTCTTGGCTTCGTTCCGTCTGCTCCTCTTGGCTCTCTCTGCTCCTCTTGGCTTTGTCTGCTCCTCTTGGCTCCATCTGCTCCTCTTGGCTCTGTTTGCTCCTCGAATATTTCCATATTGAAATCAATGACAATCTGTGTCCAACAATCTCCCCCTTTGTTATTGATGGAAATATTCTTCTGCTTTCTCCCCCTTTGACATCAATGGCAAAGGAATGCATACGGACTCCCCCTGTCAAACTGCTCCCCCTGTCCTGCTACATCTTTATGAATGAACTTGAGTGATGAAAAAGAAATAACCCCCATCTTTTGATGCAGATGTTCGAATGCTTCTCGAGGAAAAGGTTTTGGGAAAATATCAACTATCTGCTCCTTAGTACTGATACATTCCAGGACGATGTTTTGTTCAGCTACTTGTTCATGGAGGAAATGATACTTGATTGGTATGTGTTTGGTTCTTGATAGCATCACTGGATTTTTGCTAAGACTGATAGCACTTGTGTTGTCACAATAGGCAGTAATCGGTTGATCTGATCCAGGTGGATATTAGTGGCCACCTGCCAAGTCCACCTAGACCCCCACCATTGTTTCTCTCAGCATTTTCAGTCTCCTTAATTGTAGCACAACTTATTATTTTTAGTAGTTTTTCGGGTCCTGAACTTCCGGAGCCGTTTTGAGGCAATAAATGACGTTTTTTGGGAAATCTGAGGCAACATGGGTCCATGGATCGATGTTGCCTCCAAAAGTGGTAGTGCTCGGATAGATCTTTCTAACGAGCTATTGTATGCGTCAAACGGAGATCGTATGCCAAAGTTACGACCCCGGGATTTTGGTGTGCCAATTTACCCAAACGAGGCCCATAGTTTGGCATTTCATCTTCTAGGGTTAGGTTTTTGGAATGTTAAGGGTTTTCCTTTGTTTCTCAACAATAAGTAGGCCTTCGAGCCTCATTGTAACACAGTTCAGAGGCATGTAGCCACCACATCCCTTCTCCGAGATAAGCTACCATCGCCCTAGCTAGTTTATTTCCATTATTGTTTGTAAACATATTTCAGTATTTTACATTAATGAAATGAAGTATTATTTCCGCTGCATATCTGTGTTTATGGTTATCTCTGTAATTTGTTGCGTTCCTGTTTAAGTCCGGATCAGTGGTATCAGAGCGGTCTGCTTTTTCTCTGTTTTTCTTTGCATGTCCCTGACAAGGTCAGGATATAAGGAGTTAGGGCTTGAATTGGTCGAACCTTTGCAAGACCAGCCTCGCAAATACCGACAGCCTCCCATGGCGGATGAGAAGAAAGATGAGGGTGCAGGAGATCCTATCAAAATCTTGCTCGAAGAAGCCCTCGAGTGACAATGGAACACGATGATGGACAGCTTTGCCCAGATCCTTCAGCGGCTACCCAGAAGCAACGCATTGGCTTCCAGCAGCTACTCTAGAAGCGCCATGCCATTTAAGGTACAAGTTAATTTTGAAATCCCCATATTCGGGGGTCAAATAGACGCAGATGTCGTAGATAAATGGTTAAATCTGCTAGAGGGTTATTTTTCTGTTCATGAATTTTCGAGTCGGGAAAAGATTGTTTTCGCTCTTCTCAAAGAAACCCCCCACATCAAGGACTGGTGGGAAACCTACTGCGAGTAGAAGGATGAAAGTACTGGCTCACTATTTTCAGCTGCACCCACCTGGAATTCATTATGGGATGCCATCAAGGAGCAGTACTACCCTGTCGGAAGCTATGAGGATGAATACATAAAGTGGTATCAAAGCAGGTTATGATTCCATGGGAATGAAGGTTTGATGCATATTTCAGTTTCAAATTTTGCAGCCATATTCAAAAAACTTCAGGCATGTGCTACAACCTCCACAGAGCACTTTCTTGGGTCAAGCAGGAAGACTTTTTCTTTTTTCATTTTTTTGCAGGAATTTTTTTGGGCGGCGACTTTTCAGATCAGATCTGAAACATTTGGTACAAAATTTACAAAATCAAATACCCGATCTGGATTCCTCTCGAAAAATCACCCAATTTCAAAAAAAAAATGGGTTGAATCAGAGTTCGGATGTGGGAGATATTACTGGTTTAAAATCAGCTATTTTATCAGAATTTTTGTGACGGCGGAACTGTTGCAGCGCGAATTTGAGATCTCAGAGTGTCCAGATAAGGATTTCCAACTCATGGGAAGATGAAAAATGATCCTTCTGCTTCCAAAAATAGGTTATAATAAATATTCTGAGTTATATTGACTCAGTTATGCCCATTTTAATTCTGGAGCAACATTTAGAGTGGGTTCCCATTGGAGATGTGCCCTCCCACCCCAGGCTATGTAGGCACTTGCTACTTCATCAGAAACCAACATCATGGTTATGGGTCAATTGCATAAAATCCTTGTCATCGAAGTCCATTTGCTAGGCCACACACTGTCAGAATCACAGTTGGTCATAAGCATTACAGGGTATCTCTATCCTCGGATCTTCGTTTATCAGGGTTTTGGGTTAACCACATAAAACCCTTATCTTTAGTGGCTCTTCATTTTCAAAAAAGGCTTTGCACGAGGGAATTTTACGCAATGTAGACCATTTCTTCTTAAGGAGGCAGGAATGATCCGAATGGAAAATGGCATCAACCCATGGTACTCATCCACCCATATTATTCATCGACCCATGGAATTTACCCATGGTATTGTAAATGGCATCCGTCCGTGGTATTGTAAAATCCACCCATGGTATTCATTCACCCATGGAATTGACTCGTGGTATTATAACTGAAAAATACTATAAGTAACAAGTCATATTTTGTAAAAGGACAGATGATCTACCACAATGTATCCTAAGTAAATAGTAAGTTGTGCTACAATTAAGGAAACTGAAAATGCTAAGAGAAACAATGGTGGGGTCTAGGTGGACTTGGCAGGTGGCCAACAATATCCACCTGGATCATTCCTCCCCCTTAGGAAGTAATGGTCCCCATTGCGTTGAGTTCCTCCATGAGATGAGGAAACTTTTGCTGAACTTGTTCCATGGTGAGCCACTTGCCCTGGTGAAGGAGTTGGCCTGCTTTGACAACTCAATACAGTTGGATATCCTGTTGGCGAGTATTCTTGATCTGTGTGTCCATGATCCGATCAATTGCAGCTTGTTCCATGCAATCTGGATTTAATTCTTTGGGTGTGAGCTGTTCTGAAATGTTGGATGTGTCTAGTAATGGTGGAAAGTATGGCCGAAGGTGGTCCACATTGAACACTGGGTGCAGGCCAAGGAATGGGGGAATGCTAAGCTCAAATGCATTGTCTCCCACAGCCTTAGTAATGGTGTACGGACCATATCGGAGTGGTCTCAATTTCCGATAGGCTCCAGTAAGGCGTTCCTTTTTCAAATGCAACCAGACTTTGTCTCCCACTTGAAACTTGTGTGGCACCCGATGTTGATCATGTCGCTGCTTGTACTTGGCATTTGATCTCTCCAGAATGTCATGGACCATGCTGTACAGGGAAAAGACCAAGACATGCCGGAGTTCACCAATATTTTCCATACCCTTTGCACAAAGTTGGGTATCAAGGATTCAGAGCAGCATTTGATACTCAAATACTGTGGCTGCCTGCATAAGTACATCCAGGAAGAAATACAATTCCTGAACATCTCCTCGCTTAGCACAACATTCTGATATGCTGTCAAGGTCGAGCAGAAGTTTAAACAAAAGAAGTGAGACTTTGGATCTGGGAATCCAAAGCAGGGGAAAGGTGCCCCTAAACCATAGAACAAAGGACAAAGCCAAGGCGGGGCAGCCCAAGACAACCCGTCGAAGTGAAAGCAAAGAATAGCGTCGCGAAGCCGAAAAAGGACACGGGAAAATGGTGTGAGTTCCATAAGAGCTCCACTCACAACACAAGTGAGTGTCGGGCCAAGTAGTCACTAGTGGCTGACCTAAAGGTTTCAAAATTAGATGCATGTTCCGACTTTGAGTCAGAACTCGAAAAGGGGAATGACAAAGGGAAGAAGATCATTGATGCGGATCCCAACGCCACTGTTGCTATCGCCAAGATCCAGAAAAATGAACCCGAAGATCCAGATGAGGAGGAGCGTCTTTTCCACTCCCAGATGTGGGTAAAGGGCTCCCCGCTACAGTTCATTGTTGATAGCGGGAGCCAAAAGAACCTCTTTTCGGTAGAGGTCATGAAGCGGTTGGGCTTACCAACCACAACACATCCACAACCGTACACCATCGGGTGGCTTCACCAAGGACGGCATCTTCACGTAAGCCAGCAGTGTCACCTTCCATACAACATCAAGCCCGTCACGGATGAGGTATTGTGTGTGTTAGGGTCCCACCCTAACCCCCTTATTTATGTCATGGGATCACGTCATAGTCAAGAGTCAATAAAGCCCATATTAATATTTGTAAGTGGTTAACTCGCAATTAATGACGGGACCACAGTTAGTTGCAAATGGGCGGTAGTATTAGATAGATGGTAAATGGGCGGTAGTATTAGATAGATGGTATTAATAAAACCCACGATATTGGCCTGTGGTATTGCATGTATGAGTCATATATAAAGGATAGAGACTCCCTGCGAGGAGCATCGTGTCTTGTTTTGTAATTGAGCTCTGCTCTATTGGAGGTTGCCGCCTCGAAGAGGCCTGTGAACATTTCTCTCTGAATAATAAAATCATTGCTATTCTGTGTTCTGGGTATATTTTCTTCGCATATTCTGTGTTCCCGGTATCTTTTCTTCGCTTGGGTATTGCTTTGCAGGTTAAGAGCATAACAAGTGGTATCAGAGCACTTTCCAGGGCTCGGTGGGATCTCCAAATTTTAGCAAATTTTTTTTTGGCTAGAGACGTGTTCCGGCGTCTTTAAACCACGGGATCTGTCGTTAAGCACATAAACCTGCGGATTTGGGGAGGCATGCACGCAGGAAATACAAGAGGTGGTCATGTCTGTTGGACTCCCTTGTAACCCCTGTGGGTACCCCTTCGAGTAGTAGCGCATTAGACAGAACCGCGCACGGACTGTCTTCCACGTACCCTTTGGGTATATAGGAAGCCCCCTAGCTCCCTTGAAACCTCGCCATAGATAAACCTTCGGCCATCTTGTGGCTACAGTACACCGAGAACAGCACTCGGAGAGATTACTCGCCCATACGATAGGGTAGTCGGGTTGTACGGCTAAGGGTACGGTCGATCCTCCTCAGTTAGAGCCCTGAAACATTGGGCCGAGTACTACTGTCCGACCCTTATGTATATTGCGATCTGTAGCACCTGACACTCCCCAAGACCATAGTTCCCTTTCTATCGGGGGATCACACATCATCTATTCCAGATCAGCAGCAGCAGTTGTTCCACCATTTAGATCTCTCAGATCCACCAGATCGGATATTCCAGATCAGCAGCAGCAGTTGTTCCACCATTCAGATCTCTCAGATCCACCAGATCGGAGTAGTTGTGAAGGGTTCCTGTACCTGGATATAATTTTCGCAGGACTTTTGGCGGCATTAACATTTTGAGGATTTGGCGACTGCAGTATTGATCAGGAAGGAGTAAAACTCCGTTAGGAGTTTTCCAAAAAAAAAAAAAAAGTCTGAGATCTTCCGGGGCGCTTATTGGTGACCTAGCCCATCAGTATCAGGACGACGAGCTGAGCAAGGTGGTACCATTCAATTTCTTAGTAAAAATTTTTAGGCGGTCCCAATTTTTCATCAGGTTGGTGTATGGTAAAAACTCACGCTCAAGCGATGGCCAATGAAAGGATCGACAAAATTGAAAACCATGTGCACTCCCTCCAAACTGCGGTGAACAAGATCGAACTTGAGCTTCAAGGAATGAGTAACCACATAGAACTTGAGCTTAAAGGAATAAGTAACCAGTTACAGGAGGCATTCCCAAAGGGCAAGAAGCCAGCCCACGAGGAGGCGTATAATGGCCATGAATACCATGAGGGTGAGTCTAGCCACTCTCCTCACGTTTGGCACTCCCATCCACCACCCAGTCAGCGACCTCCCAAGTTGGATATGCAGAAATTTGACGGTTCTCACACGTCCGCATGGCTAGCACAAATGGAGCAGTATTTCCAATTGAATCATATCATAGATGAGGGGACTAAGCTTATGGTGGGCACCATGTACTTGGACAATGAACGATGGCAATGGAAGGAATTGCATCAGCATTGCAATGGACATTTTCAGAATTGGACCCAATTTGCCAAAACTCTTCGCAGTCGCTTTGAATAGGAAGACTCTTTTTTGGGGCGTCTCACTAAGCTCCGACAGACGGGTACAGTGGAGGAATATATTACTGCTTTTGAAGCCTTAGCCTTCCGCACTAAGGGTCTCACAGATGAGTTCTACATGGAATGCTTTATCAGCGGTCTTAAAGAAGCCATCAAAGCTCAGGTTCTACTCCACCACCCTCCCACATGGACAGAGGCTTGCCAGGTAGCCCGTAAGGTGGAACATGCATTAACAGCCCAATCCAGCCGCCCCAACTTCCCCGCTAAAGGTCGTCCCTCACAGGCTCCCAATATGACTCAGACACTTAAGATTCAAAAGGTGTCACCTGCGGAAATGGCCGAAAGAAGGAAGCAAGGACTATGTTACTACTGTGATGAAAACTATTCCCCAGGTCATAAATGCAAAGAGCACAAGTTTTTTCAAATAGATGCCACTGACTACAGCTCCACCGAGGAAGATCCACCACTTGATGAACCGGAGGCGATCGAAGAAGATAACCAACAGGAGATTGTATCTGATGAACCAATTATTTCGCTAAATGCATTGGCAGGAATTTCTTCCCCTCAAACTCTCAAAATAAGGGGTTTTCTTAAACATCGCCCATTAGTAATCTTGATTGATAGTGGAAGTACCCATAATTTCATCCACCAAAAGATTGCTAAAGCAGCACATTGTTTCGTCCGGGCAGTTTCTAACTTCCAAGTCCAGATTGCAGATGGGGGCACAATGAAATGTGAAGGTCGCTGTGAAAATGTCAAAATTCAAATGGGGGATTATCAATTGAAAACCCACATGTTTTCAATACACATGGGGGGTTGCGACATTTTCCTCGGCGCGGAATGGCTCCGCACTCTTGGGCCAATCACAATGGATTTCCAGGAGTTATATATGAGTTTTAAGCAGAACAACTCCACACATACCCTCCGTGGACTACAGGCGGGAGCCCCCTCTATCATCAGCTCGCATAGGATGGAAAAATTGTTAAAAAAGGGCCATCATGGAGTGGTAGCTCAATTTAATGCCATCCAGGTAGTAGACACCATGTCTCAGCCAATTCATCCTGAGATGCAACAGATTTTAAATAAACATCGGACGGTCTTTGACAAGCCTCATGAGCTTCCACCCTCGCGAGGGGAACATGATCATAGCATCACATTGGTTCCAGGGGTCCAACCCCCAAATGTGCGGCCATACAGATATCCGTTCACCCAAAAGAATGAAATAGAAAAAATCATCAAGGAATTGTTGGAAGCAGGTGTCATTCGTCCCAGCATTAGTCCTTATTCATCTCCAGTGGTCATGGTCCTCAAGAAAGATGGGGAGTGGCGGATGTGTCCAGACTTCAGGGCCCTCAATAAGTTAACAGTCAAAGATAAATTTCCCATCCCAGTGGTTGACGATTTGCTGGACGAACTCAATGGGGCTCAATTCTTCACTAAGTTGGATCTTCGCTCAGGCTACCACCAAATTCGCATGAAGGAAGTCGACATTCCCAAGACAGCTTTCAGAACTCATGAAGGCCATTATGAGTTCCTGGTCATGCCATTTGGTCTCTGTAATGCCCCCTCTACTTTTCAGAGCCTTATGAATCACCTCCTAAAACTATATCTCAGAAAATTTGTCCTTGTCTTCTTCGATGACATCCTCATCTATAGTGGCACTTGGGCGGCACATCTTCAGCATGTAGATCTACTCTTGCAACTGCTCCGCATGCATAAATTATTTGTCAAGATGTCTAAGTGTTCGTTTGGCATGGAAGAAGTTGAGTATTTGGGCCACATTGTGGGGCGTGAAGGTGTCAAGGTGGACCCAAAAAAGATCCAGGCAATGCAAAAATGGCCTCAACCTAAGACCTTGAAAAGCTTGAGAGGATTTTTGGGTCTCAAAGGCTATTATCGTAAATTTGTCCGCAACTATGGCCGCATAGCGAAGCCCCTAACACAACTCCTAAAGAAAAATTCCTTCTTCTGGAACGAAGAAGCGCAACAGGCATTTACAGCTCTCAAAACCGCCATGTGTTCCACTCCTGTCTTAGCACTACCGGACTTCACCAAATCATTTTTCATTGAATATGATGCTTCGGGAACAGGTATTGGAGCGGTCTTAATGCAGGAAGGGCGACCATTGGCCTTCACCAGCCAACAACTAAGTGGGAGGAATCTGGGCCAATCTACCTACGAGAAGGAAATGATGGCCATCTTACATGCAGTCGAGACCCGGCGACCTTACTTGTTGGGGCAACGTTTCCAAATCCGCACAGATCATCACAGTCTTAAATATTTTTTGGAGCAACGCCTATCTTCCCCACAACAAAATAAATGGTTAGCCAAAATGTTGGGATATGATTATGAGATCATTTACAAGAAAGGGAAAGACAACAGGGTAGCAGATGCATTGTCGCGCCAATTTGAGGAGGAAAGTACTCTGCTCGCAATTTCCCTCCCCATTCCAGACTGGATTGAAGAGGCTCGCAGGGAATGGTTTTCACATCCCGAGCTCTCCCAACTCATTTCTCAATTGCAGGTAGATCCTAATTCCAGCAAGGGCTACTCGTGGCAGAATGATATTCTTCGCTACAAGGACAGAGTCGTAATATCACCAACATCCACCCTCAAAAGTCACATTTTGGCAGAATTGCACTCATCTCCCATTGCAGGACATTCGGGCTTTCAGAAGACATATGCTCGCACCAGAAGATCATTTTTTTGGGCCGGCATGAAACAGGACATCCTTACTTTCGTAGCAGAATGTGACGTCTGTCAACGCCACAAAGGGGAAACCGTCAACACAACAGGCACATTACAACCATTGCCCATTCCGACGTCAATTTGGACGGAGGTCTCCATGGATTTCATTACAGGTCTTCTAAAGTCTGGGAACAAGTCAGTCATCATGGTGGTTGTGGACCGACTGTCGAAGTATGCTCATTTCTGTGCCCTACCCCAACCATTCATACCCAATTTGGTTGCTCAAACTTTCATGGATCAGATCTTCAAATTGCATGGCATGCCCACTTCTATTGTGTCCGACCGCGACCCAATCTTCACCAGTGATTTTTGGCAGGAGCTCTTCAGAATACAAGGCACTCAACTCAAACTCAGTACTTCATATCATCCGCAAACAGATGGTCAAACCAAAGCTGTCAACAAATGTCTAGAAACCTACCTTAGGTGTTTCACTTCAGAAAAACAACACCTTTGGGTAAAGTGGTTACCTCTGGCGGAATGGTGGTATAACACCAACTATCATGCCACCACCAAAATGACTCCCTATGAAGCAGTCTATGGACAACTTCCACCTTCCCCTACTTCTTATCTCACGGGGTGCTCCAAAGTACAAGCCGTGGATCAACTCCTACAACACCGCGCAACCATGCTTGCCCATCTGCGCGAGAATCTTCATCAAGCTCAGAACCGTATGAAGCAACAGGCTGACCAACATCGCTCAGAGCGCCAATTTCAAGAAGGGGATCAGGTCTTTTTGAGGTTGCAACCATATAAGCAAACATCACTCAAAGACAAGGGTTGTCAAAATCTCTCTCCAAAATTCTATGGACCATACCAAGTACTTCAGCGCATTGGAGAAGTGGCTTACAAGTTGGCTTTGCCACCTACAACAAAAATCCACCCAGTTTTCCATGTATCGTGCCTCAAGAAAGTGATTGGGAACAATTGTCGAGTTCAAACCAGTCTACCTGAATTGGACGAAGAAGGGTCAATCTGGCTTCAACCTGAACAGGTTCTAGACACACGAGACAAGCACCTGCGCGGCTGCATGCTTAAGGAGGTCCTCGTCAAATGGAAAGACACCTCTCCGGAAGATGCAACTTGGGAACCAGCCACTATTCTTCAGCAGTTTCCGCAGCTTCAACCTTGAGGACAAGGCTAGTCTTAAGGGGGAGGGCATGTTAGGGTCCCACCCTAACCCCCTTATTTATGTCATGGGATCACGTCATAGTCAAGAGTCAATAAAGCCCATATTAATATTTGTAAGTGGTTAACTCGCAATTAATGACGGGCGGTAGTATTAGATAGATGGTAAATGGGCGGTAGTATTAGATAGATGGTATTAATAAAACCAACGATATTGGCCCGTGGTATTGCATGTATGAGTCATATATAAAGGATAGAGATTCCCTGCGAGGAGCATCGTGTCTTGTTTTGTAATCGAGCTCTGCTCTATTGGAGGTTGCCCCCTCGAAGAGGCCTGTGAACATTTCTCTCTGAATAATAAAATCATTGCTATTCTGTGTTCTGGGTATATTTTCTTCGCATATTCTGTGTTCTCGGTATCTTTTCTTCGCTTGGGTATTGCTTTGCAGGTTAAGAGCATAACAGTGTGACATTGCTCCCCTTGAAGTTTGTGATGTATTATTAGGACAACCATACTTGTGGAAGCGACATGCTGTGTATGAATCAATGCTCCGTGTTGTTATTATTACATTGGGAAATAAGTTGTACAGGATTCCAGAGGTAGCACCACCTACCGCCATCTCTTTGATTACTGCAAAGCAATGCAGTAAGCTCATTTCCAAACCCGGGAAATTTGTTTACCTGATGATATGCTCTCAAGGAAAGAAGAAGATGGTGGACGTGGCCTCCAGACAGGGCCCCTTCGCACGACAACTACAGATGGACAAGGTTGTGGAGGAGTACGAGGACATCTTCACCTCCCCCGCAGGGGTTCCTCTGCACTGTCAGGTCAAGCACTCCATCAATCTGACCCCAGGTGCACTGCTACCCAATGGACCAATTTATCGGCGTTCCATTCTGGAGAATGATGAAATCAAGAAGAAAATTCAGGAGCTCCTGCATAATGGTCACATCCGTTAGAGTTCATCGCCTTGTGGGAGCCTGATCGTGTTGGTATAGAAGAAGGATGGTACGTGGAGACTCTGTATTGACTATCGGGCGCTGAACAAGATCACAGTTTGTAATAGGTACCCGATCCCGTGGATTGATGACCTCCTGGACCAACTAAAACGGGTGAAATATTTCAGCAAGATCTATCTGAAGTCAGGATATCACCAGGTACTAATCGAACCATCTGATGTGTGGAAGATGCCTTCAAATCCAAGGAGGGCCTTTTCGAATGGTTGGTGATGCCTTTCGAATTGACAAATGCTCCTGCAACCTTCATGAGGCTAATGGATGACATCTTGAGGCCATTCACCAACTCATTTGTAGTAGTATACTTGGATGGCATTCTAATCTTCATCTAGAGTTGGGAAGAGCACCTCCACCACATCCAACAAGTTCTCCAAACACTGCGGCAACACAAGCTGTGTGCCAATTTGGAGAAATGCACTATTAGCATGACCCAGGTTCAGTATCTGGGATACATCATTGATGAACAGGGGGTGCATGTGGATCCAGCCAAGATCCAAGTCATTCGGGATTGCCCATCTCCAACCACTCTAACAGAGCTCCGCAGCTTTCTAGGTCTTGCCAACTTCTACCACAGGTTCGTGTTGGGGTTTTCTCATATTACTTGGCCCTTGAGTCAAGTCACTCAGGGAGGAGCGAAAGAAAAATTCTTTTGGTCTGAATCTCAACAGAAGGCATTTATAGAGTTGAAGGATCGCCTCTGCACAGCACCAGTGCTCGCATTACCAAATTTACAACAACCATTTGAGGTCGAGACAGATGCCTCTGACTATGCTATTGGGGCAGTCCTTACTCAACATGGACATCCAGTGGCATATCACAGTGAAACACTTTCAGACAGTTCGGAAGTACCCCACTTATGATAAAAAGATGTATTCCATTATGCAGGCCTACCGACAATGGAAGCATTACATTCTAGGGAAGGAAACGATCATCCACACAGACCACTGACCCTTGCAGTTCATACAAACCCAAGGGAAATTGCAAAATGATCGCCATCACAAGTGGTGTACATACCTACAACAGTTCCACTTGAATATCAAGTATAAGAAGGGCAGCACCAATAATGTTGCAGAGTGCCTTAGTCGACCACCGATCATGATGTTAACCACCGTGTTCAACTCTTGTGGGCACGAGACTTCTGATTGGCCACTTCTATACAAAAGCGACCCAGAATTCGGCCACACATACCAGACACTCTTGGAGGGTCGGCATGTTCCAGATTTTCACCTCCAGGATGCACTGTTATGCCACCTGGGTCATCTTTTTGTTCCTTCAAGCGAGCGTGCCAAGATGATTTGGGAAGCACACTACAGTCGGGCTGCTGGGTATTTCAGGTCGAGAAAACAGTGGCAGTACTGCAAAACTATTTCTATTGGCCGAATCTTCGGCAGGATGTTGGGAAGTACATCATACCATGTACTCCCTGTGCCATTGCCAAACCTACCCTCAAGAAGCACAGCCTTTATACCCCGTTGCCTACCCCTAGTCAACCTTGGGAATCCATCTCCATGGATTACATGTCAGGCCTTCCTTCCACTAAGCATGGAAATGACTGTGTTTTTTTGGTCATCGACAAGTTCTCAAAGATGGCCATTATGGCGGCCTGCAAGAAGAATATCACAGCAGAAGCCACTGCTAAACTCTTCTTTGAAAGAGTGTGGGTGCACTTTGGGATCCCATAGTCTATCATCTCAGATCGGGACAGTCGGTTCCTTAGCACATTTTGGTCCAGTCTCTGGTCAATGTTAGACACCAAACTCACGAAGTCCACAGCCTTCCATCCTCAAACTGATGGCCAGATAGAGGTTGTCAATAAGATGATTATGCACATTCTGCGCATGTATAACTCAAAGCATCCATGCACATGCGATGAGAGCCTCCCCTATGTTCAGCACAACTACAACCGCGCTCTTCACAGCTCCACTGGGCATAGCCCTTTTCAGGTGGGTTTGGGATTCCAGCCACTATGCCCCATTGATGTGGCCATGCCACTTGCAGCTACTCACATAAATTCAGCTCATGTCCAGTCTGAAACAGATAAGGCCACCAGCTTCATTGAGAACATTTAGCATATTCGCCAGCAGGTCCATGACATTCTGGAGAGATCAAATGCCAAGTACAAGTAGCGACATGATCAACATCGGGTGCCACACAAGTTTCAAGTGGACGACAAAGTCTGGTTGCATTTGCAAAAGGAACGCCTTACTGGAGCCTATCAGAAATTGAGACCACTCCGATATGGTACGTACACCATTACTAAGGCTATGGGAGACAATGCATTTGAGCTCAGCATTCCCCCATTCCTTGGCCTGCACCCAGTGTTCAATGTGGACCGCCTTCGGCCAGAATTTCCATCATTGCTAGACACATTCGACATTGCAGAACAGCTCACACCCATAGAATTAAATCCAGATTGCATGGAACAAGCTGCAACTGATCGGATCATAGACGCACATATCAAGAACACTCACCAACAGGATATCCAACTGTATCGAGTTGTCAAATCAGGCCAACTCCTTCACCAGGGCAAGTGGCTCACCAGGGAACAAGTTCAACAAAAGTTTTCTCATCTCATGGAGGAACTCAACGCAATGGGTACCATTGCTTCCTAAGGGGGAGGAATGATCTAGGTGGATATTGGTGGCCACCTGCCAAGTCCACCTGGACCCCCACCATTGTTTCTCTCAGCATTTTCAGTTTCATTAATTGCAGCACAACTTACTATTTTTAACAGTTTTTCGGGTCCTGAACTTTCGGAGTCGTTTTGAGGCCCTAAATGATGTCTTTTGGGAAATCTGGGGCAACATGGGTCCATGAATTTATGTTGCCTCCAAAAGTGGTAGTGCTCAGATAGATCTTTCTAACGAGCTATTGTACACATCAAACGGAGATCGTATGCCAAAGTTACAACCCCGGGAAGTTGGTGTACCAATTTACCCAAACGGGGCCCACAGTTTGGTGTTTCATCTTCTAGGGTTAGGTTTTGGAATGTTAAGGGTTTTCCATTGTTTCTCAACAATAAATAGGCCTTCGAGCCTCATTGTAACACATTTCAGAGGAATGTAGCCACCACATCTCTTCTCAGAGATAAGCTACCATCGCCCTAACTAGTTTATTTCCATTATTGTTTGTAAGCATATTTTAGTATTTTACATTAATGAAATGAAGTATTATTTCCGCTGCATATCTATGTTTATGGTTATCTCTGTAATTTGTTGCGTTCTAGTTTAAGTCCGGATCATGATCTGTACATATGTCGACATCTCTTAGAGATTCCTTCATCCATAATATCTTAGTACAACAGTCTGCTGCAGCAATATACTCGGCTTCGGCTGTGGATAATGATATGGATGATTGTTTTTTTCTGAGCTAGGATACCAAATAGTCTCCTAGGAAGAATGCATTTCCACTAGTACTTTTCCAATCATCTATACTTCCAGCCCAATTAGCATCAGTGTATGCAGTTACAGTCAGTGTTGAGTTCTTTGGGTACCAAAGACTGAAATCAGAAGTCCCCTTCAGATATCTGAGAATTCTTTTTATGGCTAATAAATGGGATTGTTTGGGAGCAGATTGTAATCTTCCCACCATTCCTACCGCTTGCATTATCTCTGGTCATGTAGTTGTTAAGTATAGAAGGGCTTCGATCATTGATTGTAATGAGTTGCATCCACTAGAGGGGAGTCATCATCTTTGCTCAGTTTGCAGTTTGTGGTCATAGGTGTGCTCATGGGTGCACAGTCCTCCATTCCATATTTTTTGAGCATGTCTTTTAGATATTTGGTTTGAGATATACACAATTATGCTCTGGTTTGGGATACTTGAAGTCCAAGGAAGTGGGATAGCTCTCCTATCATTGACATCTCAACTCTTTTGACATGCTTTGAGAAAATTCATGGCTCATTTCATCATTATTACTAGCAAAAATCAGATCATCGACATAAACAAGAGCAACTAGTAACTTACCTTCATTTGTCTTTATGTATAGATTACTTCCAGCCAATCCCTTTTTGAAGCCTTGCTCTTGTAAATAGTGATCCAGTCTTGCATACCAAGCTGTAGGAGCTTGTTTCAACCCATATAAAGCCTTTTTCAACTTACAAACCAAGTCCTTTCTTGCTGTTAGATCAAAACCTTTTGGCTACTCCATGTAGACTTCCTCCTAGAGTTCCCCGTTTAGAAATGCTAATTTCACGTCCATTTGATAGATTTTGAATCCTCTTGAGCAAGCAAATGCCAAGAACATCCTGATAGCTTCCATACGGGCCACTGGTGCAAATGTCTCTTCAAAGTCAACTCCTTCAATTTGTGAATAGCCTTTGCAGACAAGTCTTGCCTTGTTTCTGTTAACCTGTCCTTCCTCATTCATTTTATTTTTGAACACCCATTTGGTTCCTATTATGTTTTTGTCCTTTAGACGAGGTACCACCTCCCATGTCTTGTTCTTCTCACTTTGGGACATTTCTTCTTCCATGGCTTTTGCCCAATGAGGATCCTTACTTACTTCTGCAAATGTTTCTGGTTCTATCATAGATAGGAGGGCAATGAATTTTCTCTTGGGTGTGATTGTTATCCTTCTTCGGGCCTGCACACCTTTATCTCTATCACCAATGATTTGCTCTTCTGGATGATGTCTTTGGACATACTTCATCTTAGAAGGGTTATCAGGTGGTTCTTTTTCCTCTTCTTCTTCTTCTTCTTCCTCTTCTATTTCTTCTTCTTTAGGTTCTTCTTCTTCAATGTGAGAGTCATCTTCATGTTCTTCAATTTCCTTTTCTGGAATATCTTCATCAACCTTTACATCAATGCTTTCCATTATTTTCTTCAGTCAATAATTGTAGCACTTGTAATCCTTGCTCTGTGTAGAGTATCCAGGAAATATCCCTTCATCAACCCGAGAATCAGACTTTCTGGGTGAGCCATCATTTATTTTTATGAAGCACTTGATTCCAAAGATCTTGAAGTACTTCACCGAAGCAGGTCTTCCTTTCCATAGCTCATTAGTAGTTATTCCACAATTTGGTGTTAATTGTGTTCAATTTAATGTATAGACAACTGTCCCTACTTCTTATCTCCAGAATCTAGGCTATAAGTCTGTTGCTAATAACATTGTTCTTGCCATTTCTTAGACTGTTCGATTTCTTCTTTCAACTACCCCATTTTGCTGAGGTGTTCTGCCAGCCAAGAATTCCATTTTAATTCCATGTATATTACAGAACTCACTGAACTCGTTTGATGTGAATTCTCCTCCTCTGTCTATTCTGGGGCACTTGATTTTTGAATCTTTTTCATTTTCTACAAGGGCTTTTAGATTCTTAAAACACTGAAAAGTTTCAGATTTATACTTTACGAAATATATCCACATCATTCTAGTATAATCATCAACAAATAACACAAAGTACCTTTCTCCTTGGAGTGCTTGCTTTCTAGTTGGCCCACACACATCAACATGCATGATCTCCAAGGGCTTCGATGTAGAGAGCTCCTTTGTCTTGTGGCTGATTCTGGTCTGCTTTCCATGTTGACATGGACCACATATTGCTTGATTTGGTTTGAATAGCCTTGGGATGTCTCGTACAGCTTTGATCTTGCTGATATTGATCAGATTTTCGAAGCTTGTATGTCCAAGTCGCATGTGCCACAGCCAACTCTCATTTGTCTGACTGAAGTAGCATTTATTTTCTTGAATCTTGTTCAGAATGTAAATGTTGTCTGGTGTTCTCACCCCTTTTGCCACAAGTTTCCCTGAGGCAGAGTTCCTTATTTCACAATCTTTGGTGCTGAAAACAACCTTATATCCTTGATCACAGATTTGGCTAACACTCAGGAGATTGTGTTTGAGTTCGTCAACCAGCAGAGCATCTTGAGCTTTTCCTTTTCCATTGATCAAAGCAATTGTTCCTTGTCTTGCAATTCTGCCAGATCCGCTTCCAAAGGACACATTCCCTTCCTTTTTTCTCAATGAGACAAACTTCCTTCTGTCTCCTGTCATGTGTCTAGAGCACCCACTATCTACAAACCACTGGTTTCCATTATTTTGAGCATATAGAGCCAGGCCACATTTGTCCATGTTGGAGTTCTTGCTACTTTTCTTTCTTCCTTTGAATGGGCAGTCTTGTTCATAGTGTCCATTATTGTAGCAGAAAGAGAAAAGCAGATCAAATTTGGTCCATATGAGTTGATAATTCGGTCCTCTAGCTTTGTATTTTCACTTCTGCGAACCATACAATGTCTGGCTTGATGACCGAAGTTTTTACAGTGAAAGTAGTGTCCAAGAAAGATGGTTTTGTACTTGTTGAAGCAACCATGGTTTGAGTCGATTTCCTTCCTGGGAATTACTCCTCCCTCGTTCTTTGGATTTGTGATGGGGCCATGGTGGAGTACAGGTTTGTATTTGCTGTAGTGTCCATGATTCGATTCCACATTCTTCTTTGGAGTAATTCTCTCTTCATTCTTGGGATCTGGGATGCACTTTTGATAACATACTTTTTCATCTTTTGGATTGCAGGAAAGTGCATCAACATAACTTTTAGCACTATTCTTAGTGCTCGAGGATTATCCTTTGAAACCTATTCTAGACTTGTCATGTTGAGGTTTTTTGTTTTTCATAATAGTCTCAAGTATTTGAGATCTTTTACAACCCTTTTTAATTTTCTCCAACTCCTTTCTCAGAGACACTATTTTGGCCTCATGTTCTTCACAAGTCTCTTCTTTTTCTTTAAGCTTTGCTTCCAAGAGATCTTCTCTCCTTCTTATTTCCTCGTTTTCGACTTTGAGAGAAATGATTTTGTTCCGTAGTTTCTCATTTTCTTCAATGGCGCTTATTAACAGTTCATCTATATTTCCTTCCAGCCCTGAGTCATCATCATCTGCGAGTCCCATGAATAATGTTTCTTGGCTTTCATCATGATCACTTTCCTCATCTGATTTCTTTTTGATGACCATAAACTCATCCTCATGAGACTCATCTTGTTTGGAGAAGAAGTTTTTCTTATTGAACCCTTTGTTTTTGTGTGCCAATCTTTAATAATTTCCTTCATCATCTCTGTCATGTTTATGAGGACATTTTGCTGCATAATGACCTATTTTACCACATTTTAAACAAATAAGAGGATACTTGCCTTTAAGCTTAGATCCTCTCTTCAGCTTTCATACAAATTGAGCCAATTTGGATTCCACATCTGACTCATCACTATAGTCATTCCTTTCTTTCCCCTTCTTTGACTTTGAGGCCTTGAATGCTGCATCTTTGGAGCTTGGGCCACCTTTCCTCATTTCATAAGCAGCAAGAATTCCATGGAGTTCATCCATTTTGAGGGTATCTAGATCCTTTGCCTCTTCTATAGCGCTTATTTTGGAGTCAAATTTGTTTGGAAGAGACCTTAATACCTTTTGAACAATGGTACTTTCTTCAAATTTTTCGTCCAATCCTTTCAGGGAATTTACCACTTCAGCTACTCGGAGGAGGTATGCTGCAATATCTTCTTCATCTTCCATCCTGAAACTTTCAAATTGTCTTCTGTGAGTTTGAAGCTTTTCCTTTTTTACTTTTGAGTCTCCATCGTACAAGCCAATTAGCTTCTCCCACATTTCTTTGGCAGAGGTATAGTGCATGATTTTTGTAAACTCGGAATCATTGATTCCACTAGTGATGGAGTTCATGGCCTTTGCATTTGCGATGTAGGCTTTCCTCTCATCTGGGTTTGTTGGAAGAGTGTAAGTCGTTCGGTATTCATTTTGAACAAAATGCCAGACTTCAGGTCCAAGGGACATTAAGTACTAGGTCATTCTTTTCTTCCAGAAACCAAAGTTAGTGCCATCAAACAAAGGAGGTCCTCCTGATGCTTCGTGATTTCTCATCATGGTTGCGGATCCTTCTTCAAGCTGTTAGGCTAGTATGAAGAAGCCTGCTCTGATACCAATTGTTGGAAATACTGAGAGGGGGGTGAATCAGTATTTCCAACATGCTACCCAATTTGCAAAACCTTAGCAAGTATTGTGCTTCATGAACCATTCAAGTAGAGTTCCCTTCACTCTTTTGAATTAAGTATTGGGGGTTTTCGCAGTGCATTATATTAGATATCATTTTTTGGGATTCAACTGCATTAAGTAAGTCATTCATCTATGACCATTTCCATGAGAGGTAGTCGTAACTGACTAATTTATCATGATTTTTGAATAGTCCACTTAGCACTTATTGCATTGGGTGATGGTCACAGGGGTGAAGAAGTGGAATTGAAACTAGTGAAATAAATCACATTGCATCAACCATCACTTCCGGGGCTTGCACCCGGTAACCAGGACTTCCTTGGAGGTCACCCATCCCAGATCTCCACTGACTCAAGCATGCTTAACTGTGGAGTTTTTCCCACAATCAAGCTCACTTAGCTTGCTACCCAATTTGCAAAACCTTAGCAAGTATAGTGCCTGATGAACCATTCAAGTAGAGTTCCCTTCACTCTTTTGAATTAAGTATTGGGGGTTTTCGCAGTGCATTATATTAGATATCATTTTTTGGGATCCAATTGTGTTAAGTAAGTCATTCATCTATGACCATTTTCATGAGAGATAGTCGTAACTGACTAATTGCTCATGATTTTTTAATACACTTAGCACTCATTGCATCGGGTGATGCTCACAGGGGTGAAGAAGTGGGATTGAAACTAGTGAAATAAATCACATAGCATCAATCCCACTTCTTCACCCCTGTGAGCATCACCCGATGTAATGAGTGCTAATTGGACTATTCAAAAATCATGAGAAATTAGTCAGTTATGACTACCTCTGATGGAAATGGTCATAGATGAATGACTTACTTAATGCAGTTGAATCCCAAAAAATGATATCTAATATAATGCACTGCGAAAACCCCCAATACTTAATAAAATTAATATTTTGAGGTTATGATTTTTTTTATATTTATATGTCGTTAATTAATATTTCAATACACATAAAATAATTGTTATTAAAATAATAATTTTAAAAGCTTGAAAAAAAAACATATTTTGCATATAATTAAAAAAATATATGTATTTTAGGACATTTTCGCTAAAAATAACATGTTAAATAAAAGACTTTTATGGAAATTTTGAATAAAAACAATAAAAAATAAAAAAGCCAATTTTATGAATCTATATGAAAATTTAAAAAATAAAAATTCAAAAAAAAGTGATTTGGATAAAATTTTAAGTGGAAAAAAATAAAATATACAATTTAAAGAAACAATAAAAAAATAGAATTAAACTAAAAAATATAAAAAAACCATTAAAAATATTAAATAAAGATTGAAAAAAAAACAATAAAATAATAAAAATAGATTAAAAGGAAAAAAAAATATTTAAAAGAATTATTAAAAAAGACAATTAAAATAACACATATATATAATTAAGGAATTTAGACTTCTGTGATCCATAACATTGTTTAGATAATCTTCGGCAAAATCACATAACCAATCTTTTGTCGACGCATTTCGAACCAACCAGTGTGGTTCATTGTCAGGACAAGTTGAAGAACCAATCTGGCCTAGCTTGCTTAAATAGAGGTGCAGAGACTCCAGGGTTAAAAATACCAACGGCTAATTTTGACCAATGACCCTAGTCAAATTAGTTAAATTAATATTTACCTATTTTTTGTAACTTTTTATAAAGGCGTTAATTAAAAATATAAATAATAAATCAGTCTAATATTAATTAATTAATAAGAGAGTTCTAAGTAGTACCCTATCTAATAATCTAACGGTTATATCACATTTATTTATTTCTACAAAGTAATAAACCCTAATAGGTATGGTAAGAATGGTAATAACTTTTTAGAATATATTATTTCTATCTATTATTTACATATAAAGGTTTATTCCAAAATTAATTTTAATAAGTTATATATGCTTATTAAATGATATATAATTCCAAATAAATTGTTAACTCTTAATTCTACCTAGAATTTTGCTCCTTATGGTAAAAATCATAAATTAGGGTTATTAAAGACCAAACCAATATATCGTAAATATCTATAAGACCCCATGGTTAAATACTTAATATTTTAAGTTTAAATATACTCACACTAATACTATTAATAAAATACCTTACCCATAAACCTACCTTAATAATCCATATTTAATTTTGATGATAAATCTTTAATATTATGATATTAAATATTAATACTATTAATCTATCATAATGATATTAAATATTAATACTATGATGATAATACTATCATAATATACCCATAAACATACCTTAATAATCCATATTTAATTTAATATTATGATATTAAATATTAATACTATTAATATATCTTATTGATATTAAATATTAATATTATGATGATAATACTATTAATCTAACATAATATACCCATAAACCCACTTTAAAGACCCCTATTTAAGATTGATGATAAATATTTCAATAAAATTAATTACTCGACATAAGCTAAAGGCCAACTCAATTCTAGGAAAATAATAGAATACTAATGAAATAAGGAAAATCAGAATTTAATCAAAAGACCGCCCAAAAGAATGAAAAATGGGTTAAGGTTAATTCACCAGGAAGCCCGAAAGACTAAAAAACACCAAAATAATAGGATAAACATGCCAAAAGAGAAACAAGGAGGACAGAAACCTAGAGACAAAATACAAAGGAGAATGAGGAGGCTAGGAAGACAGGGCTGGGACCCAGCAACGGCTAATGTTACAAAAAATAGGTAAATATTAATTTAACTAATTTGACTAGGGTCATTGGTCAAAATTAGCCGTTGGTATTTTTAACCCTGGAGTCTCTGCACCTCTATTTAAGCAAGCTAGGCCAGATTGGTTCTTCAACTTGTCCTGACGATGAACCACACTGGTTGGTTCGAAACGCGTCGACAAAAGATTGGTTATGTGATTTTGCCGAAGATTATCTAAACAACACATATATATGTTATAATAATAATAATAATAAATGTGATAAAAAAATTATTATAAAAAAATTCGGAAAAATAGAAAAAATAAATAAAAGATGAAAATGGCGCGGCCCGTGAGGACTTTGGGCAGGGCTCAACATGATTCGCAAAATCTAGTTGAGTCGATGAGGGGCTGCAAATTTTTTTTTGTTCTTTATTTTTTAATTATTATTTTTTTAATTGTTTTTATGTTTTATTTTTAATGTATTTTGTTTTTTATTTCTTAATTTTTTATTTTTTATTTTTAAATATTTTTATAATTGGTTTTTTTTTGTTATTTATTGAAATATTTTTATAATTGTTTTTTTAATGTTTTTTATTATTTAATTGTTTAATGTTTTTTATTATATTATTTTGGATTTTTTTAGTATGTTTTATTTTATCTTTTTCTATGATATTTTCACATTTTTATTTTATTGATTATTTTTAAATGTGTTTTTATGTATCTATTATTGATTTATTTTGATGTTTTTTTATTGTCTAATAAAATATTATTTATTTGTTTTTTATTATTATTATTTTTTTTTTTTTCTTTAATTATTTTAAACAATATATTATTTAATTTTGTTATTTTTTTACAACTTTTTTGATTTTTTTTTTTTTTCAATATATATTTTTATTTACATTTTATTTTTTTTAACTTTTGTTTTTTGTTTTTTTTATTATTATTTTAATTTATATTAATTGTTTTTTTGTAATTTTTTGTTTTTTGAAATTTGAAGGTTTTTCAGAATCCATTTATTCAAAATGTTGAAAATTTATGAAAAAAACATTTTATTTCAGCATGGATACTTTTTGTTTTCAGATTGTTTTTTGCACAAAATATTTGGGTTTCATTGCCATTTTTTAAAAATTTTGATTTTTTTCTTAAAAAGAATATATATATATATATTCCTGTATCAACACTCTTTGTTTTCGAGCAGTTTTTCTCATTTTTTTGAGATTTTTTTTGTAAGTACAGTTCTCTTTTTAAATTTACAATTCATGTTTGATAATTTACATTGTTGTAAGATACCCGAGATTAAGAAAAAACACAAATGTGACGATACATGCAAATAATTTCATGTATACGAGTTTGTTTTCTTAATATATGCATAACATGTATAATTACAAACAACTACCTAATCTATATGTTTAGGCCGATAGGCTTTCCTATGCATCAACAATCGTAAACACTTTTACCTTGCTCCGTTGGATCAGGTAAGACACTTTTAACCGTTGATTTGAAGTCACGCACATCGCATCTGGCAAGAATGCACTGTGCTTTGACTGTTTTTTCCAAATATTAGTTGAGTTGCCTTCTTTTCACCTGTGTGCATTGAACCTGGCTTGTTATGCAAAAACGAATCATGTCAACACAGCAAGGCAGTTAACGTGGAATTTGCTGACCGGAAAACACTTAATCGAAAAACGCAGAGCTCTGTCCTCAATTCGCTAACGACGTGGAGTTTTCTAATGGGTTGAAATCCATGGGTGATCACACCCACACTGAAGATAATATCTCCTATTAACATCTCACCATTTTATTTATAAAGTAAATATAATTGACAGCTCATTTCACACATCACCATCCTTGGTGCACTTTTGCAGGTTAAAAAGCGTCAAAAGAGGGTTATTAAAATAAATATCCGAAAAGTGTCGCGAGAAAGAGGGTAGCCTCCTGCAAATCGATGTTTTCTTTCATTTCAATCCTCCATGAAATCCTCAAAATACTTCGAATCTCAAATTCGACCATTTCTGCCGCCGATTCGGTCCTGGAGCGCCAAGGTTGTGTGGGTTCAACAAGCTCCGGTGCAAATTTGCCAGAAATTTGTGCATTTTTGGCTGGTTTTGGCACAATTTCGGTAAAGATTGGTGCTATAATCTGCCTGAACGGCTGTTTTTCTGGTATGCATAATTTTACAATTATATCTCTTAATCCCTTCGAAGTCTTGGAATACGGAAGGTATTTACTGGTTTTAGAGCAATCTTTGAGGTTTAGAGGTAAAAATGACGACGATGTGTGAATTCTAAGACGAAATCAAGTAGATAGTGTATTGTGGACGCATCTAAGGCGCCAATGCCCTCTCGAAACGGCATTTTCACACCGTTCTCCTGCAATGGATTGCGGCCTCCAGCCCGCGGCATTCTGTTGTAATAAGCACAAATTGCCCTGCTGCTATCATTGTGATAGGCAAAGCTATCCTAGCTCAACGTAGCATCAGAGGACCTGCATTAATTATTACAAGAGGCTCCCTTCAGCGATAGAGATTGGATGACCTCGGCGGGGATAATAAACAGGTGCAAGATATTCCAGGCGTAGGGCGGGGCAATTCACTTCGGTTGGACGGTTCATTGGAGTCTCTATTGGAATCGATTCGGGAATGACGCGAAATTTGGGTTTGTGGATGGAGCCTCCTACTTCAATGGTTCATTTGCCGTTGTCGTGGCACTGCAATTCCAATACGAATACAATCGTCTTTTATTCAAATGGTTGCCCGGGTAAGTCTTTTAATTTCATCACTCTGTGAATTGAAAAGAAAAGAAAACTATTTCTTAAGTAATTAAAGAAACTAAAGAAAACAGTGTAATGTGCATATCTTTATACTTTTTCAGACCGCTGGATATCGTGAGGCCACAAATCAACTCAGCTCTAACAAGGAACCCAAATTTTCTTTGTTGTAAACTTATAAATTCAGCATAAATAGTATTGATTCTGTTGTATTCTATTCTATTCTTATCATTTCCTTTGGCAAAGCAAGATACTCTGTAATTTGATTTTGTATTTGAAATTCACTGCAAGAGGAAATCTATGGAAATTTGAAAACAGTGTTCTGATTATTTTATCAAACGACGAAGAGCATTTAGAAGGGTAATTGCACAATGATTCAGTCTAAGAAAACAAGGTTTTCCACAAACCAATTAATTCTTTTAGAAAAATTCAACAATTCCAATTTAATAACACTGCTATAGAACTCTCTTTGTACCTTTTGGGACAATTGCTAGTTATATTATCATGTACAAATATATGACGAAAATGTATAGCGCACACAATTATATTTTAGATAACTTAGAACGAAATTTACTCTAGTAATGAAGGGAGGGTTTAAACAATTAATGAAGGAAGGGTTTAAACAATTAATGATGATAGTATACAAAAGTTTCCATTTTTAAATATATATACACGATAAGTATAAAATTAAATTGAAGGTAATAAGGTGTTATTCCATTTTGCGAAGAAGTAAAAACTTGACTTATGAGGAACTGGGGTGGGTTATAATAAATGGTAATGTTAATAAGAAAAGGGTAAGGGAGTATGGAATAAACAGGTTAATTTTATATATCATTAAAAGTAATTTAATTTATTAGTCTGGTTCAGACTATTTAGTAGGGTAGAATTTGGTATTTTCTGATTTAGTAATTAGAGTAAGTAAGTAGATACCTTGATGAGTCTTGATTAATTGAGTTTAGTGAAGTGGAATAAAGGGGTGTGTGTCTCAATATGCCTTGTCTAGTATACAGTCTAGAAACTCTCTTCAAAGGAATAATAATTTTATATTGGAAGAAAAATGAAACAATAAAATCATAACGTGTTAATGATTATATTATAACAAGTTGTTATCGACAGATTAAAAGGTTTGAACATACAATTGTGAAATGGAATTTTATGAATGCAAAAGTAGTACATTAACATTGATTAAGTATGCAAAATATTAAATCGTGGATTCAAACAACATATTTGTATATCATCAAACATACTATGGGTTTTCCTATAATGGTGAGAGTGTGACAAATCATAACTTATGAGAGATAAAGCCCAAGATAAAATTTCAAATTATATACACCATTTGAGAAAAAATGTAACCATTATATAAAAGAGAATTTAATGAGGCAATAAATAACTTATGATCTTCTTATCTAGGAATGGACAAAGTAACATTAAACTCTAAGAAATTAAATACAGTGACATCATTCATTCCATTAAAAGTAAAAATACATCGAGACGTTCTATTCAAAAATGTGGTAGTCTTAGATCTATGAAAAGTGGTAGTCTCTTAGCCTAATAAAAAAAATTGAAGACTAAAATGGCCAATAGTCTTAATAACCCTCAATTTCATACAACTCGAAGAAAATTAATCATCAACACCAAATATTTGTCGAGTAATTATAACCAAGATTTCTTAGTCATACTTTAGGCAGGCGGTTAGTAGGCTAGTGTGGCGACCTCTTTGAAAGACGAATTTGATATTAGTTTGAATATAATGGAACCCTCTAATACAAATAGAATGAAAAAACACATCAATATATGTGTCATACCTGAAACAATATGTAAGTAGTAGTTGAGATAAAAATAAGAAGGGGATATGTACAAAATTCATAAAATCGTCAATAATGAAATGAACAAAATAAACTAAGTGTATACATGATAGTGCGTGCAAAATTTCCTACTCCATGTAATGTGTGTGCAATGAAAGTTCACAAATTAATAGAGAATTATAGGTGGGAGAAAATTCATCAGAAAAACTCAGCAGCTAAGTGGAAATAATATGCAAATAATTAAAATGCTTAGCCTGAATATCTATGACTACACATTCATAAAAAATTACTTATTACACAAGGGGGGCTTAAAATGGAAAAAACCTAATTCACAAGATATGTCCTCAAGAGAAATCCTCTCATATTACAAATACAATTAATGAGAGATGATTCAGCATGGATGCCAAAGACTAGCAACTCTAACAAAACAAAAATTGATGGTTAATATCAAATACCCTAGCTATAGGTATAACCTTACAGAGGGATTGGATAATTAGAATTCCCCAAAAATACTATGATTGAAACCTAAATATAATAGTAATGGAAATAAGAAATATCTTTAGGCTAGTGTTCAGAGATAAATCCTACATTAATGAATGGCCAAAGATCAGTAATACAAATACTCAAATTTGAAATTAAATTAAGTGGAAATCTTACCAAGGTTACTATAAAGTCGTAGCCTAAGAAATGGCTAAATTACAACCCTTGTTGTACCTTTTACTACAAAAATGCAAGATTAGCATGATTGTGAGTCATAAAAAGAAAAATGCACAAAAGACTTAGAGAAATCAATCATGTAATTACTTGACGATGGTAGCAACACAATAGAACATTGGTAGCCGAACCATGAAATTTTCATTATTCTAAGTGAAACCCGAATGATTCCTCCATTTATATCATGTAGGAACAAAGAAATACTAATCAATAGATTCTATAGAGGAAGAAGAGAACAAAAATGATAAGTTCTAATGAGAAAATTCACAAGAGAAATGGTATTACCTTTGTCAATGTTGTAACTAGGGATTCCTCTTAATATAAGCATGTCTAGGTATGAAGACAATAGGAATAACAAGAGGTATGTGGCACGAAAAAATTCCAAAACATTTCAAATCAAAGTGGTGCTCTGGACACATAAAACCACAAGACATGAGCCAGATGAATTGTGACCTAGGGTTCCCTTTCCCTGTGGAAAACCTCAAGGAGATCTCTATCATTGGATCTAAAAGTCCAATATTAATGGTTGAAGATGTGCATGAAAAAGGATCCTTGTGAATGCATGTGAAATCATAAGTGTAAGTATATGTGTGTTTTATCCATGGTGATGTTATGTTTTGCAAATGGCCCACACCGTAGACCACTCATAATATAGAAAGCTAAAACAATGTTATGGTTAAATGGGTGAATTTAACATAAGGAAACAGCCTCGCACCATGCACATATTGATACATGGTTCAAAAGCTATGCTATATTAATTTATATATGATTCGATACCTATGCCTTGAGGGTGAAATACCCTAATAACATTAACTTACTACTAGGATCAATACACTTAGGTATATAAGTACAAAATAGTGTTAATGGGATAGGGTTTTTATTTCACAATGAAATACATTACAATATGGTGGCATGTTGGACACCATATATAGGTTAAACATGAGAGTCATTCATGTAAAGAAAAATAAATATACTAGAAATATATAGGAGTGAATTAGTACTAAAATAAGCATGGGGACACTCCTATATTAACTATAATTAAAGTGACATTGGATGTAATGAAATATTAGATTATTTTTAGTTAAAAAGAATATAATGGTGATAGATATGGAGTACAGATGATTCTACTTTAAGGGCTAATTATAGTACTCAAGAAAAAAAAAATAGAAAAAAAATAGAAGGATTATGAGGTATGTTACACTAATGAATTTAGTTTGTAGGATATTGATAATATTTTATGCAGATCATGTAGGATTCAAACAAAGAGAGGAATATGGGGTTTTCCTACTGTTGAAGGATGGTTAAAAATTGGCTATCTCAAGGCCATTATCACTCCCCTATAGGGGTTAAGTAGTCAGGGAACTAAACCTCTCTTTAAGGAGGCTTCCCCTTAGCTATTTTTTTGTAAATAAGGGGCTTGAGTATCCTACCAAGGATTCCAAATTTTGGAGTTTATAGTCAATAGTATTGAAGGTTTTTATTTTTTTATTTTTTCGGTTTTGTAATATTTCATGTATAAGTACATTTCTTGATTAAAGAGAAGCACTCTTTTTTTTTTTATATTGACTTTTCTTTAGTAAAATGAGTCTTCTAGGGTTAGGGCCCAACTCGAGCACTCAAGCCCCTTTCTTGTATTCTTACATTCCATGTATTAGTTCAGTTACAAAGCTTTGCAATCTTCTCTCTAAAAATATTGTCTTTGGAGTGTTAGTGAGTGAGCTTGTATCCAAGTTGGTTTATACATATTTCTTGGATAAATCTAGAAATATATTATCTTATGCAGTAAGTCCCTTTTCATTTACTAGTTCAAATTGACTTCTTGTTATTGTATTCTACAGATAGCTAGTTTAAGTTTAGAAATTAGTTCTTCATTTAGGAAACTATTCTTGGGTATAGTTAATACTTTTATTTGTGAACTTATCTTAGTTATACCATCATCTATTTGTTTACTATCATACATTTCTATAATCTATTAGTTCATGAATTTCTACCTTAACAAGCTACAAGGAACTCCATAATTTCCTATTTATTACATGAAATAGTCCATCAAAGGTAGCTAATGTTAGGAAAGACTCCTTGACTCTTCTCTAATACTCCATCACCTTGTTAACCTCTCAAGATGCATGTAGAATGCATAATACTTCTCTTGGGTCTGTCTCCTATAGCAAAATAAGGACCTAGATAGTTGTCAGCAAATTCCATCAAACTACCTCCATAATTACATCCCAAGAATGCTCATTCTTCCCTAGAACATTACAACTGACACCATACCTCGAGCCAAAATTTGAAACTTCAGAGACCCTCTAGAATCCTTAAACTAGTGACTATAACAAAACGACTTTCTTTTTATCATATTAGGGTTTATTGTTTGAATGATCTATTTTAGTTAGAAGATTGTTTACCATGCATAATAGAATAGACTTCATTTTTTTCCATATTTCTTGAAATGAATTTCTTTCCCTTGCAATTAAAGTAGGTTTACTTATTATTTTTTCCTTTCTACATTGTTTAAGTATTTCCTCTATCATAGAAAGCATAGTGGTCTTTGTACAACCTAGTTTCCCGTTAGTTTCATTAGATCAACAGAGGAGAACTCATTGTATGTTGCACACACAATGTTTATTCCTCTTAAATTTGTACAAACTCTGAGTTGAAAATTAAAAGTTGAGATCCCTTAGGTGTTGTAACATTTTTGTTGTAATATTCAGGCTCATCATATACTAATATCATGGTTAATTGAATTTAATATATTTTTTTTAAATATAAAATGACCCTAATATTTTAATGAGTAATGCCCTTGTATATCACTATTTTTCATCTACATGTATATGATTGTTCATGTATTTGTTCGATCAACGAAGTACTAAAATACTTCTCCAATATGAGAATATAGCTTATAATTTCCATAAAATTAGAAAATTAAAATTTGGGAAAAAAAAAAGTTAATATGGTGATGAAATAATTCAATAAATAAAATTCATTTTGCAAGTATCTCAAAATATTTATGCATTTGAATGGATCACTATATTTTCAAATTTGTATTACTTCTAACATCCCAAAAGAAGTGGCTTGCACTCCCCCTATCTTATATGTTAATTTGGGAAATTCTTATGTGGCTTTAAATAGTCCCATAGTACATTTTATGAGATAATTGACCTTCGTTTCCCAACGTTGATTTCAAACACTATGAATTAGATCACAATATCCATGCATTACATGTTAATAATCAAATAATAAATATTAAATTGTATGTGGATGACTTGGTGATTATTAAAGCCAAGGTTTCAGTTTTGATATTGAATATATCTAAGATGACTAGCCTTTGGTTTGCAACATTTCTTTTTTGGTATCCAAATTTGAAAAATGGTTGATGCAACTTTTATTTCTCCAACTGATTAATTGGTGAATCATTTGGGAATGTTCATAATGGAATATTATAAATCAGGTGCTACACCTTATCACTTATAAATGAAATTAACTAAAAAGCGCAATTTTCTAAAATTTGATGCTGCACTTTGTCAATAACTTGCTAAATGTAACCTTACTATTTAAATCACAGTCAACCAAATATTTCTATTGTATTAGTGTATTTCTTTGGTTTCTTAGGATCCATGAAAAATTCACTCAAAGGCAACAAACAAAATCATTTGTTATATCAAGGGAACTCACTAACTTTGGGTAAAGTATTGCAATGAGAAAATGAACTTGTTGGTTAGCAAAAATGAGTTGGACTATGTTGTATATGTTGATGAGAGGTAGCCTACTTCTAGCTATGCCTTTTTTCATGGTTATCAACCTAAAATTTAGTGTTATAAAAAGTAGAAGGTGGTCTCACTTTTGACCCTTTTGTAGAATTAGTATTTTGGCGTAGTTTATATTTAAGTAGAAGTCATTTAGATTTGATATCTCATCTCAAAAGTTGTTTTTCTAGTTGAGACAATGAGTTTGGCATATGATGACAATGAAGCATGATACAAGCTACATAGAAATATATTCCATAATGTATGATGAATCATGTGAAGCTTCATGCTCATTACTTGTGACAATCAATACATGATAATGTTGTGAATCTTATCTATTATAGGATAGATAAGTTACATGCTAATATATTTATGAATTCTTTATCGAAAGCTAATTTTCTGAAATCTTAGGCTATTCCTAGGCTTTATGAAGCTGCAATTATGGGGGGTTCTATATATGTAATTTTGCTAGTTGAATCTCCAATGAGTTGGATTGGGAATTACTAGAAAAATAAGCTAAGTAGGCTCATCATACCTTGATATTATGGAGGGAATTAGCTAATAATTATTTAGAAGAGTTTATTGAGTGGTTGATTAGGCAAATCCATTAGTGAAGAAGCTGGAAGAAAGTGACAACTAGTGCACATAACATGGTAGAAATCAAAGAGTTTACCATACACCATAACCAATTAAGCGCACTTTAACTTCCTCATTTCAAGTGAGTTGGTTACATCTTGATGTTGTATAAGATAACCCTAGAGGTAGATCCAGAAACAAGCATGTGTTATGTATTGTGTATGTCAATCTCTTGGTTTCTTATACCCCTATGTAGGTTGAGCTATGGTTTTTTGTGGTTAAGTGATGTCATTGTGTCCTTAGACACTACCTCTTCTTAAAATACCCCTCTAAAATTTGACTCATTCCATACACGAGTAAACTGTGATTTTGTTGGTTTAACACTCTAGCTAACTATAGCCACTTGACCATCTTTTTAATAGCTTAGTCAACATTTTAGTAAAATTTCTATTAATTATATTTAAAATATCCAAAAATGTAATAGATTTATTAAACTTATTATTGGAATATTTAATAAGCATTTCACCAGAAAAATGAGAAAACATATAGATTACACATCTTTAATATAAGAAGAAGGATATTATATATATAAATATTTTATCATAATAGATTAATCACCTTTTATAAGGAGTAATTAAATATATTAACATTTGATTATAAAAAAATAATTATAAAGAAAGGTAATTATTAAAAATTAAGTATAAATAAAGGGTTAAAAAATTGATAGAATTAAAATTCAAATCTAGGCCAGTTTATTTTATTTTTTCAAATATGTTTCAGAAATAAGCCACGGTCATTTTTGGAAAGAAAGGTTTAACTATTCAATAAATGTGTGTGTACGTACACCATATTGTATGGTAATTTTATAGCCAATAATAAAGTACATAAAGATCCGTTTACATAACTAAAGTTCATTTCTTTTAGAAATTTGAGAGTGCTTCAATGAGACATAAAAGTGCTTCAATTACTTATTGGCATAGTTAGGCATGTGATATCCCCAAATACTCATTATTATAGCGTTGTTCTATTTATTGATGTTGTTAAATATAACCAATCAAGCAAATTCGGTGCTGGGGTCGTATTTCTGTATTTCTTAGATAGATGTAACTATGGAGACCGTCTAACCTTTTATACCTTCACGGGGTATAACGAATGAATGTGATGTTTCACGCTTAACGCATTAGACATCATACATAAGAATGCTGGTCTACTCACAAGTCACTGTCCCTGCTACCTCTCAATTCACACTACCTCCTCCATACAAATTTCCGTTGATTTTACGATCAACATCTATGAATATGTTTCAGAACTCGGTGTGGTGGAATGACTTCCCTAAGAACATAAGTGAAGAGATATTGTCGTGGCTGTCACTTGAATACTTCTCCAGATTGAGTTGTGTTTCTAAACAATGGCACAGTTTAGCTTCTTCAACCAAATTCATAACTGCTCTTTGGGCCAAGCAGCGTCAACCCAAAGGAAGGAGGCCATGGCTACTTCTTCACAATTTGCCCTACAGCCGGAACCCTTGTTCGGGTTACTGTTTCTACACACAGACCTGGAGGACATTCCCATTGCTTTCCTTCATTGGGGAGAATGAAATTAATGAAGTTGAAAGTGCTTATTACTCTGGATATTGGGTAGGCCTACTTTTGGTGAGGATGATTCCGGGTGAGACCTACAGACGTGGAAGTATTTTCACCTTCCCGCCTTGAATCCATAATGAGAATAGTTCTTATAGACATCGTGAATGATGGAATGAACTACAAAGTGGTCGCGGTGGCTTAGGGCGGTAATGGAGAACATATAGTGGAAATCTACGATCCTTGTAGGAAGATATGGAAGATAACTAGAATTTTGCTAGAGGATCATAAAGCAATTAGACATCAGTGATGACATCACGTAGCTTGAAAGGGAACACACAAGCAAAGATACATCACAAACTAGAAAGAAGGTTAGTCAACGATCCAAAGTGATGGTTAAACCAATAGCACATCTTGATAAGATTCATAGAAACATATATAGAAAAATTCATATATATGTGCGTAAATAGTAACTACATATATCATTAGAGTAACCACGATAGCTGAAATACAATAACAACATATGTATGAAATGTGTTGGCTCTGTTATATTAAGAAAGTTCAAGATCCAATCATACATACAACTATGGCCAAACACCAGTCCCGACAATGCAACGTTACAGTCATTGTTGCCTGCTCCTCCAAAGAGATATACTAGCTCTGCACTCTGGCGAAGCCAAGGCTCGTTATAATACACTCTAAGCTTTCTCTAAGATACACCTATAGGGAACTTGACTCCCAAAATCCTGTACAATGAGTTATGAGGTTCTATAAATAGCAAAGGGTGGGGTGATCCTTGACATTCTCCTTTGTGACTCTTCACCTAGCCTCGTGACTCTTCAACTACTACATGACTGTTACACTCTACTATCCACTGTTATACTCTACTATCGACATTTGGTCTTTCACTTTTACATGATGTTACATTACAATATGCACATGTACCCATGTGAGACAAAATAGGCTTGAGCAAGCCATGCAAGCTATCACTAAGACTCGGATAGCTGTTGGAAGAACAACTCTTCGACATCCTCACGATGATCGACAACAACGAACTGATGCCAAGCTTGGTAGTCCATGTTGGTGTTTGCATGCTCAATTTTGACATCATGTTCAAAGTGAACTCTTGCCTCCATTGCATTTGGGTACACTGATTTGGCACCTTTATTGAACTCGTCCGATAACATGCACATCATAGTCTTCAATGTAGCTAGACCAACAAAATATTGATGCATAGTGTTTGTGATGATATCCAAGTCTACATTGGTGGCTACGTGTATCAATTCATCAAAGTACATGTCCAACTCCAGTTAGACTTGGCTCTTTGTCTTCGCCTCGGTGAGTGTGCCAATGGATGGGATTGCATGCATGTGCACAATCACATCCATTCTCATGAACGCCCATGCATGTGAAGCTTGCAAACTGGTGATGAGTTGTGGGAGTTCCTCATAGTTCCAGATCTAACTTTGGATGTGTGCCTTCAACTCTATCGCCTTTGGCTTCATCATCTTCGGCAAGTGAAATGGAGCTCCTTTGTACCTCATTGTTCATGCTTGCATGCGATTAACAACAGGATGCAGATTTGACAGGATGCTTGCTCTCCTAGCACAGTGATGCTGCCAACCATTGAGATGGACAACTGACTTATGCATGGTGACGAATTTGGAATGCAACATCGACATGACTGCCTCGAGGGATGATACTTCATCCAGTATCGCTTTCTTCAACTCTGCTCTGGTGGATGATGTAACATGTTCTCCTCCCTGCTTGTCCGCTTGTAACTCCTTAGCCATGTGCTCGTTCTCTGCTATCAAGAATCAAACGCTCGAGATGGTGGCTTCATCATATGCTCTGGGAGAATTGGCCAATGTTGTTGGATGCTTGCGCACATCGGATATGATCACTCATTCTTCAAACTATGTAGGAGATATATGGACATCCAAAGTAGACACTCTGCGCAACTGCACAACTCTATGTTGTGACTCGTCGAGAGATATGTTTTGCATCTCCGCTTCCGGATTATATTCAAGGATCTCTGTGTCTCCTTGATCGCTTGGGACATGTTCTGCTTCCGGATCTGGTGAAGCTTATGGGGTGACCTCTTGGTTCCAGGGCATGAGGACTCTAGTTGGACCATATACGTGTTCTTTTGCTATATCATCTATTCAATCTCTTGAGCTAAGTCCTACTCCTACCACTGCTCACCCTGTCTGCTCTATGCTAGTTGCTCAAATGAGTCTTTAACCTGTGTGGGTGCAGTTTCATCAATCTATGCATGATGCACCTCCTGCTGTACATGTTCCAGTTGCACTTCCTTCTCTCTTATGTGCAACTCTTGTTCTTTCCGGAGTTACCACTTCAACTCTTGCAACTCCTTTTCTATTTCCTCCATCCTTTGTTTCTCTCTTATCCTTTGTGTGATCCTCTTGTCTCATTGTTGCCTCTTAGCCTCAATCTCCAAAGCTGCTTTCAACACAAGTTGATCTGTTTTGAAATTGTAGCTTTTCTCTGCCTCTATGTTGTGAACAACCCTTCTCTTGCCTTTGTCAAGCGCAGGTTTGCTACCCTTTGCTATTGCTGATGATGTTGCTCTCTGAGATGTTGCTTCACTCTGCTTCGATAATCACTCTATAGTGATGTTGACTAGTTCATTGAGCCTAGAGGAGTGATAACAATATCCCCATGGGTCTCCCTCAGGCCAATGACATGCCCCGTGAATCCAAGGAAATTGCACCCTCGCACAGTGATCCTTCACTAAGTAATGCGGGTCATATGGATTGCAACTTCTGGTGCCGAAGGTGAATCTTTTGAACTCCTCCATCTTGGCCTCAGCATGCTTGAGATTTTGTATCTCATACAACCCGATCCGCAAAGGAAGAGCAAGCTTAGGTGCCTTCTTCTTCCTGTGCATTCTCGCTGACAACCCTGTCGAGATGTGATATGACACCTCTTGCACGATGAGTTTGTCCATGGAAAACCTCGGTAAAACATGTAGAGCCTTCTCCACATTGTACATTCGTATGAAGGTGCCAAGGGGTAAGGCATACCAATATGCTATGTTGATCAATGAATCCATCGCTGTCTACGCCATGCAAGGTGGATCCTGCCAAATACCATTTTGTACACCAGGGTGACAAAGTGTCTTGACAACTGTGTGATAACTCTGCAGAAGCTGCGTTTGGAGACCAATCTGCAATAAGTGTGCACAAAGTTTTCCGAAGGTGTCCATGCCCAACCCAAGTCTGGGAACTGCTAACGAGCACAGATTGCATACAGTATGTAAGTGGACATGTATATCTCTTCTTGTTGACCCTTGGGCAGATCCCTAGCTTCTGTCATGTGTTCCTTCAACCTGAGAACCAACATTTCAGACCAGTTGCAAGGTCCTCTTTCCCTGGCTATTTGGTCCAATGTGATCACCCAATTCTGCGGGAAGGTCTCTGTGATCTCTTGGCCGTATAAGCATGCTTTAAAGATGACCAAGTACTGATATGCCTTCCACACTATCTTCATCTTGTAAACCTAATTGGGTGTTGTCCTGAACTTGGCTGGCTCTTTTTCCCATCTCTTCAAGATATCTCTTGAGTTAGCACTGTCACTGGGTTTGCTGAAGGGTTTCTCCATTATGATAACCGATTGTGGAAAGTGATACATCCCTTGAAAGTCCTTCGCCCTAAAGGTAGCAAGCTATGTTCCACTGAAACTGTTTAACACCATTGTCTCAGGATCAGTATGCCAGACAATCTAGTGGATCATGTCTGTGCATGGAAACACGAGATACCTGCATGAAATATGGTACAAGCCAAACTTGTGAATGTTGACATAGACCCTGTGGTCTTCCATTTTTTCCTCAAACGTGCCTGAGAATGCATCATTAATGTCTTGCCATTTCATCTTGATGTCCTTGCCTATGAACATCTTGGTGTCTTCGTAGATAGGCAAGCTCATAGACACTTATTCAACTCCATCTCTAGTTGCACTTTCGATGGTGTCCTTTGACCCTGCTCTCATGGAGGCCATTGAACATGTACTTCTAAGAGATGCATGAGCACATGAGATACCTGGAGACATAGCAACACTCATGGCAATAAATTTTTCAGTTGAAAACCAAAACAACTTTGAGGACTTACATGCAACATAAACGGGTGACTAACTAGGAAGATTGTGCAATTTTCACTGGGAGGTTGGGAGATCAACTCCCAAAACTGCCCAAGGCATGGTCTGGGTTGTCACGAGGCTAACCCACAATTGACATGCAAACCCACAAACTGCATTGCACAATTTCTGTGGTCAACAGGGCACTACCTCCCAGAATTGCGTAAAGAAATCTTGGAGGCTAGTGTTGGGCCAGCTTTGTGCAGTTTCTAGAGGGAAGGCAGAGCCTTCACTCTTAGAAATTTACATTGCTAGCTGGATAAGGCAAGGTCTGGGCCAAGGCATCCCAGCCACCTGACGGGCAACTGAAAGCATGAAAAGTTATGAATTCATGGAGAAGCTAAGTGTAAGCAATAGTGAATGATCATGCATGCAAACTGTGAGTGAAAGATTCAGAAAAAAGGAAAGAAATCATGTTTGTGAAGCAGGTCATCGCAATAGTGGCTGTTAGTGAAAAATCAGTGTCATGCATGCGACAACAATGAGATGCAATGAAAAAATTGAAACAGTGCTTCTAAAAGATAACATGCATTAAAACAACAACAAGTGTTCAACAAAACCAAGTAAACAACATTCACACAAAGCGAATTACAAAAAGCAATAGAAAAGCAGCAAAAGACATGAAAAGCGAACTAACCTGAAAAAAGTTGAGTTGAACGTGCAGAAGACTCTTAGATGCAATATGGGATGTTAGAACTCCAAGATCGATGTGAGGATGTTCTCTGTAGCATCTAATAAATAAGTTTGATAAGGATGAGTCTTATGACACGCATGCCACAAATATAGGAAAAAGTTACACATGGAGGGAAGCTTCTAAAACGATCTTTGCATGTAACCTCCAGCTGCTAGAAATAGATCCCTAAAATCTAGGGATGCTTTTTTCATTTTCAGGAAAAAACAGCCCATGCATGCAAATCAAGATTGCTCAATTCTAGGGGGTATTGGTCAACCTGAAAGCACATGCAACAATCTACAAGCTTGGGGATGAGATCTGCGTAGTTTCTGGGTTGAGCAAGACTGACTATCCCTCTTGCATTATGCAATTTATGGACTGAAGCCTTGGTTGTCAGTCAGAATTGTGCAATTTATGAGTTGAAGCCTAGTGTTGGGCTGGATTGCGAAGTTCACAGAGGGAAGATTTCCTGGGTGGATTACACATTTCTGGAGCCTAGCTAAATTGCACAATTTTTGGAGGGAACACTAGTTCCCCTCTAGAATTGTAAAATTTTCTAGATGAACACCTTAGCCAAAAAATTGACTAAGTCTGGAATGATATCCTGTTGGTGGGAGGAAAACAAGTTGACCAACAGAGGTTGGTAAGCCACTAAAACTCGGCTGAAGCCTATGTACTTAGATAGTGCAATACATTCTGCTAAGGATGGTTTATGGGGAGGCTCCAAAACGAGGCTAAGGAAAAATTTTGGAGGGTGGTTATAGCCGCTACAACACTTGGCGACACACTAGTAGAACTTCAGCTCTCTGAATGAGCCTTGTTTCGTGAAAAACAAGTCTAACTCCTTCGAAAGTATTGTTCAGTTCTTAGATCATCTTGGTTTCCATAGTAGCTTGATTGAAAGATGTAGCACCTTCCATGCTCTTGGTCTGTCGACACACATTCCAAGCCAAGTCAACACAGTTGTTTAGATTGGGGATGAGAGGTATATTGGTACACAAGCATTATGATAGTCATAGTTTAAGTTTCATCTCTGGTATTGCTCCACTACCAGTAGGCCTGGACAGTACCCTGATGGAGTCACGAAGGAACAAAAGCATCACTCCGCTATCAGCGAGCCTGGTTAGTACCCCGATGGAGTTACTTGCATCACCTCTCTGCGCAGGAAACCTTTCACTTCTCTTGCCTTATTCATTTTTCATTTTTCAAAATTTTTTTCACATTTTCATTTTCATTTTTCATAGTTGTGCATAACACTTATTCATTTCAGAGGCAGAAGAGGGATCCTTACTTATTGAGAGTAGAAGAGGTTGTTCCTTTAGAGAATTATTTTGTATATACGTCTGACATGCTTGTTAAGGTTTTACCCCTCACCTTACTGTACTTGACTGAGCTGACAAGGGTTAACCCAAAACAACCGACTAGAGTAGGTGATACTAGTTAGCACACAAACATTATGTTTTCATCAAGGTTCACTTCAAATAGTACGCATTTTCCATTGGTGTATCATGGAATGAAGGCAAAAAGTTCTACATAAAGAGGCAGTACAATAGATAACCAAGTATTGATAACTGTACAAGTCCTCTTGTACTTTACCCTTCTTGTTTTAAGAGTCACGCGTGGTTTCATGAAAACTAACCTATGAATGTAAACATGTGAACAAATAAACAAAACAAAGAGCATGAGCAAGTACAAAAGAAAAGTGAGTAAGCAAAGCAAGCAAGCAAGAAAACAAACACAGAAAGCAAGAAGCAAACATGCATGCAAGAAAGCAAGTCATAAAGAAAACACTACTCCTACTCCTAAGCTAATGGTGCATGGGCCCGATCATGTGAAGTGATACTTCCAGTCCAGCCACCAATGCATTGGTCGACCCATGTTGGTGAAGGCATGGTTCGCGAACAACATATTTAGGCAAACCTGTAAACATGAAAGATATAACAACTAATACAAACACACTTCGAGTTTAAATGCATCCACAGAAAAGAATAAAGTGAAATATCATGACATGTAATCCGTCGACTTACCATGGTGATGTGCTACACTATGTGTAGATGTTAAGCATATGTATTCTCTTGACTGTGATACGCAAGCAAATTCGAGAAACATAGACAACTTGTGTGGCTCAAGTGTGCTTGCTATGCAAGATTCCTCCAATGCATGAGCGATGGGACTATGTAGTTCAAGTGGAGGAAGTAAGATCTGTTCATGGGATTGATATTAAATGCATACAAATGAGTGATGAGGAACCTTGGCCGTTTCAAGAATTTCCTGATCATAAGTGAAACCAACCTGAAGACAACGAGGGCATAACATAACCATTAGCTTGGACTGAAGTGCCTCAATAGTTTGCAGGGTTTCGAATTCATTGATAGATAGATCGTCATAAATAGGTGGCTTTGAAAGATCAACAATGATAGAATCATCATCATGATTGAATACAGGAGTAAATGGACCACGACAACTATGATAAAAAAAATCAATGACTTCATCAGCATCCTCATGGTCAGATAAATCAAACAGAGGTGTTGATGAGAAGCAAGAATGTTTGTCCTCTTCGTTTCTAGAAAAAGTAGATGAAAAATCAAGTGGATTTTCAATGAATAATTTGTCCTCTCTGCTGTCGAATGATGGACTGACATCGGATGTGTTCTGCAAATGATCAACAGTAGGTGCATCTGTGGAAGGATTTATACTAGGAAAATCAGAGATAGTAGAATCACCAAAGATGTCAGGAAAAAGTAAAGGATGTGCAAACAAAAGGAGATCATCCCTTTTCGCGGGTTGATGTTCTGATTCCCAGTCATACTCATCATGAATGATAGCTCAAGTTGGTTGTGCAACATCAACTCTGTCGATGGCTTGATCCTCGTTCACAACATGTAGAGTCCAGAACAGAAGTAGAAGAACATAAGACAATGCAATCTAAAGTATCAATAGAACAAGAAGACAAGGGTTGAGGTAACAAATGCATGTGACAACCCATGGGCTCTGCAACCAAATCTATGTGAAAAATTAGAGAAGTGATGTTGGGAGAATATGACAGTTGAATAGACGTGTGTGCATGTTCTCCCATATCACTCTGTGGCAGTGGAGCTTTTTGAAGAGGGGGAGGTCGACAACCACCTATGACAGTGTTTGTGTCTGCTTGTGATTATGAAACTCCATCACCTAATTATGTTGAGTGGGGTTTGAACTTCAACTTCATCATGGGATAAAGTGATTTGTGAAGATAGTATTCAAATTTGTCCTAAAGATATTGGAATTCCATCTGGTTTTTCAAGGCCTCAAATTGAACCACACGAAAGCGCTGCCAAAAATCCATACGCGATTCATGTGGAGCCTTTTGTTATTTTAATAGTTTTTTGTTGAGAGGTTTAGGATCAAAATGATGGAAATTAGATTCAATTAGATCACATAACTGCTCAAGTGAGTGCGCACAACTGTGACGCAGGTTGTGGTCCCATTGTTGTGGTGATTCACGAAGTGTGTTGTGAAAGAAGCAAGTTGACCTCAACTTCATCGTACTCATCTACATCCTCAGGGAATGTAAGGAAGTCATGTAAGTACTCAGGTTAGGCCACTTTGCCTTCACCATTGTAAGTGAATTCTGACAAGAGATCATAAAACTCTCTCGTGATGTCGATAGGTTCAGCATTAGACAAACATCACGGAGGGAGGAGTCTAATGATATCCATGAAAGATATGCAAAGATTCAAAACAGGATGTGAGGACTCAGCTTGTCATCTGGCCCTCCTTCTAGAGCTAGAAATGTTGATGGTGCTAGACCCACCAACATGTCATATGACCTCCCCAGTAAGAAGTCCCACCTAGACCTCAGACTGTTTGGTGTAGGAGTCCCAACAGTGGGGTAGTATGGTATTGCCTTGACCACGGTTGCATGCAGATGTGAGTAAGATGTCCCTATTGGTAGCAAGGGTGTGACATGCGCAACAAGTCAAGGAAGGTGCATGAATGGGTCCAATACACAGAACGGGGGATGAGGGCACCCCTTATAAACTTGTGACAACTCGCATCTTGAAAGAGAACACACGAGCAAAGATACATCACAAACTGAAAAGAAGGTTAGCCAACGATCCAAAGAGATGGTTAAACCAGTTGCTCGGATGAGTCTATAACCTGTATGGGCGCAGTTTCATCAATTTATGCATGGTTTGCCTCCTACTGTACATGTTCCTGTTGTGCTTCCTTCTCTCTTCTTCACAACTCCTATTCTTCACAAGGTTTCGCTTCAAATCCTGCAACTCATTTTATGTTTCCTCCATCCTTTCTTTCTCTCTTAGCCTTTGCGTGATCCTCTTGTCGTGATGTCACCTCTTATCCTCAATCTTGAAAGCTGCTTTCACCACAAGTGCATCTACTTTAAACTTTCATCTTTTCTCTGCCTCTATGTTTTCAACAACCTTTCTCTTGCCTTTGTCATGCACAAGTTTGCTACCATCTGTTGTTGTCGATGATGTTGCTCTCTCAGATGTTTCTTCTCTCTGCTTCACTAACCACTCTACTTCTATGTCGATTGTTTCATTGAGCGTGGAGGAGTGATAACAATATCTCCAAGGGTCTTCCTTAGGCCAATGACACGCCCTGTGGATCCAAGGAAATTTCACTCTCGCACAGTGGTCCTTCACTAAGAAATGTGGGTCATATGGATTGAAACTTCTAGTTCCAAAGGTGAATCTTTTGAACTACTCTGTCTCGGCCTCAGAATTCTTGAGATTCCATATCTCATACAACCTAATCTGCAAAGGAAGAGTGAGTCAATGTGTCTTCTTCTTCCTATGCAATCTCATTGACAACCCTATCGAGATGTGATATGACACCTCTTGCATGATGAGATTGTCAATGAAAAACCTTAGTAAAACATGCAAATCCTTCTCTGCGTTGTATATCTGTATGAAGGTGCCAAGGGGTGAGGCATACCAATCTTCTATGTCAATCAATGCCTACATCGCTGCCTCCAACATGCAAGGTGGATCCTTCTCAAATATCATTTTGTACACTGGGTTGAAAAAGTGGTCTGAAAATTGTGTGATAACTCTATGGAAGCTACATTTGGAGTCCAATGTGTAATAAGTGTGCACAGAGGTTTCTGAAGGTGTCGATGCCCAACCCAAGCCTAGGAACTACTGAAGAGCATAGAATGCATCTAGTATGTAAGCAGACAAGAATATCTCTGCTTGCTGACCCTTGGGAGGATGTTGGCTTCTGTCACCTGTTTCTTCAACTTGAAAGCCAACATGTCGGACCAGTTGCAAGGTCTCCCTTCACTGGCCAGTTGGTCCAATCTGATCAACCAATTCCACAGGAAGGCCTCTGTCCTCTATTGGCCATATAAGCGGCATCAAAAGATGACCAAGTAATGATATGCCTTCCGCATTATATTCATCTTGTAAACCTAGCTAGGTGTTATCCTGAACTTGGATGCCTCTTTTGTCTAGATCTTCAAGATATCTCTTGAGTTTTCACTGCTGTTGGGTCTACTGAAAGGTTTATCCATTGTGATAACCAATTGTGGCAAGTGATACATCTCCTAAAATTCCTTTGCCTTGAAGGCAGCAAGCTGTGTTCCGATGAAACTGCTCAACACCATTTTCTTGGGATCATTATGCAAGATAATCTAGTGGATCATGTTCGCTCATGGAAACATGGGATACCTGCATGCAATCCTGTACAAGCTAGACTTGTGAATGTTAACATAGACCCTGTGTTCTTCCAAATTTTCCTGAGACATACCTGAGAATGTATCATTCATGTCCTGTCATTTCATCTTGATGTCCTTGTCTATGAACATCTTGGTGTCTTCATAGATAGACAAGCTCATAGACACTTGTTCAATTTCATCTTAGGTTGCACTTTCGACAGTGTCGTTTGACCTTTCTCTCTTAGAGGCCATTGAACCTATACTCCTAAGAGATGAATGAACACTTGCGATACCTGGAGACATAGAAACACTCATGGCAAACAATTTGTCAGTTTAAAACCAACACAACTTTGAGGATTGACATGCAACATACCCGGTTGACTCATAGGGAAGATTGCACAATTTTCATGGGGAGGCTCGGAGACTGATTGCCAAAACTGCAAAAGGCATAGTCCGGAGTATGAGGAGGCTGACTGACTACTAAAACTGCACAATGCATAATCTGACCTGGCTTGCTAAAGACTAAAATTGCATAATGTGCAGGTTCAGTCAGCAATGCCATGCAAACCCACAAATTGCATTGTGTAATTTTTGGGGCCAGCATGGCACTGCCTCCCAGAATTGCGAAAAGAAAGCCTAAAGGCCAGTCCTAGGCCAACTTTGCCTAGTTTCTAGAGGGAAGGCGGAGACTTCACTCTCAGAAATATGCATTGCAAGTTGGGCAAGGCAAGGTCTAGGCCAAGGTAGCCCAGTCCTGTTGACGGGCGACTGAAAACATGAAAAGTTATGAATGCATGGTGAAACTATGTGTAAACAAGAATGAATGATCATGCATGCAAACAATAAGTGCAAGATTTAGAAAACAAGATAGCAAGCATGTGTGTGAAGCGAGTTGCCACAATGACGACCATTAGTGTAGAAACAATGTCATGCATGCGGTAACAGTGAGGTGAAATGAAAAACTTGAAACAATGATTCTACAAGCTAACATGCATTAAAAAAACAATAGATGTTAAACAAAACCAGGAAAAGAACATTAACAGAAAGTGAAATACAAAAATTGATAGAAAAACAACAAAATATATGAAAAGCAGACTTACCTGGAAAAAGTTGAGCTGAATGTGTCGAAGGCTCCTAGATGCGATGTGGGATGTCAGAGCTCCAAGATTGACATGGGGAATGAGATTTGTAGTGTCGAATAAAGAAGTTTGATAAGGATGAGGCTTATGATGCGTATGCCACAAATTTAGGAAAAAGTGACACTTGGAGGGAAGTTTCTAAAATGATATTTACATGTAACCTCCAGCTGCTAAAAATATATCCCTAAAATCTATGGATGCTTTTTTCTTTTTTGAGAAAAGGTAGCCCTTACATGTAAATCAGGATTCCTCAGTACCAGGGGGAAATAGTCAACCTGAAATAAAATGCAATAGGCTGCAAGCCTGGGGATGAGATTTACGTAGTTTCTAGGTTGAGAAAGACTTGTTGTCCCTCTTGTCTTGTGAAATTTCTGGCTGAAGCCCTCGCTTTTGGTCAGAATTGCGCAATTTATGAGCTGAAGCCCAATCCTGGGCTAGATTGCGCAATTTTGAAAGGGAAGGCTATCTAGTTGGATTGCACATTTCTAGAGCCTAACAGGAACCCCAGCTGGATTGTGCAATTTTCTAGATCAACACCTCAGCGAGAAAATTGGCTAAGTCTATAATTATTGCCCGTGGGTGGGAGGCAAACAAGTTGACCAACAAAAGTTAGTAAGCCACTGAAACTCAACTGAAGCCTATGTACTGGATAGTGCAAGACATGCTACTAAGGATGGTTGGTGTGGAGGCTCCAAAACGAGGCTAAGGAAAAATTTTGGAGGGTGGTTGTATCCGCTACAACACCAATGTAAAATTGACTCTAACAATGTGCCCTAAGTCCACCAACTTGTAGGCTACTACTATCTCGCACCTATATTAAGGTTGTTATTTTACTTACCATTCATGTTATCTGTTGTAGTGGCTACAAACACCCTCCAAAATTTTTCCTTAGCTTCGTTTTGGAGCCTCCCTTCCAAACATCACAACACCATGCCTTGCTTCATCAATTACACAAGCTTTAGTGTTTTTCTTGCACAAAGGCAGCTTTTCGATCACATCTCGATGCATTTCCCTCATAGGCTGATCACTCGGACATGGTCTGGCTATAGGCTGAGCAGCTCCCCCAAGAAATTGCGCAATTCTGGAGGGAAATGGACCTTCCCTCCAGAAATTTCACAATCCTGAATACAGCCTGCTGGGCTCCAGAATTTCGTAATTCTGGCAATCAACACTCACTGTGAAAATCGTGTAATTTTCCCTAGCAGGGCTACTCAGCCTAGAATTTCCACAAATCTGGGTAGCGATCAACTTCTCTGCCGATAAATTGCACAAATTTTCTGGGCAGCCAGCCCAGTTCCTAGCCAGAAATGTGCATTTTCTCCTAGTAGTCGAACAACCTCTTGCATGTGTAGCTGAGTTAACTGGTTCCCTCTTGGAATGAGCAAAACAAACTTGCATGCATGGGCTACTTCTCCCAAGGCAGCATGCAAAGGCATCCCTTGTTTCAGGAATCTATTTTTGATAGATGGAGGTTACATGCAAGGATCATTTCAGAAACCTCCCACCAAGTGTCGCTTTCCCTAGATTTTTGGTATGCACATGACAACCTCGATGTTATCAAAACTCATCAACCGAATGTTGTAGAGCTCATTCCTCACATCAACCTTGCATCTGTGACATCCCATATCACTTCTAGGAGTTGTCGACACATTCTGCTCAGCTATTTTTGGGTAAGCCCGCCTTCCATGCCTTGTGCTGCATTTCTATTTCTTTTTATGTATTTGCTTGTGTGAACATTGTTTTCTTGATTTCTTTGAACACTTCCTATTGTTTACATGTATACTATCTTGTCCTAACACTATTCAGTTTTTGTTTCTATCTCACTACCATCGTATGCATGAAACTGTTTTGCATGAATGGTCACCAATTTGGTGACTCACGTCACCTACATGCATGTTGATATCTTTACTGAATCTTTCATTCAATGTTTGAATGCATGGTCAATCACTTCTTCTTTCACTTAGTGTTTCCATGCATGCACTGTCATATTTGCTTTCAGTTGCCCATTGGCAAGTCTGGCCAACCTTGGCCAAGACTCTGCCTTCACTGAGACAGCATTACGCAATCCAGGGAAAGAAGGCTCTATATTCCTCTCCAAAAATGTGCATTTCTTCCTAGGTACTGTCCTCCAAGACTGTTTTGCACATTTTTTAGGGATAGTGACTGCTAGCCCAGAAAATTACGCAATGCAGTCACTGTGCCTACAACCATTTCTAGCTGAGATTGCGCATTGCATAATTCCAGTGGTCAGTAGCTAGACTGGACTGGGCATTGCACAGTTCCAACAGTCATTAAGTCTCCCAGTAGCCCACACTATGCCTTGCGCAGTCTTGGCAGTCAGTTCTCAAGTTCATTTTGGTTTTCAACTAGAATATATCATTCCATGAGTGTTTCCATGTCTCTTGCTATTATAGGTGTTCATCTGCCTCTCAATAGTAAAGGTACAATGGTTTCAAGAGAGCAGAGTCGAAGACACTGTTCAAAACACACTTGGGGATGCAGCCAATCAAGTGTCTATGTACTTGCCTACCCACAAAAACATCAAGTTGTTCATAGATGAGGACATTAAGATATGATGGCAACAACATCAAAATGAGCAACATCATGAACAGAAGCTGAAGCCAGCATAAGGAATGCAATGAATGCAGGAGGAAGGTTGTTGACAAAACAGAGGTGGAACAAAGTTGTGAGATCAAGTATATCCATTGATAATGAAAGTAACTTTGGAGACTCGGGCTATGACGTGATGGTATGACATGAAGATTGCATGAAGACATAGAATTGAATAAGGAAGGAGTTACATGTGATGAAGTAACAACTCAAGGAAGAACATGATGCTACACAAGCAGATGAATGAGTTGCAGCAGGAATAGGAACAACAGTAGGTGCAACATGTACTCACGGATGAAACTGTGCCTGTACAAGTTAAAGATCCATCCCAACAGCTGGCACGGAGCAGACATGGTGAGAAGTGTTGTTGATCGCATGCAAGGGATTCAACAACATGCATGTCATTGTATGCATGCATGTGATCCAACCCATTTAGCAAACTCACCAAGGCGAAGACAAGAAGCAAGTCCAATTGGAGTTGAACATGTACTTCAGCAAGTTGACGTGCATGACCACCATCACACACTTGAAGCCAGCATGGACACTATGCATAAGTCTGTTTCCGGTTCAGCCACACCCAAGAAGACCATGCACATGTTAGCATACGAGTTGGATGAAGGAGCTGAACCAACGCACTAGATGCAACGAAGGAAAGAGTTCGCTTCAACAACATGTCACCATGGGGTCCATGAAAAACTTCACGGACGACCAAGCTTGGCATTAGCTCACCACCTTCACCATCACAAGAATGTCAAAGAGTTGGTCTCACCTCAACAGACCGAGCGTTAGTTATGTCTTGCATGGCTTTCTCAAGCCAGTTTATCTCACATGAGCATATGTGCATTGTAATGTAACATCATGTCATGTGGAAGTTCAAGTGTCAATAGTTGGATGTAACAACCGTATAGTAGATGAAGAGTCATGAGGGTAGATGAACTGTTACAAAGGGGAATTTCAATGGTCACCCCACCCTTTACTATAAATAGAACCTCATAAGTCATTGTAAAGTATTTTTGTCATCCAAGCTTCTGATAAGACTATCTTGGAGAGAGCTTGGACAATAATTTTATTGTGCCTTAGCTTCTCCACTGCACGGAGCTAGTACATCTCTTTGGAGGAGCAAGTGGATATGGCTGTAACGTTCCACTGTTGGGGCTAGCGGGTGTACATGGATGTATTATATGACTGTAAATTAAACTTCTTTATATAATAAGAGCCAACACGTTTCATTCATATGTTATATTATATTCCAACTGTCTTGTTTACTCTAAATGGCCTATGTATTTTCTTTCTTACACACGCATGTATGCACTGTTCTGTATGAGCATGTATGAATCTTTCTTAAATGTGTTGATTGGTTTAACCATCACGTTGGATTGCTAGCTGACTTGCTTTCCATCTTGTGATGCATCTTCGCTCATGTGTTCCCTTTTCATCTAAGTGCTATTACAGGTTACCAAGGGTCGCACTCATCTCAACCCACATGTTTTAGAACCTCTCATGCACCTTCCTTGACTCATCGCAATGGTCACCCCTTGCTAACAACAGAGTTATCTTACTTTCCTTCGTATGAAATTGTGGTGAAGGCATTACTATATGACCCACTACTGGGACTCCTACATCAAACAATCTGAGGTCTAATTGGGACTTCTTACCGGGGAGATCCCCTTGACATGTTGGCGGGTCCAGCACCATCAACATTATCTTATATAGAGACAATGATTTGTTGGGCTCTTCATTTCATGGGGGTGGATGACTCTGAAGAATGCAACAACTTTTCTTGGAAAGATTTACTAGACATTAATTCCACTTCTGTCCCTTCGATCTATGTTGATACGATTAGAGATAAATGTTTTTTCATTGCATTCGGCCAGTGAGTCACTTTGGTGCTTACTATTACAGAGAAATTGATAAACTAACTAAACAATGGACTGCTTATCTTAGTTATTTTATTAAGCCTCGAATTTGGATTTCCTTTAATATTCATCCCCTCAAACTTTGGGTTTAGCTCAAGGTAATCAGCTACAAGAAAGATTGCAATGTGGATGGCTTACAATTGGGTGGAGAGTTGAAGTCCTTCCTTCATTTTTCTGTCATAATTAAACACATGGATAATTGTACATTTCTTATGTGTATTTATTTATGGAGTGCGATTAATCTTGTTACATTATGAATTTTGTAACATCTTGCGTGTTTGTAAATGTAAATGAATGTCTGAGTTTTGACTCTCACTATTCCTCATGATTAGAATGGTGTCATGTATGCACATGAATTTTGAAGTGTGCCTAGAATATGCTATTCATTATTATGTGTGCGATAAATGCACAATTATGTGTTCATATTTAGTAAGTGGATTTCCAAATGTATGGGTATACTTATTTTAACCAATCCCTATGCTAGTTATTTTGTCAAAACTGAGAATTTAGGTATTAGGAATTGGGTCATGAGTCTCCTTGAAACTACATGAGGGTGGGGATGAAATAGTTGTAGTTTTGCTTTATGAACCTAGCATAAGTTTATTTTTAGTCCATATACGCTATGTTTTTTAAGCGAAGAGGAAGTGGGAGAACATGAATTTGTTGACATGCTAGGATGTCCAACACCTAGTGGGCACTGGTGAAACCACACCCTAGTGGAACCATGTTGTGTGTATAGACACCAACCATAATCCATCGACCCCAATGATCAAATCTGAGGTAAGGGAAGGGTCTATACACTTGGCCAAATATTGTTTTATTTTGGGTGAGAATCCTAAAGGCCAAGAGTGTGGTCTAGCCATAACTAGGAGTGCTGGGAACATTTTCAACTACCCATCGCTAAGATATTTGTACCCTACAACACCCTGAGAGTTTAGAAATTAATATAAATATTCTACTACTAATGTATTCGAACTGAAAACAAGAGATTAAAAATTTCCTCTACTATTCTTTGAAATGGAAACCACAATTTAGAAACACATGCAATGACATGAAACCATCAAAACAACACAACAACACAATTATTTTGATTAGGTGCTCAAAAACAAAAATTGTCAAAATGGTGTGGAACCTAAACGATCGTGTAGTGCTCGTCGTCTTGAATCATGCACAAGTTATTTCACATGAAACAGACTCCGTATTCTCCTAGAAACACGATCTGTTCACTTTGTCAAACACGTAAAAAAATCGTAGGTGGCTTATAGGGATGTTTACTGGGCATCCGTACTACCTAGATGGCAAGGGGAATATTCTTGGAATATTCTTAGAATATTTTGTTTATATGGCATCATTTTTTTGGTCATGAGTTTTTTCTGGCCAATTAGGAGGTGACACATGGCTAACCCTGAGGCTGTCATGTGTCCTCCTAGTGGCATATTTAAATTTGTATGGCTGACAGGGCAGAGGTTGGGCTCGAACCCGTGACCTCCCATTCAACAATGCAACAAATTACCAATGTGCCCGCACTGTGTTACTTAAGACGTAAGGGTGACGGGTTATTAATAAAGTTTAATGTGGTAAGGTATTGGGGGTGGGTAGACTTAACCACCCCCCATGTGAACACCATAACCACTGACAATGAAGAACGCTAACAATCACCGCCAATGGATTTCCATGTGAACACTCCTGCATTAAAAAGCTAACATATTATGTAAATGTCGGGGGGAGGGGACTAGTGCATGGACCCCCATATGACCAATGTTTTGGTTTTTAGGCCTTGATAGCTAAATTAACAGTCCTACAAATCTACCCAAAATTTAGGGAATTTGTTGCTCTGTTAGCGAAAATGGGGTGAATTTGTAGGATGGTGCCGTATTTTGTGGAAAATGTAGAGCGAATAGTGGGAAAACTACGAGAGGTCATAAATTCTCCAGTTTTCGACCAAATTGGATGTAGAAAGAGACTGGGTAGCCATTTTTGGATGTTTTGGACTCATTAGAGCAGAGTCCAGGAACATTTGAGCATTGTAAACACATCCTTTTACACTTTTGAGCATAATAGAGAGGCCCAAGCCATTGGAAGTTGGACCAAAGAGAGGTAGCCGAAGAGGAGTGAACTCCTTCACCATGTTCCTGTTGTGATGTGTTTTTAATGATGTTATGTAAATTTTTAAGTTGTTTTTAAGTCTCTTATTTATGTTAAAATTCCTCATAAAATTAACATAAAAACTCATTTTACACTTGAAAAACTCATGAATCCTTAAGCACAATGAAAGCATTTTGTTTCTAATCTAAGGAGGATCTTAGCACAAAAATCTAACATTATTAATTAGATCATTTTGGTATTAGAGCACTCGGTTTGCTTTGTGAAAGAAGCATCTAACTATTTACAAGTTTGTGTAATGCTTACAAGGTTAAAACTCAAAAGAGGAGAAGGGAAGCTAGTTGGAAGACCTGAAGTTGGGTCAAGGGGAAGGAGCGCAAGGTTGCCAAAATCTCCAATACCAATTCATCCTCAAGTTGCAGTTGACACTCAAGAGAGCATGTCTCATGAAGGAGAACCTACAAACATGACAGAAGATGAGAAGGTCTTCAGGAAGGCTTTATTTGATATGACGAAGATGGTGAACGTCCTCTATGAGGAGAGGAATACCAGGCTGCAAGGTGAAATTTCCAAACCTCCCAAAGGAGAAGGTTCTTCAGGAGGAGGTAATGGAGAAGGAGGTAATGGAAATGGCGATAAACCTCCATCCTCTCCAAAATATTCTTCATCTTCTTCTTCACATGCATCTTCACCCTCTTCCACTAACACAACCCTTACTCATATGCATCATCATACTTAAAAAAGAACTGGTAAATCACCTTTTTTAAAACTTGATGTTAAATTTGAGGTGCCGATGTATAATGGTGAAGTGAATGTAGAGAAGCTTGATAATTGGATTTTTTATTTGGAGGTCTATTGTAGAATTCAAATCCTATAAGAGGATGACATAAAGGTTCAGTTAGCTTGCTCGAGAATGGAGGGTGCATCACTAGTATGGTGGGAATAAAAAACACAAGAGGAAATAAAAAAACATGGTAAGATATTAATTTATTGGATTATTTCATTGTTGAAATCAAAATAAAATTCTACCCTCTAGCTTATATGCAGAAATCCATCATGAATTTGTAGATCTTTAGACAACTTAAAGGTGAAAATGTGCAAGATTACACCCAAGAATTCAGAAAAAGGTCTTTAATGTTAGGTGTAGATTTGGACTCACAAGACACGTTGTCGAAGTAAATAGGGGGTTTACACAGTTTCATTAGTCATACTATCTTAATGTTTAATCCAAATAATTGAGGCAAGAGGCAAAAACACTCCAGAATAAGGTAGTAAAATGTTATTTAAGAGTAAAGGAAAAGAAAATGGTTTCAAAGGGAAGGGAAAGAAAAATGCATCTATCAAAAAAGGAGAGAAGTTAACATGAAAACATTGTTCTAAAGAGGGTCATGATGAAGCTCATCGTTGGAAGCTTCATCTCGAAATGAAACCAAAAAAATTCAATAAGGGAAAACAAAAGACAACTGCAACCACTCAATAGGATTTGGGATTTGATTCGGATGATGAAACTAAAATCACATCCATGGGTATAAAAGGAAAAGAATCCATTTCTATCACTATTTCTTCAAATTCACAAAATGAAACACTGAATGAAAAGAGGAGGATACAACCTTTTCACATAAGGGTGATCTTCAAACATAACAAGATTGATACACTTTTTGATAGTGGCTCTCAAGGCAATCTTATCTCCAAAAACATTGTCAAAAGTTTAAACTTGGAAACCATTCCACATCATAAACCATATCCACTTGGATGGGTGTGTGACAATGCAAAATTTCAGGTTACTAGAAAATGTAAACTGAAATTTTCCATTACTGCAAATTTCATAGATGAAGTGGAGCTTGATGTTGTGTTATTAGACATATGTGGCAAAATTTTGGGCAGCCCGTACCTTTATGAGAGAAAAGCTATCTTCCATAGACATGAAAACTAATATCATTTGTTAAAAGATGGAGTAGAATATATTGTGAGAGATGATAGCAAGAAACTAAATCTTTCACGTGTTAATATGGGGTAGATGAAAAGTCTAGTGAATTCAAGAAATAATTTTGTGCTTCTAATGATCAAACCTAAGAATGATGTTGATAATGAATCTTTTAAAGGTTGTGATTCAAAATTGAAATATGAATTGGTTGATGTAGTTAATAAATATGATGAGATGTTTCAGGAACCAAAGGGATTACTTCCCAAGAGAGGAATCCAACATGAGATATAGTTTCAACAAGATTGTCCTCTTCCTAGCATTGCCATGTATAGGATATCAGTGATGGCAAATGCAGAAATTAAGAAGCAAATTCAAGAGTTTTTGGATAAAGGGATCATCAGGTCATCTTCCTCGCCATGTGGTTCACCTATTTTCTTGGTGCCAAAGAAGGATGGAACATGGCACATGTGTGTGGAATTTCGTGCATTGAACAAAATTACGATAAATAATCGTTACCCACTGCCTAGAATAGCTTATTTACTTGATAAATTAAAATATTTAAAGTATTTTACTAAGTTTGACTTAAGGAGTGGCTACCTCAAATTATAATATCTAAAGGAGACATTTGGAAGACAACATTCAAAATAAAACAAGGTTTGTTTTAATGGCTAGTTATTTCCTTTGGTTTATGTAATGCTCTTGCTATATTCATGCATGTGATGAGTGATGTGTTGAGGCCATTTCTTGATGAGTTTGTTATAGTCTACTTAGATGACATCTTAATTTTCATCAAATCTTGTGATGAAAATGTCATTCATGTAAGAAAAGTACTTGATGTCGTGAAAAGTTAACAGTTGTATCTTAAGATATCAAAGTGTGAGTTTGGAAAAAATTCTTTAGTTTACTTGGGCCATATTGTTGGAGGAAGTGAGTTGAAAATAACCCTCCAAGGTTGATATCATTTTGAATTGGACAAGGCCCAACACAGTTACTGAGGTAAGGAGTTTTTTGGGAGCAACCCAATATTGGAGGAAATTCATTGCTAAGTTTTCTCTTTTAGAAACTCCTTTGCATGCATTGACAAGTGTGAAAAAGGTTTTTGAATGGGGAGGAAAACAACAAAATGCCTTTCATGCATTGAACGAAAATATCAGTTCAACTCCAATACTTTCACTTCCAAACTTGAGACAGTCATTTGAGATTCAGATTGATGCTAGCGACTATGCAATGGGTGAAGTCCTCATGCAACATGGTAAACCTGTCTGTCTTCATTCAGAAACTTTTAATGGTGCAATGATTAACTATCCTACATATGACAAGGAATTATATGCATTGGTGCAAAGTATGAAAAAGTGGAAACACTACTTGATGGGTAAGGAAAAAATCATTCACACTTATCATCAACCATTGCAATACTTGCAATCTCAATCAAAGTTGTAGCAATCAAGGCACTTCCAATGGATGGGTTTTCTTCAACAATTCCACTTGGTAATCAGGTATGAGAAAGGTATCTATAATGAAGTTGTTGATATGCTTTCTAGGCCTATTGTTAGTGTATCTACTTTACTCAAGCATAATTTTGTTTTGCATGAAAGTTACATTGAGAAATATGCATTAGACAATGAATTTCAAGATGTTTATGCAAGCTTGAGTCAAGGTAACAAAGTAGAGGAATTGAATTATCATTTGCATGATAACTTGTTGTACCATCTTGGAAAGCTTTGTATTCCACAGGTAGAAAGAGTTAACATCATAAGAGAGGCACATACTTCTCTTATTGCTGGTCATTTTGGTGTAAGTAAGACGGTGGCACATCTACTGAGGTATTGTTATTTGCCTCATATGCTTGAATGTGTATCACGTGTTATTAAAGGATGTTCATTATGTGCAATCAATAAGCCTAGAAATAGAAAGTTAGTATTGTACACACCACTTTCGGTTCCTTCACGACTGTGGGAGACTATTTCTATGGATTTTGTAGGAGATCTTCCATTGCCAAAAAGAGGTCATGATTATTTGTATGTAGTTGCGGATAAGTTCAGTAAAATGTGTATTTTGATGCCATGTAAAAAAAAAGTTACAGCTGAATAAATTGCTTACTGATTCTTTCAGAATCTATGTGTGCATTTTGGATTGCTCCATTGTTAGTGATAGAGATTCTCACTTTTTTGGGAATTTTTGGTCAAGATTGTGGGGATTCATGAACACAAAATTGAAAAAGAGTACAACTTTTAATCCACAAAAAGATGGTCAAAGAGAGGTGGTGAATAGAAAAATGATACATATTCTTTGTGGGTATTGGAGCAAGCATCCTAAGTTGTGGGATGAACAATTACAGTATATTCAACATGCTTACAACTGGGCCAAGCATTCTTCAACTCAAACATTGACATTTGAGTCATGTCTGGGATACTTGTTAAATCTCCTTTGGATTTCATTTTTGGCAAAGATGTTTCTATTAATGGTCATAGAGATAGAAAAATCAATAAATTTCATTGAACAAATCCAATTGGTACACCAAAAAGTTCAAGAAAATCTTGAAAAGAGAGAATACAAGTACAAAGCAAGCCATGACAAACATCGTGTAGATCACAAGTTCCAAGTCGGTGATAAAGTTTGGCTTCACATTATCAAAGAGAGGCTCCAAGAAGAAGGTAAAAAACTAAAACCAATTAGATACTGTCCATTAAGAATTTTGGAAAAGATTGGTAACAATGCCTTTAGGTTGGATTTGCCCTCATATATGCAAATTTATGTTGTTGCTAATGTTGAGAATTTAAGGATGTATGAGACTCCTTTGATTGACGATCAAGGAGAGAATGCTCAAATTCCATCTATTGAAGACTTTTCTCTAGAATTCCTTGATGAGCTTCAGCAAGACACTATACTTGACAGAAGAACGAGGACATCGAAAAGGGGAAGTGACGATTATCTTCAAGTGAGGCTTAAGGGTTCAAATCCTTCAAAATCCAAATGGATAGAGATTGGAAAGGTGAGGGAACTATACCCTCATCTACTGGACAATTGAAAGTGATCTTTTGGGGTCCAAAAGGCTTCTAATAGGGAGGAATGATCAAGTGCTCAAAATTATGCTCAAAAATCAAAGTCATCAGAATGGTGTGGAACCTAAACAACCTCATAGTGCTCATCATCCAAAATCTGACACAATTTGTTTCGCGCGAAATAGACACTATATGCTCCTAGAAATGTGATTTGTTCACTTTGTCAAACAGGGAAAAATATTTGCAGGTGGCTGACACGGATGTTCACTGGGCATCCGTACCGCTTAGGTGGAAAGGGAAATATTCTCAAAATATTATATTTCGGTGGCATCGTTCTTTTGGTCATGAGTTTTTGTTCTTGCCAATGAGGAGGTGACACATTGCTAAACCTGAGGCTGCCACGTGTCCTCCTAACGCCATATTAAAATTTGTATGGCGAACAAGGCAGAGGCTGGGCTCGAACCCATGACATCCCATTCACCAATGCAATGACATACCAATGCACCCACACCATGTTACTTAACAGGTAAGTGTGACAGGTTATTCATAAATTTTAATGAGACAAGGTATTGTGGGGTAGGCAGACTTAACTGCTACCCATTTGAACACCATAACCTTCGACAATCAAGACCGCTAACAGTCACCACCAACAGCTTCCCATGTGAACACTCGTGCATTAAATTGCTATCATATTGTCTAATTGCTAGGGGGAGGGGGCCAACGTCGGGGGCTAGCCCTTGGGCACATGGCCCCCCATATGACCAATCTTTTGGTTTTTAGGCCTCGGCAGTTAAATTAACGATCCTACAAATCCACCCGAAATCTAGGGAATTTGTCACTCTGTTAGAAGAAAATGGGCTGAATTTGTAGGATGATGCTGGATTTTTCGCAAAATGTAGAGCGAATAGTGGGAAAACTATGAGAGGTCATAATTACTCCAAGTTTCGACCAAATTAGATGCAAAAAGAGTCTAGGTAGCCATTTTTGGACATTCTGGACTCATCAGAGTAGGTTTCATAAGCATTTGAGCATTGTAAACACTTCTTTTTACACTTTTGAGCATAATAGAGAGGCCTAAGCCATTAGAAGCTGGACCAAGGAGACGTAGCCCAAGAGGGGTGAACTCCTTCATGGTGTTCTTGTTGTGATGTGCTTTTGATGATGTTTTGTATATTTTTATGTTGTTGTTCAATCTCTTATTTACATTAAAATTGCTCATAAAATTAAAATAAAAACTCATTTTACACTTGCAAAACTCATGAATCCTTAAGAAAAATGAAGGCATTTTGTTTATAATCTGAGGATGATCCTAGCACAATAGTCTAATATTCTTAATCAGATCATATTTATAGGGAAACCCAATAGGTAAAAATCCTTCCACTGCTTTTTATTAATCATATGAGAATGAGAAACTATTATAATGTCTTGCTTCAATCCTGAAGCACACCTTCCACTGTAAACTTGTTCTCCTACTGATTTTCCTTCTCTGGCCAACACTTAGTCAATTGAAGATCCCACATTTCTCTTATTTCCTTGCACAATTCTTGAGGAAATTATCTCCTAAATAATAGGGGAATTCACTATTTCATTTTGCAAATCCCAAGTAATTGATTATCTGCCTCAATTCCCAACATGTACACTCAACTAGTATACAATTAATAATTACAATGTGCCTTTTCCTCCACTTCAATCTGGAAAATCAAGTTCCATGCATGTATGATTTATTTTTAGTTGATTGACTAGTTTAACTTAGAGATCATTGAGTTAACAACAATTCTACTACTCAACTGTCCTTCAGCTAACTTGACTTGTTACTTAAGCTCAGGTAACTGAGTCAAACTGACAATAATTGAATTAGATTGCTAAAAATTAGCAACACTCTACTTCTAGCCTATAACTCAAATTTACCAAGTAAACAAGTAGACAAGGCCATGTCACACAAGTTAATTGCCATCCAAGTCATCTTGTTGATTTTGAAAATCAAATTACTAAATTTGACTAAGGAACAAGTCAAATTTAGCCTTTCATGCTACATTTTCTAACACTCCCTCTTAGCAAGAAAGAAATTTTTCACCACACATATCCTACACCTGTGGAATTTGAATTTTCCTCTTGACAATGCCTTTTTCAATATATACACATCCTTCTTCTCAGTTGGAATGTAATGTAGCATCATAATTCTCCTCTACACACAACTGCACAAGTGATGGTACCTGATATCAATGTGCTTGGACCTGTGATTAAATAATGAATTCTCAGAGAGCTTGATACAACTCTAATTATCACAATAAATCATTGTTGAATCCATCTGCTAACTGAAAAGACCCACAAGTATTTTCCTCATCCATATGGCCTCACATGCTTCTTGACTTGTTGATTTGAGTTCCATATACCTTAGTTTCCTACTATATCAGGAAATAGTTGTATACCCAATAATGAATATAGTACTTGAATTACTTTTCTGGTTTGATGGACTCCCTGCCTAATCTACACCAGTGAAGCCTTGGAGTTTCATTCCCTTTTTACTCCTGTACCATACCGCATACTTGGTTTCTCCTTTGAGGTACCTCAACACATGCTTTGTTTCCTCCCAATAAAGCTTTGGTAAGGTTCACCATGGCTTGAATCAATTGATTAGCTCCAAAAAGTATGTCGGGCCTCGTGTTCACCAGAAACATCAAGAATCCCATAAGATGTCTATATATGGTAGCATCTACTGCCTCTCTCGAAGAAGCACTCTCCTTCCTCCATTTTGTAGCTATAGGTGTGTCCATAGGCTTCCAATTCTCCATGTAAAATATATGAAGTATTCATAGGCGTGCTTCCCCTGACTCACAAACATCTCACCATCGCCATGCCATACTTCGAGCCCAAGGAAGTAATGTATCAATCCCATGTTCTTCATCTCAAATTCTCTTGCAAGGTCCTCCTTGCAAGACCAAATCCATTGCTCATCTCCTTTAAGTATCAAGTCATCAACATACAATACCAAGATAAGCAACTTGCCATATACCACAATGTGATAGAGGTTGGCATCTCTTCAATTTTGGTGAATCCCAATTCACTGAGATATGTATAATTCTGAGTTTACCATGCTCAGGGTGCTTGTTTCAAACCATACATGGCTCTTTTGAGTCTACACACATCTCCCCATCATATGTCTCGAATCCCTCTAGCTGCTCTATGTAAATTTCTTCTCCGACAACACCATCAAGAAAGGTGCTCTTCACATCCATCTGGTGGATCTTCCACCCTATCTATGTAGCTAATGCTAGAATGGTTATGATTGAGGAATATCTTTCCACTGGTGCAAATGTTTCCTCATAGTCCACTCCCTCTACCTTAGAGAAGCCTTTGGCCACAAATATAGCCTTGTACTTCTCTATTCTCCCATCAACTGCATGCTTCACTTTGTAGATCCATCTGGAATCAAAATTTCCCATTTTAGCAGGAATTTGGTATTCTCAACATATTGTTTTGAGGAGGTTATCCTGGAAGTTTGAATTCAAATATAGTTAGGATATCTTGCTAATTCTATCAAAAAAATTATTTAAGAAGGGGTTAAGGCTCAATGAGACTATGGAATAGGAAGAAGGTTTCTTAGTTGAAAAGAGAACTTGAAAATCACTCTCAATGCTTTATATCTATGGAAACACTATAATTTTGGAGTTTCATAAGTTATTATTCTAAAATGTGGTGTCTTCAATATACAACTGTAGAGGTGAGTAGACTTATTCAAAAGGATTGGAAATAGTATATGAAAAGCACTTATTTGCTATGAAACCAATAAACTACATTAAGGGATATGAGTTACCTCTCAGATAGCAGGAAGGCTTAGCTAGAATCAGATTATTCAGGCTAGAATCAGAGTATTCAGGATAAGGATAATAGATGTCAAAAACAATGTCAAAGCATATTGAAATCATAACATCTTTGAAGTCCCAAGTTTTAGGCTGGTTGGTAGTCAATCAGTCCATTGTTGTCAATGTAATTCATAAAATATTAAAATATTTTTAATGAGTGGTTTGTTTACATTTCAAACAAATAAATAGTGAAACATTTCTTTCATAGTTGTAGAGTTTGTTGAGTGTTGTAAGCGTGGACAACTTTAGAATAAGAAAAATTCATGTTTGGTCAACTCAGCTATAATGCTACAATTTCAAGGGCTTTCTTACATTCCAAACAGTGGAAACAATGAAACATGTATTTTACAGTTGTAAAGTTGTTGAGTGTTGTAGGTATGGACCACTTTAGAATAAGCAATCTTCATGGTTGGTCAGATTAGCTAAAACGAGGAAATTTTAGGAGATTTATGGATTGTCAAATTGTAACAACCTTAGTGAAAATTTCATGTAATAAAATTTAATAAAGGCAAAATAATAACATGGTTAAAGGAAACTTATGCCAAGTTGAATGCTCGACAAAGATATCTTAGTGGGCATCACTGGATGTGTGTTTTGGCTAAGGGAAATTGGCAAAGTGTTATAGCTCCAAATCTCACTCTTATGGTTTGTGATGCTACACTCATGGCCTAGGGCAACCCCTCCTTCCAGACCTGGTCCTAAAATTTAAAAAATAGTGTTTTATCCCTTATACGCGACATTGCCCTGAGTTAAATGCGTGTACACGCGGGTCTGTGTATACCCAACCCGCGTGTATGTATTAAAACACTTAAAAAAATAAATAATTCCTTATTTTCGGGCGGAGATCGTGGGTTTTACCTGCTGATCACCTGTTAGTGCCCGTGGCCCAACTGTTACCAACCAACTCCTAACTAAAAAACTACTTTGGAGATGGTATAAAAAGACATCAAAGGGAAGGCCTAAGGGAGAGAAAAGAGAGCAAGATTATTATGCTGAGATTTTCCCCTTAGACTAGGTCTGAAGTCCTTGGTGCTTTCTGCACTTCCCCCATTTGCATAGGAAACCCTTGTTTCCATGTGTATTGGTGATCATTCATCCTTTATATCACCATTGAGTAAGACTTGGAAGGAGCTCTTGTTGGAGGCTTGAGGCTGGAACGAATCCGGGAGGAAGCTTTGCTTGGAGCCTGCTGAAGGTGTTTCAGGTGAAATCTTTCCGTTATATGTACTTTACTTGCCTTTATATAAAGAAACACGTCTTGGTTCCTGAAACAATCTTTCTTTGTGCTTATGAGATTCTTGTTTTGAATTCTTATGCAAGTAGTTACTTAAAGATTTTTATAACTAACTTTATAGCATGAAGATGGTTTATGTATAAGTATTTGTCCATGTACTGTTGTGTTCTTTGATTTGTTTGTTTCACAGGTCAAAGGAGAAGAAGGGAACTCCAAGAAGGGTTTGGACCCTAAAGGCCTTCTCGAATGTAGGACCTTAGGTACGTACCCTCAACATTAGAATTTGCTTACAGTAAAGATAATGGCTGTGTGTGTGTTTCTTTGAATAAGCAATTTTCAGTCTGGTAGAGTCTTAACCCAAAGGACCCTAGGGGTACTTTCCCCTCAACCAGAATTGGCGACTCCACTGGGGAACAACACTCTTGTTGTTCCTAGTTTGGGTAGTCTTCAAGCCAATCAAGGCTCAGCCCCTCTGTTTGCTGGCTTTGACTGTCTGATCTGTTCTTGAACTCTAAGCTTTTCCAGTTTTTTCAGTCTGTATTTTTTATTTTTCTTGAAAATCTTCAGATACGCTGTTTTTATGGATTACAGAAGCGTATATACGCAAGTTGAACTAAGTGAACCCGCGTATACGCAGGTCTCCTCAGTTACAGTCGCGTGTACACGCATTCTGCACATCACTGCAGGCGCGTATATTATATAATTTTCAAGATTTATAAATTTTCTTTTTGCTGAATGTTTGTCTGGTGGTTTGGGTCAGTTTGAAGCAGTCATTTTCCAGTAACAGTCCTCTGTTTAACAGGGGGCATCTTGTTCTGAACTCTCTCTAGTTATAAGGAGTATTAGTCTTGTTTTCGTTGATTGCAAGCGTCATTATTTTTTGACACACAAGATTTCTGGTTAAGAATCTTGACTGCTCTGTTTTGGCAGAGTAGGAAGATTGGATTCAATCTTTGTGTTCATTTTGTTTTGATGACCCTTTTGTTTGCTTAACGAAACCATTTTTGTGACCATTTGCTCCTTCGTTTCGGGAAAGTTGTTTGTTACCATTTTCTTGAAACTTGTCTTTTGATCTTTTGGACTTTCATTGCTGCTTTTGATTGTCAAGAGCGATTTCAAACACATTTATTTTTGTTGGGTTTTCATCATTTGAAAGGTGTCAATTCACAAAAGTGTTTGGTTGCCTATTCTTCAGTCATTGGTGTCAGTATTTTTGAGAGCATTCTTTGAAAAAGACTTCTTGACTGGATTGAAAGAAAATCTTTTGAAAGTTTTGAGTTTCGCTTTCTTAAACTTGCTTTTCATTTGATTTCCTTTTTTGCGAAGTGAAAGTGCTTTGTGTTTATCTTAGAACTTGTTTTTATTGTTTGGACGAAATGATTGGTAACACATCATCTTCTATCTAAGCATTTTAGTGGCAAGACAAATTTGATAAGGCAACAACTTTCCTTCTTTGTTTTTAGAGTAGTCTTTAAATCTTGCATCCACATATAGTTCTTGCATTAGGATAGACTTGCATCTCTTTTTAGGCATATATAGTTTTGTTAGTTTTTGTGAGTGTGGAGTCTGAAAAGAAAAGGAAAATTTGTTTATATTAGAAGTACCTCTGAACCTCATAGAAATTGCTCTTCATCGAAAACAAAAAGTGCATGTGCATGTAGCTAAGTTTTATTAATTTCTTTTGCGTCCATAAAAACACCACAAGTTTCATCTCCATTACCTTGTGACTTAAAGAACAGCCTAATAAAATCAAGCGCTAATTAAAATCCACTAGAACTTTTTGTTTTAGTCAGTTACACCAACAAGTTTAGGATTTTAGGGCCTTGGATTAGGCGAGTGGAGAGTTAACTCTCCAAGGCCACATAAAACATCAAACATAAGAGTCTGAATAACGAGAGAAAATCCAATAGCGTTAGGAAGACCAGGAAAGCTCCGGATCTGGGAGTTAAGCACGAGGGTTTGTGAAGACAGGGAAGAGAGATACCCCCTCTCCTACTTGTCCGAACTTACCTCACGACTGTTCCGCCTGGCATCTGCGACGAGTTGGTACCCATAGTTGCCTCTCCTAGGGATCTACACAGGTGGCTGCGGAGGGGAATCCCGTGGCACCTGAGGTTGACGTTGTATCACTCTCGACAGTACTACTGGAGGGCACCCTTGCGAAGCTTGGGGGCTTGCACCGGCGTAGGCTGTTGTTAGGAGGTCAGCGTAACTTCCTCTGATACCTTCGCTGATAGGACTGGGCCCTCATCATCCCAGACTATCTTCGGAAGGCCCCTTGATTCACTTTCTCATATTTTGGTGTCTGGTCCTAATCACCCGGAGCGGAAATACGTGGAAGTTGTTTGACTAGCTGTATCTTTAGGGACTTTATAGTGTGTGCTCTGTGCTCCTAGTTGGCCTAGCTTTCAATTTTTTGAGTCTTTAGTTAGATCATAACAAAAAATTCAAAGTGGCTGACCGATCTCCAAGACGGTCTCGAAGACTTCGTGGTCTCTCGCCACCAAGTTTAGAGCCTTCTCCTAGAAGGCGCAGAGGGAATACCACCGGCGGGCTTTGTCCTACCCCGGTTGACGCATCGGAGATTGATCCTCCTCTCAGGGACATTAGTGGCCAAGCAAGGCCTGGCACTTCTGAGCAAGAGAGGGACACTCCAGTCCTTTCTCGAGTTCACTTTCAAGCGGAGAATAACGTAGAGGTAGAAGAATTTTCAGAGTCATTAGTGGCTCCAAATTCTCCACTACCATCTAGTCATCCAGACGTATTGCAATACGTTGGGACTCCGTCACATAGACCATCAAGTCCAGGTTACGCTACGCGCTTACCATTCATGACCACTACTGGAAGCATGGCTTCTACGAGTGCTACGACTATGCAAACCCCAACATCGGTGCAAGGGGGAGGAACCATTTCCATCCCCTCCGCTTCCTTGTTCGGATCTTTTGCTAGCACATCTTTAGTTGGGTCTACCTCCATTCCGTCCACGAGTGGAAATGCCCAAACCAATGCTTTTGGTACTAGACTCTTCCCTTTTGGCACCCAATCACAGGGTATTCCATCGGTTTCGTTTAGTGCCGCTACGTCCATGATGGGCGGATCGGCTTCATTCCAGGGTTTTCCTTTCGGAAGTGGTCATATACCACATTCCAACCCGACGGTAGGATCCATGCCTTTTTCTTCTATAGGACAAAGCAGCAATCCTTTCCAAGGTTGGAATAACCCCGGGGTTAGTAGCACGGGAACTGGGAATTCGTTTAGCGGCCAACAAGGGAATAGGCCGTACTCCACGGTTAGCATGTTTCAAAGTATTCCTCCCCTTGCTTCGGCTTGGAACCCATATCAGGGGTTATCAACTCCTTACCATTCCTTAGGAGGAAACTTTGCGGGTTATGGGGGTTATACGATAGGAGTTGGTCAAACTCCGAATTTTGCTGGACCACAAGGCTTGCCTTTTGGTTCAGCCGGTTCTACTGGTCACTTCGGGCAGCCTGGTGCCTCCCAAATTCCAGGACAATCTTTTCAGAGCTTTGGGAGTTCTGCCCAGTCTGGGTGGAATCCCCTAGGTCCTCCTAGGCTTCCGTTTCTGGCAACGTTAAACTTGCCAGATCTCACTAAGTTAACAAATGACCCAATCAGGTATAATCCGGCCTGGCCTCCGGTCCCAACCAAACTCCCTTCGGACATTCCAAAATTCGAAGGGAAGAGTGGTGAGGACCCAGGCGACCACGTAACCACATTCCATCTGTGGTGCTCATCCAACTCCCTCATCGATGATTCGATTAGGTTGAGACTCTTTCAGCGCACCTTGACTGGTAATGCGGCCAAGTGGTATATAGAGTTGCCAGGGGGCAGCTTCACATCGTTCGCTGACTTGGCCAACATCTTCCTAAATCACTTTCAGTTGCCTGTCCGCTATGACGCCGGAACTGAACTTCTGGCCACCTTTCGTCAGGATAAGGCTACTCACATTTCCGATCACATTCAGGAATGGAGACGGAGAAAGAGGCTCATTAAAGCCGAAATTCCTCCGGAATACCGTCTCGAGTGGTTTTTGAAGTCTTTACAACCCGAGATCTCCAAGGATGTCTCCATGTCTGGGGTCTATTCTGAGGAGCAAGCCATTTTTAGGGCCCAGCAATTAGAATTGATCTACTCTCAGTCTGGGATCCTACAAAAGTACTTGCCAGATGCTCCTGGATCTAAGGTTGATTTAGCTAAGCCGAAGCCAGGTCCGCACACGGATGGTATCGTTGGGTCAGTAGACACAACTACAGTGAACTTGTTGAATCAATTGCAGCAGTTGTCTTTGCAAACTGCTTCTAACAACCAAGTCACATTGTCTAATCCTCCCGCTTCCCAAACTTCTTCAATTAATGTCGTCCAATCCGATAACCCCAAAGGAAATCAAAGTTCCAATGGGAAAAAGAAAGGACGTGGTAAGAAGAAGAACTCGGATGGGAAGCCCGATGCAAATAAATCCGGTAACAACGCTGGTGGTGGTAAAGGTGAGTCGAGAAAGAAAGTTAAGTTTCCTTGCAAATTATGCAGTGGAGACCATCTAACTCATCTCTGCCCTAGGATTGAAGACGCTCAGCGCTTGTTAGGACAGCAAGGGACTTCTAGTTCGCAAGCTGTGTTAACTAACCCGTTTCCCCAAGGGCAGCAACTTCTTGCTGGCGCGAGTTCGAACCCTGGGACCTCCTCAGGGGGCAACCAGGAAGGGGAAAAAGCATCAAATGTTTTTATGATGGGTTCAAATGTCCATGTGACTACTCGGTCACGTGATTATGGTGAAGCCGAAACATCTAAGGATAAAACTGTTCCAGGAGGTACTGACCTTCATATTGAGCGACCCCCTGTTGAGACTATACCTCGGATACCGAAAGGTTCCACCAAACGCGCGACGATTAACCCTAATGCTAGGGCCGCCCAGAATTACTCCATTGTGGAGGATCTGGCTCAAAGCCCGTGTGCTATGTCCGCTTTAGAGGTTCTCCAGTCATGTCCGGCTCAGAGAAGTGCTTTACTCTCCGCAATTGGAGCAGTTGATCCGGCTAACTCTTTAGTGCTCACTTTTGACATGTTAAATGTCAAAAAGCGACTCCCTCATCATATGGCTTTTCAGATAAAGTCTACATACCGGAAAATCAATATTTTTCGCACCGTGATAGATGAAGGAGCTTCCACATGTGTCATATCGATGTCATGTTGGAAGGCTATTGGTTCACCTTCGGTTGTTCCTTCACCAACCGTCTTGACTGCATTTGATGGTCATTCTCACAAGCCGCATGGGATTATCCCAGCCTTTCCTATATGTGTTGGAGGGAAGGTCGTTAATATCGAAGTTGAAGTCGTAGATGCTAACCTAGACTATAATCTCCTATTAGGAAGGAACTGGGTATACGAAATGGAAGCCGTCGTATCGACTCTGTTTCGTGTCATTTGCTTTCCTCATGAGGGGAAAATCGTTAAGGTTGATCAATTGGACTATTCCCCAATCGATCCTCAAGCAAGCTCCGACTCTACTGTTCCTTTGGTGGATAACCCTCGCCCGCCGACTGAGAATTTAGGAGTAGGGATGTATTCCTCATTGATGGGTACGTTTGATCTTCCCTCTCCTTTTGCAAAAATCAATGCTATTTCATCATCCAAGGAGTCTCCTCGAGAAGAGTTCTTCCGAACTCATTATTTTTCCGACCCTTGGACCTTGCCTTCACCTACGACCACATTAGTTGAAGGACAAGTAAATGGAATGGCGTTTCCTATATCTGCAGCTGAGCTTAGATATCAGTCTATCGTAGACTCTGCAGATAACCACTCCACTCCTTTTTCTGAAGAAGAGTTGGATGGTCATGTGGCCCCAGCCTGGAGCCTAGATTCTATCTCTACCTTGGATTGCTTGGATTCAATTTTACCTTCTGAAGAAGCAATCCTTGAAGCAATGATGGGTATAGATCAACCTTGGGAAGACTTACACCATCGTTCGTACTTTCTTCCTCCTTTGCAGGAAGTGGAATCTAGGTTTTCCGAGCTCTGTACTAGTGATGTTGATATGGTGTCGAACCCTTTGGCTCCAGCACACATTCGCGCCGAAGGTAATATGTCGGTAATTTCAAAAACGATACCCATCAACATCTCTAGGGACCCTAACATCCTTGAGAATATCTTCATCGGAATCGAGTTTTCCCCTGAAGAAATTCCAATCTACACCGACCTCTTTAAGGAATATCGTGACGTATTTGCTTGGTCTTATGAAGAAATGCCTGGCATTGATCCTTCTATAGTTCAACATGAGATCAAGACATATGAAAACGCGAAACCTGTTCGTCAAAGACTTCGTCCGGTTAACCCTAGGAAAGCAGCAGCTATCAAAGCTGAAGTCCAGAAGCTGCTAAAGGCGGGTTTTATATACCCTGTTCCTCTTACCGATTGGGTTTCTAATCCAGTCCCCGTAGATAAAAAGCAAGGAACAATCCGTGTATGCATCGATTTTAGGGATCTAAATAAGGCTTGTCCAAAAGACAATTACCCCACGCCATTTATTGATCAAATTATCGACGAGTGTGCGGGTAACGAGATTTTTTCCTTCATGGATGGTTTTTCAGGTTATAATCAAATTTCTATCCGTCCTGAAGATCAGCATAAGACAGCCTTCATATGTCCCTGGGGTACCTTTGCATATCGAAAGATGCCTTTTGGTCTTAAAAATGCTGGAGCCACTTTTCAGCGGGCCATGTCATACGCTTTCCACGACATCAAACATGTCATCGAGGCATACTTAGATGATCTCGCTGCTCGTTCTCGAAAGAGAACAGATCACCCTAGTCATCTTCGATTAGTCTTTGAGCGATGTCGTTTTTATAAAATCCGGTTGAATCCCAACAAGTGCGTTTTCGCGGTTACGTCCGGTCGGCTGTTAGGGTTTATTGTGTCCAATGAAGGGATTCGGGTTGATCCCTTCAAGGTTGAGGCAATAATTCAGTTGCCTCCCCCGTCTTCACTTCGGCAACTTCAAAGTCTTCAAGGGAAGGCTAACTTCTTAAGACGGTTTATAGCAAATTATGCCGAGATCACTAAAGGGTTCATGCGTCTACTACGGAAAGGAGTTCCATTTATATGGGATGACTTTGCGCAGCGGTCGTTTGATGCTTTGAAAAAAGCATTAGTCTCTGCCCCGCTTTTGAGTCCACCAGATTATGGTAGAGACTTCCTTTTATATCTCGCTGCAGCAGAATCAACCATTGGTATGGTTCTAGTTCAGGAGGACGATGCTCTCGCCGAGCACGTCATTTATTATTTGAGCCGAGGCTTAATAGGCCCTGAGCTTCGCTATTCTCCGGTTGAGAAGTTGGCCTTGGCAGCTGTCCATGCTGTCCAACGGCTCCGTCATTATATTTTGCTACGTAAAACTTTTGTCTTAGCGGCAGTCAATCCATTTCAATTTGTCCTCAGTAGGCGAGTGATTGGGGGCAAATATAATAGATGGATAGTCATTTTGCAAGAATTCGATCTCGAGTTCTTGTCTGCCAAGTCTAAGAAATCCATGGTTTTTGCGGAACTTATCTCGGAGCTACCTTGTGGAGATGATATTGTTTATGAGGAAAGTTTACCCGACGAACATATATTCCTCATCTCTTCACAAGACCCTTGGTATGGAGATATCATTGTTTATCTCCAGACTTCGAAGTGCCCCTCTACTTTCTCCAAGGATGAACGTCGCAAATTACGTCACCTGGCAAAAAACTATGTTATTGTTGGTGACACATTATATCGTCGAGGGGTTGACTCAATCCTCCGGCGTTGTTTAACCTTAGAGGAAGCAGAGTCCGTGCTCAATGATTACCACAGTGGAGCTTGTGGTGGTCATCTATCAGGGCTTGCTACAGCCCAACGCATCTTACGTGCCGGCTATTTTTGGCCTTCACTTTTTAAGGACTGTGTGGAAGCAGTCAAACGCTGCCACCCGTGTCAAATTTTTACTCGGAAGATGCGTGCGCATCCAGCTCCTCTTTTTCCCGTTGTCACTGTCGGTCCCTTTACTAAGTGGGGCATTGACTTTACGACTTGTAATCCGCCTTCAGCGGCGAATCACAAGTACATTATCGTGGCTGTAGACTACTTCACGAAGTGGGCTGAGGCCATGCCTACTTATAAGAATGATAGTGACATGGCAGCTTTGTTTCTTTTCAATCAGATCATCTCAAGATTCGGTATCCCAAAGGAGATTGTCACTGACCATGGCAGTCATTTCCAAAATCAACTGATGTCCGAATTGGCTCGTAAATTAGGCTTCTGTCAGGAGCATTCGTCCCCTTATTATCCTCAGGCCAATGGGCAGGTCGAGGCAGTTAACAAAACTCTTAAGACGATACTCCAACGGACAATCGATAAAAATCGGTCCAATTGGCACATTATGTTGTATCCGGCTCTATGGGCATACCGAACCTCCATCAAAACAGCTACTGGTTTTACACCTTTTCAGTTGGTTTATGGGATGGAATCCATCTTCCCGGTCGAATGTGAAATTCCATCTCTTAAGTTGGCTGTTGAACTCCTTCCAGAGACTTCGAGTCTCGAAGAGCACCTAGTTCACTTGGAACATCTCGATGAGCAGCGTCGAGACGCCGCCACGATGAATGAGGCTCATAAGAAAAGGGTTAAAACGCAGTATGATAAGTCTGTCCGTCCTCGAGTTTTTTCTGAAGGTGACCTTGTCTTGGTCTACGACCAAGATAAAGACACCTTGGGGGCAGGCAAATTTAGGCCTATGTGGTACGGTCCTTTCATTGTTAAACGAGTTTTAGAAAAAGGGTCGTATGAGTTAATCGACTTTGAAGGGAACAAGCTGGCGGAGCCCCGAAATGGGCTCTACCTAAAGAAGTACTTTGCTTAGTTCAGGCTGGGCAATGACTTCTTTGTACTTTATGTATATATTTATACATATATCGTCGAGCGTTTTCTGATATCAGTGCTTTTTGGTCTGCTGTGGCAGGTGCTGATGGATGATTTGGTCTATTTTGGGTTCGCCGATGGTGCTAGTCGACACACTCGGAATCTTGCTTCCGCAGCTTGGGTACTTTATTATCCAACTGGTCAATTGATGGTATCGAGAGGCGTGTGTATCGGTCCTGCTTCAAACAATATGGCCGAGTATACAGCTGTTATCAATTTATTATCCGAGGCAATATCTTATGGGATCGACTCGTTGGTAGTATATCTTGATTCTCAATTGATAGTGTCTCAATTAAATAACATTTATCGGGTTAGGGATCCATTATTATATCGCCAATATTTAAGGGTGAGGTTGTTGCAAAGATCATTTATTTACATTAATTATTTGCACATTCCAAGATCTCAAAATTGGTTAGCTGATTCTATCGCTAATCAAGCATTAGACTGGCATATCAATCATTCATCATCATAAAATCATGCATCAAAAAGTCAAACTGTATATATATATATATATATATCATAAAGTTCCTCGAGTGTACATATGTGTGTCCAAAAATATACAAAATTGGGACTCAAATGCCCATAATCATGTCAGGCATATCTAACGCCTCGGCTCAGGATGAGCGTCTAAGTATGTCACTATAGCGTTGGCCACGCGCCAAAAGACGCGAACCCAGTCACGTGGCATGCCAACCACATGACGCTGCATATCTGGAGGAAGGTCCTCTATCTCGGCCATCGGTACTCGGTAGCTCAGTCTCGCCAAGTGTCGTTGGACGTTGTTTAAGGTCCGTTCCGTATCCGCAGCCGCCTCTTCGGCTCCTCGGCCACGCCGTCCATGCCGCGGGAATCCATCTGGTCGTACTGGCCCAATATCTGAAACATGATCATCATATTAGTCATTTGAGTCTCACCAAAAAATATTTTTCAAAATTCATCATTATATTTGAAAAATCCAAAAAATCATAAAATCAGAAAAAATTCTCACCAATCTCGCCCCATGCTGCATCCGGTGGTAACACTAGATCAGGATCTCCTCAGAAATCCAGCCCAGCATAGGGGTAGTCATCCACGGCGATGATTTTCTGCTCCCACCAGGTAAAGAAGTCATCGTCAAATGCATTCCTTGGGACTTCCCCACCCCCAGACGTTTCATCAAGTCAGCCCACCGGCCCATGTGTGGATCACGTGGGCTACTGATGGCAACTGCTACCCTGGGGCGGAGTGCGGGAACCTTCTCGAAGAAGAAAGTGCACAAGATGGTTCCGAACCCAAAGTTCTTGGTATGTCCCCTCCTGATAGAAGTAAGTTGTTCCTTCATGTTGGCCAGAAGAGGAGTACACCAGTCAAACACAGTAGTGAGACAGTCCACTGCCACGCTCATGGTTACCCGTGACGCCTGATGTAGTGAGGATGATCCGTTCACTCGAGCTATGGTGAACAAGATTATCCTGAGTGACAAACTCGCCACATGTGGGATAGAGATCTGGCTCCTGACCTTCCGATGACCCGGGCAGTAAATCTGTACATAGTCATCTACACTGAGGCTATTCCGTGTCCTGCCCCGGGAATGTACTACCTCTCCCCTTCGGGAAAGGCCTGTGATAAAATATATGTCTTCCACTTCTATCCTGAGTGGCATCTGATCAATCACGAATGCTTCCTCATCGACATCCCAATAATCAATGAGCCTCTCGAGCAGACGCGTGTTCGCTTTCATATTTGGCAATTTGAAGAATTTAAGCAAACCGCATCCCCGTAGAGCATCTAATGCTTCATCATTGCCCATGACTTCATTATCCACGGCTGAGTGCTCTCTTTCACGCCATGTGATAGTCATCCTGGAAGAAAAAATCGTTTTCATCCGTTAGTTTTGGTTATAAAAATAGTTTGTTGCGCACACGCGGGTTCCTATATACACAGTCGCGTGTAGGGCCGTCGTATACGCGAGTTCAATATTGCCAACCCGTGTGTACGCCGCAAAGGAATTTTTTGCAAAAAACCAACGGTAAAACATCAACTAAAATTCCTAAAAACTATCACAATTAATTGCAAGACAAGTTTAAGGCTTACCTGGAAGTTTTCGGCAAGTTTGAACGGTTGAATTGGTCACAGGGAAGTTTGCTCCTTTTGCTCCACAATTTTTTCTCTCCAAGTCAAATGGTGAAAATGGTGAGTCCAAAATGCCTTTTATAAGTTTTGAAAATGCAAATTTTTTTCAAAATTTTATTTTGTTTGGCCTCATGTGACTTTTAACTTGGAAGCTTGGAATGCCGAGTTTGGTTTGTTTTTCAGGACATTTTGGACATTTTTCGACAGTTCGAGACGGTTCCATGACCGCTGACCCGTCATGGCAGGTATCGTGTTTTCACTGGCATATAGGTTAGGGACACCATTTTTCCGTTTCATTATGCATACTAGCCTCCATGTGACCGCTACATCTGCCGTAGGGTCCACCCCATCGTGTTATGGTTCGTAAGCCATTTTCACTCGCCGATTCTTTAAATCATGACACGATGGTAGAGCCATCCCTTTACATGGGCATCGTAGTTAGCACCTCACTGACATTTGTTGCCCATGCTGCTTCGTTTTGAGTAGGCTCGGGAGTCCTCTGTAGTCCCGCCATGACTTATGCGTTGAAGACTCATTCCTCTTTGCTTCTTCGCTTCGTTCTGGCCTTATACCCTAGAGGCTCCTATGTGTGTCGAGTTGTATTTCTGCATTGCATGTTGACCATTTGCACCTTTTGGCCTAGAGCCGGCTTCACTTGGACTCGTGTTTAAGCCAACTTTTGACCATGACGTCTGCAAAATCAACCTTGCATACCTTTGACTTCTGCAGCTTGACATACCCTGATCCGTGGAAGGAACATACCTCTGAGTGTCACTGACCAGTTTTCACCTCCCTGCATTGAGCATAGGAACGTTCCTTTCCCAGGAACTAGATCATCTGTTTCACCGACACTCGTTCTCTCCACTGTACCATAGCATTCTTTTATTCTTTTTCCGGCTTAACAGAAAAAGACAAAAAAATTAAATATTCCAAAAAAGAGCGGGAACAGGGACATTATTTCCATTTATTGTTGGCAGCTAGAGTCAGTCGTGTCGCCCTTGAACAAAGCACTCAAAACAAAGTCTCCTCCGCATGGGTGGGATTTAGTTTGACTTAGGTACGCCATAATCTTGTTGTTGAGTCAGTTCTCCCCCGATTGGTTATCTCTTCCAATCATATGGAGGGTTCGTTCGTGCCTCCTGCATGGCGAACTTATACAGAGTCATCATATGCTGCCACATAGTCACATTGAGTCGTGCTTTTGTTCAAGGGAAGTTAGCCTGAGTCGGCCTCTCTGCGGTGTCTCTTGACTCATTTTTCAGTCGGCCATCCCTGGTTGTCAGTATCATGTCTATCATCACATCAGTTATATTGGTCCTTTACTCGTGCCGGTTTGAGAAGGTCCCCATTGACTTCTTGCTGGAGGGTCTTGTCCTTATCGACGACGACACCTTGCTCTGAGGACAGGCCTAGAGCCGCACCCTGGCCCTATTTTCATTATTGATAGGTCACCTTGTGCTCAGCATCGATCAGTATCATGGGTCTTTGACTGAGTGGTTTCCCTTGTGTTCGACATCAGCATACATTATCACACATTGGGATTCGTGCAGTACCTTGGTTTCCATTTGACCCTATTGGTGGATACCTCGCCTCTGTGTCAGCTTTCATTATTGGTTGGTTCAGAGGGTTTCTGCCGTGCGCTAGCCACATCTTGTGTACGCCGGAAACGTACTTCGGTTGGGTTACTACATCTTTTTCGTCCGATTCCTTCCACATTATTGGCCTACGGGTTACACTCGCGCTAGATTGATGGAGGATGCCTTAATGCCTTCCTTCTAGCGGATCTTTCCCTATCGACTCCGACTCATTGCTCTGGGGCAAAGATCTAGAGTCCATTTGGCAGTACCTTGGGGTTTGCAGTCATTAGTGGCAGATTCCTCGCTATCGACAGTGGGAAACCATCATTGTCTCCTGATCGATAGATTCTTACAGGTGTTCGACTTCAGCTCATCTATTCACACTTGTTAGATTGTACTGGGTACCTTGACGCTCATTATCATTATCGGTGAGTAGTCTCGCGTTTGTTAACGGTATACATCAATGACCGGTAATCAAACGATTTCTCACATGGTCGACTTCAGATCATTTATTCCCATGGTGTAGAAATGTACCACGGCGGTCGGTGAAGACCTCAGGTTGTATCAGCATTCATTGGTTCACTTGACAGTTGCTCCTGTTGCTGCTAGTTGATACCACTCCACCTTATATGTTGCAGTCAGTCATGGCGACATTCTATATGATGGCACCTGAGTTTGCAGTGTAGTACCATCCTATTCCATCATGTTCAGTTGGTACCTCTTGGGATCAGTCTTTGATATCAGTGATCCGTTGCATCTTTCAGCATCATTGACAGTCTTATATGTGATATTCAGACATGTACTTGCTCATTATGATCAGATGATCCATTATGTATCTTCCAGTCATTTATGCTTGTATACTTAGTGGATCCGCTTGTACTTGATATGCGGACATGCTTTACTTTTTCTGAGCATGGGTATGCCCGCCTCAGACAGTGTTTCTTTCTAATCTCCTTTTGGTGGCTTGGCAGGCTGAATTCTGGTGAAGTCCTCCTCGGTTTCTCGACAGACTTCCTTTCCATGTACTTACATAATATATTTCGGCCATCATGTTCCCCTTCTGACCTCATATATTAGGGGGCATCTGTTATAGCTCCAAATCTCACTCTTATGGTTTGTGATGCTGCACTCATGGCCTAGGGCAACCCCTCCTTCCAGACCTGGTCCTAAAATTTAAAAAACAGTGTTTTATCCCTTATACGCGACATTGCCCTGAGTTAAACGCGTGTACACGCGGGTCTGTGTATACCCAACCCGCGTGTATGTATTAAAACACTTAAAAAAATAAATAATTCCTTATTTTCGGGTGGAGATCGCGGGTTTTACCTGCTGATCACCTGTTAGTGCCCGTGGCCCAACTGTTCCCAACCAACTCCTAACTAAAAAACTACTTTGGAGATGGTATAAAAAGACATCAAAGGGAAGGCCTAAGGGAGAGAAAAGAGAGCAAGATTATTATGCTGAGATTTTCCCCTTAGACCAGGTCTGAAGTCCTTGGTGCTTTCTGCACTTCCCCCATTTTGCATAGGAAACCCTTGTTTCCATGTGTATTGGTGATCATTCATCCTTTATATCACCATTGAGTAAGACTTGGAAGGAGCTCTTGTTGGAGGCTTGAGGCTGGAACGAATCCGGGAGGAAGCTTTGCTTGGAGCCTGCTGAAGGTGTTTCAGGTGAAATCTTTCCGTTATATGTACTTTACTTGCCTTTATATAAAGAAACACGTCTTGGTTCCCGAAACAATCTTTCTTTGTGCTTATGAGATTCTTGTTTTGAATTCTTATGCAAGTAGTTACTTAAAGATTTTTATAACTAACTTTATAGCATGAAGATGGTTTATGTATAAGTATTTGTCCATGTACTGTTGTGTTCTTTGATTTGTTTGTTTCACAGGTCAAAGGAGAAGAAGGGAACTCCAAGAAGGGTTTGGACCCTAAAGGCCTTCTCGAACGTAGGACCTTAGGTACGTACCCTCAACATTAGAATTTGCTTACAGTAAAGATAATGGCTGTGTGTGTGTTTCTTTGAATAAGCAATTTTCAGTCTGGTAGAGTCTTAACCCAAAGGACCCTAGGGGTACTTTCCCCTCAACCACAAAGGCTAAGGAAAAGGCATTAAAAGGAAAAAAAAGGAATTTTTGGCACATTTAATTATGAAAATAAAGAAAATTAGGAGAAAAGTAAGGTGAAAGGTCACAAGTTGCATGTGAGGAGGAAATTGAAGGAAAATAATGGAAAATGAAGAAATTAGAGGCCTCATTCATAAAAAGGCTTCTAAGGATCAGTGGGCAAGCTTTTGTTAACCTTTTTTCAGTTCAAAATTTTGGAGCTCTCTCATTATTCTCTCTCTCTCACTCTTGGTCACTTATAGTTTTATTGGAACACTCTAGCTTTGGATCAAGGAAGGAAAAGTAAGCAAAGGGAAAGGAAGGAAAGAAAGGATCAAGGAAATGAAATTAGGATCACGCAACTTCAGCATGAATACTTGTTGGTAACCTTTTCCATGTGTGATTTCCTAGCTCATTTTTACATGCATGGCTTTGCATGTTAGTGTATGGTACTCCAGCTATTGGTGGCATGGTTTTGTCAAGGTATGACAGTGGTTTTCAGCCTAGCCTTAACTTTTTCCGGATGCCATGGTATGTTGGCATGTTTATCTCAGCTTCGATTTTTTCTTTTTCAAATCGAATTCGGAATCCAAGGTGGAGGTGGTCTCATGTTTGATTCCCAAAGGCCTAGGAATCCCTTCACCAGGTTTGGTGGGATAGATAGTAAATCCTGAGGGAGAAGTCTTAGTCTAGGGCCTAGTGATCCGCGTTTGGATTGTGGTAAATATTTAGAGACTGGTCTTGGTTTAGGGCCTAGTGATCCGGGTTTAGATTGTGGTAAATATTTAAAGACTAGTCTTGGTTTAGGGCCTAGTGATAGGATTGGATTGCGGTAAAGCCTGAGAGACAACGATATGGAAAATTCCTCAAGGATAGTGATCAATTTCGGATGGAATTCCAAGTTCGGTTCCGTTGTGATCGGAGCACCAGTTTTGGTGTGATCACAGTTTGATGACGGCAAAGGTGGTTTAACCTCTAGATTCCCTTGGTTGTTCTTGGATTGATTGTTCTATGAGATCCCACATTCATGCTTGAAATATGGCATGGGGGTGACTAGCTGAAAGAGAGATTTGGTTCAGCCATGTCTATGGTCGGGTGGTACGTGGCAGTCTCAAACCTGGTCAAATTTTCCTATGATTAATAAAATATAAGTTTTCTTACTTTTTCACTAGTTTATATGTGAATTTAATGTTTGTCATATCTCTTATATTTATATGGTTTTATGCTGATTATAAGCATGGTTAAATTACTTGTTCATTTCATGGTTATTTCACCTATTTAATTGTAATTTTTAAATGGATGGATGAAAGACTTAATTGATGATACAATAGTTCAATGGAGAAGGAGGTAATCCTATTGGTTATGTTTCATAAGTTCTTTCAGTCATTTATGCCCTATCTTGTATCCTAGACCTGTAGGTTGCATTGATGCCAAGTGTTTGATAGAATCTCAGTCCTAGTAGGGGATGCTCAGGCCTAGTCTTGAGGTTGATTCTTGATTTATTAACATTGTTATCATGTCTTTGATGGATTCTAAAAGTTGTAGCAAGTTATTGGCATAGGTCAGGATGCTGTGCTAGAAAAGTGGTTCAAATATTGGGGTCGATGACATAGGTATGTTGAGAAAAGTCCATAGTCACTGACACATAAGCCTATGAGAGCGACTTTGGGTTGTTGGTCGTTGTCTTTCCTATAGCATCAGAGAAACTTTGGGTCAAAAGGCTTAAATCATCAGTGGGAATCAGGGACAAGATGTCTTAGTAGTTGACATGTCTCCTGAGGGTGTTGCGGTTGATGTGGATGGGTTTGTTTGATGTGTTCCATCGATTCCATTTCCTTAAGGTTACCAAGAAGATTGAATCCATTATAGTGAGCCCTCTCATCACATGTTTGCCTTGGCTAGTTGGTTTGCGAGTACCTGGGAGGAGAGGGTGTTACAAATTGGTATTGGAGCATGTATGTGCTCTCCTTGGGTGAACGTTCTTGGTCATGCAGGCATGTCAGTTGCATGTGTGTCTCTTACACTTGCATTCCATGTACTTGTTCCATTGCATCATGTTTATCATGTTTGTAGTAAGGTTGTAAGGAGTAAATTGATGTGATTTTGTGGGATGCATTGTCAGAAGTATATGACTGGTTTCATATGGTTATATATCGCTTACATGTTGATTATATGTCGCTTGACTACATCCTTGTATGTCAAGTGCATTATTGAATGTTTTGATTACATGTATCAATCTTGTAGGTTGATTACAAGAATTGATTGCTTATGCTTGACTACATGTGTTCATACGTATGTGCAGTTGATTAGGAATTGCTTATGCATGTTGATAATTTCATGTGGCAATGTGTGCAATGGATTAATGATTGTTGTCATGCATGAGGTCATAGCATGCATTGTTGATATGGCCTTGCATTGATGTCTGGACCCTAACTAGAATGATTTTTATGCGTTGATACACTTAGTCGATATATGTCTATATGTTGATATGATTATGTTATACATGTATCACGTTGATTTGACGATCTTCTAGACAAGGTATCCTCCTTGGATTATGATAAGGTACATTGGTTTATTGTGATTTGGTTTAGCTGACATAGTATGCCTTGTAGGAAAGAGATCAGATGTCTAGAAAGGTGGTCGACTACATAGAATCTCCCTATGCATCAGATGAGCAGCATGGTGTGGGGCACTCTTCTAACTTTGCATACACATTGAGAAGCCTAAAGAAAGAAATAAGGAGTTTCAAAGAAGACAATGACAAAATCATGTAGAAACAAGAGAAACAAGTACATGTGAATGTGATACTACTTCAAATTAGGTTTGTAGCGAGAGGTCCCACTTCAGATCAGCTATGTACATGAGGACAAAAATAATGGGGCATATGGCAGTAGGCCTCCTAGTAGAGACTGGTTGGATAGATATGACATGATCAAAGATGGAAGGTTTTTGGACACTCCAGATAGGAGAGGTGATAGAAATAGGTATTATTCCAGTGCTGGTTTTGATAGGTCATCATCATTATCCTTATAGGAGGAATGATAGGGGATACTTTCTAGATGAGTTTAAGAAGGAAAAGCCACATACCTTTGATGGAGAGATGAAGAAATCAAAGGATGCAGAGGAATGGTTGTTGGGTATGAAGAAATTCTTTCGATTGCATGATTATTCAGAAAACATGGAAGAAAAGATAACCACTTTCAGTCTCAAAGGTAAAGCGGATATTTGGTGGGAAGACGTGAAGAATTTCAAAGGATACATGACGAATATTTGACTTGGCATTAATTTGAAAGGATCTTCAAGAAGTACTCATCTGAGGGGTACTATGATGATAGAGCTAAGGCATTTTATGAGTTGTGGATGGGTTCTATGACATATGATGAGTATACTTGCATATTTTTGGAGTTGTTGAGATATGTGCCTTACCTCAAGGAGGAGAAGGCCAAGGTTTAGAGATTCATCAACGAACTTCTAGTTGCATACAGAGAACGGATTGAGTTCAATGAGCCTAGATCATTGGAGGAGGCCATTTGAAAGTTGAAGCATTTTTATGAGCAGTCGAAGTGCAAAGTTGAGCCTAAGCATTACTCGAAAACAAATGAGAGAGATAAAGGAAAATGGACACCAAAGAGAGGAAGACCTCAAGATGCAAGTGAGAAAGAAAATGTAGTTCCTTACAAGAGATTCAATATAGCTAAGAAGGGACGTGTAGAGCAGTAAGCTAGAGATGGTGGTAGGGAACCATTGTAGTGCTGGATACGTGGTAAGGATCATCGTAAGAGGGATTGTCTACAGTATCAGAGTGGTGGTAGACTCCAGATATACAATTCTCAGGAGGTGTATATAGTTGGTGATGCTGGTCATAGTATTCCTTGGATCTATGCACCTGTGGACAGCAGGCAGGTGGATCATTAGGCATCGATCATTTAGATGGATGGTAAGATTTTTGATCAAGTTGTTTCTATTTTGATTCACCCTAGATATAACTATAGTTATATTAATCCTGACTGGTGGATAAGTGTGGTTTGAGAAAAGAACTGTATGTAGAATCTTGGTTGGTAAAGTTGGCTATAGGTACAAAGAGGAGAGTTCACCATTGGGTAAGAGCTTATGCATTTGAGTTAAATGGGATGCCTACAACAACACATTTGAATGTACTACCATTGGGATCATATAGTGTGATTTTGGGTATGGATTGGTTATACCTTCATAGAACTAAAGTGGACTGCTTCGACAAGGCCATTGAGTGTGTGGATGATAGTGGGAAAAAGAGGACTTTTTAGGGGAAGAAGAAGCCTACGTCAGCGAGGATGGTTACTGTTATGCAGGTTAAGAGTAGTTTCATAAAAGGTTGTGTGATGTTTGTAGTGCAAATTTCTAATGATAAAGGTAAGGAAGTTGAGGATGCAGATGTGTTAAGAAGGTACCCATTTTTGTAGCAGTTTCAGGATGTATTCCCTGAGGAGATGACAAAGATTCCACTTGACAGGGAGGTAGAATTTTCTATTGATTTCGTGCTAGGGGTAGCCCCAACATCAAAATCACCTTACAGGATGAGCACACCTAATTTGGTTGAGTTAAAGTTGGAGCTGAAGGAAATGTTGGACAAGGGGTATACTAGGCCAAGTATATCGCCTTGGGGCACACTAGTGTTGTTCGTGAATAAGAAAGATGGTACTCTTAGGTTGTGCATTGACTACAGGCAGCTAAATAAAGTAACGATCAAGAAAAAGTACCCATTCTCGAGGATTGATAGATTTTCTTAATCAGTTGAAGGGAGACACAGTGTTCTCTAAGATCGACTTGAGATCAAGATACCATTAGGTATGCATCAAGGAAGAGGATACCTTCAAGACTGCATTCAAGACCGGGTATGGGCATTATGAGTTTTTTGCTGTTCCATTCAGTTTAACTAATGCTCTAGCTACATTTATATGTTTGATGAATAGTGTGTTGTGTCCTTATCTGGACATGTTTTTTATTGTATTCATTGATTACATACTATTATATTCTAAGAATGAGGAAGAACATGCCGAGCATTTAGCAACAATTGTGAGATTGCTAAGAGAGCATTAGTTGTATGCTAAACTTAGCTAGTGAATCTTATTTTAGAATGAGGTACATTATTTGGGGCATGTTGTCTCCAAGGATGGCATAACAGTGGATCTGGAGAATATAAGGGCGATCATGGAGTGGGAAGCTCCTAAGAATGTGGATGAGGTGATATCATTTATGGGATTGGAAGGTTACCACAGGAGGCTCATTAGGAACTTCTCACACATTTCATATCATATCACATCATTACAACCAAAAGGTAAGAAGCTCAAATGGACAGAAGAATGTGAGTCTAGTTTTGAGCAGCTTAAGTTGTTGACACATGCACTAGTGCTAAAGATTGTGGATCCAGACAAGGAGTTTGTAGTGTATACAAATTCTTGCAAGAGAAGACTTGGTGGATTTATCATGCAAGAAGGGTAGGTAGTGTGCTATGAGTCATGGAAACCGAATAAGTATGAGAAGAACTATCCAATGCACGATCTTCAGTTAGCAACAATTATACATGCATTGAAGATGTGGAGGCACTATCTTCTTGGCAAGAGGTTTACATTGATGAGAGATGACAGTGGGTTGAGGTATTTGTTTGATCATCCGAATATAAATGCAGGCAAGCTAGATGGTTGGCTACTCTTAGTGAATTCGACTTCGAGATAAGATACATTAAAAGGAATGAGAATTGGGTTACAGATTCTATTAGCAGGAAGGTAGAGGTAAATCATATAGAAGCTATGAGATCTTATGGGATAGAGTTACAAGATAGGATCTTGTAGGCAAGACACATGGATCACAAATACATGGAGATTATGCACATGTTAAAATAGAGCATAGGTACAGGTATATGTGCAGTTGCAGGTATAGGTGCAGGTGCAAGTACAACTGATCGATATGCAGACTATCATCTCATGGAAGATGATTTGGTGAGATTTAGAGATAGGATCTATGTGCTAAATTGTAGTGATATCAAGAAGCTTATTTTGAGGGAGTTTCACACCAAGCCATACTCGAGTCATCTAGGATATCCGAAGACATTGACGGTGGTTAATAAGTTCTACTATTGGGGGAATCCGAAGAAGGAAGTGGTAGTATTCATGGATAGATATTTAGATTGTTAGTCGGTAAAGGCAGAAGGTAAGCATCTAGGTGGTTTATTACATCCTATAGAGATTCCAGAATGGAAATGGGAGGTCATTTCCATGGATTTCATTACGGGTCTTCTAAAGACAGTAAAGCAACATGATTATATTATGGTTGTAGTCAACAAGTTGAGCAAGGTATCTCACTTCATTCTAATAAAGACTACATATTCATCTGGTGAGGTAGCACAGGTGTTCATCAGAGAGATAGTGAGACTACATGGTGTTACAAAGAAGATTGTATTAGACATGGATGTAAAGTTCACTTCGAAGTTTTGGAAGGAGCTATTTGCAGGTTTCGATACAAAGTTGGCCTTTAGGACAACTTATCATCCTGTTGTATCAACTGCAACACCTCCAAAATTTTGGCCCACATCCAATTTCAAAGCTTCCTTTCAGAAGTTTTACTTTGATGTTTACTTGATTTTTCAACAGAAAACTTTTGCATATTGATATCAATGTCACGCTTGCGACCATGTTTTGGTCGTACACAAGGTCTCTGCTTCGTGTGTACATGTTGTGTTCGCTATGTGAACATCCATCGTGCTGACACACGGAGTCATATACACTGTCGCACAAGCATCGTTGTGGTCATCCAATGATCAATCACAAGTGTCGTGCTTGTTGACTTGCACCATCGGTCGGTCATGTTGAGCATGTGTCTTTGGATGGTTTGAGTTGTCTCATCGTCAAGTCATGTAAGTGTGTGTTTGAAAGTTTGCGTATGCACCTTTTCACTCGCTCACGCACTTAGTCATTTTGCTGAAGTTCCGATGACTAGATCACTCTTTAACAACCAGACCTTCATCCCGCCATTGAATCGATTGAATGTCAGCCAAAATAGTGCAGAAGCACCAAGCAAGCTATTTCAAATTGTGCTTACCACAAGTTGATCAATCAACCCTCCTGTTGGTCAACCAGAGAGTTTGATTCGGCAACCAAACCGAGAGTGAATCCCCTCAAAAATTGTATAGAGGCTACAGATCACGCCGACTCCACTGACTGAGAAAATTGTAAAGACAGGCTAGACAGATACCCAGTGCCCGTCCCTACCTCCCTTAGAAAATTGTGCAGTTTTCCGAGCCAGCCCATTACTGAACTGACTGACTGCTCACCCGTAAAACTACACAGATTTCATGAGCAAGCCCTCTGCTCCCTAGCAGTCCGCTCGCCTCAGAAACTGTGCAGAGGTGATCAATAGGCGAACCTCCCCTCATCAGCATAGTTTTTCCCGCCAGTAGATCCTAGCAGTCCACTGCTAGTTCCCTTCTAGAATTATGCAGTTTTTGTTGCCAAGCTCCCAACAGCCCAGTGCCAGTTCCCTCCAGGAATTACGAAGTTTTCGCTGCGAAGATCCTGCTTCCTGCTGCTTCTAGAAATTGCATAGATTTTGTTTGCACATCCCTCCTATAGCCCAAACTTCTCCTCCAAAAATTGAGCAGATTTGTCCTCGAGCTGAGCCAGACCCCGTGGAAAGTCACTGTTGATCCATATTTCCCGTCACCATCTCCTAGTGACTTCTGCGTAGTTTTCACCAGCAGTGCCTAGAACCTCCATCCTAGCTTGAAACTTGCCTCATGCAGTTTCGTAACCTTGTCTTCTCTCTTGGTTACCTGCATCCAAAATGATCATGCATCATGAAAAAATAGGAGGTTTATGGATTTGATGTAGTCTCGTCATGAGTAACTAAAGATACAGGTACACGAACAAACATGGTGCGAAAATGGATGGAATGAATAAAGGGAGCACATGCAAAAGGACATGTTCACAAACAAACAAACAAATTATGCATGCAAAGAGATGTGTTCATAAATGGATGAACATGCGAATATGTGTTCGCGGACGGATGGACAGATAGATGAACATATGCTTTTCACGAACAGATGAACTTTTCAAGCATGCAAACAAACAAGAAAGGAGCAACGCGCAAATGAAACATTAAGTGAACCCAACGACCATTGAAGACTCTACGAATATTTCCATCCAGAGGTGAAGTTGTGACACACCATGAGGAAATCCATCACCCAACAACACTGCATCTTGACATATACACTAGCAGCAACATGAATGTACCAACACTGTTAGGTCGATTCTTGTGATGAGTCACGTCATCCACATCTCTATTGTGGGCCATACTATTGGTCAACATAATGTGACGTGGAAGTCCAAGAGACCCATTTGTCATATGAAGAGTCATGTAAAGATGAAAGGTCATGGAAGTAAAACAATCATGAGGGAAGTTGAGCAACCATAATGGTCAGTTTCACCCTTGGCTATAAATACCCCCTCATTTGTACATGAAAAGGATTTTTCACCTTGGCTCCTCGTAAATAGCCTTGAGAGTCTGTAATATTTGCTTTGAGGAGTAATAGTGGCTCCAATGCCCCGCCCATGGGGTTAGTGTTGTACGGTGTATCGATGTGTCTTGGAAATTTCTCTTAATTCATAAGCCTGCTAACATGCCGACATGTTTTCACACATGTTTTGTAACTGTTTGTGAGATTCGTCTTGAACACTTGTAATGATTGTTGTTTTGAGTTGTGTTTAACACTTGGATTCATTCAAATATTCTAATACATGTATACTAATGAAATTTTTTTGTATAAGTTTTTAATGTCACCTTGCCCATGTTGGTTACCACTCGAACATCAGACAAAGCCTTTCATGTAAACTTGCTATAACAACCGTCGCACTCATGTGGATTTCCCACTGAGTGTTTTACGTGCTATATTACATTGTGTGTTGTGACTGTCGCATCTCTATGGATTTCTCCTCTGGAAGCTGCACACATCATTTGGTGTTGTGTGTTCCCAATAGATTTGGGTTTCCTCCCATTCGACTTGGGACTCACTCCCACCCTTCCTCCCTCCGATGAAAGAACCTTGACACAAGAAACACTATCAATCACTAGAAGGGGGGATGCCAGTTGTTTATGGTTTAATGTCCTCTCACCTCTCTCATCAACCATTTGGTCAAGGCACTAAGTCGTACTCCCCATCACCTATGCGCGACTCTACAGTTGGTTACTTCAGACCTCCCAGGTTTGAACACGAAATTCCATATCACCACCTTTTCTCCATCTATCACATCACCCACCAATTCACAAAAGCAGTCAGACTGATCCTAGGAATACAACATCTTCCATATGCATCAAGGAAGCCAAAAACCACTCGCACAGGTGTTGTTGTATCATGAGTGGAAGAAGAAGTTATTGCCACACTTAAAGGCTTGGTAGAAGCTATTAAATATGGAGAGGAGCCTTCTATCTTCCGATAGGGAGAATGAGACACCCTTGTGATCTTGGGCTCATACTTTGGTATAGGAGCTGGAGGGGAAGGCATTAGAGGAGGTGGAGGTGGAGACGAACCAATGGACTCAGAGCCAGAACTGTCTGATTCTGAAGAAGAGGAGGAGGGTGAAGAAGAAGAAGAGATGGCTGACCAAAATATGGAATGGATGACTTAGGGACCATTGGCTCTCCTAGATTCTTTGCAAAAGATGCCAAAGCAGGAAAATAGAATGAGCATCAAGCTCAACCTTGATAGCACAATGAAGGTAGAAGATCATTTGGACAACTTCTACATGCAAATGTAGAACCTTGAGGTATGGTACAATAACATAACATGTAGATTATTTGCATGTACCTTAGATGGTCATGGAGCTGCATGGTATCACAGCCTTTCGGCCAACTCCATACAGAACTAGGGTGCATTCAAACGCATGATTCTTGAAAAATTTGCTGATGACAAGACCCCAACCATGTTACTCAAAGAATTGGGAAGCCTAAAGATGGAGGGGAAAGAAAAGGTAAAAGACTTAGATCAGAGTTTTACATGCATATTGAACAAGTTTGCAGTAGACACAAAACCTCATGACTACATCACTGTTGATTACTACACGTCTGCATTGCCGAATAACATTTCACAGTTCGTCAAGGGAGCTGCAAAAGAAACATTACTCGAACACTGTGAAGAGGCTATTGCTGTTGAGAAAGACCTGCGCATGATTGGAGTCATCAAGGATGATGAACCAAAAAAGGACTCTAGAGACATGAGAAGGAATTCCCAGGCAGTGGCGAGCAAACGTAGAGACAAGGAAACAAGCGATATTGAAACCCTCACTTGCCTCGTCAAGAACTTGACAATAGAAGTGTTTGAGCTTAAACAATGGAAAACATACACATCTACAAGTAACCCTCCACCCAGACGGAGACAAGGAAGCATGTCATCAGGAAGCAACTGTCTCCCTACAAAAAATGCGCAGAGCTCTATGTTCCAGCTCAATCGGTGTGGAAATCTTGAATTATGTTCATTTCATGAAGATGGTCACCCAAAGAATTCTTGTTTAGACTGGAAGCAAGTCGCAGGCTCTGTATGCAGTCGCACATTTGACTTGGAAAACAATATGCAGGAACAATCGGGAGATACGAATAATGATGAATATGTTCCACCTGATGAGGTATTAAGTTCTGGGCATGTGGTAAACATGTATCAGTGCTCACAAGCAGTGCTGAAGACAAACACCGAGAAACAACCCCAAAAGAAAAATGACCATTACAATCTCAGGAGTAAGGGGGCTCCCCTTACAGTTGGGGAAGTTAAAGAAAACATGAGATTGCTGACGAGGAAGGTTGATCCACCAGCCGTTGTAAAGCAGAAAACACAAAGCAATCCCAGGAAGATAGCGACGAACAAGAGTACATCCATGAGCAGCAAACTACAGAACACTTCACGGACAACATGATCACCAATCTTACCTCGGACACCTCGGTGAACCTACCCCCTATCGAATAAAACATTGTGGATGACATGCAGAAAACTCGCATGAACATCAGTTTGTTCGAGTTAGCTAAGATCCAAAGTCAGTGGGACATCTTGCTGTGCACATTAGGATAGACATCAACAGACAACGCAACCTCTACCAGCAAGGGAGCACACACACATCCCATATCTCTTTTAATTGTGCTAAACAAACTTCAGATGGAAGAAGAAAAACTAGGCTACCCTCCATTCCTACTCTCATTTGAAATCTTCAATTGTAATGTTAACAACTGCCTGGTTGATTCTGGTGCGACAGCCAACATCATGCCACTCTCCATTGCCAAAAATATAAATGCACAATGGAGCAAGACATCCACGCAAATCATCCAACTTGATCAAACATTTGTACCAACCATTGGTGAACTTCAAGATGTGATCATTTGACTATCTCAAGATGGTCAAGTCCACCAATGCATCAACATTGTTGTGGTGGACATACCCGAAGCATATGGTCTACTACTCAGAAAGTACTAGTCGAACAAGCTGAATGAATATTTCTCTATGGATTGGTTGCACATGTGGCTTCTGTAGACGGGTAAAAAAATTCAAATCGAGGTGTTATCCGAGAGGTATATGAGGCACAATGTTACTCCCACTAATGGCAAAAATGAATCATTGGCCTTCAACAATGTAAACTTTGAAAGGGAACTGATACTATTACCCATTTTGTAGAGATAGCAAAAAAGTGACCCGATTTTGAAAAGGGGTGATGCAGAATACACATGTTTTGTAGAGATAGCAAAAAAGTGACCCGATTTTGAAAAGGGGTGATGCAGAACACACATGTTTTTTTTAGAGCATAGTTTTTGGCACTTTAATTTTTTTTAATTTTTTTTATGTACATTGTGTTTTAGAATGGTAGTGATTTTCATGCTGATTTTAAAAAGTGGTTATTCTGCATCAGACCCTTTTTTTAAAAGACCTATTTTTTGACTTTAACTTTTCTAATGTATGTAATGTAAATAATTATTTTGTAAATTTAATAATTTTGGAAGTGGTCTTCTTCTTCATATTTTCTTGTTTTTATTTTTATTTTTATTTTTTTTGGTAGTGAGGTTTTTATTGATTTGCATATTTAAAAAAGAAGGTCAATATTTTGCATTTTCCATATTTTACATATTTATACATCGTTAATTAAATTTTCAATCCAAATGAAATAATTGTCTCTAAAAAACAAATATAAAATTATATATAAAAAAAGACAAAAATAAAAAATAAAAAAGTGTTAAAAAAAATTTATCTTATAAACCATAAAACACTTTGGAAAAAAAAAAACAAAATTACACACACACACACACACACACACACATATATATATAAGTCGATAAAAATTGAGAAATAAAAAAAAAAAAAAACATTAGCAAAAACTAGGAATAAAATTTTAAAAATAAGCTAGTTTAAAAAAAAATAGAAAATTAACCAAAAAATAAATTAAAAAAACTAATAAAATAAATATTAAAAAAAAAGGGTTAAAAAAATTATCTCACAAAAAAAAACATTAGCAAAACTGGAAAAAAAAATTAAAAAATTAAAAAAAAACTAGTTTAGAAAAAAAAATAGAAAATTAACCAAAAAATTTGAAAAAATAGTAAAATTAATATTAAAAAAACAAAAACAAATTCAAATTATATAAAAAAAAAAAATATGTAATTTTTATTAAAAAAAAAAATGTAATTATTTTTTATTAGACATACATATATTATTTTTATATATATATATATATATATATATATATATATATTAATTTTTTTTTTTTTAAACAACCTTTTTCATTATTTAAAAAAAAATTATAATTTTTTTTAAAACAAATTTTATTTTTTCCCTAAAAATACAAATTATTAAATCTACGTTTTATATTTAAAAAAATAAATAAATAAATAAAACCTAAATTAAAAAAAAAAATTACATATCTTTTTTTATTTAAAAAAAAATTAATAAAATTAATTTTCTTTTTTAAACAATTCTTTTTTTATTAAAAAAAAATAATAACTTTTTTTTAATATTTTTTTGTTTTTTATTTAAAAATATAAATAATAATAAAAAAATGATTTTTTAAAAAAAATTATATATATTTTTTATTTAAATATTAAAAAATTATTAAAAAAAATTAAAAAATTAACATTTTTTTTAATTATTAAAAAAAAAATTATATCATTTTTAATATTAATTCTTTATTATCTTAAATTCCAAAATATTTTGAGACAAGGTAATAATGAGCCATAAACAATGTGGCAAATATCTATTTCAATAAAACTTTTCTTCAATCAAATCGTTTCAAACAAAAGAGTTTAAAAATCAACTTGTCATCAAACATAGACCGTGTCATACCTTGAATACTTTTCCGGAAAAGACTTTCAAACCTCTGCACAACGATGGCGGGGTGGCTGCAACCCTCTTCCTCTTAATTTGGCGGTTCAACTGAGCTCAGCTACGGCTGCTCGGATGGCAGAATGGCTCACGGCAGTGGTGGTCACGGCTTAGGTTGCTTCTGGTTTTGGCACTCTCACTTCTTCGAAAACGCCATAATCTTTCTTCTGTTTTCTTCAAATACAATGGTTCACCGCAGCTGCAACTGCTCCTTAATCTTCTTTTGTTTTCTTCAAATAGACTCCCTTAACAAACGATGAATAGAAAACCGCTATGCAAACTCAGCTCGACCCGGTTGCTCCGGCAGCTAGACAAAGGGCAGTTATAAGTTTATCAGTGGCAGCAGTTGTGCCAACAATGGCTCTTCGCAGCGCTTTATTAGAGCCACGGCAAAAAGGCGCTTTATTAGAGCCCCCTTCGCCCACCGCCGTGCCACCACGGGCGGCCGGTGGGCGGAATCGACGGGCCACCCACCGGCCGCCCGTGGTGGCACGGCCGGCGCTCATAATTTTTTTTTTAATAATTAAAAAAAAATGTTAATTTTTAAATTTCTTTTTTTAATATTTTTTTAATATTTAAATAAAAATATATATAATTTTTATTTAAAATTCATTTTTTTATTATTTATATTTTTAAATAAAAAAACAAAAAAAATGTTTTAAAAAAAGTTATAATTTTTTTTTTTTTATAAAAAAGAATCGTTTAAAAAAGAAAATTAATTTTATTAATTTTTTTAAATAAAAAAAGAAATGTAAATTTTTTTTTTTAAATTTAGGTTTTATTTATTTATTTATTTTTTTAAATATAAAATGTAGATTTAATAATTTGCATTCTGAAAAAATAAAAATAAAAATAAAAATTGTTTTAAAAAAATTATAATTTTTTTTTTAAATAATAAAAAAGTTCTTTAAAAAAAAAAATTAAATTTTAATATATATATATATATATAATATGTATGTTTAATAAAAAATAATTATTTTTTTTTAATAAAAATTATGTATTTTGTTGTTTTGTTTTGTTTTTTTTTATAATTTGAATTTATTTTTGTTTTTTTTAATATTAATTTTAGTAGTTTTTCAATTTTTTTCGTTAAATTTCTATTTTTTTTTTTTAAACTAGTTTTTTTTAATTTTAATTTTTTTTTTTTTCCAGTTTTGCTAATGTTTTTTTTTAATTTCTCTATTTTTACTTACTTAGTTTATATATATATATATAATTTTTTTTTTTGTTTTCCAAATTTTTTTATGGTTTGTGAGATAATATTATTTAACATTTTTTGTTTTTTTATTTTTATCTTTTATATATATTTTTATATTTGTTTTTTAAGTAATCAACATTTTAATCTTAATTTTAGTAATTTTTATCATTTTTTTTGTTAATTTTCTATTTTTGTAGATCTAGTTGGTTTTTATTTTAAATTTTTAGTTTTTTAGTTTTTCCTTAATTTTTTTTTTTATTTTTCTATTTTCACCTACTTAATTTTTTTGTTTTTTTAAATGTTTTTTTTGTCTTTTCCATTTTTTTTTGGGCAATTTTTTTTTATGTTTTAGAAGATAAATCTTTTTCTTTTTTCTCTCCATTATTTTAAATATTTTTTTTACTATTTATTTGTTTATAGTTTTTTAATTCTTATCATTAATTTTGTTTCTTTTACATTTTTATGATTGACTTTTTTTCTTTCGTTTTTTATTTTTATTTTATATTTTCCTTTTAATATATATTTTAATCTATGTTTTGTTATTTTTTGTGTTTTTTCATTGTTTTAATTTTTTTTTTTATATGTTTTCATTATTTTTTAGAATTTAATGTTTTTCGGGTTCATGATAAAATATTTTACACCATTATTTCTAAATGTTGAAATTTTACTGTTGAAAAAAAAAAGTGTTCTCCCAGCATCAACACTTTTCGTTTTGAGGGTGTTTTTTGGATATTTTTTGCTCAAAAAATTTGTTTTCACCGCCATTTTTAAAACATGTTGAAAATTTACCCAAGAAAAAAAGAGGTGTTATTCCAGCATCAACACTTTTCATTTTTAGCACTGTTTTTGATGCTTTTTCGAGGTTTTTTTGCCAGAGTTCCCGTTTTGAGTTTATAGTTCCCGTTTCATAGTTTACATTGTTCTTCGTAGAACTCATGTTTGGAAACTACCTCCTGGAAACAATAATGTGGTGTTATCCTATACGACTAGCTCTAGCCCCATGAGACACACAGCAGCAGTAGTGCAAGCACTTCGAATGGTCTGTGTACAGACGATTTGTGGACCATGTATTTTGACAGATCAAAGACACGGGACAACTTAGGAGCTGGGTGTGTCTTGATTGGCCCAAACTACAAGAAACATCATATTTCAAGTCACTTGGAGTTTGAGTACACAGACAATGTTGTTGAGTATAAAGCACTCATGTTGGGCTTGTAGAAAGCCATCAACCTCAACATGGTCACGCTCAAAGTGGTAGGTGATTCAGAGATAGTGGTATGGTAGGTACGTAACACGATTCACTGTTTATCACTGCATCTTGAAAGTTACCAGCAAGAGGTATGGCGAATGATCTCTAACTTCCAAGAATTTAAAATCACTATTGTACCACGTATGATTAATGTGGTTGCCAATGCTCTGGAAAACGCAACCTCTAGGATGTCACCGATTAGTGATAGATTTACTATTGAAATTTTATATGAACCATCTATCCCAAATAACATAGTTCTAACTTACACATGTTTGATGATGATCAACAGATACTACATTTCATGGCCAATGTTGACACCTTCAAGGATGCAGTGATAGATGAAGACGAGGACGAATGATATCTGCAAGCAGAAGCTGGTAGCAAGAAAGGCCACCTCATCCCTAAGGGAGTGACATCATTAGAACAGCTTTATGACTTGCAAGAATGATTTCAGGGGCCAAGGCACAACAAAAATCACAGTTCCACCAAGATGCATGAGTTGATCAACATGGGAATAGAATAAGATCTAAAGTTCATCAATCTCAGTACGTGTTGCACACAACAAGAGAGAAAATATTTTGTTCACTTGTTCAAACAATACCAAGATGTGTTCACGTGGACATATGATGATCTAAAAACTTATCACATGAAAATAATCCAACATCATTCTGATCAAAGAAGGGGTCAAGCCATATCAACATAAGCTGAGGAAAGTACATCCGTCACTTGAACCCCTGATACAAAAAGAGCTCACCAAGCTATTGGACGCACGGATCATATACAAAATTTGTCATTCCACCTAGGTTTCAAACCTTTTTCCTATACGCAAGAAGTCTGGGTAAATCCACTTGTGTGTTGATTTCCATAATGTGAACCGTGCCTCAGACAAAGACAACTACCCCATGCTGTCTATGGACCACATTTTGCAAACAATATATGTGGCATAGATGTTTTCGTTACTCGATAGTTTTTCAGGATACAATCAGGTTCTCGTAGTAGAACTTGACAGACTCAAAACTACCTTCCTTACCAAGTGGGGTATGTTCGTATATAGACGAATGTCATTTGGGCTTATGAATGCATGCACAACCTTTCATCCCGCCATGGACATCACTTTACATGGACTCATCGAACAAAGCGTAGTGGTATACCTCAATGATGTGACTGTGTTTTCAAGCAAATGTGAGGACCACATATGCCATCTTAAGAAAATTTTTGAGCCATGATGGAAATACAAGATTTCCTTGACTCCCAAAAACAGCATATTCGGAATGTCTGAGGGGAACCTTCTTGGACACATCATTGCCAGAAGCGAGATCAAGGTTGATCAAGACCGGGTCCAGACTATTACACAGATCCCTTACCCAACCAACAAGAAAGTTATGCAGTCCTTCTTGGGCAAGATAAACTTTGTCTAGAAGTTCATCTTGGATTATGTGTAGATAGTCAAACCTATGCAGAAGATTACCAAGAAGGATGCAGTCTATAGCTAGGGCAAGAGGGAAAAGTACGCGTTCACCCTTATCAAGCAGGCTTTTGCAAAGCACTTGCACTCTACAACCTAGACTTCAAAAAGGAATTCATGCTATACACCTTCACCTTTGACAATTCTCTCGCTGCAGTACTCACTCAGAAGGACGAGATGAACGATGAACATCCCATCTCCCTCATGAGTGCAAGAATGCAAGGACTCAAGCTCAAATACCCCTCTGTTGAAAAACAAGCATATGCCGTCTACAAGGCGATGAAACACTTCATACCCTACTTGCTAAAGAACGACTGCATCGTTTATGTCCCTCACCCAAAAGTCTGCACACTTCCCGTACAACAAGAACTGGGTGAACGACATGTAAACTAGATTACAGACTTGCAAGAATATGATCTTGGCATCAAGCTAGTTCACACGGTCAAAGGTCATGGGCTTTACATACTCGCAGCTGAAGAAGTACACATACAGGAGGAGGAAGAAGAGCTCTCCATTTGGGAGCAGGAACTTGAAATGTATGATGTAGTGCGAGAAACACCCAATGAAGATGAAAACTCTTGGTACATAGCTATGCACCAGTACCTTAAGAATGACACCATACCCTTTCACTTTTCCATCAAATAGAAGAGGGCTTTGCGAATTAAAGCTTTAGCATATCAATAGGCACATGGAGTGATTTACAGGAATAATATCAACAGAGTTTTTCTTAGGTGCCTGGAGGCACATGAATTAGAGAAGGTACTACAAGATCTGCATTACAGACCCGTCGGGGGTCAATTTGCGGGAAACACCACTGCACCGAAATTTATGCGAGTCAGTTTCTATTGGCCCACATTATTCAAGGTTACACACACTTATGTCTACAAGTGCCCGATCTTTCAGCGACGTGCCAACAAAACATGAAGGGCACCAACCCTACTGCACCTTGTTGCAGTGATCAAATGGTTCCAGTAATGGGACATGGACATCATTGGGGAAATTTTCCCACATTCATCAAATTAGCACGCTACATTTTGACAATAACTAATTACTTCATGCGGTGGATAGAAGCAATTCCACTCAAACAAGTGAACGACGAAGAGGTCATCAACTTCCTCCAATAGAACATCATCTCACACTTCGGCATACCAGTATCACTTGTTTTTTATAATGTAATGTACTTTTCATCTTTGAAACTTTATGATTTTGCATTACAAAATTGTATTGCGCTGAAACACTCATCTAACTACTACCCACAAGGAAACAGTCTTGTAGAATCCATGAAGAGAAACCTTATCCACATAATAAAAATACCGTTTAGTTTGAGCAGCACAACTAGAATTTTTCCGTGATGAGTGCAATATGGGTTGACCACGTAACACCAAAACCCTCTCTGAATATCTGACCATACGTCTTGGTCTATGGTAAAGAGGCCATCCTACCACCCAATATCTACTTGCCTACACTTCAGTTATCTCAAGAATCTCAAGGCAAGCCTTGCCAGCTAGTTCAGCGTAGGATGGATACACTCCACAAGATTCAAGAAGAAAGGATGAAAGCAAAAGAAAAATTTACACTCCATGAGAACCGCATCAAGAGATGGCTCAATAAGAAGTCTACAGGGAAAGCTAAATTCGGTGTTGGTGACTTGGTCTTGAAATGGGATAAATTGCATGAAGACAAAGGCAAGCATACAAAGTTCCAGTCCTTGTGGATTGGTCCATACACAGTCCATGAGAAGCTTGGCCCATACATGTACTATCTGCAATCACTTGACGGTAAGATTGACAACCTTCCTATCAATGGACAAGATCTCAAACACTATTTCCAGTAGGTCGGGTCACACCCTGCAACATGTAGGTAGTCTACTTACTGCTTGTTATTTTTATTTTTTGTTCACCTTGCTTAATATTTTTATTTTCGTTTTTTTTGTTTTCTTAATACCTAACTATTTTTTTTTCCAGACATAAGTGATGCCATCTACTGAGTTTTGGCTTTTGAATGAGTATATGTTTGAGATATGAAGAGACTTGTGACACTACAGCACTTTGCCAGTCTTGTTTCCATCTTCTCTATGCTTGGTTATAACCTTCGATTGATGAACTCTCGAGAAAAATACGAGCTGCTTGTAAAGGGAGTTTTGGTCCAACCATGAACCTATGTGGACACTGGGGAGCCCCACACTTGTACTCAACCCTCTACCCTGTATGTTCAAAGCTCATCCAACTAGTACAAATGGAAAAGGGGAAATCTAAACAAGAAAACCTATGTCAGAGGTCTTACATGCTTCTCTGAAGGAACAACCTCTTCTCCTCTCAATAAGTCAGGATCCCTCTTCTGCCCCAAAAAAAAAGTAAGTGACTAGTCCTCTTTAAAAATACAAAGGTGAAAGAAGAGAAAGGCTCCTTGTGTAGAGAGGTGAAGCATGCAACTCCACCAGGGTACTATCCAGGCTTTCTGGCAGTGGAGAAATGTGTGTGTTCCTGTGTGACTTTGTCGGGGTACTATCCAGCCTGCTGGTAGCGGAAAAACACCAGAGATGAAAAATTATACTTTGAAAATCTTCAACTCGTGAACCAAAATACCCTTCCCGATTTCGAAACATTGTGATCAAACTGAAATTTTGTTGTGTTTGACAAAGTTGGAAAAAGGTGAACCACGTCTATCCATGGGGTAAGTGGGGAAGCCGAAGTAACCTGCACAATGATTCAATACTCCCTGAAATACCAAGGCCTTGTGTTTTCAATGAACCAAAAACAGAGAAGCTAGAGTTCTACTAGTGTGTCGGTAAGTGTTGTAGCGGATGCAGCAACTCCAAAATTTTGGCCTGCATCCAATTTTAGAACATCCTTTGAGAAGTTTTACTTGATGTTTGCACACACCCAGGTTCACCCCATGAGCACATGTGAGTCTTTGCACCACCTTACTTGATCATTCAACATAAAGCTTTTGCATATTGATATCAATGTCACACTTGCGACCATGTTCTGGTCGTACAGAAGGTCTCTGCTTCATGTGTACATGTTTCATCCGCTATGTAAACATTCATCGCACTCACACATAGAGTCATATACACTGTCATGAAAGTGTAGTTGCGGTCGTGCAATGACCAATCTCAAGCATCGCACTTGTTGACTTTCACCGTCGGCCGGTCATGTTGAGCATGTGTGTTTGGATGGTTTGAGTCGTCTAGTCTTTAATTCATGTAAGCGTCTCTTTGTAAGTTCACATATGAACCTTTTCCTTGCTAACACACTTAGTCGTTTTGCTGAAGTAATGATGACCTTATCACCCTTTAACAGTCGGACCTTCATCCCACCATCCATCTGATCGACTGTCAGCCAGAATAGTGCAAAAGAACTAAGAAATCCATTTCAAGTTGCATTGCCTGCAAGCTATTTAATCAACCCTCCTGCTGGACAACTAGAGAGTTTGACCTGGCAGCCAACCTAGGACTAACTCCCCTGAAAAATTGCATAGAGGCTACAGACCAGGCCGTCTCTGCTAACTGAGAAAATTGTGTAGACATCCTAGACAGACACCCAGTGCCTGTCCCTGTCTCCCTTAGAAAATTGCATAGTTTTCCCAGCCAACCCATCAGTCAATCGACCGACTACTCACCCAGAAAACTGCGTAGATTTCATGAGCAAGCCCTCTACTACCTAGCAGTCTGCTCAACTCGAAAAATGCACAGAGGTGATCAACAAGCCAGCCTCCCAGCATCAGCATAGTTTTTCCTGCCAGTAGGCCACTTCCAGTTCCCTCCAGGAATTGTGCAGGTTTTGCTGCCAAGCTCCCACTACCCACTCCTTCCTGAAATTGTGTAGATTTTTTCTACCTAGCCTTCCTGCAGCTCGGATTACTCCTCCCAAAAATTGTGTAGATTTGTCCACCAACTGAGCCAGACCTTGGAGATAGTCACTGTTGATCAAGATTTCTTGTCACCATCTTCCAATGCCTTCTACATAGTTTTCACCAGCAATGCCCGGAGCCTCCATCCTAGCTCGAAGCTTGCCTTGTCCGATTTTGTAACCTTCTATTCTCTCTCGGTGACTTGCATCCGAAATAATCATGCATCATGGTAGAATAGGAGGTTTATGAATTTGATGTCCTCTCGTGATGAATGACTATAGATACAGGTACACGAAAAAACATGGCGTGACAATGAATGGAATGAACAAAGGGAGTACATGCAAAAGGACATGTTCATGAACAAATGAAAAAATGATGCATGCAAAGATATGTGTTCGCAAACAGAGGAACATGTGAAGATGTGTTCACGGAAAGACAGGCGGACGGATGAAAATACACTTTTTGTGAATGAACTAACAAATGATGCATGCAAAGAGATGTGTTCACAAACAGAAGAGCATGCGATGATGTGTTCGCAGACAGATGGGTGGATGGACGAAAATAAACTTTTCGCGAATGGATGAACCTATCAAGCATGCCAATATACAAGCAAGGAGAAACATGCAAATGAAACATCAAGCGAACCCAATGACCATTAAAGATTTCGCGCATATTTCCATGCAAAGGTGAAGCTCTGACAGACCATGAGGACATCCATGACCCAACAACATTGCAGCTCGACATGCACACCAACAGTAGCACAAATGTACCAGCGCTGTCATGTCAAATCTTGTCATGAGTCATGTCATCCACATCTCTAGTGTGGGCCATGCTATTGATCAATGTAATGTAACATGGAATTCCAAGAGACCCACTTGTCATATGAAGAGTCATGTAAAGTTAAAAGGTCATGGAAGTAAAACAGTGATGAGAGAAGTTGAATATTCACATGAGTCAATTTCACCCTTGGCTATAAATACCCGCTCATTTGTACATGCAAAGGACATTTCACCTTGTCTCCTTCCAAATAGCCTTGAGAGTATGTAATATTTTCTTTGAGTGGCTCCAACACCCCGCCCATGGGGTTAGTGATGTATGGTGTATCGATGTGTCTTGGAACTTTCACTTAATTCAGAAACCTTCTAACATGCCAACACGTTTTTACACATGTGTTGTAACTATTTGTAAGATTTGTCTTGAACACTTGTAATGCATGTTGCTTTAGCCTATGTTAAACACTTGGATTCATTCAAGTGTTCTAATCCATATATACTAATGAAAATTTGTTGTATAATTTGTTAATTTTGTCTTTCTCGTGTTGGTTACTACCCAGACATTAGACAAAACCTTTCATGTGAACTTGCTATAATGACTATCAAGCTCACGTAGATTGCCTACTGAGTGTTGTACATGCTATCTTACCTTGTGTGTTGTGACTACTGCATCTGTGTGGATTCCTCCTCCAAAAGCTGTGCACATCCGACTATGTTGTGTGTTCCTAAAAGAGTTGAGTTTCCTCCCATCCAACTTGGGACTCACTCCCACCCTTCCTCTCTCTAGTGAAAGAACCTTGACATAAGTAACACTATCAATCACTAGGCACGTGAACCTCACTACTCGAAGAAAAAGAAAACCACTCTCTTGTGCTGACATGCAAGATCTAAGGCAAACATTTTAGATAATGGCAACTGGGCCATCATACCGGACGGGACTCCGACACAAAACGATGTGAGGTCTAGTTGGGACTTCATACCGAGGTAATCCCTTGAATGTTGGCGGGTCCAACACCATCAACACATCCATAAATAGATGGACAAAGTGAGAGGTTCGACAAGATCTTGGAGGATATGTCGAGGAAGTATGTGACGCACTAGCAGAAGAAATGGGAGGAGTATATTCCATTGGTTGAGTTTTCATACAACAATGGTTATCAGGAGTCATTGAGAATGAGCCCTTTTGAGGCATTGTATGGGCAAAGTTTTAACACTCCCATCAATTGAGTGATCCAGTTAACATGGTACTTATTATATTGAACTTGTTGGCAGACATGGAGCAGGAAATGCGGGTTATAAAGAAGAATCTAAAGGTATCACAAGATAGATAGAAGAGTTATGCAAATCATCATAGGGTATTCAAGGAGTTTTAGGTTGGGTAGCATGTGTATTATTGCCTCAAGCCCAAAAAATCTCTTTGAGTATTGTTCATGTGCCAAGTTCACACCATGATATTCTAGGCCTTTTGATATCCTTGAGAGGATTGGACTAGTGGCATATCAACTTGCACTACCTACAACAGTGAAAGTCCATGATTTTTTCCATATTTCATTATAAAAAAAGCACATAAAGGATGTTGGTCATGTTATTGATTGGTCAGTATTGCAGGTGGAGCAAGAAGGAGAGTTTGAGTTGAAGCTTCAGTGCATATCACAGCAAAAACATCTCATGATTAGGAATAGATCCATAGAGAAAGTTAAAGTGCAGTGGAAGCACTTTGGGCCTAAAGAAGCTACATAGGGGATGGGGGATTAGATGCAGACCATGTATCCTTCATTGTTTGCCAGTTGAGGAAAAGAAGTTTTGGTTTGATGTTGCTATATGTTTCGCATATGTTTTTATGATATTTTGGTATATGTATGTATATGTATATGAATGTAAAATTTGCCACGAGCTAAGTTATAAAGATCAAATAATTAGTATTGGTGTCAAGATTTCTTAGATATTGTCTTTCCATGATCTGAATTTGAAACTACTTGAAATTTGTTTGCAAGGTATTCAATTTAGAAATAAACATGTTTAAAAGACTTCCATGTCTTGCAGAAAAGAAACACATGAAATTTTCAGCTGTTTATGACCCATCTAAGCATAGCAGAATTATTTCCTTTTACTGTTTAACACATAAAAACAAATTTGTTCTGCAAAATAAACCAACCACATATGCAAAAGAAGTTGATAAAGCAGTTCACCCCCTCCAGGGCTACGTCTGCTGGGTCCAAAGCCCCCAAATGGGCCTATCCTTGTTTTTATAAAATTCTCAAATTGAAAATACAGCTGAATAGAAGCATCTACAGGAGAAATATATGGTAGAAATGGATTCAGAACACTTGAATCCTTCAGGATTGACTATTGGATCACCTCCAATGGATACCTGCACCCCTGTACAATCTTCCCAATACTGGGCCCTAGTGGCTCCTAGAACTTTCACGGCTCCAAAACGTATGCAAATGACCTCTGATGGCTGTAATACCTGCACCAATGGCTTCAAAAGGTCGAAATTACCCAAAAACAAAAAAGAAATCGTCCAAAACTGACTTTCTGGGCCAAAGTTATGGCCATTTACTCCTGACTGCCAGTTTGGCCTAACAAAACCCCAGTTAACTGTAGTGGAGGCCAGTTAGCCCCGCCAAATATGGCGGGACTGCCAAATTTGGCGCTCCGCCAAATAAACCGCCAAATAACTGCTGTTAAATTTAATGCTTTCATCGGATTTCGTGCTGGCTATTTTGGCTGGCGGTCAGAGGTTAGGCTCCTGGTTCTTGAGTGCTGGTCGCATGGTGTATGGGGGCTGGCCCCCTTCATTTTCCCGACCGTAGCAATTCAAACCTTATCACATGTTCTTTCCGCCCATTGACCAACAAGTGAATGCGTAGCACAATGGTAAAGCGCTTCATTAACATATGACAGGTCATGGGTTCGATCCCCCACTTGACCAGAAATTTTTGAACATCCGCCCAACCACCTTGCTAACGTCATCTGGGGGCCACGTGGCGCCCTCTGGGCCTGCCACGTGGTAGATTCTGATTGGTTGCTGCAGAGGGAATATTCCTTAGAATATTCCAAGGAATATTTTGCGGAATATTCCTTTTTAATTTTTTTTTTAAAATTCAATTTTTCTAATGTTTTGGGCAAAATATTCTTTTGGCCATATCTTCCTCATACGGCGACCGTTTTTCGAACCGTTTGCGGCACCAGAATCGGGAGGATGAGAACTTTCTAGTCGTTCAGCTTTGAACCAGTTCTAAGCACTTTGAGTTTTGAGCATTTTTACGACACTTAGGACATGCACCTGATCACGCCTCCCCATTGGGAAGCTTTTGGACCCCAAAAGCCTTCAACTACCTGTTAAAGAGGTGAGGGTACAACTCCCTCACTCTTTCCACCTCCATCCACTTTGCCTTGTTTGGTTTGCTACCTTTGAAACCAACCCGAACATAATCTACACTGCCCCTCCTTGAAGTGCATGTCCTTCTGTCAAGGATTGTATCTTCTTTCAGCTCATCTAAGAATTCTGGCGAGAAATCTTCTATAGATGGTAGCTGAACAGCACTTTCATGATCAGCAATCAAAGGAGGTTCATACAAACGTAAGTTCTCCACATTGACAACAGAATACATTTGCATGTAGGAAGGCAAATCTAATTGAAAAGCATTATTTCCAACCTTCTTGAGGATTTTGAATGGACCATAACGAATAGGCTTCAACTTTTTACCTTCTCCTTGCATCCTTTCCTTACTAATGTACAGCCATACCTCATCCCCTTATTGAAACTTGTGATCGACTCTATGCTTGTCGTGTCTTTCCTTGTACTTGCTTTGACTATTCTCAAGCTGTTCTTGAATTTGCTGATGTATTTGTTGAATTATTTTAATGAATGAACGAGCTTTGTCAATATCACTATGTCCCTCAATGGCGACATCTTTCTCAAGAATGAAATCAAGGGGTGATTTTGGCAAGTAACCAAAACAAGCTTCAAACAGTGAGGTGTTTGTGGAAGAGTGCTTGGCACGGTTGTAAGCATGCTGTATGTAGTGCAAATGTTCATCCCAAAGCTTGGGATGCTTGCTGCAATAACCTCTCAAGAGGTGCACAATGGTTCTGTTCACAACTTCGGTTTGTCCATCTGTTTGCTGATGGAAAGTAGTGCTTTTCTTCAACTTGGTGTCCATCATCTCCCATAGGTTGGACCAAAAATTCCCCACAAATCTGGAATCCCTGTCACTAATAATGGAAGTAGGCAAACCAAAGTGAATCCATACATGATGAAAAAATAATTCAGCAGTTTGTTCAGCAGTTATAGTTTTCTTACAAGGCATAAGTATACACATTTTGCTGAAACGATCAACTACTACATATAAATAATCATGCTGCTTTCTAGATTTTGGCAAACCTCCTACAAAATCCATAGAGATGCTCTCCCATGGTCTAGAAGGTACCGGCAAAGGAGTATACAAACCAAGCTTCCTATTGCTAGGCTTGCTTGTAGCACATAATGAACAACCTCTTATGAACCTTGAAACAGAATCTACCATGCGAGGCCAATAGCAATACCTCTGTAGATGTGCAACTGTTTTGCTCACACCAAAATGGTCAGCAATAAGAGAAGAATGAGCTTCTCTTATGACATTTATCCTCTCCCCCTGTGGTATACACAACTTGCCCAAATGAAATAGCAAATTTTTATGCATGTGATAATCATTTTCCTCTACATGATTCCCTTTACTCAAGTTAGCATACACATCTTTAAAGTCATCATCAGATGCATATTGTTCTATGTAACTATCATGTACAATGGAATCATTCTTAAGTAAAGTAATAGCACCAATAATAGGCCTCGAAAGCATATCAGCAACCTTATTCAAAGTACCTTTCTTGTACCTTATTACCAAATGGAACTGTTGCAAGAAGCCCATCCATATGAAGTGTCGCGACTGTTGTAACTTGCTTTGTGATTGCAAGTACTCTAAGGGCTGATGGTCGGTATGTATAACAGTTTCTTTGCCCATCAAATAGTGTTTCCACTTTTTGATGCTTTGTACCAACGCATACAACTCCTTATCATATGTAGGATAATTTACAATAGCACCATTAAAAGTTTCAGAATGAAATGCAATAGGCTTACCATGCTGTAGAAGAACTGCACCCATAGCATAATCACTAGCATCAGTTTGTCTCTCAAATGGCTGTCTCAAATCCGGTAATGCAAGGACTGGAGCTGAACTAATCTTCTCTTTCAAAGATTCGAAAGCTTTTTGCTGCTTGCCTCCCCATTGGAAAGCATGCTTCACACTTGTCACTGCATGCATAGGAGTTGCTATAGAAGAGAAGTTAGAGATGAACTTCCTCCAATATTGAGCTGCACCCAAAAAACTTCTTACCTCTGTTATGGATTTGGGAGTAGGCCACTTCACAATAGCCTCAATCTTAGCAGGATCAATTCTCAAAGCACCTCCTCCTACTATGTGTCCCAAATAAACCAAAGAAGTCTTTCCAAATTCACACTTTGACATTTTAAGAAATAACTGATTCTTCTTCAAAACATCAAGTACTTTTCTAACATGCATGACATGATCTTCTCTAGACTTGCTGAAAATTAAGATGTCATCTAAGTAGACAATAACGAAATCATCAAGAAAAGGACGCAATACATCATCCATTACCCGCATGAAAGTTGCAGGTGCATTGCACAAACCAAATGGCATCACAAGCCACTCAAAGAGTCCTTGTTTGGTTTTGAAGGCTGTCTTCCAAATGTCACTTTCTTCAATTCTTACTTGATGATATCCACTACGCAAGTCTAACTTAGTGAAATATCGAGCATCTTTCAGCTGGTCTAGCAAATCATCTATCCCTGGGAGTGGGTAATGATTCTTTACCGTTATCTTGTTCAAGGCCCTGAAATCAACACACATACGCCAAGTGCCATCTTTCTTTGGAATCAATACAATCGGTGACCCACATGGCGAAGTACTTGGCGTTATGAAACCCTTGTCCAACAAGTCCTTGATTTGCTTCTTTATTTCCGCATTCTCCATAATAGACATGCGGTACATGCCTATGTTTGGAAGAGGACAATCTGGATGCAAATGGATTTCATGCTGAATCTCCCTCTTAGGAGGCAAACCTGTTGGCTCCTGAAACATCTCATGATATACATCAACTACATCATACAGATCTGATTTAAGTTTTGGATCACAATTGTCAAATGACTCATGATTCACATCAACCTTGGGCTTAATCATAAGAAGAACAAAATTCTTACTTGAATTGACCAACCTTTTTACCTGTCCTGCATTCACCATCGCTATATTTGTCTTCTTGCGATGAGCTCTAACAATGAACTCCTTGCCATCTTTGAACAGACGATATTTGTTTTCATGGCGATGAAAGATAGCTTTCCTATCAAACAAATAAGGACTTCCCAAAACAATTCCTGCTATATCAAAAGGTACCACATCAAGTTCAACTGTGTCAATAAAATGTGCAGTAATTGCAAAGTGCAATGTGCATTTTCTTGAAACTTGTAAATTTGCATCCTTGCAAATCCATCCAAGTGGATATGGCTTCAGATGTGGAACGGTCTCAAGTTTAAGCTGCTTGACCGAGTCCTCTGATATAAGGTTTGCTTGTGACCCACTATCAAAAAGTGTGTCAATCTTAGTATGTTTTGAAATCACCCTCACATGAAACAGTTCAATTCTTTCTTCCTCATTAGGAGCTTGTACATGGCAGTTTGAGGTACTAGTGCTGGCTTGAGTTTCTATTTCTTTTCCCTTCAAGTTTTTCAAACCCATGGCTGCAATTTTGGTTTCATCACCTGAATCTTCCCCTAAATATTGTGGTGTAGATGTAGCAGCAGCAGTTTTCTGTTTCCCTTTGGATTTGTTAGATTGAGGTCTTTTTTCAGGATGTAATTTCCAACACTTTTTCTCCTCATGGTCTCGTTTAGAACAGTGTTTACAGATCACTTTCTCACTCTCCTGTTTGACAGATGCATTCTTTTTCCCTTTTCCCTTGGAGGTTTTCTCTTTGCTTTTCCCCTTGGGAGGCTTGTTTCTACCCTCTTCAAATGTGTTTTTTCCCCTTTCCTCTAAATGGGTAGCTTGGACACAAACCTCGTCCAAGCTAGTAGGGTTAAACATCAAGATGGTGTGTCTAAGGTAGCTATGCAAGCCACCAATGTATTTCAGCAAGGTTTCCCGGGTCTGCAAATCTACCCCTAACAAGAGAGCTCTTCTCCTGAATTCTTGGGTGTAGTCTTGGACACTCTGACCCTTAAGTTGTCTGAAATTTTGCCAGTTCATAATGGCTTTCTGCATGAGAGCAAGAGGATAAAACTGTTTTTTAATGGCTAACAGAAATTCAGGCCATGTTAAGGTAACCTTACCAAATTTCTTGATCTCCTCTTTAGTCTTGGCCTCCCACCAGACCAAGGCTGCTCCATCCATTCTCAAAGAAGCCAACTGAATCTTTGTGGCATCATCATGCATATTTTGGATCCTCAAGTAAACTTCCAACTGCCTAATCCAGTTGTCAAGCTTTTCTGCATTCACTTCACCATTAAACATAGGTAATTCGAATTTTACATCAAGCTTCAAAAAAGGACTTTTTCCAGAGGATCTATGCTTATGAACAGAAGAAGACGAGGATGAAGAGGAAGAAGGTGAAGATGGGGGTGGTGGATCACCATTACCTCCATGTCCTTTCTTGGAATGATCATCATCCTTCTTACCTCCTGAAGAGCCCTCTCCTTCATGTGGATGTTTGGACCCTTCTCCAGCCAATTTCTCATTTCTTTCTTGGTACAATATCCTCACCATTTCAGTGAGATCTAAGAAAGCCTTTCTGAAGACTCTTTCTTCTTCTCTTGAATCTGTCTCTATAGGAATTTCTCCTTCATGTTCAGACATCCTTGAAGCTTCTGCTGAAACTCTTGAGGGTGAAATTGAAGGTGGAGGTGATGGCTCTCTGGCCTTCCTTGACTGAGGATTCTCTCTTTCTCTAGTCAACTGTCCTTCCCCTCTTTTAAGTTTCAACCTGGTAAGCATCAATACTTTGCAAGACAGTTAGAAGATCTTTGCACAAAAACCCTGAGCTCTGGTACCACTTGATCTGAATTTGAAACTACTTGAAATTTGTTTGAAAGGTATTCAATTCAGAAATAAACATGTTTAAAAGACTTCCATGTCTTGTAGAAAAGAAACACATGAAATTTTCAGCTGTTTATGACCCATCTAAGCATATCAGAATTATTTCATTTTACTGTTTAACACATAAAAACGAATTTGTTCTGCAAAATAAACCAACCACATATGCAAAAGAAGTTGATAAAGCAGTTCACCCCCTCCAGGGCTACGTCTGTTGGGTCCAAAGCCCCCAAATGGGCCTGTCCTTGTTTTTATAAAATGCTCAAATTGAAAATACAGCTGAATAGAAGCATATACATGAGAAATAGATGGTAGAAATGGATTCAGAACAATTGAATCCTTCAGGATTGACTATTGGATCACCTCCAATGGATACCTGCAACCCTGTACAATCTTCCCAATACTGGGCCTTAGTGGCTCCTAGAACTTTCACGGCTCCAAAACGTATGCAAATGACCTCTGATGGCTGTAAGACCTACACCAATGGCTTCAGAAGGTCGAAATTACCAAAAAACAAAAAAGAAATCGTCCAAAACCGACTTTCTGGGCCAAAGTTATGGCCATTTACTCCTGACTGCCAGTTTGGCCTAACAAAACCCCAGTTAACTATAGTGGAGGCCAGTTAGCCCCGCCAAATATGGCGGGACTGCAAAATTTGGCGCTCCACCAAATAAACCGACAACTAACTGCTGTTAAATTTAATGCTTTCATCAGATTTCGTGCTGGCTGTTTTGGCTGGCGGTTAGAGGTTAGGCTCCTGGTTCTTGAGTGCTGGTCGCATGGTGTATGGGGGCTGGCCCTTAGGGGCTGGCCCCCTTCATTTTCCCGCCCGTAGCAATTCAAACCTTATCACATGTTCTTTCCACCCATTGACCAACAAGTGAATGCGTAGCACAATGGTAAAGCGCTTCATTAACATATGACAGGTCATGGGTTCGATCCCCCACTTGACCAGAAATTTTTGAACATTCGCCCAACCACCTTGCTGACGTCATCTGGGGGCCATGTGGCGCCCTCTGGGCCTGCCACGTGGCAAATTCTGATTGGTTGCTGCAGAGGGAATATTCTTTGGAATATTCCAAGGAATATTCTGCGGAATATTCCTTTTTAATTTTTTTTTTAAAATTCAATTTTTCTAATGTTTTGGGCAAAATATTCTTTTGGCCATATCTCCCTCATACGGCAACCTTTTTTCGAACCGTTTGCGGTGCCAGAATCGGGAGGACGAGAACTTTCCATTCGTTCAACTTTGAACCAATTCTGAGCACTTTGATTTTTGAGCATTTTTACGACACTTAGGACATGCACCTGATCATTCCATTTGAAGAAGAAATTCTAGAAGCAATGACGGGTGTTGAAAGACCATGAAATGATTTGCACCATTGTTTGTATTTTCTCTCTCATTTGTAGGAAGTGGAATCAAGTCTGTCCAGTCCTTCTACTAGTGTTGTTCATGCAGTTTTAAACCCATTAGCCCCAACATAGTTTTCTACCAAAGGTAGCATGTCTGTTATCTCATAAACTATTCCAATGAACATCTCTAGGAATCCCAACATTGTTGAAAATGTCTTCATTGGAGTTGATTGTTGCCCTGAACAAGTTCAAACTTATACTGATCTATTCAAAGAGTTTCATGATGTGTTTGCTTGGTTTGATGAGGAAATGCCTAGAATAGATCCATCTATAATCTAGCATGAGATCAAGACATATGAAAATGAAAAACCTATTCATCAGAAACTTCGAGCAATGAAACCTAGAAAAGCAGCAACTATCAAAGTTGAAGTTGAGAATTTTCTTAAGGTTGGTTTCATATACCCCATTCCTTTAACTGAGTGGGTCTCTAATCCATTCCACGTAGACAAAAAGCAAGGAATGATCCATGTATGCATCGACTTTAGGGACCTAAATAAGGTTTGTCCTAAGGACAAGTACCCCATGCCCTTTATTGATCAGATTATTGATGAATGTGAGGGTAATGAATTTTTCTCCTTTATGGACAAATTCTTTGGTTATAATCAAATTACTATTCATCTAGACGATGAGGATAAGACAACTTTTATTTGTCCCTACGATACATTCGCGTATAAAAATATGCCTTTTAGCCTCAAAAATGCTGGAACTACTTTTGAACTGGCCATATCATATGATTTTCATGATATCAAGCACATTATCAAAGCCTACTTGGATGATTTAGCTACTCGTTATCAAAAGAGAATTGGTCATCCTAAACACCTTCTAGTGATCTTTGAACAATGTCGTTTTTATAAAATCTAGTTGAATCTGGATAAGTTTACTTTTACTGTCACATCCAGTCAGTTATTGGGATTCATTGTCTCCATTGAGGGGATTCGTGTAGATCCCTTCAAGGTTGAGGGAATAATTCAGTTACCTCCCCCATCTTCTATACATCAACATCAGAGTCTCCAAGGAAAAGAAGATTTGTTGAGGAGATTTATAGCCAATTATGTCAAGATCACAAAAGTATTTATGAGATTGCTTAAGAAAGGGGACCCATTTCTATGAGATGATTTCATGCAATGCTCTTTCGACGATTCGAAAAAAGAATTAACCTCTGCTCCTTTGTTGAGTCCACCAAATTATAGCAAAGATTTCCTCTTGTATCTCGTTGCAACAAATAAACTATTGGTATGGTTATGGTTCAGGAAGATGATGCCTTATGTGAGAACATAATCTAATAGCTGAGCTAAGGCTTGCTACGTCCTAAACTACACTATTCTCCCATCAAGAAATTAGCTTTAGCAGCAGTCCTTGCTGTACGGTGGCTTAGATATTACATTCTTCTTTGAAAAACTTTTTTCTTAGCAGTTGTCAATCCATTTCAGTTTGTTCTTAGTAGGTGAGTGATTGGGGGAAAGTATAACAGATGGATTGTCATTTTACAATAATTCAACCTCAAATTCATGATGGCTAAGTCTAAGAAATTTTTAGTGTTTGCAAAGTTGATCTCGGAGTTTCCTTCTGAGGAAGAAATCATTTATGAGGAAACTTTTCCTAATGAACATCTGTTTCTTATTTCCTCACAAGATACTTGGTATGGGGATATTATTATATATCTCCAGACTTTGAAGTTTCCACCCTCTTTCTCCAAGGATTAACATAGAAAATTGCATCACCTCGCTAAAAGTTATATTATTATAGATGGAACTTTATATCATCGCGGGCTTTATCCAATCCCTAGAAATTGTTTAACCTTCGAATAAGATGAGTCCCTGCTTAATGATTGCCATAGTGGATCTTGTGGTGGTCATCTATCCGGGCTTGCTACAACCCAAAATATTTTGCGAGCAGGCTACTTTTGGCCTTCGATATTCAAGGATTGTATTAAAGTGGTCAAAAAGATGTCATCCTTGTCAGGTTTATACTCAGAAAATGCACACACATCCAACTCCAATTTTCCCTATGATCACCATCGGTCCTTTCATGAAGTGGGGCATTGATTTTACTACTTGAAATCCTCCTTCCTCAAGAAATCACAAGTATATCATCTTGGTCATAGAATACTTTACTAAGTGGTTTGAGCCTATGCCTACTTTCAAGAATGGTGGTGAAACAATGGCCTTGTTTCTCTTCAATCAAGTTATTTCTCAATTTGGTATTCCGAAAGAGATTGCCACTGACCATGGAAGTAATTTCCAAAATAAAATGATGACTAAATTGGCTCTCAAGTTGGATTTCCAGTAGGAGTGTTCATCTCCATATTATCCTCAGGCGAATGAGCAGGTTGAAGCCATGAACAAATCCCTGAAAATCATCCTACAGAGGATGATTAACAAAGCTAGATCCAATTGGCACATCATGTTATATCCAGGACTTTGGGCATATTGAATTTCAGTTAAGACTGGCACTGGTTTTACTCCCTTCCAACTGGTTTATGGGTTGGAATCCATTTTTCCTGTGGAATGTGAGATTTATTCCCTTAAACTGGTTGTTGAACTTCTTCCCGATACTTCTAGTCTCAAAGAACGTCTCATTCATTTGGAACATCTCGATGAGAAACGTCAAGATGCTGCAATAATAAACGAAGCTCATAAGAAGAGGGTAAAAACTCAATATGATACGTTTTAGAAATTTTTCTAAAGGCGACCTTGTCCTGGTCTATGATTAAGACAAAGATGCCTTGGGGGAAGGTAAGTCTAAATATTTGTGGTATGGTCCCTTTATTGTCGTAATAGTTTGGAAAAAGGGACCCTATGAATTGATTTATTTTGAAAGAAACAAGTTGGCGGAGCCAAAAAATGGGCTCTACATTAAGAAGTACTTTTCTTAGGCTTCAGCTGAGAATTTACTTGTTTGTATATATTGTATGGTTGTACATATCTACCTATCGGTTTTAGTGATGTCGATATTTTTGATATGATTTGGTAGGTATTGATGGATGATTTGGAATATCTAGGGTTTGTTGATGGTGCCAGTAGACACACCTGAAGCTCGCTTCCGTGGCTTGGGTGATTTATTATCCATATGGCCAGTTGATGGTTTCGAGAGGAGTATGTATTAGTCCCACATCAAATAATATTTCCTAATGTACAACTATTATTAATTTACTATCTGAGGTGATATCACTTGATATTGATTCGTTAGTAGTTCATTTGGATTTACAACTAGTGGTATCTCAACTGAATAACATCTATCAGGTAAGAGACCCTTATTTGTATCACCAATTTTTGAGAGTGCGTATATTACAAAGATCATTTGTTTACATCGCATTTGTTCATATTCCACGATTAGAAAATTCCTTAGCAGATTATATCGCTAATCAAGCATTGGATTGGCATATAATTCATTCATCACATTAAAACATAAAAAATAATCAAAGTATCATATGACCATCATAAAATCGTCTGTATATAGATAGAGTTTTTGTGTCCAAAATAATATACAAAATTAGGACAAAATGTCCTACAATATTTGGGCTTATGCCCATCATCATGTCTAGAAAGAAAAGATCTGATCATCTACCTAATGATCTTTCTCAAGAAGAGTAGCAAGAAAGAAAACAATGGAACTAGCCACCCATTGAAATAGTCGCACCTAATCCTGTGATACTCCCACCACACATCACTACATCTCCTCTGGTAAATCCTCTATGGCCACCATGGGTACCTGGTGAGTCAACCTCACCATGTTTCTCTGGACTGCGTGGAGGGTCCTATCAGTCTCAGCTGCAACCCCTTTGACATCTCTTCTATGATCCCTATGTCGAGGAATACCATTAGGTATCACTGGTCCAACATCTATTTCATGACCAATAAGTTTGTAAGTGTTTTGTCTCATAAAAAAGATTTTTTAATTCATTTATATTGAAAATCCAAAAAAATATTAAAATTCAAAAATTAAAAATCATTTATACCTATGGCATCCCATGCTGCGTCTAGTGGCAACACTAAACCTGGATCTCCTCGGAAATCCATGTCTTCGACTCCAATGATTTTTTTTTCCCACCAAAGGAAAAACTCATCACAAAATGTAGTCCTAGGGACCTCACTGCCCCCTAGTCATTTCATCAAGTTAGCCCACCTGCCCATCTATGGATCTCTTGGGCTGTTGATGGTGGATAATACCTTGGGATGAAGCCCAGGTACTCTCTCAAAAAAGAAGGAACATAAGATGGTTCTGTATCCAAAATTCTTCGTCTGACCCTTCTAGATGGAAGTAAGTTGTTTCTTCATGTTGGCTAGCAGAGGTGTGCACCAATCGAAGACTGTAGTGAGACAATACACTGTAAGGCTCATGGAAACATGCGAAGCTTGATGTAGAGCAGCATAACCGTTTACCCTGGCTATGGTAAATAGTAGGATTCTCAGTGATAAACTCTCTACATACTTGATTGGAATCTGACTTCCAACCTTTTCGAGGTTTCCAGGACAATATATGCGAACGTAATCTTCTACACTGAGACTACCTCTTGTCCTTCTGGTTGAGTGCATCCTCTCTCCCCTTCAGGAAAGACCTGTAATGAAATAGATATCCTCTATTTCAATCCTCAGGGGCATCTGATCAATCACAAAAGCATCTTCTTTTTCACTCCAGTAGTGGATTAACAGCTCAAGCAATCGAGTATTTTCTTTCATGTTCAAAATTTTGAAGAATTTTAACAAACTACATCCTCACAAGGAATCTAATGCGTTTTGATCCTCCATCACTTGATTATCAATGGCACTATGCTCTCTTTCATGCCAGGTAATTGTCATCCTGCAAAAAATGATGTTTTGAATCATTAAATCCATTTTTTAAATTTTGAGCTCACGCACACGCAGGTTTGTTATTAACACAGTCATGTATAGGGCCTTCCTATACATGGATCACATCTATCTAATCCGTGTGTAAATAGATATTTTTTTTTAAATAATTCCTTATCGTCAAATTTATGACAAAACATCTAAAAAGAATAAAAAATTATTGAAAGTACAATTAGAAGGTTACTTGGAAGATTTGAAGTAGTTTGAAAAGTTGAATTTGATGGAGGAAACTTGCTTGGGTTTTTCTCCATAGCTCCTTCACCCAATTGCTCAAAACACAAATGAGAAATTGTGAGTCCAAAAGTCCTTATATAGGTTGAAAAATGAAAATGATTTTTTCTAAAGTTGATTTTTCTTTTGTGGAATTTTTGACCTTTTGTCTTGGAGTGTTGGGATGGGATTTTTTATAGGATACTTTGGAGATTTTTTGAGAAATCATTTTGGTCCCATGACTACAGACCCGTTATGCGATGTATCAATTTATTACTGGAATATAGGTTAGGGAATATCACTTTCTGCTGCATTTTGTATACTAGCCTCCATACTATGATGTTTTGTCCATAGGGTTGACCTCATCATGTCATGATTCACAAACCATTTTCACTTTTCGACTTATAAAATCATGATATGGTGGTAGAGCCAACCTTTACATGGAAATCTTAGTTAGATCCTCGCTAGCACATGTTGCCCATGCTGCTATATTGAGTAGGCTCAGGAGTCCTCTTTAGTCTCGCCATGACTTGTGCGTTGGAGACTCATTCTCTTTCTTCTTTGCTATTTTCTAGATTTACACACTAGATGCTCCTTTGTGTTGAGCTATATCGCTGCATTGCATGTTGACCATTTGTACCTTTTGGCCTTGAGCCAGCTTCAATTGGACTCATGTTTGAGCTACCTTTTGACCATGTCTTCTCCAAAATCAACCTTGTAATCACTTAATCTCTGCAACTTGACACACCTTTTTACCCATGGAAAGAACATTCCTTTGAGTGTCATTGACCAATTTCATCACCTAGCATTGAGCATAGGAATGTTCCCCTCCTAGGAACTAATGCATCTGTATTGTGACACTCATTATTTCCACTATACAATAGCATTCTTTTATTCTTTTTCAGGATTCATAAATATGAAAAAGAAAAAAAAATTATATATCCCAAAAAGAGTGGGATCGGGAAATTAATTCCATAATTGAGGGCAACTAGAGTCAATTGTGTCGCCCTTGAACAAAGCACTAAAAAAAACTAAAGTCTTTCCTCCATTGGGATGGGCTTTAGCTTGACTTAGGAGAGCCTTAACCTTGTTATTGAGTCAGTACTCCTATGATTGGTTATCTCTTCCAATCATATGGAGAGTTTTCTTATGCCTCCTACATGAAAAACGTATACAAAGTTATCGTATGTTGTCATTTAGTCACAACTGAGTCGTGCTTTTGTTCAAGGGAAATAAACATGAGTTGAACTCTTTGTGGTGTCTCTTGACCTATTTTTTAGTCAACGATCCCTGGTTGTCAGAGTCATGTTCGTTATCACATTAGCTATTTGGTCCTTTACGTGTGCTGGTTTGAGAATGTCTCCACTGACTTATTGCTGGTGGGTATTTCTCTTATCGGCTAAGACAAATTGCTCTCAGAGAAGATCTAGAGATGCACCCTGGCCCTATTTTCACGATTGATAGGTTACCTTGTGCTCAGCATCGATCAACATCATGGGTCTTTGACGGAGTGGTTCGCCTTGTGTTCAACATCATGTTTCATTATCACACATTGGGATTTGTGCAGTACCTTGGTTTCCATTTGACCCTATTGGTGGATTTCTCACCTTTGTGTTAGCTTTCATTATTGGTTGGTTTAGAGGGTTTCTATCATGTGCTAGTGACATCTTGTGTACGCTGGAAATGTGCTTCAGTTGGGTTACTACATATTTATTCATTTGATTCCTTCCACATTATTGGCCTATAGGTTACACTTGCACTAGATTGATGAAGGATTCCCTAATGCCTTCCTTCTAGCAGATATTTTCCCATCGACTTCAACTCATTTCTTTGGGAACAAGATCTAGATTCCGTTAGGAAATACCTTAGGGTTTACAGTCATCAGTGGCACACTCGTTCGCTATCGAAAGTGGGAAGACATCATTGTCTCCTGATTCATAGATTCTTCCAAGTGTTCGACTTCAACTCATTTATTTGCACTTGTTAGATTGTATCAAGTACGTTGGCTCTCTTCATCATTATTAGTGAGTAGTCTTGCATTTGTTAACGATATACATAAATTACTAGTAATCAAATGATTTCTCACATGGTCAACTTCGGATCATTTATTTCCATTATGTAGAAATTTACCACAATGGTCGGTGAAGACCTCAAGTTTGCATCAACATTTCTTGGTTCACTTGTGAGTTGCTCCTATTTCTACTAGTTGACACCATCCACCTTATATGTTGCAGTTCATTACAACGACATCCTATATGTTGGCATCCAAGTTGCATTGTAGTACCATTTGTTCCACAATTTGACTTGGTACTTTTTTGGATCAACTTTATGATTTTAGTAATCAACTTCCTACTTCGGCATCGTTGATCAGTTCTTTATATGTGATAGTGAGACATGTACTTATCTCGATATGATCAGATGATCCACTATGTATTTTTAGTTCCTTTATACTTGTATGCATATTAGATCTGCTTTTGTACTTGACATGTGGACATGCTTTATTATCTCTGAGCATGGGTATACCTACCTCAGACAATAGTTTCTTTTTGATCTCTTTCACTGGTTTGGCATGTTGAATTCTAGTGAACTCCTCTCTGGTCTCAGCATGATTCCTTCTATACACCTAATACATTTTGGCCATCATGTACTCCTCCTGACCTCATATGTTAGGGGGAATCTGTTATAGCACAATTTACCATTATTTGTAGATCTGATGCTCTGGTTATGGTCGAGGGCAACCCTTCCTTTCCAGACTTGGTACAAATTCTAAAAAATAGTATTTTACTTCCCATACGCTACTTTTCCCTGTGTTAAAAGCATGTACACGTAGGTATGTATAGACCCAACCCACGTATATGTGTTAAAAACTTAAAAATAATAAATCTCCTTAAATTCGAGCGGATTTCACTAGCTTTACGTGTTACTCACCTACTGCAGCCCATGGCCCAACTATTTCCCAACTGAAAAAACTAATTTGGAGAAGTATAAATAAACCTCCATTGGAAGGCCTAAGGGGAGAAGAGAGGAGATATTTCTATTATAGTTGATTGATCCTTGATCGAGTATAGAGAAATCCCTATGCCTCTTATGCTCCCCAAGTTATAGGAAACCTTTGTTTCCTCTTTTGAGATGTCCTTCATCCCTCTTATGACATCTTTGTGTGTATTGGTGGAGGAAGATTGTTGAGGCCGGGATAAGAGAGATCTGGAGGACGGTTCTACTTGGAGTTGGAGGAAGACTTATGTTGTAGTTTTCTACCTTTAATTTAGCTTACATAAATAAAGAAATGTTGTTATGTTCCTGATATTTATCTTGTTTATGCATTGATCCATGTTGTGATTTGTTTATAAATATTATATTGATGCGTAATTGTTCATTTACTTATGTGATCTAACATGTATATCATGAACATTCTTTCTATTACTCCTGTTGTATATGCTTTTCTTGGATAATTTACAAGTTTTAAAGGCATCAGAAGAAGTAGAGGGTTTAAACCCTGTGGGATGGACCCTAGATGTAGGACCTCTGGGTGAGGCCACTTCTTCCGAGTTCAATTGTTTAATCATTTAAATTGTTTGCCTAAGGAATTCTTGCTGTTGTATGCCCTCTACTCTATTGGGGTTTTCAACCCAAGACCCTAAGGTGTTCCCACCCGCAACAGGTTTATCTAATATTTATTTTCTGGAAAAAACACTTGATTTTGATGTTTTGGATTGAATCCTTATCCACTATTACCTTTCTTAATATGTCCTTATTCCCATGTTGTTCCTCATTTCTTGTTATGTCCTTAGAATGTAGGACTATGAGATGAGTCTCTCTTCAGGGTATCAAAAAATTGAAAGACGTATCTAAATTTGATCCAATCTTGTAGATACACTCCTAAACCCTCCAACATGGTGAACATTATGCCTCTATACTTTCATGTTTGAGTTCTTCATTGGACTTATTATTTTCTATTCTTTTAGTAAACAAAGTGGTTATATTTTTGGCATTTCTAAAGGGTGGATGGGAGGGAAACTTTAAAGTTGCATCGATTCACTATTATTGATTGGTCTCCTTAACACCCTATAACTACAACTTCATATGCTTATATAATTATTAAAGTACTTTGAACTGGTAGTTTATATTACTATCTTTAGAAAGGACAAAACTGTAAGTGTTATGCTTTGAAAGAAAATATTGGTTATTGCAATTCCAAAATTTTTATGTCTTCAACTGATGTGTGTGTCTTCCTATATCCAACAAATATGATCAATTTTTTATATTTAAAAGATCCTTTTGTTCGTTGTTTTAATTCCCATCATAAACCTCTAGTTGATTACATTAATGTTCTGCTTTTCTTTTTTCTTTTTTTTTTCGATAAAAAAACATCTTTCATTATATTTTCAATAAAAGATAGCTTACAAAGATCATCATTGTAGCCTCTCTTATCTCATTAGGACTAGAATTTTTGGGAGTGGAGGGTGGGACATACCAACATAGACAAAAAAAACCATCAATGATAGATGCATATTAGGGTGGCAGGTGACGAGGAATTACAGGAGAAGCAACGAAGAAACTAACATGATCATGGATATGGAATTCAATATGCTCCACCTTCGCTCCCAGACTGTGAAGGTGGTCGTTCATACGGTAATGTTGATGTCAGAGACTGTCCATATGCTCCAATATCTAATTCTTTCTTTATTGGATGTCTTGGAAATATGCCATAGTCTCATTCTTTTCTTCATACCTGTGGTCTCAGATGATATCCATATTGATTTGGATTTGACAAATATGTGATGCAAGAGATTCCAGAGTGACCAGAGCTACCACTTTGCCATGTGAATGAACTAGAGATAGAATATTATTTTCCTTAGTGTCCAAACTACCAGAATTGGCCGAGGATGCACCATGTCTAGGCTTAGGATGCCACTCCAGCTGCTGCTACTACCCACCCCCACGGTGCGACTGACCCTATTGATGGGGCATTGGGAGAAGAGGTAAATTAACCAGAGAGAATGGAAAGGCTCCCCGAAAAGAAGGACATATGAAATAAAAATAACTAATACCTTGGTTGTTGAACCACCCCCGAGGAGACTACTAGATCAGATCGGTCACCACCCTCCTACAAGGCCAGGATAAAAAAGTCACTAACCACACTGGATGGCCTGCACCCCCTCTGCCGCAACCACCCCAAGCACACTTCAACTTATAAAGGCACACAACATGCACCCCAGCCACATTGAGGTTTGATTTAAACCACAAAATTCCAGAGGACAGCCACACAGACCCAACAAATTCACACCCGAGCACCACCAAATGGGTGAGGTTCTGAGAAGACCACCCTAGATAACTAGGAGGCTCAAACTCCTTAACCCACACACTGCACACCACCATTTGAAAGGAACAATACAAACACATGCATTCCACACTAGATGGCCTTCACCTCTTTAGTCGTAGACACCCCAAGTGCAATTCAATCCATAGTTGTAACCAATAGAAGCACCAATCACCTCATGGGTACCCTTACACCAAGGAATTCCAGAGAGAAACCACTCAGAACCCACTAATTGTCGCTCGAGCACCACCAAATGGGCAGAGATCTGGAATAACCACCACACAGAGAGACGAAGAGACTCACACTCCTTATCCCACACAGAGGTAAGAAGGCCTGATGAGACAAATTCCTTCTGCTCGAACCAACAACATGCTAGATCTCGGTGGAAATTCAGCTCCATGGATGTTTGCATCCCTGGGTCTGAAGGGAAAAGTGAGCAATGAACCCTAGACCACACCACAGGGTCTTGATCCCCTACAACGCCTCTCAACCAAGGTTGAAACCCTAGGGAGCCACCATACATATAGACCCACACTCCCTGCTGACTAAAACTCATCTCCAACTATAAACACGGTAGGAGCCTCCCACGTACTTGTGTATTGAATGCACTCATTTTGCATGAGTGTGATTTTATGAAGCACGTGGAGCTAGAGTAGGTCCTGAGGGTGTGAAATGATTTATATCACTTTTAATTTTGCGTTCAAGGTATAAGTGATCTTAACTAGTATAAAAATAACAATTGTAAAAGAAATATTGATGCTCCCTCTTCTTAGTATTTCCAACATCTCTTTGACAAGCCTCCTTTTTCCAAAGTCAAATCACTTTTTCAGTAGCAACAACTTCTCCTTTGACCTCTTTTTTGGATCTACGAATTCTAGACTGCAATTTGGCCTTATTGCAGAAAACAAAGTCTCTTTAAAGCACGTGGGCTTCACTGCGAGAGTAATACCATACCCTGTGGGTTCATATTGGGGGATATATATTAAGGAAAAAATTACATAATATATTATGGGATATATAGGGGGTAAAGGGTTTTTATATCAACATGTATAAAAAAATGGAGCTCAAAGTTAATGAAAAAATGTAAAGGGGTATAAAAAATGTTAATGAAAAAATGGATACCTACAATATCTAGTGATTGTAGGGGATTTTTAATTGGGAGGGTGTATTTGGTTCATATTGTTAGGGGGTTAATTAATGTGATTTTTAGAGGTATTTTTCAATATGTAGTCAAATTAGGGGTATTGTTTAGTATGACACGAATGCACACGATATGTCATACGTTCATTGGGTGAAGACCCTGTGCTTCAAATTCCATATTTTTCAATTATAAATACTAGAGGGTTAAAATATGATGTAACTTGTTTCATCAACAAAATGAACATTTTTTTCCCAAAAAACCTTATATCTATTTCTTATTTCCATCACTCTACAACATAATGGACTTTTAAATGGGATCATAAGAATGTTATTCTTTCTGTTATAAATTTATTGGATGATTCATGAATTTAGAAAGCGATAAAACTTTAGGTTGAAAAATATTTGGATTCAACCACACGAGATCTACCAAGTTCCTCTTAAGATAAAGGACTTCAAATACAAAGGAAGAAAATGAAAAAAATTAAGAATAAACTATGGTTCCAACTAAATGATTTTCAAGCTATTTATGAATTGTAAAAATATCATAGGGACTAGAAGAAGCTAGGTTAATGCTTTTCTTTTATCATATGTATGTTATTATTGAGCTTCAATAAATATACCATATTTTTTCTTCCTTTCATACTAAATATGATTTCTAAAAGAAGAACTATAACAATCCATGTCGATGATATCAATAGTAATAATAACTAAAAAAATTGAACTCAAAGGAAAATAATATATTAATTTTTAAGTAAGATTTGTTGACATACAATTTTCATTTGAAAAAAAAGAAGATATTTGAACAAAAGGGATATCAATAAAATTATGGAGTTACCTTTTAAATAAAATTTATTAACCAAATTGTTAGACTATAAAAAAATGTTGCCATCCCAATTATTATATACACAATTTGAAATAAATTGTAAACCTTTTCTATTCTTAATCCACATGTTATGGATATTTAAAAAAATTCTTAAAGCCATCATATTCAAAGTTCAAAATATATTGGTAACAAAATGAGAGAATAATTTAAAATGGATATACAAAAATTCTAATAGAAGATATTAAAAAAATATATAATTTATGTTACTTAAATTTATCTTTGAATGTAGGTTTTGAATCTAGTTATCATAATTTTATATTTAAATTCTATTTAATATTTAAATATTTATTTTATTATTAAATCAAATATTAGATCATTTGTAAAGAATAATAAAAACTAGTTCACTAAATATGCCACAATGCATGCATGAACTCAATATTTCAATATTATTGAAAATTAATTGCATTTCAATAACTCAATATTTCAATACTATTTAAAATTAATTGCATTTGAATAATGTAATGCTAATTTTTTTTTTCTTGCTAATGTGTCTTTAACTTTAGCTTGTAGACTAACCTTTCATGTAATAAATCATAATGCGTGAGAATAAAAACTATCAAAATCAGTGATCATAACTTGTATGTGCCACACCAACTCTAAAAATCTCTATATTATTTTTGGTTTATCTTATTAACTACCATCAATTTCAAAATCGAGATATTTGTAGCAAGGATGAACAATTTTTTGTTAAGATATGTAGCTTGTTTATCCTTTTTCTTGGTATAACTAGTTTATTTTTCTTTGTTCTGCAAGGGTTTTGTGTTGCTAAGGAGATATGCAAAAATTGAGTTGTTTCATAGAATTTATTCTTCCTTTTTCTACAAAGGGTTTTGTGTGGCTAAGGAGATATGGAAAAATCGTGTGGTTTCATAGACAATGAGTGGTTTACATTCTTGTTATCTTCTCATTGACTGTGGTTGTTGTGATTATTAGAAGAACAAGGAAACAATTGATTGTTGGAGCCATGTTTCTTAGAGGAGCAAAGTATAGGGAAACGATGCACAATGGGTGCAAACTACATAGATTTACTCTCAAGGAACTGGGCATTTTGAGGAATAGGTTTTGGGAAGAAAATGATCTAGGGCATGGGGGTTGCAGTAAGGTAACAATGCATAATGGGAGCATAGTACATAGATTCACTCTGAAGGAGTTGAGTATTTTGATGAATGGGTTTTGGTTATAAAATTCTCTAGGGAATGGGGGTTTTGGCAAGGTTTACAAGGGCACTCTCCCCAACAATGACTAAGGAATCCATGCATATTCAAGTCATTCAGGGAGGGAACGAAGGTTTTCATTGCACAGATCTAAGCATGGGAAATCTACACCACTAGAACTTGGTTCAACAATGGAACATTCCTTTATGATCTCCCCCTTTCCAGATCTGGGACGTTGCATTTGTGTGAAAACATTATTCTCAGGTGAAAAATCTATTCCCCCTTTCCCTGAATACCATTTATCATCGATTGAAGAAATTAAAACACTTAAAAACACAGGTATTACCATGGATTATTGATTAATTATAATTTTAATAGTGAGTTAGGATATAGCTAGTATGTTATTAATGTTTCCAACTATTCCCCTCATTCTATAAACCTCACACTTCACAACCTAGTTGCAGCGAGTTCCAATTCTATTTGATATTCAACAAATCATCTACTACAGGATTGTCTAAAATTCCTTTTCTCTTCTCATTCACTCCCTTCATCATTTTAAGACAAAATCCTGTCTTTGTAGGTTCATGTCACAGTCATCAACACACTCATAAATATTTTACCATCCAAATATTATCAAATGAACAAACTTGCTACATAAATTAAACAAATAGTTATCAAAACTATTAAGAAGAGCTATTGGATATTTTTGTAGTGGTGCCATATCTTTAAACCTCATTTCTGGATTTTCTCCAATAGTATAAGACCACTTGTTGGGTTTCATCAAGTGGTATAGTCACCAAGAAGACCGCGTCATACTACTCTGCTTCTAAATACTTAAACATCAAACCATCTTTCCTTCAACATATATTTCTCCAGGGGTTTGTTTTGCACACACAAAAAGACGACATTCCAAATCCACGGTTTGTATTTGCATATTGGCTTTCAATTTACTAATGCTCTATTTCCAAATATAGAGTTTTCCTTTACTTATTCAATATTTAATGTATCCCCACTAATCTAGGCACATTCCTTTTATTCTATTCCAATCCCACGATGTCATAGAAGTGCAGAAAATCTCCATAAAGAAATCATGATTCTCCTTACTAAGACAATGTTTCCCTTACAACTAAGATTTAACCAACACAAAAAATGCCAATACTTATTATGATTGATCCAATCCTTGGAAACAATTTTAGAATCTATGCCTTCCTTCAACACTTGATCACGATTTGTGACTAGGAGATTTTTAGGGAGAAAAAGTGCCCCTCAACATATTTCCATTACAACGTAGATGAGAACCAGCACCCTCCTTAAGAATCTTTCCATGCAGAAAATTAATTCCAAAATTTCAACATAGATTCTTTATATCTTGTTGAAGACCTTAAATTATAGAGCCTCAGTCACTCTGCACCCAAGTGGTGAATTTCCTTCACTCTTTGACCATTCCTATGATTGGTTGGTGGGTTTTCTCTTCAATGTTGATACTTGACTATTTTTTCCAACGTAAAGTGCCATTGTAGCTATGCTTGATTATCATTACAACCATATGCGTTTTGATTAATATTCAGACCCTTTGACTCGAAATTAACATAAATAGTATCAATTCCTTCTTCAATGCATTAATGACAAACAATTTTCACACAAATGGTTAAATATCTGACCAACAACCCAAACATAATTGATTATGATTCCCAAATAGGATTAAAACCTTTCTACAGGAAATTCAAGTAGCTAGTGTCTACCAGAATCACAGTTGTAGAACCAATTACTATAGTTGGACACATACAAATTTTTGTGTATATATTCACACTCAAATGTCATTAATCACACATAAACTGAGTCACAAAAATACACAACAAATTACCAATTCAATGCACATAGAAACTTCATTTTATCACAACTATTACATAAAATTAGTGGCCTCATCAACCCAAGATGGGCGTGCTCTGCCTACCCCTTTCTATCTCTTTCAACATGCATTGTATGCTATTTACAAAATGTTCACATCTTCCCTTCTAGTTTGTGTTTTCTAAAAATCGCAAGCACCCTAAACATCATTCGGTGAAGGCCAAGCATGAACTAATTCTAATAGATATTTTTATTCCATGGTCAATATGCTTGTATCTAAAGACTAACACTCTTGGAGTTCCAAAGAAAATACTAATAAAATCCAATAGATTATATAAATCCATTCTATTGTAAATGACTGGAGCCATAATTGAGCCTCTATAGTATATTAATACTCCTTCAACATTGCTTCATGGACAAGAGGTACCATGCTAATGTTACATGGAAATAAAGTTGGAATCATCAAACATGTAATATATGTGCATCATTATATACAAATTTATTGTTGAAATATGATGCTAAATTCTTACCTCTATGGCTTTGGCTTTAACCTTATTAAGAGATCATGCTTCTCATTGAATAGGATTTTAGATTTCCTTTTGGAAAGTAGCTACTGCACGATTAGAAAAATCTTGTCCAAAGACTCTAGGCATGTTAGAGATCATATCCACTTCAACACATTTTTTTTAATCATGTTATCTCTTCCCAAGATAATATCTTGTTCATGTTCCTACACTGAACTCCCTCTCGCTGAAATCATTTCCAGCTAAATCCCAATAACTTATTTTACTATTGTTTCCACTGTGTCCTTAACAAACTTTTCCATGCTATTCATTGTACCTTCATTACCTTGTAACTCACTAATGATCTTAAGCAATATTGTTGTGGGTTAAAAACACTACGAACATAAAAATAGGATGAAAAATATGGTTATTCCTTTGGAGCTTTCTCCAAGGTTTGTCTTGGGACATATAGTTTTGTGTTTTTTCAAAACCATTGTAAGTACTCCAACTCAAGAACTAGATCCTTTCTTGTGAGAAAGTCAAGAACAAGTATCAGTGAACGTGGACTACTCTGAATAACTCAAATAGGAGATGTGGCTTCTCTGTTAGATGAATAACCATGCCTATAATTGTAGACATGTTTAGAGATCCAATGGATGCTTACAATTAAGCCATGATGCTAGTACGAAGTCAACCTTACATCATTCTTTTCCAGGTTTGATATTGAGAGAGCCTTCCCCATTTCCATCTTTATTTTTGAAGGATCTCACATCTGCAAGGGTGTAGCTTGGATTTAGCTAGGAACCCATTTGTGTCTCCCATGTGGAATTTATTCCTTCCATTAAGCTTCTTAAAACAAGGGATAAATATGGGAATTCCACCCATTTATAATGCATACTTATATCTCCAAAAATTTGATTCCATTTGAATTTAAAGGGCGTATTCAATTTTCTAGCTGTTGGCACCTTCAAAGGAGTGTGTTGCAAGCTTATCTTGCCATCAATGTGAGCTTCAAAAGACAATGTGTAGATACAAGGAATGATCTTTTATCTAATACCTAATGCCTTCTTTGAAGACGTTGTGACTAATTCCCATCAGTAAATATAATACTTGTGCCTTTTGCTCCTTTTTGAGTGATATCTACAAAAAGGATAAAAGGAACCTAGTTGAATCCATTTATTGCAAAGCTCTTCATTTTTGTCTTGTAAAGTTCCAAAAATATCAACACCTACCAATAGGATTCCAAACAATAAAAAAAGTTTCATTGTAGGTATGGAGTACGAGTGATCATTCCTTGTTGCAACATTGTTTCTTATATAATGTGCAACATGGGCACTTGACCCAACAAAGGTAGAACGAGTAAGTGTAAATGTTCTATTATGTAGTATTGATTTCAATGCTTTTTTCATCATAATAGATTTTGATAACTTGTTAGCCTCCTATACCAATAGGGTTTCATATTTCATCTTTAGTGATACAAAGGTTCCATTTTTGTGAAAGAAACAGACAGTTAAAAAATGTAAAGAGGGTATGCCTTAAAAGAATAATCAAAGGGAAAGAAAATGAGCTGGTCAAAAGAAAAAATAATTGAAATGAACCCCAAAGAAAGACCAGGAAAGTGGCCAATCAAAATGCCACTGCTATCTTGATGTATGGCTCAACAGTTTAAGCTGGGCCATGCCATGTTTTAAATTTCTTGTTTTAGAGTAGGTAATGAGTACCTGTTCAAACAATTCAAATTTGACAGATGACTAGCTGGATAGAGAAAGGAAGGGGCCCATTAACTTAATCTGGGCCCTTGGAAGATATAAGGGTAGATTTAGGTAGCAGGGCAGCAAAAAGAAAAGAGCATATGAGGGTTTGCAAGTCTAAGTGCACCCTCCCTGAAGTAACAAAAAATGCTAGGTACTAGGTTGGGTAGGTAGCCAGAAGTTACAGAATCCTGATCCTATTCAGTTTTGGCCTTGATCAAGAAGAGACATCTTAGCAATTGCAGAGGCATCTATGCAGCATTTTGAAGGAAAAGTATAGAAGCATGACTAACTCCCCCTGTATTCCCCCAAAGACTCTCTTTCTAACGCCCCCTAGAGGACTTTGGGACCTTCCTAAATTAGTCCTTCTTGTATTTCTCCTTGGAAAAATTCATGACAGGTTTTCACCTTCTTCTCCAAAAAGAAGCCACATTTCTTGTGTAAAATCGTTCCCCATCTACTTCCAAAAATCTAGGTTTATTCATTAAACTTAGTTCTCTATTCCTCACTTTCCAATCTTTCATATCCCCAATTCACATTGACTTCTAACTTTATTATCTAAATCCCTAAGTACCCCTTTTCCCTTACTACTATAGCACTATTGTGAAAAAAGCCCAAAAAATATGTAAATACCCCCTTGGGCATTATAGCCATAGTTTCAAAGTTTGGAGAATGATACAGAATCAAAGGGTTCTGATATTTGGTTCACTTGAAAGATTGGGGATTGAGTTAACACTTGGTTAGTTCAATAACCCGTTCCTACCCTCATCCGCTTTGCAAACCCATAACAGTGCATTATCCACGCCATTGCATAAAATTTTGAAAAACATTACAAAACCCATAATCCGTTGATAACCAAAGTTTTACCCTGGCGCGCATTTCTAGAAATATTGTTTTTTATTATCTTCGCTCCGCCGTATCGGCCCATCACCTCTGTGCCCCGTCGACCGTCGGATCCGCGCCCTCCGATCCGACGACTCTCTGCAATATCGGACCAACCCCGATGCCTGAACGTTAGCGCCCGAAATTGTCAGAAGGGTGACGTCAGGGCTTGGACACGTGTCGCTCCTTAATTTTGTCAGGCGGCCTCCTGCCAAAACCACACCCATACCATGAGCGGTCCGATATTACCGCTTACCGCCCTCCTATTTCCGCCATACGTCACCCCCACGTCATTGCCGCTTTAGCACCACATTAGCGCCCGACCCGCCATTGCTCCGAGCTGTCTTCCCTGTCATCTGCCCACGTAGAGCCGCTCACCGGCCGCCACGTCATCATTTCGTACCCGACCCCACCTATGACGTCATGCTGACATCATCCACTAAAAGGCGCCAAATGCCAAATTTGTTATATAAGCGCGCAGAAATCATTTTTTCCCCTTTTTTCGCTGAAATACTCACTGTACTCCTGCATGAGCGGTTACGTTGCTTGCCCGCCAACTCCAAAGATTGCTCCCTCGCTGCTGGCGCCATGAATTCACCTGTCTATCAACGCCATTGTCATACTGTACCCAGGTGTTTATCAGTTTCCCTCTGCGTGCCTTGGTCTGTGTATAAGTCACTAAAGCAAACAGGAAAAGAGGGAAAACACAGGAATTTCTAGGAATCCTCAGTAACTGAGCTTCATTTCCCACTGTAAGCCCAAATTCACCTACAGAGGTTCCACATTGTGCCAAATTATCACAATTTCACAGCTTATTGTGCATTCACAAATCTAAACCTCTGCCAGACAAATCCACCGAGAAAGCAATTCTCAATCCCAGCATTTGCTCGTTGAATCTCTCCCAGGAGCATTTCAACTCAGTTTCTCCCCTATTTACCTTGTCCTCTCTGCAAATTGCCCCGTTCATTGAAAATTCACTGCTCTATAGTGTTGTGCCCAGAAAATCAAGTTCAAACAACTTCAAATATCAATTAACCATGGAGACCCCTGTGGCATTAAACATTGCACCATTGAATGCCCCACATAAAGACCTGGAATGGCTAGCCCTGGCAGACAGAGATTATCAAATGAGAGACACTGTAGAGCTGTGTAACAAATACCACATAGAAACAGTGTGAGTTAAGGAAGAAACACAGAGATGGTACAGACCTCCTGGGAATCTGGAAATCCCATTTGCCAATCTACTATCTCCCTTAGGTCAATGAGTTTCCTAACTTGATCCACCAGTGCTGCACAAACTATGACCCCAATCAAAGGGTTGTTCTGAGTCCTTCAGGCTCTGTCTTATTCCACATTTCTCCTGAAGCCATCAACCAAATGCTACAATTTCGACCTACAAAGCCACTGGTTCCTCTTACTATGCAGCTTCTACTAGAACAAGGTGCCAAGCTCTCCAACTCACAAGTTACAAGAATTGGCCAATTTTTTATGCTTCCAGAGTTTCAGCCTAAGCAGCCTCCCCCTTATCTGCATGTCTGGTTCAATGACATAGGGAGACTGTTAGTAGACATGATATCCTCCATCCTGGGGTTCAAAACCAGTGAGTTTGTAGATGAGACAACATTGGTAGTGCTATCTATTTTTACCCCAGGACAGCCCCTGCTGTCTAGTATGACTATGCTTCATTTATAGCCAACAAAATGCATGAACAGTTCATGAACTTGGAAAGAGAGAGGGTTTTCAATTACACTTCCTATATATATCATCTGCTATTGTACAATCAGCCTGATGCCTTTCCTCTTTTCCTCAAGAAACTAGATCCAAAGGGAAACAGAAGGTCTGTAATGTTCTGGACATCAGTCTGCCATCATATTCATTACTCACCATACACATACTGTGAGTTTATTGACCTCTTCATTCACCCAGCCTTGTCAATGCTGCAGAGTTCCTCTCCTCCTAGACTCACTGATGATATGCAGAAAATCCTCCAGCTCTCTAAGAACTATAGCATTGGAGATTGGTACTTTTACCAAGACCACACAATGATCAGAGTATATGGCTGTGAGTTAGCACCATACAGGCTACCAAAGTATGTTCCCATGAGACTCTTTTCACTAGAATACTTCAGGCAGTTCGGCAATGCAGATATGATTCACTTCCATAGCAGAAACAAGAAGGCACAGTTGAAGATTAAGCATCAATTGGGTCCATTTATTTTTAATAAGAGGGAAGAAGCTTGGGAAGAGGCAAACAAAATGCTAAAGGGCCTCCTCCTCAAGACCAGCTTCTATTGGGCACCCTATGACCCTAACCATTTCATAAGCCTCAGAAGAATCAAATATAGGCTTGCCACCTATGATCATTTTAGCATTCCAGAAATTGAAAAACATGCTAACCAACTAGAGTGGAGGCAAGGCACCTTAGTGGAAGATTATTCTGAGGAAGAATTAGCAGAAAAAGCCATTAAAACTTTAGAAAAAGCAGTTGACTTGGAATATTTTGGACAGGTTTGGTCTTCCGGCACTCAGCATCTTGGAGAAGCTGCCTCTTCGTCCACCGTTCCCAAGCAGCCTGCCAAAACAACTGACCAAACAGCAAACATGGCTAAAAGCAAAACAGTGCAGCAAGAAGAGTTACCTCCAAATATGGAACAACAAGCAGAGCAGCAGGAAGGTACAGCCAAGGAACCTGCCCCCACAGAACAGCAAACACAAGAGCAAATCCCTCCGAGACAGGAGGTAACAGTTGAATCCTCGGTTCTACAAACACCTGCTAATGAAGAAAGGACAAGGAAAAGGGACAGACAAGAGGACACTCCTCTTACTACTTCAACGGATCAGCAAGGGGAAAAAAGGCAGAGGCTAAATCCCTTTTCAGAGGAGGAATTACCAGAGAGACCAATTGATACAATGCCCCCTCCTAGCATTGAAACATTGGCCAGTTCCTTACAACAAGGACAAGACATACCACATGGGGCAGAGGTGAGCTCTTCAAGGCAACGATCAAAGGCAGACTCTAGCATCAAGCAGCAGTTCATAGACATCAAGAAAAGGAATGAGCCCCTCAAACACCAAATCTACAACCAACTTTTGAAAATGGCACCAACTAATCAGCAAAGATTAATGTCTGCTTATGACATTCAAGAACAAAAAATGACTCTTAGTCATTTCAGGCCTACTATGCAGCAATCTCAAACAGCTGCCGATTATATCAGAACAAATCTGGAAATTTTTGCCAAAGACATCCACCCCTTGGATCAGATTGAGCTACACAGGCAAACCGGGGAGATGCTATATTCCACATTAGCTGACAAGACCCTACTAGCACACCAATTATAGAATTCTTTACACAATACTGCTGCTCAACTGGAACTGGAAAAAGCATCATCTCAAGCCAAGGACAACAGAATAAAGTCCTTGGAAGAGATCATTGTAGAGTTGGGTCATGATCCAAAGGACCCTAAGGGTGTGCAAGCACTACTAAAGAAGAGAGATGAAGACATAGCAGCTATGAGAAAGCATATCAAGCTGCCAGCTACCCTTCACCCTCAGACTGGAGAAGTGGCAGAGCAAAAGAAGGATCAGGATGTAATGGCTTTACTCCTAAGCTTATATAGAAGATTGATGGAAACAGAGAATGCACTGGAGGTAGCATTGAAAACAAGGCAAGCTGAATTACCAATGCAGCCAGCACAGACATCTACAACAGGTCCTTCCACCGGACAAACATCAGAGGCAGCCCCTTCAATAGCAGCTCCAACAACAGCACCAGAACAGGAACCCAGCCTAAGCATGCAGAACATGATGAAAGAGCTTGAGGCTTTAGAAGCACAGATGGCTGAACTAAAAGAGGCCAAGGATAAATTGGCTACCATTGAAGAAAAGTATGATAAATCAAAACAGAGTGTAGCTGAAAAAACAAGAGAGGTAAGGGCTCTTGAGAAGAAAATAAAGGAACTGGAAAAAGAGCTCTCTCTTGACAAGGTTGTAGCTGAAATCAAGAAAATCCTGTGGGCCAATATTAGTCAATCTATTTCAGACCAGTGGCAATATATTGAAACTATTCATGAACACATGGATCTTATAGGCAGGGCCCAAAAAGAAAGTCAAAGAGCAAGAGCATCTCTAGGCAATATGCCTGAAATAGCCAACAGAATGATCAATGTCCTGAACAATCGCACTGGCCCCCAGCTGGCAGCAATGGGTATCACTAACAGAACTGATACCATTTTACTAGTAAAGAGAGTGCTTACTTTGAGAAATCATGTACAGACACTAGATAGAAGGTGTCAAGAAATGCAGACAGAGGTGAATAAATTCATTGAGAAAATTACAGCACTACATGACAGAGGTCTTCCCAGCTTAGTAACCAGTGCAGGAAGGTTACTATCTCATGAAAACTATGCTAAAAGAGTTGATACATATGCCAAAAATCAGATCACTGCATCAACAAGTGCCCCAGAGGAAACAGGGCCTCCATCTGGGCAGAGTTTCTATGACAAAATAGAGAATTTATTTTTTATTATGAATGAGGTCAAACATCTTTTTGAAGTGCCTCCGAACTATTACAAATATACTGAGGCAGATGAGACTTTTGGCATAATCCTAAGACACCAATTGCCTACACAGGAATGGTGGACAGGAATGATACAAACACTGCTGTGAAGAAACAAGTTGTTCACAAATTTTTGTATATCAGTCACAAGTCAGCGTTTTCAGAAAATTAATATATTTGCTCTGACTGGGAAAAAAGTGGAAAAAGCCAACTCAGCAATCAAGTTTGACCACCAAGCAGGACCGATAGATGCAGATGACGGGGCTGAGATAGCCGCAGCACGACAAAACAGTAAAGGGCATGGTACTCAGAATCAATGCGATGCACCCAACCGACCCGGTTGCCTCCAAAAGTCAAAAAACTTCTGTCAGAAGTGAACAGTCATTCATTGTTCATTTAAAGTAGCAATAACTGTTGCATCTACTATTCTTGAAAGTTGGTAAATACAGTTATTGAGCAAATGACTCATCGTTAAGATATTTTGTAAAACGATTGTATATATATCCCCATGCATAAACTTATTGGGGTTGTTGATTTTTCTTCTGCGGAGCTATGCTGTAAATTTAGACTTTCAATACAAGAAGCTAATGGAATTTCTGAAGTTCTGAGTTGTTTGAAGTGTTGTGGTGTGCTTGTTTGCTGCTACAGGATTCCTACGCTATTTCATGTCACAATAAGTTTTCTGAACCATGTTATTATGTATTCTGCTCTTTCATAATCCACTTATGTTGTATGTTTCATAGGTTTAGCAGTAGAGAAAAAGAATAGTTCGGGATTTGTTCATTGAACACCCTAAACTCAATCTATGTTGTTATGGATGTTTTCTTCAGAATTAGTTATGAATGTGTAATTCTTAATTGCTCACATTTACACTAAATCTTTCATAGTAAATACTGTTCAGGAATTCAAATATGCTCCTGAGTAATATTTCATTTCTCCGTATCACCAGCTTAGTGAAAGATTCTTAGTTGCCTCTCACTGGCTGGAAATAGTCCATATTCCACTATTTGAAGATTGTTTCATGAATACCCATATGGCCCTGCAGTTTCATCACTCACTCAACGCCTCAAACAACACATAATCACAGACTCCAATGCCCAATGGACTGAAACCTCTGAAGATTACATTTTAGCTGTTAGAAGACATCATTCAACCAAAACTTTAAACAAAATTCTGTGTATCATAACTAGCCTAAAACATTACTAAAACAAAGCTAAATTCTAAAGAGAGAGCCCTCTCTGATTGCCGGTAGGCTAGAACCTGTAATCCAAATATTGGTCTGTGGTTACCTCGGCCGTATTCCCTTAGGAGTCAAAGGGAACAACCTGAGTGCTAACATAACTTATAGAGAATATGAGTATTTTACTCCAAGAAACGATAAGGGTCTTCTTGCCCTTCCAAGTTTTTTGGATATTCTTTTCACCCAGGCTTCCATTTGAGATGATGAGGCAAAAATATTAGCATTGTTCCTTAAGATAAGAAGCTGTACATTGTTGATAATATACAGAAAAAAGTTGATCACTTTGGCACTATTATTGAGGATTTTTTTTTTTTGTGAATGGCATGTATTTCCCCTATTGCACATCGTGAATCAAATTTAGACTTCCATCTTCTCATCTACCTCAACAATCTCATCCCTTAGCCCCTATGTTGACTATTTTACAATATACAAGTAGATGCACTAAAGTCTTGTAGGTGTGTTGATATTCCATAGTCATGGTGTCTTGGGTTTTGTTGCTTCATTGGTTGTGGTCTCAACAGAAGACTATGAATAATTGTTCCTTTCAAATTTTACAGTCAAGAAAAAACAGTGAACTATCCACATCCATGCTTTTTAAATTTTTCCCTCAAGAAAACTAATAAATCAAATGAAGTTCAACAAATTTTTCAAATTTCCATTCTTTTCCCAATTCTCCTCGTTGTCGTGTTATAATTGATATTATTGTTAAATCAGTTGCAACTGTAAATTCTAATTACACAATTGAATTTGACTACTTCAATAACCAAACTCTAACCCTTTATTTTAGTAAAATGTGCAATGTATATATTTCACAAAACAAAAAACTATTTAGCCAACCTTTCATTCAAAACATAAGCTTACAGATCATTGTTTCCTCCATGTATCATTTTTTCTAAAATAAGTTAAATGTATAGTAAAAGAAGTTGAGACATAAAATGCAACTCCATTGGAACATAAAAAAACCACTCACTTTTAACTAGATTATCTTAAATTTGTGTAATGCTTGTTATTGCATTTTATAATATGTTTATGCACATGTTGATGATAATGAATTTTAATTGCAGCTCAATTAGTGATTACAGATAATCTCTCCAATTCCAAAATCTAAATGAGGAGAAGAAGAACATTGAAGTTCAAGTGCATATCACCATCTTCCTTAGTCTTTGAAATTTCTCATTTTGAAATTTCTTGTATCTACATGTCTATATACATACGTGGAATGCTTGAGATTTACTTTTCATTATTATGATCAAACGTTATTTTTTGTTTCTTTTTTAAGTGATAAAGGGTGGAAGAAGATGTACAATTTCCATTTTTGATCTTATAGTGGGTGATGTCGTATTTCTCAATATTGGTGATCAGGTATATTGAACTCTCTTATGTACTTACTACTAATTTTATCAATGTGTTGCTTCATTTATAAATTGAATAACTATTCTCTGAAATATTTATCTCTCCTTTTCAGGTCCCTGCAGATGGCATTCTTATTACTGGACATTCCCTGTTGATTCATGAATCCAGTATGAGTGGGGAGAGTGAATTTGTATGTACTTTCCTTGTTTGTCTCTTAGCAATGATTTTCTTGTGAAAGTTTGGAACATTTTCATGAGGCTATGACTACTTAAATTTTTCTTCTAGGTTTCTAAAGATAAATATATTTTTATGATGCCTAGCTATAAGCTGGCAATTGGCTAAGGAACTATGCTGGTGAGTTTTTATGCCTAATTATCATTTGAAAATAGTTATTCTTCATGATTCCCATTTAAAGGATTATGTTTCTCTATCAAATATGCTCTCTTCTCTGTTTGACAATAATGGGGTTAGTTTAAGTTATCACCTGGATTGAACCCCAGGCTGAAGGAAGGCAATGCCAGGGTAACCACAAACCATGCTTAGCCAAGTAGCTAGCCCTACTAGGCTAGGAGAGGGCTCTCTTCGTAAGGAGCTTAGCCAAGATGACTGGATCAGGAAAATGATTTTAGGCTAGATATAGTAGCACAAAGTTTTGATTGGATTTTGAAGGGGTTTTACTGGATCAGGAGGAGCCAGACAGTTAGGGCTAGGGAATTAGGTCAAAATTGCAGGGTGTTCAATGGGACAAGGTAGGCATAAGTTTTGGCACTCTAGGGCTTGATGGGTGAGATGTTTTAAGACTGGTGAGAGGCTAGGAAGATCATGTGATTACCATGGATCCTTCCCAAACTGTATAAAACATATAATGGTGAATATTTCCCCAAAGCAGAGCAGTGATGTAATGCATTATGCCTATCAACTTGAAAACATTCACTTAGAAGCAATTGAATGATTACTGAAATACACAAAACATACTACCATATGATAACAAGAGAAGAAATTGTACTAAAACTCCATACCACATGGATCCAGAAAAATAGTTGCAATTCTTATTAATCTCCTGCTAAACTGCTACAAAATGATGTACAATCAAGGTATGAGCATCTAGCTGAGTCCAACCCTCTACAATGAGAAAGAAGAAGAAGATATGGCCATTGTTTCAACCTCTTCCCATCCTCAGGGGTCGAATCCCTAAGATGAGGAGCTAATCTAACCAACACTGAACAAGAAACAGGAATATAGGCATCTTAACAACTTGCCTCTAAAAGTGAAAAACTGATTCATTTGAGCTCAAATTGACTTTTGATGTAATGAATCTACCCTATACTACTAATTATCTATCATATTTACAAGCCAAGTCATCATTTACATCATTAAAACATCCTCCATGAGAGAAAATCCACGAACACAGTAAAAACATAGAAAAATAGCCATCTTGTGAAAAATTTGCCCTGTGCGCAGTGCCACTGGCCCAATGCGCCATGCCACTTTCAGGTCCTTTTTGAAATATAACTTGTGGGATGAAGGATGTGGGGGTATAGATGTTATGGAGTGATGTAGGGAAGAGGTTTACGGTTTAGTGATAGGTGATGGGAAAAATAGAGGGGATTAGGGTTTCTAGAATGTCATTGAGGGAGAAACCAGGGTTTGACATTTGTTGTGGTAAATTCCTTCAAACACTTCGATTGCAACTTTAATGATGAGGTAGAGGGAGTGCACTTACTTTTTTGAGAGATGAGAGGGTTCTTTGGAAGTTTTTATGAAGTTTGGAGGCTTTCTATTCGTTTCTGCTCAACGCGCAGCACCAACTACAGATGCGTAATGCCACCTCTCAATGCACAGCGTAGTGTAATTTTGCATTGCTGAAACCCCCCAACGCATAGCCCACAGCTCAGACGCGGAGTGCCACCTCCAGAACACGCAGTGCCAATTCAAGCCAACATTTTACTGCCTTCCTGATGTCCAAATTGAGCGCGGGATAGCTTGTTGGAAAGTTTGTCAAGTATAATTTCCCAAAAATCTTGAATTTCTCAATTTGGAGCTCATTGCCCTACCAAAATCTCAATCTCCCAAGACTAGTAAAAATGTGCAGAATGAGGCTGCCAAAATGTAGAGTGTTGTTTCAGTCAACTTTTGCAGGTCTTCCTCAACTCCAATTGAGCTCATTACAGTGCATTGGAAGTCTCTATGTGTCTAGTTATCATTTGACTCATCCCGCAAGTCATTTGGTCACTCCAGCTAGGAGAAAGCTTGATTTTCCCAAGGTCACTTCAGAAGTGCATCAACTCTCCTGAGGAAAATAATGTTTTGGAAATTTCTCCCAAACCATGATACTGGTGTAAACAATGAAGGAGGTTTTTCTTCTTAGGTCTATGATGGACGAAACCCTCTATCAATTTTGTTAAATTCATCTTTTCTTGCTCAGAAGCATTATCTGAATTATACCTATCCCGATGTGTGGAATAGGGGATTTGTAGGAATGAAGGGAAATGAAGGGGATGAGGGGGTTCCAATTTCTTGAGAAAATTTTTGGAAGTAGGGAGGGATGTTAGGAAGCAAGGGAAAGTGGAATTTAAAGGATTGGGTGAGGGGAAGCAGTCCAAAAGGGAAAAACACAGGCCTAACCTAGAAAAGTGTCAAATTGTAGAAATACGCTAGGGTTTGTGGGAAAATGATGCATTTTAGGGATATCGATGATGGGAAGTGTTTAAGAAGGTATATTAACGATAGTGGAATGTGTATGAGCATCAGGATACAAGTTTTGTTGATGATTTGACCATCCAAGAAAAATTACCTTCAAAACCCTAGGAGAGGAAAATGAGCCTTACCTAAGCACAAATGAAGCACAAACAAGGTGTAAAATGACCCATTGGAACCTGAAATAATGATGACAACTCTTTGAATGATGGTACACTCATACAAATGGTGACATGAACCAATACTTGGAAAACTTTGGAAGGAGTGAAAACAATCCTAGACCTAATACCTAGTGACCAAATTTTACTTGAAGACTCACTGAAATGACAAAATTTGACTTTGACACTCTAAGACCACTTTGTAAGAGCATGTTTGATCACTTGTGGAGGGCTACAAAGACTAACACTAACACTGGCTCCATTAGGGATGGTACAAGAACACTGTAGACCAAGTAGCCTTATCCATTGGGCATGGAGTAAAAAAGAACTCAATCTAAAATACATGACTGAATACTGATGACTCAAAAACACAAATTGAATTTTACTCAACTAAAAACTGACTCGATACTAAAACACAACTGACAAACTGGAAAAAATGCTCAAAATGGAGCTTATTCAATAAAACCTACTCTAACTATTCCATTCATCACCTGATCAAGTGAAATGAAACAACCGATGAAACCAAGTAAGCATTCTAGATGCTGTTTGAATTCTCCGCAAGTGTTTGTTTATGAGAAAGAAGAGAGAACTACTAAAATGAAACTCCCATGAAAACTTGTAAACAGATCCACATTTTCCCAGATTGAATAATATGGATTCTCTATCTGACTCCAAAAATACTGCAAGAGGATCTTGAAATTCATGTGCATTGGGACTTAGCTCATCCAATGGATTACTTTGCTTCTCCTCATACCATGAATGCAAACTTTCATCTCAGATTTGTGACAAGACTCCTACTGAAAATGACAAAGAAACTGGTTGCCAGATCAAGTTAGTATCAATACTTTTTTCAAGCTCACGGTTAGCTAATGGAGAAGGACTTTGACTGTAGATATCATCTAACACATCAGTTATTGGATCATGAAAAACTTGAAAAGAATGTTGCAACCCAATTTCTATTGTTTCGAATGAGATTGCATGATTTTCTATAGGATGCTCATCCTTTATTGAAGATATACTATGCAAATTTCCCTTCAAAAATTGAAATGATTCAAAACATAATGGTATGGAATCATCTTTCATCATTTGATCATATGTTCTAGCTTCCAAGTCTTCATCTGTAACCTAACATTCAATGGCATTTGAGGGCTGAAAATCTAGATATGAGAAGCCTTGAACAAGGGTTTCATTGCCCTCTAGATGGTCCAGATCAAAACTTATCGACAGTTGATTTCTGATTGCACGAAAGTTGTCTCTCATGAAGTCAAACGAATTAAAACAATGAGGTAAATATCCTTCACTTACTTTAAAATTTTCTACACTTTTCTCCTCACTTCCATAGCTAATATGCAACAATTGATCACTATATTCAAGCTGCTGAAAGTGAACTTCCTCCTTCCACAAACCATCTTCTAATTTGTCTGCAAGACTAACTTCTGTTTGGAGAACATAATCATCATCATACTGATAAAACTTAGGCAAATCATCAATATAAAACACATCATCAAGCATACATGTAAGATCAACATATATTTCTTCTCCAAGATGATCTATAAAACAATCATTATCAGATCTATGAGAATTGGGATAAGAAAAAAAAATGTTTTGGATCAACCACTTGTTCTTCTTGAATCGGTGAGCCATGGTCTTAAACATCATACTCATACCTTGTGGTGATATTTTGCATCATCTCTTACACTGCACTTACTAAAATGTCGAGATTTATCTCTAATGATGTCGATTCCTCTTGATCTATGTTCTTCTTCTTTTCTTCAATCAATTTTGTCCTTCTGATCAGCAAATTAGCCTCTACATCTACTGCACTGTTTTGCATCTCTTCAAGTGTTGCAAGATTCCTTTCTCTCAGCTGAAACTCCATTTCCAGATCAAAGGCTTCTAGATAATGGAAGAGAGCTGAATCAGGAGTGGGTCTTATATTAAGAGGCATCGAACAATAAGCTTGGTTAAATCTAGCAAAAAATTGTTGTATTGTCTCCCTTGGCTATCTTTTCACCTAGTTATACTCTTCTAGAATCAAGAAAGGGTTCTGTCTGACCACCCACTTATCGAGGAAAACTTTGAAGAACTGCTGGAAATCTGAGATGCTCGCATCAGGCAAGGTTTCGAACCAACTCTTGACTTTTCCTTACAAAGAAAGAGAAAAAAGCCTAATACTGACATCCTCTTCATCAAATTCAAAAAGGTCAAGAAAAGACTCAAAATTTAGTACATGTCTCTTAACAGTGATGTTGTCATATTCACCATCAAATCTTGGTATATATAGGTAATGATTTTTAGGGAAAGCATGGGATATAGGAGGTAAAATCAGAGGATTGTATCTATCCGGAATTTTACAAGGTATAGGAGTATATACAAAAGTTGTAGAATTATTCTTGATCTCTTGAGGCTCATCAGTTTGAAGACGGTCAACAGAAGATTTAGAAGAAGGGTCTTGATCAAGATGAAAGTGTTTATGGGAAAACTAGTGTCTTTTCAATCAAATAGTCATCTAGGTTTGGAAGCTACCCTAGAAACAACATTTTAAATAAATTCATGATTTCTTCTATGTATAATAGATTAGAGAAAGACAAAGGAACCAACTTGGATCTTCCGCTTAACTCCTTGCTTGATGTCTCTCCCCCTTGACAGAACTTGCAACTCCTCTCCGTACTTATCCCACTAGGAGAGTACCTGTAGAAACACAGTAACAAAGAATCATCAAAGCAACTTGATCTATTATATCATAATCATTACAGAATCAGAAATATAATTAACATACAATGGCATTCACAAATAATAACATTAACAGTTGCAGAGTTATATGGAAGAAAACTCGAAGAACTTTATTATATAGAAGGGAGAATTACAACCCAGTTGTCTGATCTAGCATCATCCTCCCAGCATGAAGCCCTCTTCACCTCATGAAATAGTAAGATCACACCAACAATACAATGCTCTTTCTCAAATACAAACTATCAGCACTTCCTTGTAATTCCCCATATTCCAGCCTCTAGATCTCTCAGATGAGGGATCCATTTATAGATGTATGCAAGGGTGTGAGTCATCTCTGGGTTATTTATTAGTGTCATTCCACTTGTTGCATTTGGTTCCACTTGGAGATTTGTTGGATCTCTTACTCATCCCTGGGCGAATTCAGAGAGGCAAGTGTCACAGGAGAAGTTTCTAGAAGATTCCATGAGCATCCACTTAGCAACTTGTCTTGGACATTTGTCCATCCTCGCTCATCGCACCCTACGGAAGGACTCATCAGTATGGATCACACCTGGCTTGTGTAGAAGTCAGTATGCATTGCACCCTGACAGTGGAGCAGTTAGTATGGTCCAGTTTAGGCCAATTCTGGATGGTTTTTCAGGTGGAACTTTTGGGGAATGATGTAATCAGTTGACCATGATATTTTAGGGTATGAAACAACACTTTTATGGGTTAAAGAGCCCTAGTTTATTGACATATAAGATTGGGGTTGAAGTGCCCAAATATGTCTATAACAGTTGCCCCCTAAAGCATGAAGTTGTAAATCTTGATGTCGGGTGAAATGCTTTAACATGAGGATCCAAGGTTTCGAACTAGAAGGTGACCTGTATAAGATACAATACAATACATCATCAAAATATAATTTTTCATGATCTAGCTGAGGTGGGCATTCCCATGCTCAGCTTTATAAATTCATTTCATGTACATAGAACAGATAATCATCTGCAGTTGCAGACTGGTGATTCTTCAAATGTAGAGTCATCATCCCTGGCTTGGATGACCATCTGTGTAGCTTCTGTGTACATTTGATGTCTTTATATCCCTGAATATATCGCAGCCTGGATGGATGAAACTAGATCCGGGGTCTTCAATCTCATTCAATCTTCACTCGATGTACAAGTCAATCCACGTGAAAAGATGTTCTAGAGTCGAACATGGAAATACATCACCTGATTGCCAGCCAATAATGTAAGTTGTTAACAAACGTGAGAGGAATCACCGATAATGATAATGACCGTCAAGGTACTACAGTACAATTCACATGGTGTGAATATATGATCTGATGTCGAACACCACGCAAAATCTTTCGGTCGAAGGCCATTGATGTCAACCTGTTGCCGGAAGTGAGAAACTTGCCATTGAGGCATGCAAGCTTCAAAGTACTAAAAGGGTTGTTTCTAAGTCAACTTCTTGGATAATGAGATGATGTTGAAAAGAAGTGACTCGTCATAGGAGGGCCTTGATGTACCCCACATCTATGACACGGAATGAAGCAAATGATTTTCTGGAGGTGAAAACGATCTGACGACACAAGATTCAGGAATGGTGGTCATGAAAAATGAAGGTTGAAGGTATTTCAGTGGATGAGACATCAACTGGATGGTAAATTCTCGATTGAATGGCTTATCTTGAACATATCGGTGAAACTGAGATGAATTGGTAGCGTTGACCCCAAAAGATGGATGGTGTGAAAGACCATTTTTGAGACGACCAGTGAATGGAATAACAAAACCGAACTCAATCAAGGAGATGAAGTGAAAGTATCATGTTCAAGAGCAACCTGCTACCATAAAGTTTTGAAGTTTTCTTCCCTTTTTCCCCAGTCATTGCTGACCAGTACCTCTTTATTTTTATCGAGCTTGAGGAGGATAACATATGCTTGTTCTATAATTTTCCCTTCGGGCAAACCTGTTGCTATGTTCTAACGAGTCTAGGGACAATGAAACTCGTTCTTGTTTGGGTGGACAAGTTTGTCGCTATTGTTTTAACGAGTTTAACGACAAGGATAAATTGGTCCTTTTCATGTTTAGAGAGTTTGAAAAGGGATGAAAAGGAAACTCCAGAGGTTATTTTTCGTAGAATAATCCCTTAGGTCTGAAAAAGATTAAAATAATACGAAAGGGATGACTTTTCGATCATTTTAACGAGCCGAAAAAGGCAAGCGCTCGAACATTTTCGTGAGATAATCCCCCGGGTCTGAAAAAGATTAAAATGTACAGGAGGGATGGCACTTCCAATCACTTTAACGAGTTGGAGAGGCCAATTGCTCGACAATCTTTTCATATTTAATGAGTTTGAAAAGGGTTTAAAGGGGACTCGACAATCTTTTCATATTTAACGAGTTTGAAAAGGGTATAATGGGGAATTGACAATCTTTTCATATTTAACAAGTCTGAAAAGGGTTTAATGGGGACTCAACAATCTTTTCATATCTAACGAGTTTAAAAAGGTTTTAACAGGCACTCGACAATCTTTTCATATTTAACTAGTCTGAAAAGGGTTTAAAGAAGGCTCATTTTTTAGGAACGAGTGGTGTTTAGGGTAGCAACTAGTTCCGGGAAAGCTGGAACTTATAAAAAATGGTGATTTCTATGAAGAGGTTAGCTAACAAGACCACTCATTACAGCTATTCCTCAAAATAGTAAACAACTAGGTGGAAGCATATGATCGGCCAGAAGAATGGAGGTGATGGGAGGTGCACAACCAAGGCTCAAAAGGCTGATAGAACGACAAGCACAAAGGGTATTTACTCGAAGGTTCATTTTTTAATGAGCTTGAATCCTGGGGGAACTATGCTCGGTTTTCAGTTTCATTTTTTTACAAGCTTAAAATAGAAAGATATGATTGAATAAGTTTCTATTTCTACGCAAGCTCAAAACTAAAAAGCTAGAAACAACAAAGCTAAAAGAAAGTAGAAAATGACAAAGCTAAAAAGCTAGAAAATGAAATTTGAAAAAAGAAATGAAAAGTTTGCATGCCCCCAACATGGTGAAAAGGAGAGTCTCTAGTAGCTATATGGAAACTTACTGTGGTTATGCAAGATGGTTTCGTCCGCAGAATAGACAAAACACTTCCTTGGCTTCGTCCACAGAATAGACAAAGGTGAATGGTGTGTCAGACCAATCACATAACCTACAGGGAAACTTATCTCTACAGGGAAACTTATCTTCTCAGCTGGGTTCGTCTGCCAAATGGATAAGGGTGCATACCCCCTAAGCTTCGTTACTTTCACCAGATTACTCGCGATAATTAGGTGGATGGAATGAAGGTTCGAGAGACACTGTTGATGTACAAGGACCATTTAGGGATGATGATCGACTTGGAGCTATGCTTGAACTAGGAAATGAAAGCTGGTCAACAGTGACAATTTTGCCTTCATGCGGGAAACACATCACTCGGAAGAGTGTTGAAACAATAGCGTCCATGTTATAAACATAGTCACATCCAAGGAGTAGATTGTAATCTAACGGTCCTGGGACTACCATCACGTTCAGGTGAACGGTTTTCCTTCCCAAAGTTATCAGTAACTTAGGAAGGATCCCTAACGGTCGGTTGGTTCCTTTATTAAAGCCTGACAAATTCTGTGTAATAGGCATAAGCGATGGCGAACCAAGCACTTTCTAAGCAGTTGAGGAAAGGATACTCACTAATGCACCTTCATCTATGATAGTACCAGACATGATCATTTTGTAAACTTGTACTATGATCCAGAAAGGCAAGTAAGATGGAAGGTGGGATCTTGCTAGTCGATTCCAATCAAAGGAAGTGACTAGACTACTTGGAGGGGGTACTGAATAAATGGTTGAATTAACCCCTTGAGTAGCGGGAACTAGGGGATTTTCCTCTTGTTGTGAAGAAAGGAGTGGATTGCCCCCAAGTTCATCTTACTTTGAAGTAACAAAAAGAATTTCAATGGTACGTTCTTACTCTCTTCGGGAAGGGTATGATCTTCTGAAGGTAAAACTGGGTCAACTGTCACCTCGACCTGTTCACTTTCGTTGAGTATGGACTCAGAAGTTTCACTTTCAGTGATAGGTGTTTCGACCGACCGTTGAGTCAAGTCAGTCAGTTTTTAAACTAGTAAAGGACTTGGGAAGAGTTTCCTGTATCCAGATGGAAGTCGCTATAGTGAATTAGGACGGTTATCCAAAACTCTTTTGGCTTCATCCAAAAAAGGACAATGGTGAAGGGTATGGTCCCCTTCACATAACCTACATGGAACTTTGACCTTTCCTTTCTGTCCATGAACTTCACTATTACTAGTTGATGGCGTGCTATCAACATGATCACCAGAGGTTGATGACACCTAATGGTGTGAATAGGGATACCATTCTCTCAGGATCCGAGGAAGGTAAGGACAATCTCGATGAAAATGGTCTCCTTTACAAATTACGCAAGGAAATTTGGGTTTAGGAGATTTAATGTGTGGATTTTCACCAGATGAGTCATGGTTGCCCCCTTGCTAAATTGACTTCTTCTTCTTCTCCTTCCCTTTCTTCTTCTTCTCTGTCACCTGGTTTCTAGCATCATTACTTTCACCAAGCGAAGAGGAAGAAGGGGAGGGAGAAACAAACGAAGAAGAAGACGAAGGGTCAACTTCAGTATTAACTGGACGTTGATTCGATTGCGAAGGAATCACGGTATTTTGAACCACAGAGGTTGAGAAAAGCCATACCGGTAGGCCAATTGTAATTCCCAGAAGAGACAATGTGGCCATATGCGGAGCATAAATATTTCTCCAAGAAGAAAATGGACTAGGATTCTCCTCAAAATGGATTCCTTGATTGGTGGACACAATTATTTCAACCTAAGATCAATGAAGGAATAGGGATGTTATTCCGAATTAATAAATTTTAATGACGCTTTGACACAACTTTTCTTTTTCATTTTTAAGAGTCGAGAAAAAGCTAAAGATTACTCTAGTCCCCTTTGATTTTAATGAGCCTGAAGTGACAAGTGCTCAGATGGACCTTTTCTTTTAAAGAGTCGAAAAGGATCGAAAGTGACTACTCTAGAAATCTAGATAGAGGGATTACCAAACCAATCGAAAAATTGCAAAATACACCTTGGTGATAGATTAAAGAGAAATTACCAAGGACTTATGTATGGCAATCAATCTTCCCAAATGTTGTGTTCAATGCATTGCGATCAATAAGGTGGCAGACTCAGCTTCTTATGGATAAAGGATATAAGCCTATTGTGGTCTCCCAATATATATGCAACGGTACGGGGAGCACAAGTCCGTGCTGGCACTTTTCATATCAAAGAGGAGGAATCACCCAACCTTCGATGAAAACGATAGTTACTAGTTTTTACGACACCAAAATACATCTCTAGCCTAGACCTCTAGATGTGTTGTGTTAAGTTCCAAAGCATTGTTAAGTTCATTGAAATTTATTTTAGAGTTGATCTTGTTTAAAGTTTTCCTTTCAATGGTTCACCACATGATGTTGATTTGAAATTCCTAAAAATGCAATCTACAATGATAAACAATCATTGTTTATTTTGAGCAATGAAAATCCTAGCTACTAGGGAAAGAAGATTACAATTTCTTTCAAACAAAGAGCAAAGAGCACACACTAGTGCATTTTCCTAAATCATATTTTGCACAGAAACTAAATGAAAATGCAAATGCATGTATTTTTTTTTCATTCCCCTTAATGTGAAAAAATTCCAGGAAGGAAAACTAAGTATAGCAAAGCCCTGAAATATTTCACTCAAAGCGACATTTTTGACAATTTCTTTTTCAAAATAGAAAGGAAGACTAAATGACACTTTTCAATTTCGAATAGAAAATGCTTTCGACACTTCAAATATCAACAAATCAAATCAAGTACATGACAAAAAGTTCAATCGAATATCTAGGGAAGGAAGTCTCAATGGCACTTCTCTTTTTGACACAAAACGACAGTTACGACGCTTTTTGTACCGAAACGACAGATCGATTTAAGCAACTTTTCGACAAAGGATTGTAAATGATGGACAAATACATAAAAACATTTACTAATCCTAATCAATGGAGGCTAATCTATTTGATGCAAGGAGGCTTCAGTAAGGAGGCACTATTCATAAGCAGCGAATCAACTAAATAGAACTAAAAACAAGGACAAAAACCCCAAATTCCAAGAATGGAAATAGGTTCACTCAGTCATCGCACTTGGGTTTCATAGAAACAGGGATGCATCACACTTTACAGACTCGGGAGGTGTGATTCATACTGGTTCACAGTGACAGAGTGTGCGATGGGCCAGGGAGTGCAACTGAAGTCGGTTTTGGCTCAAATTTGCAGCTGATTTCAGTGAGTTAAGCTGAGCTATGATGGATAGTAAAGAGAAAACTACAAAGGAATGATCTTCAGAGGTTACTGAGCTACCAAATGGGCATCTAGAATGCTTGTAAGTCAAATGTTTAATTCATAAACTAAACCGGAGATTGACTGAAGCAGCATTCATCTACTATGCAATTGCAAAGCAAGAGTAGTTCAAAGGCTACCTAGCTGACTTTAGGCTCCGTCTATAGTTTATAAAACAAACAATAACAAAAAAAAAACATCTATTCGATCCCCAGTGGAGTCGCCATTTTGTTTCTGCGAAAATTAGTGTCTTTTCGATCGACTAGCCCTCTAGGTTTGGCAGCTACCCTAGAAACAACAGTTTAAAGCAATTCGTGATTTCTTCTATGTATAATAGATAAGAGAAAGACAAAGGAACCAACCTGGATCTTCTGCTTAACTCCTTGCTTGATCTCTATCCCCCTTGACAGAACTTGCAACTCCTCTCCGTACTTATCCCACTTGGAGAGTACCTGTGGAAACACAGTAACAAAGAACCGTCAAAGCATCTTGATCTATTATATCATAATCATTACAGAATTAGAAATATAATGAACATACAATGGCATTCACAAATAATAACATTCACAATTGCATAGTTATATGGAAGAAAACTTGAAGAGCTTTATTATATAGAAGGGAGAATTACAACCCAGTTGTCTGATCCAGCATCATCCTCCCAGCATGAAGCGCTCTTCAACTCATGAAATAGCAAGATCACACCAATAATACAATTCTCTTTCTCAGATACAAACTATCAGCACTTACTTGCAATTCCCCATATTCCAACCTCTAGATCTCTCAGATGAGGGATCCATTTATAGATGTGTGCAAGAGTGTGAGTCATCATTGGGTTTTTTATTAGTGTCATTCCACTTGTTGCATTTGGTTCCACTTGGATATTTCTTGGATCTCTTACTCATCCCTGGGCGAATTCAAAGAGGCAAGTGTCATAGGAGAAGTTTCTAGAAGATTCCATGAGCATCCACTTAGCAAACTGTCTCGGAAATTTGTCCATCTTCGCTCATCGCACCCTACAGAAGGCCTCATCAGTATGCATCGCACTTGGCTAGTGTAGAAGTCAGTATGCATCACACCCTGACAGTGGAGCAGTCAATATGGTCCAGTTTAGGCCAATTCTGGATGGCTTTTCAGGTGGAACTTTTGGGGAATGATGTAATCAGTTGACCATGATCTTTTAGGGTATGGAACAACACTTTTAGGGGTTAAAGAGCCCTAGTTTATCGACATATAAGATTGGCGTTGAAGTGCCCAAATATGTCTATAACACAAAGGCATGTGAATATTTTGTATTCACAATCTTCAAAGGGAAGGAATCACATGCAGGTCTAGGATATTTTCTCTAATACAATATACTTTGTAAACCCTTTTTGACATTCTTAGGAAAAGAGAAGAAATAATTTATAACAAAGAACGTAATGTCTCGGATGAAATTCCAACTTGAATACCTAATATTTCCATGTTGTCCTTTCATGATTTTGCTGGTCGGGTTCATCCTCCAGTGGAGTCCTTGGATCTGATCTTGAAACTGATTTGGAGTCACCAGGTGAATGATTTCAGCCTTCTGGTGTCTCATCGTTGTCCACCATCAACAATCAGATCTAAACTTGATACATTTTGCTAAGGAACATAAAACTACGTTCCCCAATATGGTCGCCACTCTATTATCACCTGGATTAAACTTCAGGCTGAAGGAAGGCAATGCCAGGGTAACCACAAACCAGCTTAGCCAAGTAGCTAGCCCTAATAGGCTGGGAGTGGGCTCTCTCCATAAGGATCTCAGCCAAGATTACTAGATCAGGAAAAGGATTTTAGGATAGGTATAATAGCACAAAGTTTTGATTAGATTTTGAAGGGGTTTTGGTGGATCAGGAGGAGAAAGACAGTTAGGGCTAGGGAATTAGGTCAAAATTGCAGGGTGTTCAATGGGACAAGGTAGGCATAAGTTTTGGCACTCTAGGGCTTGATGGGTGAGATGTTTTAAGACTGGTGAGAGGCTAGGAAGAGCATGTGATTACCATGGATCCTTCCCAAACTGTAGAAAACATTTAATGGTGAATATTTCCCCAAAGCAGAGCAGTGATGTAATGAATTCTTCCTATCAACTTGAAAACATTCACTTAGAAGAAATGGAATGATTAATGAAATACAAAAAACATACTAACATATGATAACAAGAGAAGAAGCTGTACTAAAATTCCATACCACATGGATCCCAGAAAAATAGCTACAATTCTTATTAATCTCCTACTAGACTGCTACAAAATGATGTACAATCAAGGTATTAGCATCTAGCTGAGTCCAACCCTCTACAATGCGAAAGAAGAAGAAGATTTAGGCATTGTTTCAACCTCCTCCCATCCTCAGGGGTCGAATCCATAATATGAGGAGCTAATCTAACCAACACTGAACAAGAAACAGGAATATAGGCATCTTAACGACTTGCCTCTAAAAGTGAAAAACTTATTCATTTGAGCTCAAATTGACTTTTAATGTAATGAATCTATGCTCTACTACTAATTATCTATCATATTTACAAGCCAAGTCATCATTTACATTAGTAAAACATTATCCATGAGAGAAAATCCATGAACACAGTCAAAACATAGAAAAATAGCCATCCTGTGCAAAATTTGCCCTACGCACAGCGCCACTGACCCAACACGCAGCACCACTTTCAGGTCCTTTTTGAAATATAACTTGTGGGATGAAGGATGAGGGGGTATAGATGTTATGGATTGATGTAGGGAAGGGGTTTAGGGTTTAGTGATAGGTGGTGGGAAAAATAGAGGGGATTAGGGTTTCTAGAATGTCATTGAGGGAGAAACTAGGGTTTGACATTTTTCATGGTAAATTCCTTCAAACAATTCAATTGCAACTTCAATGATGAGGTAGAGGGAGTGCACTTACTTGTTTGAGAGATGAGAGGGTTCTTTGGAAGTTTTTATGAAGTTTGGAGGCTTTCTGGTCTTTGCTGCTCAACGCATAGTGCGAACTACAAATGCATAGTGCCCCCTCTCAATGCGTAGTGTAGTGTAATTTTGCATCGCTGAAACCTCCCAATGCACAATGCCTAGCTCAGACGCACAGCGCCACATCGTAAACTCGTAGTGCCACTTAAAGTCAAATATTTACTAACTTCGTAATGTCCAAATTGAGCATGGGATAGCTCTTTGCAAAGATAGTCGAGTCTAATTTCCAGAACATCTTGAATTTTTCAATTTGGAGCTCATTTTCGTTGCCAAAAGCTCAATCTCCCAGGACTAGTCAAAATGTGCAGAATGAGGATGCCAAAATGTAGAGTGTTGTTTTAGTAAACGTTTTGAGGTCTTCCTCAACTCCAAAGTGAGCTTATGATAGCTCATTGGACAAATCTCTATGTTTAGTTATCATTTGACTCATGCAGCAAGTCATTTGGTCACTCCAGCTAGGAGAAATATTGATTTTCCAAAGGTCACTTCAGAAGTGCATCAACTATCCTGAGACAAATGATGTTTTGGACATTTCTCCCAAACCTTGCGACCTGTGTAAAACTGAAGGATGTTTTTATTCTTAGGTCTATGATGAACAAAGCCTCTCTCACTTTTGTCAAATTCATCTTTTCTTGCTTAGACACATCATTTGAATAAAACCTATCTCGATGTGTGGAATAGGGGATTTGTGGAAATGAAGGGAAATGAAGGGGATGAGGGGCTTCTAATTTCTTGAGAAAATTTTTGGAAGTAGGGAGGGATGTTAGGAAGAAAGGGAAAGTTTAATTTCAAGGATTGAGTGAGGGGAAGGGGTCCAAAAGGGCAAAACACAGGCCTGACCTAGAAAAGTGTCAAATTGTAGCAATAGGCTAGGGTTTGTGGGAAAATGATGATTTGAGCGATATCATTGATGGGAAGTGTTTAAGAAGGTATATTAAGGATAGTGGAATGTGTATGAGCATCAGGATACAAGTTTTTTTGATGATTTGACCATCCAAGAAAAATTACCTTTAAAACCCTAGGAGAGGAAAATGAGCCTTACCTAAGCACAACTAAAGCACAAACAAAGTGTAAAATGACCCATTGGAACCTGAAATAATGATGACAACTCTTTGAATGATGGTACACACATAAGAATGGTGACATGAACCAATACTTGGAAAACTTTGGAAGGAGTGAAAACAATCCTAGACCTAATACCTAATGACCAAATTTTACTTGAAGACTCACTAAAATGACAAAATTTGACTTTGACACCCTAAGACCACTTTGTAAGAGCATGTTTGATCACTGGTGGAAGGCTACAAAGACTGACACTAACATTTTAGACTTCTATTGCCTTATTTCAGGTAACTGGTGTGGGATTGAATCCTTCATCAACAAAGTATTTCCATCACTCCACTTAAGCAATTTATTTAATATATTTCCATATCCTCTTGTCAAAGGAAGGAGTTTATTAAATCTGGTCAAGTAATCAATTAATTTCCATTTCCTTTTTATGAAGCCATGCTTTTAGTTGTAGTCAAAAGGACAAGTGGAGAATCCCAACTAATATAGCCTATTTTTTGGAGTCTCATATATATTGATGATTAAAACGGATGGTCCTTTTTCATTTCAATACAACCTTGTCTTTCCTCATTTGCCTCCTCTTTGTTTGAATTTCAAGCAAAAGTTACTACATTTTGTCTTGTTTGTTTCATTTTCAACTACAACAATTGATCCTATTCTATAGTTCTAGTCTTCATGGTCTAGCTGACTTTTTTTGTGTTTCCTTATCTCTTTGCCATTATTTCTTCTCTAATTTTCTTTTACCTATGTTAAAAAGATATTTTCCTCAATATTTTTTTCATCAGTGTCATGATTCCTCTTCCACGAGAGGCGAAATCCTGGTTTCTAGAGGTTGTAGTGGAATATTATGTACTATGAATGATTGTTATGTTGTTTCATATTAATTGTTGGGTAGTTAATAGTTAATATATTGTTAAATAAGGGAGACAAGGTCATACTTGATCATCCCCATTTTGGATCCATCTTGCCTATAAAGGGAAGTATATTTTATGTTGTAAGGTTTCTTTTTGACACTTGCTTAATCAAAAGATTATTTGTTTGAGAAATATCCTATTAAGGGTGGCACCCAACAATATTGTAAGCTCCAGCTCCATGATAATGGGTTCCCATCTATCATTTTCCTGCTTTAATGTTGGAGGCTTCTTTTCTTTAAATATTGGTATTGCTAGCTAATGGTATATGTCATTCTGTTGCAATGGTCGGGGGTGTAGTTGTGGTGCCTTTATTTTTTTTTCTCACTTCCTTACTAACATAATAACAAGGCCTTCCTTAAGAGTATTGTGATTTTTGGTAGTAGGAGAAGGGAGATAAGAGGTTAGTAATAGGATCCTTGCTCATAGTGTAGGTTCCCTTCATAGACTCTAGTGATTTTCACAAATGTGCCACAACCTTATTGATCTTGTCGACCTAGAAAGTTATTTGCAAATGGAGATTTTTTTTAATTTTATTTTTTTTCCCAATGCTTCTTTTCCAAATAAAAAAGACAACTTCTATTCTAGTGAGTTTCCATGCTACACTGAATTCGATGGTTCAAGGGAGTTTGTCTCCTAATAAGGCCACTTTCTAGGGAATATGAAGGAATTGGCTACAGATCTTAGACACCTTGTCCTAAGAAAACTTCACAAAGTCACAATACTAGAATAAATGTTTCAAAGTTTTGTTTGTTTCATAGATAGATCCTTTTTACGTATGAAAATGTCAATTGAATTATGCTCTGCTCTACTACAGGTTCCCCAAAAATAGGTACTAGGTGAAGACATTATTTTATCCATTAATGGCTTCGATGCACTTTAAAAAAAGCCTATGTTGATATGTTGCTATATTTAATCCAATGCAATTTGTCTTGTTATTGGGTCCCTCGAGCTTTGTGAACTTTGTAACCTATAAAAATTGACAAAGCTTGGCTACATAAGCTTGAAGTTCCTCATCAAATAGGTTGAACTAAATATTTTTGCTAAGCTATTCAAATTCATCCTTCATATTGGAACTTATGCTTGAAAACTATGATTTGTCTCCCATATCCATGTAGGAAAGTATTGAAATGGTTAACAGTTAATGGCATCTTGCCTCCAAAATAACATATCTTTCTCATTTATAACCTTGGAAGAAGATTCCACACTCTTTTAATAGATTTAATGTAGCTTGAGTGTTGGAGATGTGTAATCTTCACATAAATCCATGGGTTGACTTGTCTTGTGTGTATTTTAAGTGTGTATAGGGTTTTCCTTGAAAGATGTCATAGTCAAACTCTTCATTATTTTATATATGGATGGTTAGGGTTGACCTAGATTTGTGAGTCCTTAACCCCTCTCTAGGAGGGAACCCCATTTTAAAGTGTGTATAAATACACACACACCAACATTTGTACAAATACATTTTTGGATCATTGGTTACATGTTCTCTTGTGTGATTCTTTAGCGTATGGGCACCACATCTTGTGTTTATCTTATTCATGGGTTCATCTTTTGTTCGCTATATGTGTTTATGGCCTATGTACATGAAGGGATTTCTGGTTGGTTCCATTCAATCTTTGTTTATCTCTTCTGATCTCAACATAGTATTAGAGTGGGTGTGAGATTCCTCTCCCTTATTCAGTGGTTCTCTCTTTTTATGCTTGGTATTCTACATGTGATTGGTATTTGTCTTTTATTGTTGGATCCCTTGTATCTTGTGTGTCCTTTTGTTGGGATGATCATTCATCCCTTGAAACACTTATTACATGAATGTTTCACACATATCCTACAGGGTTGATGTCATATATTTGATGGGATATATCCTTATTTTTCATGCGCACTTGTTATGGTTATTTTAACTTTTTTCCCTCCTATTTGAGATTGCACAGAGGCTAGTGCACTTATACCTATTAGGGTTTCTTCTTGATCTTGCTGGTATTTTATGTATCTAGAAGAAGGCTGAAATTATGAATTAAAGATTTTTTGGGGTTGTTTTATGGGTTGTTTTTTCTTGACTAGAAGACTCCCTATTTAGGGTTTTTTGGTGTCCATATTCTACCTTAAGTATCCAAATTTTGGCACCCAACACTATGGATTTTTGTGTTGGCTGCTCATGTTGGTATTTTTTGCAACTGTAGTCATTTCCAACCTTATTTGGAGCTGATCCAAAAGTTTTTGGTGGATATTATTACCCTAAGGGTTTCCATCTTTCCTTTTCAAGTTATCTCATTTCTCCTAAGATTTCACTCATCTTCAAGTTCTTACTACAACACTGACCAATAAGTGTATAGATCATCTTATTTTCACAAATTTTGAATGGTTTTTAGGATTCTTCCCCTTTTAGGGCTTCCCAAGAGGGCCCACTTGAAATTATATGTTCTAGAGAATTGCTTGGCACAAGATTTTCTGGGTTATTAAGTTAATATGTGAGATTAGTGGCTAGTGGCATTTTCCTTAAGGCCATTGAACTAAGGTTTTTGGATCACCTTTATTATAGGGCTTTAAACCCTTCTTGGCCCCTTTAGTGGGTTTTCTTGAAGACTCATGGACACTTCATCTGCTGGACTATATGAATTGTTCTTATGGTACACATATGTTTGTATGTTTTGCAGATTGGACTATAGAAGTTTTAGATGGTGATGTTCTTGGTATTCAATCCACCTTATTTGGAGACATTCTTCATATATTCAAATGGTTGGTACCTTTCTATTAGGCATTGCAGTTGGTCATGTGAGTCCTACTCGCTATCTACAATGATTCATATTGTCTCTAACAAGCCTATGTTTGCTATTTGTAAAGGGTCACCACTCTCAACTATTTTGATGCATTTTGCAATCATAGGTATGTAGGATCATGGGCTAACTTATCTTCTATATTGTTCGAGTGTAGAAAGGGTTTTCACTTGAAATCTATCCTAGTTAACTCTTTATTATATTATATCTAGGTGGTTGGGACCAACCTAGATTAATGGGTATGTAACCCCTCTTAGGGAGGGTGTCCCACTTTAGAGTGTGTACAAATATTGTACAAATACATTGTTTGATCAGGAGATAAGTTCTCTCTTATGCCAAATTCTTTAGTTGCATGTGGTGTTTCATGGTCTTCTCTTCTCTTTATGTGTTTGTTTTTTTCATGTGGTGTTTCATGGTCTTCTCTTCTCTTTATGTGTTTATGGTTTTTTCTAATTTAGGGTTTGTTGTTGGTTCCATTTGATCCTTATTTGTACTCGCGATCTTAACACTTAGTGACCTTTTCTTCCTAGGGAATTTTTTTAGGAAACATACCTTAATTATCATCTAGAGTTCAACTCTATGGGAGTTATTGCAAACTAGCCACTGAGAATCTGACAACTTGTCATTCATACAATTCTGAAATTCATTGCTTTCCTTATCATCAATAGGCACATAAATGTTAGCGAGGTTGAACATTTGACCATGTAAGTTCAACATAATTTGTACAAATATCTATAATGGGTTTGTGCCCCACCCCACAACTAAAGAAAGGTTGTAGAAACTAAAGCAACATGCTCCCTCTTGGCATCCATATGACTAGAAATAATTTAACCAAATTGGAAATAACATTAAGGACCGTTTGAAGTAAAAAGAATAGTTATCTTAACTTTTGTAAACACAATATCTAAACTAGGGATCATATTTCTAATGTTATGAAGTATGGATTTTATACAGGGTTGCATACATTCTTGGCATTCAAGAGGTAGTGACATAGCCCATATTCTCTTACCTTGTAGGATTTTGGTGAAGCCACACCTTTAAGCCTATAAATTTGTATCCAATTTTCCATATTAGGAGCCTTTCTTCATTACAAATATTCCCCAGTTATTGAAATCACAGGCTTGCTAGTAATTGACACTATTGTAGTGGTCGACTTAGCTAGTTGGGCCTTCTGGGCCACCACCACTTTCTTATTTTAAGAGTTCTACTTCTTTCAGGTGACATGAACCCGCCTTTATTATTTCCTTGAGATACATATTGATCTTGGTGCTGAGGAGTGGAACTAATTTAGTTGGGGCATTAGGTCTAATGGTAATGGGGAAATTCCAAATTATATGGCCAAGTCTTTGGCACCTAAAATAAGGATTCTGGAGGTTGATGTAACTCATTTGATGTTTAATTACTTTTCCCAACCCTAATTTAGAGAAATTCCTTGAGATATTGTTGAAAAGTGTGCAACAAGAAATGCTTGTTGAGAATGCAACAAGATGATGGAGCTTAGTGGAAAGGAGTCGCCTTCACTAAGTGGTCCCACAGGCAAGTTTTGGCACAAAGTCTATTTTTAGACATATGGATCATGGTCTATGAGTTGCAGGATGCTATTTATGGATGATTGGTCATGTTGGGAAAAATAGATGGACTTCTATTTTTGGATCACAGCAGGAGTGATCAGAGTCTATTTTTAGACTGCTAGTAAAAAATAGAAAAGTCAAGTATTATTGTCTCATAATAATATTTAGACTATAAACTTTATCTTATCCTCTTGGAGCACTTCAGTTCGAGCTACAGATGTGGCACATGTAGCTGACAGAAGGAATCACATGGTTTCTTATGTGTTAGTTGAGCTATTGCATGGAGGACTTCAGTTAGAACTCATGCATGTGAGTTCTGTGGAGTTGTATGTGGAGTTGATGGAGTTGTGTTCAGTTTGACTTGGTTAAACCAGTTGTAATTAGTCTAACTGCAAATAGACTAGTGATGAGTGATGTGAATTAATTGATTAAATTAATTCACTAATTATTAACTCATAATGCAACTGAAGAATAGATCAGTTAACTCAGTGATTGTACAGTTCAGTGGAGACAGGTGTTAGAGGTTGAGATTGCTATCAGTTGTGACTAGAGTTGTGCATGAGATCTTGCACAAGCAATGTATTGAGTATGCCCATGATAATTGCACAACATATGGCCAGTAGAATAGCATGTGCTCACGTGATTTCCAGTGTGAGTGATTTTCACAAGGTAAATAGGAGTTTGGATCAGCCATTCATCATTCATTCTCTTGTAGGATTGTGCGGTGGAGGCAGGCAAAGCAGCGAGGGAGATTTGGAGATCAGATCTGAGCTGTATTGTGTGTAACAGGTGGAGATAGTACTGAGTACTTGTGAGGAGTATTGTACTATGTATTGTTACATGTTCTCAATCATTATAATATATAGATAGTGTGGGGTTTTCAGCTGTATGCTTTCCCCGGGTTACATGTGTTAATGTGTGCATGCGATTGATATTTCATTGATTTTAATGTTACTAAATTGATGATCAACGTAGAGGAGATTATGTATTGTGCATGTATTCCGCAATAGTGTATAATCAGGATAATCTCTGTGAATAAGTGTTTATTATTCAAAATTTCTACATGGTATCAGAGCTGGTTGATTTGTAGAAAAAGTTCTACATGATATCAAAGCAGAGTTGATCATCAGATCTATTATTCAGAAAGTGTTTACATTTTATTTCTTCAGGCAGAGTCTGTAATCGGCCCAGGTATCTTCTGGATTCATCCTTCTTTTGGAAGTTGAGATATTTGGTGAATAACCATATAGTCGATCTCTGTACAAGAAATACTTTGTTCTCATGAATTTTAGATCAAAAGCGGTTGAGTTTTTGAGCTGGTGGAATGGCGCTCAAGGATAAACTCAGAAACATTAAAGCTGACGGGAAGGAGAAGGGTTCTCTTTCTGAATCCAGTTCTTCCAATGATGGGAAGAAGGTTGACAAGTCGAAGGTTAGATGCTTTTGTTGTCATGAGTTCGGCCATTATGCTAATAATTGCCCAAAAAGGAAAACCAAGAAGGGATCCGGGGAAGGATCTGAAGGTGAGGCACTTGCTTCACAATTTGAGTTGGATTTCACACTCTTTGCATGCATGGTTTCATCCATGGTGGGAAGTGGTTGGTTTCTTGACAGTGGAGCTTCTTTCCACATGACTAGTGACAAGAGTGTGTTCAGTACTTTGGAGGAGAAATATCTCCAGATACTCATAGCGATAGGTAATGATGAGAAGTATAGTGTCTCAGGTGTAGGCATGGTTATTTTTGAGAGGGAGCATGGAGCTCACCTTACCTTGACCGATGTCAAGTATGTACCAGGACTGAAGAGAAACTTGGTGTCAATCGCGATGCTGGAAGACAGAGGCTATGATGTAGTCTTTAGTAAGGGAAAGGTTTTCCTTAGACACATCATCACTAGACAGGTGAAGCAGATTGGTTCACGGGTCAAAAACCTATATGCTCTTGAGGTTCAAGATGCATGCAAAGCCTTGAGCAGCGAGGCAACTGATGGAGACTTGGTGGTTGAGAGGGAGCGTATATTACCTCTCAACATGCAGAGCCAGAAGAAGTCTTAGACGATTGTGGAGGAGCCACGATTGGTGCAGCAGCTTCAGGAGGTTGTGGAGCAGCCACAACAAGGGAAGCTGAGAGGAGATCGAGTAGAGACATCTACTCATGCAGAGACCTCCAGTAGGGGGAACTTTGAGCCAGGTTGGTTGAGGGATCGCATGCAGCCATACCTCCAGGTAGGAGGTGGGGTGATGTGGATTGATCATCCCAAGGAGGAGGGGCAGGATCCTTGAGGTACCCAACCTCTTGGATGAGACCTTGCTACGAGAGCCCCGATGTGGAGTAGTAGGAACTGATTGATTGGGTGGAGATAGATGCGGATGGAGCAACAGAGAGAGCGATAGTGTAGGGAATCCCAGGATAGCGCATAGCTAGCAGGCTGCAGCAATGCGAGAGGCATAAGTGTTTTGCACAGTGCTAGGTGGCACAGAGAGGTGTGCAATGGTGCGAGATGCATGGAGATGTTGCAGTAGCGCAGATGTCAGAGAGGGAGCACTTGTCAGCAGCAGGTAGAGCTTCAGCATCAGAGTATGTTCCTAGCCCAACAGAGTGGTCAGTTGGGAGTGTTTTTGTTCCAAGTGTTGTTGGAGCAAAGTGGACCGGGTAGATGTGTTGCATGCAGAAGATTCCAGAGTTACAGAATCGGATTTGAGAGGAAGCCTTTATTGTTGAGAGGGAGTGTTGAAAAGTGTGTAAAAATAAATGCTTGTTGAGAATGCAACAAGATGATGGATCTTAGTGGAAAGGAGTCGCCTTCACTAAGTGGTCCTGTAGGCAAGTTTTGGCGCAAAGTCTATTTTTAGACTATGTCTATTTTTAGACATATGGATCATGGTCTATGAGTTGTAGGATGCTATTTATGGATGATTGGTCATGTTGGGAAAAATAGATGGACTTCTATTTTTGGATCACAGCAGGAGTGATCAGAGTCTATTTTTAGACTGCTAGTCAAAAATAGAAAAGTCAAATATTATTGTCTCATAATAATATTTAGACTATAAACTTTATCTTATCCTCTTGGAGCACTTCAGTTCGAGCTACGGATGTGGCACATGCAGCTGACAGAAGGAATCACGTGGTTTCTTATGTGTTAGTTGAGCTATTTCATGGAGGAATTAAGTTAGAACTCATGCATGTGAGTTCTGTGGAGTTGGATGTGGAGTTGATGGAGTTGTGTTCAGTTTGACTTGGTTAAACTAGTTGTAATTAGTATAACTGCAAATAGACTAGTGATGAGTGATGTGAATTAATTGATTAAATTAATTCACTAATTATTAACTCATAATGCAACTGAAGAATACATCAGTTAACTCAGTGCATGTACAGTTCAGTGGAGACAGGCGTTAGAGGTTGAGATTGCTATCAGTTGTGACTATAGTTGTGCATGAGATCTTGCACAAGCAATGTATTGAGTATGCCCATGATAATTGCAAAACATATTCCCAGTAGAATAGCCTGTGCTCACGTGATTTCCAGTGTGAGTGATTTTCACAAGGTAAATAGGAGTTCGGATCAGCCATTCATCATTCATTCTCTTGCAGGATTGTGCAGTGGAGGCAGGCAAAGCAACGGGGGAGATTTGGAGATCAGATCTGAGCTATATTGTGTGTAACAGGTGGAGATAGTACTGAGTACTTGTGAGGAGTATTGTACTATGTATTGTTACATGTTCTCAATCATTATAATATACAGATAGTGTGGGGTTTTCAGCTGTATGCTTTCCCCGGGTTACATACTGTGTTAATGTGTGCATGCAATTGATGTTTCATTGATTTTAATGCTGCTAAATCGATGATCAATGTAGAGGAGATTATGTATTGTGCATGTATTCCGCAATAGTGTATAATTGGGATAATCTCTATGAATAAGTGTTTATTATTCAAAATTTCTACAGATATTGTGATGGATAACACCCCAATAGGAACATAAATGTAGTCTAGAAAGCCTCGAATCAATTTTACCCGACTCTAATTCAGAGAAATTCCTTGAGAAATTTTGATGGATAACACCCCAATAGGCGCATAAATGAAATCTAGAAAGCCTTGAAATTGCATAGGCAGGTTGGGGAATTCCACCCACTCAGAAAAACATTGTTGGGTAGATTATTTGGGTGAGAAATTCACCTATGAAGATAACACCACTAAGGTGATCTTAGAGAGCCATGGGAGACAATATCTAGTCTGACTCTTCTTGAAACAAAAATAGAAAAAATCAATGTGTCAGGGTTTAGGGGCTCGAAGAGTGCCACCATGTAGTTTGTGCTTTTCAACATGTCACAAACACCACATTGCACAATCAACATAAATATTTATCCTAATGTCATTAGGAGTAGTTCATTACCTTGTGGAAGATCTTCGATACAATATTTTGTGGGGATTTTTGGTGGAACCATTCTCATAGTTAGAAGATGAAACATTGTTATGGATGACAACCATGTTCTAATGATCAAATGGGTTGTCTTTGGTTCATGGGATGAAATTAAGATTCCCTTTGGCTTCCTTGGGATAGGTGTAATGAGCACTTGGAGACACTGTGGGCTAACTAAACTGTCATGAAAAGTAATGAATATAGAAATAGAAAAGGGATGCATATATACTTGAAAATTTTTTGTGGCTCTAATAAGGTTTCCAATATTTATAAATTCTAAAATTCACAAACATAAATTGTAGGTTGTTGGATTTGTCTTTCACAATCATCTTTCTTAGGATAACATAATTGTGTGTTAACTCTATATTTAGTATGGATGGAATGGATTCTAACTATTTCAAGATTGAAGTATAGAGGATGGTATGTATGAGCATCTAAAAGAGCTCGAAGGGGCAAAAGAGAGGTTGTAGCTTGTGAAAGCTAATATTCTTGATTATCAGAGCTTACTCACTGTTATCCGAGGAAGGTGAGACTGATCCATTGGAGGTATATTTGTTTTTAATGGACCTCTATTTTATTCCTTTTCCATTTTGAATTAATGTCTAGTCATTATGAATTGGATCTCATTTTTGAAATGCACATTGAGTTAGGAGCATTTGGTAGGACTTGAAATGATCATTTATCTTTATCTTTTGTTAATTTTCCAATGTAGTAGTTATTTGAAAAGAGTTTGAAATAGTTTTCCATTTTCTTTGGTGATTGAAGATTGCAATGAAAGAACTTAGAGAGATGAAGATTCCTTTTACTATTCATCGCTACTTTCCTAATGGAAGGTGAGATGATTGTACATTTCTTTAGTTCCATGGTATTGTGATGTCCCTGGATTCCTTCCTTAGCCATCCAACTTTATCATCAAGGTTTGCTTCCTTCAAATTAGTATTTATGAGGCCAAATTTAAAATTCAGATCAACAATGTAAAATCACATTTACAGTCAGATATAAATTAGCAATGGAAATAACATTTCATGTTCCAAATACATTCCTTACCCATGTATGCAGTTAACCATTTGAGTAGTTCATATGATTTGTTGATTACATTGAGTATTAACTGTTGGATTCTAATACAGGAGAACCATGGACAGGCAAAACATACTCAAAAAACACTTTTCTATGGAGAGTATTATGATTCTCCATTGGTCTTGCATCATTTTGGTGCTCATGAAGCAATTATACATACACTTGGCATAGATGACACTTTCTTTTCATAGAAGAGGTAGAATTAATCCCTCTTCATCCCACATAGGCAACTGTATATGCCTTAAAACTTTCAAGTAAACATATTCCAGACATACTAGATCATAATTTGGAATTTATGTCAAATTCATGCTTATATTTCCCAAATAAGAACATAAAGCATATATTTTTGAAACACAACATTTCTACATACATCAGTTATCAACATATGAATAGTGACAACCAAATTATTTATACTAATTTCATAGGAGTAGTTTTCCTCCCAGCGATATGCACCACCTTGTGTAGCTTCCACTTATGTGTTAGGAAATAAAACAACAATGAACAATTTGTTGGATATGGCTCTCCTGTTTCTCGCTCTATTCATTTTACATAAATTGTAGACAAGGGATTCATATTGCAAGATTTTATAGTCATAACAATCCAACACAATCAATTGGGGCCTTGGGCTATCCCCCTTATCTTGAATGCTCCATTACTAACTGGCCAAAGAATTCCCAGTTGTAACTAAATTTTCCTTGGCTCTCAACATTTTCCAATAACCCTTCTTTATGGTTTACACATTTTTGTGATAGCCACTCTTTCTCAATTTAGACTTGGCATCAAGGTATGTCAATATTCAAAGAAGTATAGATTAGAATGGGAGAATTGTAAATAGGAACAAACATAAAAATAGCCAACCCAACATCCCTCAGCTCTGATGTAGTATTGGCTTTGGTTGTAGTGTCTCAAGGTTCTCCAACTAGGCCATCTTTTGGTTCTCCATCATAACCAACCTTAGTTCATGCATGAAATTATTACCTTGATGGTTGGATGGTTGAATCCCCTCTTCCCAAGAGTTTGTATGAACCAGTGTTGCAACTTACTTACCACACTTGCTATTTTGGCTTTACCAACCTTACTATGTTGCATGCTCGGTATCTGGCCATCTTGTGAATGGGCACTAGTTCCTCCTTGTACACTTGAAGCATTAATGCATGCATCATCTTCAGGGTTCTGTTATTATATTCATGTCCCCTTAGAATAACATTGTCCTTAGTGTACTTTTCTAGTAATATCAATCATGTCCCAATTTCACAATCATCCACAACACTTGGACAATTCCCTTCTTTGTAAACTCAGTCCCTCAGGATATTTAACCCTTCCCATGTGATGCCATCAAGAAGAGTTTAGGCCTTTAGGGTTCTCTTGCCAATTTTGCAACTAAAGCCAATTCTCACCATTTGTCATCTCTGGATAAATTCATCATTCCATCCATGTCATAGACATATGATAATATGAGTGATCTTCTTAGATTTCAATAATAATTTAAATGGATTCATTATAATAATCAGATTCAAATAATTATATGACATGCTCACGTTACTTAGCGTTAGACTTGATTGCAGTAATCTTGATCATTCTTATGGGCTTACTTCCATTGTCCATCCCTATGTTTGGGAAAATTCTACATGCATTCTGTCCCTTCTGACAGAGTCGTCATCACATCAATTTCCTTGGTAACCTCCATTCCTTGGGAGATCATGGTTGCCAGAGTCACTAATTCTGAAAACTCCTCCATGGTTGCCTACTTTGTTAAATAGCTCAGAGGCCTATTCAGCATTGTGGTCAACACAGATGTGTTCCTTGTGGAGCCCAAGTATGAGTGCAAAGTAAGTGGTAAGAGTGGGAATGATACCTATTCTTTCCATAGCATCAAATCACCTTCATTGCAAGCTACAATGGTTTTTGAATTATATATGGCCTCATGAGAAATAGTGGTGTCTAATTCCATTTCTATGCACAATTTTAAATATTCATCCAAACAACCTTATATGCAGTGTGCACTGGTCGTTGATTATTATTGTGCAAGCAACTTCAATTTCCACAATTCCCTTCTTTAGTGCTTCCCTTAAAGGCTTGTATGATTCTTTCACCTGACCTTTTTTGCATAGTATATTGGTGACAATTGATCAACTAGAGGGAGTTCAAAATTTGGATTTTGTCTTCATTTCAGTGTAAATATTTTGATATTTGTATTCTTAAAAGCTTGTATGATTCTTTCACTTGACCTTTTTTGCATGGTAGACTGAGGACAATTGATCAATTAGAGGGAGTTGGCAATATCGATTTTTATGATAAATATAAGGAACCTCCAATATTAATACCCTTGAATGAGTATGTTCTCTTTTCCTCCAATAAAGGCCTACTCAAACCTTTAGCCATAGTGAGGAAGATCAACAATTACAAGGGGAACTTCTATCTTAGCCCCTTGCTAGGCCTAAAGAAAGAAATTTTTGAATCATTTATCAAGACATAAATAAAAAACATGTGAGAAGTAAACCTTTGCTTCAAGGATAACAAAGCCTTGATATAGGGCTAGTGCTTCAACTTTGTTTTTTTGTGGATATGCCTAACCCTTGAGCATAATTAAGTTCACATTTTTGCTTGGGGTTTAATACAACCCACTCCCCCCTGACTCCTATACCTGTATCTGTCCTTGTCTGAAATATGTATAGGTATTGAAACATGCATTTTCAAAACATTGGAAAAAAGAATAAAAATGAAAACTAGATGGTGAAGCTTAAATATTTGTAGATCCATGTTAGTGCATACAATTTGGATAATATTTGACACCGTTAAAAAACTAACCTCCAAAAATTAGGTCATTGATTTGAGCTGAATTTGAGACCTGATATCTATCTACCATCCATCTCACTATCAAATGTCAACAACCATATACCATTAAGTTTTGAAGGCAGTGATCTTGACCACTTAGAAGAAGATTAATCACCTTTAATGGCATTTTCAATTAAGACTCTTCCACCGTATTTGTTAATCTTTTATTCTGAAAAAGGACTGCAATGTAGTTTGAATATTTCATCTGAAGATGGATTTATTCAACTTAAGTAGATTTCTTTGAGTTGAATTCATTAAACACATTTATTTAAAGGGTGATGGATCAATGGTAGGGAAACTGCTTTGCAAGGAGGTAGTTGGTGGTTTGATTCCATCGTGCCCTAACATGAATTAAAAAGATTCATATTCTATATTTTGTTTCTAAAGATATTTTTTTATTGTCTCTAGAGAGACAATAACTGGGATTAAAGACAATAATTGGGATTTAAGACATACTATCTCTATAGTGACAATATATCTTTAATCATAGCTATTGTCTCTTGAAAGTAAATTATCTTAAGACAAAAAAGAATTGGAAATTGTCTTAAATATTGTCTTTAAGTGGGTGTCTCAAATTATTGTCTTAAACAATTGTCTCTATAAAGACAATATAGAACATAAGTATTATTGTCTCCTGAGAGACAAAAATGAATTGTCTCTTAAGAGACAATAATACTTGTGTTCTATTTTGTATTTATAGATACAATTTTTTAAGACAATAATTTCAGATACCAGCTTAAAGGAAATATTTAAGACAATTTTCCAATTCTTTTTTGTCTCAAGTTAAGACAATTTATTTAGAAATTGTCTCAAATAGTGTCTTAAAACCCCCCTTGTATGTAGTAGTGTGTAGATGTGATCCCTCTAGTTTGGCCAAGCAAAATTTCATTGTAAAATATTCAACTAACATGTATGGAACATCATAGATCTTATCATACACTTGCAATAAGGCAATTGTAAATAATATATGGCGAGGTATGACAAAATAATTTCCCTTTCTACCAACAAAAGAACATAATGCCAACAATGAATAGTTGGGATACTAGAGGCATATGAGATTCTTCCCTTGGACATGTACTAACCCTTCATCATCATGAATTGACATCATTCATATGTGATCATAATGTATTCATCATTAAAATGATAGGGAACCATATACTGAGGTAATGCAATATGTTTCCACCAAAAAATAACAAATCCTAAGTGCATATATCATTTACTCACTGAAAAGCCACAATGATCTAACAACACATCATGAGTCATCCAAATCATAATCGTGAATATGCATGAGGCTCATATGTATGGTTTCCATATCATCATTAGGGTTTCAAAAAAACAACTTTGTCACACATCTTTAAGGCTAAAAATAACCACACAAAACTGAACCAATGAAATAGCACAAATGTAAACCTTATTTTCCATGAATCTCTCCCTCCGAGCTCATGCACCTTTTTGCAAAGAGCAAGCTAATCCTATGGATATGATTGCCATCAAGTTCCTATGTTGCTGATGTGTGCTTCTCTTGAGGCTATGCAACTCTTGTTCACTTCTACAACCCTTTTATAAATATGCACTAGGTATATTATATTATAATTGGAATTGCCTTCCATACTATGAATTTAAAGAGGAGGAGATTAACTTCAATCTCTTATTTTTTCCTAGATTTGTCTTAAGCACATATACCTTATTTACATTTCCGATCACTTTTTCTATAACCTTTCTAGCGTATTCTTTTATAATTTTGCACCCTATTGAGGTGAATATAACTACATTTACTCTATTATTCATTTGACCCACACTTAGGATGTTCTACTTTATCCCTTCAATGAATAATACATTAGTTACTTTTGTACTTTTAACATCAAGATTAGCTCTAAAGTTTCCTAACACATTCATTGGTGCATTATTTCTTTTAATAACATCACAATCCTTAGTTTTATTGAGAGGGATAAATTTTATCTTATCTCCATAGATGTGATGAGATCATCTGTTGTCTACGTACCAATGACTTTCTTCTTCTAGTGCATACAAAGCATGATCACACTTCTCTTATTGCTCTTTTTTCTTGTTCCAAGTTTTCATACAAGGAATACTGATTGAGATGTCTTCTTCTGGGATTTTGTTAAATGTATTTTTGTTCACTTGCATGTCATGTTCTCTGAAATGTTGCAATGACTTCATTGTCTTTCTCCTACGTTATTTTTCCACATGTCTAAATTTATTGCATGTATAACACCTTATTTGACCAGAGAAGGGGACAAAAGAGTCATAATATTTCTGCTTCATGTTCCCTTGATTTTTATGACCTACAATCTATAGCCTTATGACAAAATAATATGAATGTGAAACAATATTCTTGAAATAAGATTGAATACATGTCACTAATAATGTTCTTATGGAGAGACTGTTTGCATGATGTCTAAACAATATACTTATGCAATGAGTTGCAATTTGTCCAAAGTTGTGACATAAAAAAACTCAGTATTATCAATCAAGGGAGGGAATGAGCTTTTGTTCCCTTTTTGTATGTCTCCATTTTTTCCATACTCATTCCTATGAGCAAAATATTCTCATTGAAGGGTCACTTGCCTTAATCATCGATTTTACTGCCTAATTGACTCCTTACTAGGGCTTTTGAATTTTTATTTGTTGTCTTTAGGACAACCTGCATATGCTTATGAGTTAGATTCTCCCTTCATTTTTTCATGAAAACCAAGGCCTACTTTAATTGATGGATACCTTTTACTATTAATGATATAACCCAACATCTTGGTACTATCTTTGAAATATCATGTGGGTTTCCTTTTCTACTAATTTACTTAATGAAATTACCTCTATTTTTAATTTCTCCCAAGTATTCCTTTCTCTTTTCACTAATTTATTATTTTTTCTTCAACTTTTATTTCTTCTTCCAGTTGAGTTTTTAACTCGATAATTTCATCTTTAAGACCATTTTATTGTTCTTCAAATACTTAAGTAGTTCTTTTTTCTTTTCATTTGACTTTTTTTTTCTAGACCATCCTTAAGAGAGATGTTCTCAACTTCTAGTCTTTCACAATGTCTTTTCCTTTTGTTAAGTTGTTCAATCATTGTTGCAGTATCTTATAACTCATTCACATTATGATCCTTATTTTGATATTTCTACAAATTTTATTTTTGACTTTCAATCCTTTTCACAATAGAGACAAGTTTTTTTCGAAGATGAAATTACTTATCTATCCTTCCTTCTTCTAGATCTATTACTCTGCCTAATAAGATTGAATTTGTTTCATGTTAATATTCATCTTCTAATAGGCTACAAGCTTCTTCTTCATATGCATTGAATGTTTTGAAAGAAATATTACCTTTCAACTTAATTGATGAATGAAATTCTTTCTTAGCTATGTTACTTTTTCAGTTTTATCCTTCATGGATTGCTTGCTGGTTATCACATACATTTTTTATAAATTCATAGTGCATAACTTTCTCAAGTTCTAAATCATGTATATAACAATAGATTGCATTTATTGTATTAGAGGAAAATTTAGCCTAAAAGTTCCCATTAAAATTTAATGTCATAAATTGTAAACCAATCAAAATCCTGTAAATTTAGAAAGAGGTACATGTAAATATTTTGGAGGGAAAAGAAGAAAAACTGTTTTTTAAAATTGTATTTTTGGTTTATTTCCTTATAGGTTTAGTAAAATTTCAAGTGTAGCCACTCGTTATATGCAATATTAAATTCCACGTCCAATGAGTACCCATTATGCATACTTTTGAGAATACCCACATTCATAAAAATTGAAGATACATTTAAAAAGCATGTTGAACATGATTTTTTAATGTATCTTTGACTTTATCAATGTGGGTCTTCTCAAAAGTATTAATAATGAGTACTCATTGGATGTGGATTTTAATTCCACATCCAATGAGTGTATCCATTTGAAATTTGAGTATATATATATATATATATATATAGATATATATATATATATATATATATATATATATATATATATATATATATATATATATAGATATATATATATATATATATATATATATATATATATATATATATATATATATATATATATATATATATATATATATATATATATATATATATTCCCTCCAAACTTCATAACTCTTATTTTATTATTTTTCCTTAGGAGGCCATTGTTAGGCTAAAACATCTTCTAATGCCTCATGTTTTTTTTGTAGTTTTGTTGTGTTGTAAAACAACCTAAATTTATGGTGAAATGCTTTAGATAATAAATGGGGACCCTTTAGAAAATAATTTGGTTTAAATTCTTTAAAATCAAAATAAAAATTCATTTACCTTGCTACAAACTGAAATTGCATTTCACATTTCGCATAGTCTCATGTGCAACACTTAATGTTACTATATGGATATCGCCAAGTTGTGATATGCGAAGACTCTAGGAATATTCCTTTTCAGTCAAATCCTATCAGACCTCTCACATCGCAGAAAAGAAATAGAATATGTTAAACCTTCCTTCAAGTATTTCTATATAACGATGGAAATGATCAATGAATTAACCATAATATCAAAATGTTTTCGCACTCGTCACATCGTAAATTAGAAGATCGAAAAACTGGAAATCAAACTATTTGTGTGACATTGTAAATTTCCGATTTGTGAGAGAATCTGGGAACACCAACGTGACATGTCATTAAATCGTAAAATCACATTTCAAGTATTGAGTATGGTATGTTAACAAGTTTTTAATGATCTTCTCCGAAAATATTGTTTGCGATGGACTACATTAATGTAAGTTAATCTGAATCTTACATAGATATTGTTTGAGGTTATGGATATTTATGACTCTGCGGCTCAAAAAATTCGATGTCTTCTAACCATTACGGGTGCATTTAAGTTACGCAGTGAGGGTTTTTGCAAGCTCCATAATTCCATCTCAAACAAGTCATCATGGAATTTGCGCTATAACTTTATTTCTACAAAGGTTCAGACTTTGAAATTAAAACCCATTTGATTTGAAATTATTATGAAGCTCAGGTCTGAACTTTCGATATTGTATCTCTATATTTTTGGAGATATGATCCAAGGAAGTTATGGTTTTTGCAATCTCCCGAATTACATCCCAAACAGGTGACCTTGAGAAAATATTCATAACTTTCTCTCTGAGTATCAGATTGAAATTCCATAAGAAGTTACAAGAATAGGATGGACTATAGTTTTTTGTGCATCATTTTTAGGTCTGAAGGTTGAAATAATGACATGTGGCACTTTGTACAAGTTCGCCCTACTGAAAAAGTGTATAATCATGTCATCTTTGGAGATTGGGCATAACGCTTTCTTGGAGAATTCAATTTCGATCAGACTGGTGACAATGGAAAGAGGACTCAGAGGGCTATGATAGTTTGCAATTTTAGAAATTGGAGATCTGAAATTGCAGAGATACCTCAAATCCAGTATCAAGCTCCTACAAAATGAAAAATGGTGTGTAGTTTTTTTAAAATTTTGCATAAGTTTGGTTTGAAAAATTAGTTTGAATAAATTCAAAGGGCATAGTGAAGAATAATTATCAATAATTGATGCCCCAAAGAAAGAAAATGGAAACACCTCGTAAGAAACCTGAAATCTCTAGCATGACTCATGAAGAAGAGGAAGAAATGGAACATGATATATCAAAATTATGAGACCAAGTGCAACAAATTTCACTCTCACAAAAAGTAACAGAAGCTAAGATGGATGTTTTAAAGAAAGACATGGAAGATAAGATGGATGGTTTAAAGAAAGGCATGGAAGCTAAGATGGATGGTATGAAAGAAAACATTACAGATTTGGAGAAGGACATGGAAGGTTGGAAGGAAGGTTTGACAAAGTTGCTACAAGAAAGACTTCCTAATGACGAAGAGGTAGTAGAGAAAACTCAGAATGAGAACAAAATAAATGTTAATCATGATTCAAAGAATGACAACATTGAATATTTGAAGAAAGACGTGGAAGGTTTGAAGGAAGGTTTGACAAAGTTGCTACAGGAAAGGCTTGCTAATGGTGAAAAGGTAGTAGAGAAAACTCATGATGAGAACAAAAATAAATGTTAATCATGATTTCATAGACTCTAACGGTGGATTGAAGACCCACCATGTTCCAAAGATCAATATGAGGAAGTTTGATGGCAAGGATCCCGTAACATGGATACTGCAGATGGAACAATATTTCGCTATCCATAATGTGCAAAAACACAAAAGGTATGCATTTCAACTTTATATTTAGAACCAAATCAGTTTGTATGGTATCGATGGCTTTGCTATCATAAACAAATTATCACTTGGGAAATTTTTACAGAAGAAATGATAGCACATTATGACGATAAAAAAAGTAACACTTTTGTTAGACAATTGATAAATCTCAAACAACGGGTTTCAATGATGGAGCACATTGAGGAATTCTAAAAATTGAATATAAGGGTAAAAGATATTCTAGAGAAACATAGGATTGATGTGTTCATAGGGACTTTAAAGGATAACATCCAACATGAGGTTCACCTTTGGGAACCTGATTCATTGGAGAAGGCATTTAGGTTGGCAAGAAAAATGGAAAGAAAAATTATGGCAACAAGGAAGCCTACCATTGTTAGGTCCCTATAATACTAGTGATTCCCCCATTACGATTGTCATTGTATCCCTTATTATTATTGTTGTGCCCCATAGAAGCCCAATTTTGTTATTTTTGTGTCCTTATATTATTATTGTTAGGTCGGCATTGGTTATATTATGGCCCATTAGACTGCTATATATAGAAAGGAGGTTTTGTCATTTGTATCATCCAAGAATTGTTGATTTGTGTAAATTAAAGGAGGTTTTACCCCTCTAAGAGGCTAATTTATAAGTCGTTGATCTATCTTTTCTATCTTTTTGTGAGCTGGTTTCATAACATTTGATATCAGAGCTCTGATTCTATGGTTTCGCTGCTCCAAACAGGGCATCGTGGCATTTTCACTATAACTTTGTTTCTATGATGTTTCAGAAGAAAAACACAAAACCCATTTGATATGAAATTGTTTTGAACCTTGTGTCCAAATTTTAGATCTTGTCTCACTACATGTTCGGAGATATGAGTCAATGAAGTTAGGGTTTTTACATGATCCTGAATTATATCTCAAACAGGGGACCTGGGGAAAATCGTCATAACTTTGTTTCTGAGGATCAGATTGAAATTTAGTAAGAAGTTACAGAAAGCGGATAGACTTTAGTTTTTTTTATACCAAGTTCAGATCATAAGGTCAAAAGAGTGACACGTGGTACTTAATAGAAGCTCGCTCTACTGAACCAATCTATAATCAGGTCATCATGGGTGATTTGTCTTAACTCTTCATTGGAGAATCCAATATTGATCAGACTTGCGAGGGTTACCATAGAAAGTAATTTCAAACCTTGGAGATACAAAATTATAAAGATATAACAGATTCACTATCGAGCTCCTACAAAGTGAAAAAATGTGTGTAGTTTTTTTTTTAAATTTTTGCATAAGTTTGGTTTAAAAAATTAGTTTGAAGGAATTCAAAGGGCATAGTGAAGCATTATTATCAGTAATTGATGCCCCGAAGAAAGAAAATGGAAAAACCTAGTAAGCAACCTAAAAGCCCTAGCATGACTCATGAAGAAGAGGAAGAAATGCAACATGATATATCAAAATTACAAGACCAAGTGCAACAAATTTCACTCACACAAAAAGTAACAGAAGCTAACATGGATGGTTTAAAGAAAGGCGTAGAAGCTAAGATGTATGGCATGGAAGCTAAGATGGATGGTTTAAAGAAAGGCATGGAAGCTAAGATGAATGGCATGGAAGCTAAGATGGATGCCATGGAAGCTAAGAAGGATGATTTAAAGAAAGACGTGGAAGATTTGAAGATAGATTTGACAAAGTTTCTACAAGAAATGCTTACTAATGGAAAAAGGGTAGTAAAGGAAACTCATGATGAGAACAAAACAAATGTTAATCATGATTTCATAGACTATAATGTTGGATCGAAGAACCACCATGTTCCAAAGATCGATATGAGGAAGTTTAGTGGCAAGGATCCTGTATCATGGATACTATAGATGGAGCAATTTTTCGATCTCCATTATGAAAAACACTCAAAAGGTACACATTGCAACTTTATATTTGGAACCAAATCAGTTTTTATTGTATCGATGGATTTGCTCTCATAAACAAATTGTCACTTGGGCTATTTTTATGGATGAAATGATAGCACATTATGAGGATACAAAAAGAAACACTTTTTTTAGCCAATTGATAAACCTCAAACAAAATGGTTCAATGATGGAGCACATTGAGGACTTCCAAAAATTGAATATAAGGGTAAAAGACATTCCAGAGGATCATACGATTGATGTGTTCATAGGGACTTTAACGGATAACATCCAACATGAGGTTCACCTTTGGGAACCTGATTCATTGGAGAAGGCATTCAGGTTGACAAGAAAAATGGAAGGAGACATTATGGCAACAGGGAAGCCTACCACTCACAATCGTAAATATGGAAGCATTGTTGCCCCTAGCCATCCACAACATACAAGGTTGACACCACAACAATTTGAAGAAAAAAGAGAAAAAGTGCTTTGTTACCGTTGTGATAAAAATTACACTAAAGGCCATAAGTGTGCTGAGAAGAAATTATTTTACATAGATTTTGAAGAGGAGGAACAAAAGGAACAAGAAACGTCAAAAGAAGAGGATATACACCAGGAAAAAACCCTAGAGAAAGAAGAAATGAATCTGAACATATCTTGTAATGCATTGGCTAGAACTACTACTCCTCAAACTATCAAGATAGAAGGACATATCAAGAAGAAAAAGGTAATAGTGTTGATTGATTCGAGCAATACCCATAGTCTTATTCATTGTAAGATATCCAAGAAATTGAATTGCTTCCTATGTCCAACACCAAAGTGTCAAGTGATGGTTGCAAGTGGAGGAACCATAAATTGCTCAGGAAAGTTCCATAATATCAAGCTATCCATGGGAGAATATGTATTTAATAGCCCAATGCTTTCCATTCCAATGGGTGGTGCGATGTTGCACTAGGACTCCAATGGCTACAATCCTTGGGTACAATAGCTTTTAATTTTCAAAAAAAATTCATGATAATTTCTTTAGAAGGAAAGGAATTTGAATTAAGGGGTATCACGGGGAAATAAGGAAAGATAATCAGCTCTAACGGAATGACAAAGCTTCTAAATAAAGAACAATGAGGCATAATTGCACAATTATGTTCACTAGAGGTTCCCACATCGAAATCATCTATTTCTCTAGATCTCCAAAAAGTCTTGGACAATCATTCCAAGGTATTTGAGACTCCCAAAGGAAGACCACCTATTCATGATCATTATCATGTTATTCATTTGATTCTAGGAAGTGTTCATCCAAACATCAAGCCTTACAGATATCCTTATGCCCAAAAGAGTGAAATTGAACGTATGGTTGCAGAAATTCTAGAGGCTGGTATAATTCAACCTAATCAAAGTTCTTTCTCTACTCCAGTGGTATTGGTTCACAACAAGGATATATCATGGTGCATGTGTCTAGATTATAGGAAGCTCAACAAGCTCACTATTAAAGATAAATTTCCCATTCCTGGCATTAATGAATTATTGGATGAATTGCGGGGATGAATTTACTTCACCAAGTTGGATCTTCTTTCAGGATATCATCAAATCAGAATGAAGACCGAAGACATTCCAAAAACAACATTTAAAACTCATGAGGGTCATTATGATTTTTTGGTCATGCCTTTTGTCCTTGCCAATGCACGTTCTACATTTCAAGGTTTGATGAATTCCATTTTCAAACCCTTTCTTAGAAAAATTGTGTTAGTATTTTTTGATGATATACTAATCTACAATAAGTCTTGGAAGGATGATGTTTAACATGTTGAAAGGGTGCTCAAACTATTGGAGGAGAAACAATTATATGGAAAAAGCTTCAAATGTTTCTTTGGAGTACAAGAGGTGGAATATCTGGGTCATATTGTATCTCATGAAGGTGTTAAGGTTGTTAGCCTCACTCTCACATTAAAAATAGTTCTAAGTCCAAATAATTAAATTAATTAAAACCATGAAAGTTAGGATTTAATCTTACCTTTCTAGATTGAGTTTGTTCCTCATGGTTAGGAGTCAGTTTAGGCTTAGTTGGTTGAGAGATCCTCTCCAACTAGTTAGGCTACTATATTAGTGTGTTGTTGAGATATTTTCTCAACCATAGTGTCCAAGATAGACGTACTATCTTGAGACCAACTTCCTCATGTATTTATTTGTACTATTATCATTCTTTGTACATTGGATTGATTAATAATGAGAATGTGAGGAATGTTGTAAGGCTGAGGCCTTTTTCGCTATGTCTGTTTTTTCTATATTTCTGCTATTTATTTTATTGAGTGTATTTTATGCGTGTTAGTTTTCTTCAATTGGTATTGGAGCTACTAGTTCTCTTGGTAAAACAATCATATCATCGTGAAGATTGTGTGATGCTATGAAAGTCGAGTGGTTAAAAGTTAATGCAGCATGCATGAACAGTTTTGCGATAGGCATTGTTTGTTAGTTGAAGGAATTTGATAGTGGAGAGCTTGATTGTGCATGCCGCATCACAAATTTCAACAAAGTGACGTAATGAAAACTCTTCTCAAATGGTCTCAGTTTATATGCAACAATTTTAGCATACTCCATAAAATCCTCCTGTAATTTAGGGATCTAGTTGTCCACTGACTTGTCACTATCGCTCTTACCAAACAATTTCGTGGTTGACTAGTAGTTTGCTTCCTCTCCAAGCCTTTTTTGATGTAGTTTCTCTGATAAATGGTCTATAGCTTTTCATCCTGAACATTTTTCAGTCTTTAATTTGCATTCATTCACTTTCTTTTTCTCAGGTTTTGGTTCAGGTTTTGATGGAGGCATTGGTTCTATAATAACCTCTTCATCCTCCCAAGACTCTTTAACATCTTCATCTGAAGCATCTTCGTCAACCCATGTGCCTTTTCGCTTCTCCTTGGCAATGACACAAAATCCTTAGCTTCCCAGTCATCCTCCATCATTGAATTTGATCAAGATCTACGAGTTGGTGATTTCCACGAATTCCAAAGGAAAGGAATTGAAGGTTTAGACAAAGACCACCATGAAACATGCATTACTACAGTCTATTCAGCTCTGATACCAATTGAAGAAAATTAACACACTAATAATACACTCAATAAAATAAATAGTAGAAATATAGAAAAACTAGACATGGCGGTGTTAATGCCTCGAAAATCGTTGCATCAACATCGAGGAAAACCACCCGGTGTAGACCTTAAAGGCAACTCCTTTCCGTTTCGTGTGGTGGCTTTGACTGGATATAATGGGACTAGTTTCCCAATGGTTTGTAAATAGGATGGATAAGTGATTGATCTTATATTATCTAATGATAATGGTGGATGATTTATTCTATAATGCAAAATTATAAACAACTAATCTATCCCGAGAAATTTCCATTTTAGTGCAACTTTTGATAATCTTTATCCAAAAATAGGCATATAGATGACTCCACTTATAAATAAAGACATTCATTCATATGATAATTACTTTGTTCAAGTAGTTGAACAAAGTAATAATTAAAAAATTATTACACTTTTCTTCATATATCATTGACATAAGTACGATTGAAAGAATAAAATTCCTTAAACATTCAATAGTGATAAGTAAAAGGACTGATGTTAAAACACATACATATATCTAATGATAGAAATAATTGAATAAACGATGATTCATATAAAAGAATGGAACAAAGACATAGATAATAGTACCATATGTAACTTGAATCCCCTCCGATATCAATTGCATTCAGATCCCGTCTTTCAATTTAGAAATACTTTCACAAAAAGAAATAGTGCATATCTTATCAAAGCATTCTTCATTAAAATTCAGAATATAGGCCCAGTCTTCATAAAAAAATATATATCAGAAGCACAATAGTGCAACTCCCAATCCAAGTTTGATACAAAAACTGAGGACCCTTTCTAAATACAATGAAAGGGTCTATAAATCCTTACTAACTAACCAACTATGAAATAAAAATTCTATGAAGTGGTATAACCAAATAATGAAAATCTCCTTGAAATAGACATGCTTGCAATAGGTAGAACAATTCACTGTTTTGGCTTATTATCCTTTGGCTTGAACTGGCATATAGTGAACATTGGTTGCAATTCTGGTGGATGACTCATATGTGAATGCAGTTGGGCTGAATACGTAGCATCATTAATTTCAGGAATCATGTAACTGATTGCATCGGTTAAACATTTTATTGCTGCCTTTTGACTATGGGGTTTAACCAGGAAGAACCAAAAGGTGTCCCAAGTTAAAATTTGGATGCCTGCGATTAATCTCTCCTTCTTTGCTAATTCCTGTTTGCATTTATGTTCCAATGCTTTAGCTGATGGCAGTTTACTTGGAGTACATTCTGAAATCAAATTAGACAGATAAAGTGTATCACTGATTAATTCAATCAAATTACCTGTTGTTGAACTACATCTTGAAGTTGCCCGCTCTGCTTTCATCAATTGAGACTACCATTCTATGAAAAGAATTTCCTTGTGGAATTCCAGAATTTGAGGCAGATTTGTAGCTTGTCCCTCCTTGGTTTTTTTCCAAGCAAGAAATTCTGTTAATGTCTCATCGGTCTACTCCAAATTCTGTCTCAATTCAACAGATTTATCAATCCTTGATGAAGAAATCTCACAGACGGGCTCAACAAGAGAAATATTATAACATAGTAAATTTAATTAATTAATCAATGCTTTATTGGTCTAGAGCACTTCGTATTTGAATTCTACTATTTGAGGAAAACCCTTGAAATTCTCTATTTGTTATGACAGTTGAGTGATTTTCTCATCTTTCATTTTGCTCAATTGTTTGTTCATTGACGTCAGCTTAACCAATGCTAAGGAGCTAAGGATAATTCCTTTTGTTTATGAACTACGCTTTGGTCTATCCTCTGCTTCTCCTTGAGCAATTGCTCGTTTAACTGGTTATTTAATTATTGTTGCACTGCTAATCGCTGCTCTAACTGCTCTATCATTTGCTGCCTTTCGGATACCTGTGCCTCAAGTGAAACAATTGTCTGATTTTTTTCTTTGAGTAAATTGCTGACTTCCGATGCTTTATCCATAGTAGATTCCAACTATGCCCCGACATATTGAGAGAGTTTTGTGAGGTCTTTGGAAGGATTAACTTCCTCTCTCCATACCACATTAGCCATCTCCATTTGTGCAGGTAAAAGAGAAGGTTGAACAAGCTTTCTCCTTTTCCTTTGTCTTTTTACTACAGCCCTGTGCTTAGGGCTGTAGAAGACATCTAAAGGTGGTATTTCTTCTACATGTAGGATGATTTCATTGGATGGATTTTCTAGAATTATCTCCATATCCTTTTGAGTGATTGGTGGGCCACTGGTTCCTTTAGTTGGAACCGTATTATTTCTGTCTTCTGACCAGTTGTCACTTCAGGTGTAGTAAATTCCTATAAATTCTGAGTATTACTTATGACGGAATTGAACTAATGCCATTCTCTAAGAAACTTGGGATCAATCTGAGTATCTGTATCTGTGAATTGACTATCTTTTCCTTGTCCATGTTCTTGTTCTTGTTCCTTTTCCTTTTCGGAGACCTTTTCAATATCAGAAGTCTTACCAGTAACTATTTGTTCAGTCTGAGTAGATGACTAGACTGTAGGAGCTGTGACTAAGAGGTCTAAAGGAAAAGTTTTCAATCTCTGTTCTCTAAGCCTATTAAACACTTCTAGTCCTTCATCTTGATATTTGATTTTAGCCAATGCTTTGACTTGGAATAATGATTCAGCTGAGGCAAATAGATCATCGAAGACATCATCTTCATGATCAAATTTGGCAAGCTTGGCTTGGTTAAGAACATTATAGGCCACCTTTCGGGGATCATACTGTTTGTAAGGAATTGTGCCAAGCTTTAGTGTTTGCAATTTTTCTGTCTCCTTCTCTGTGTGTTTGTAATCATGAAGAGTGAAAATGCCACACCGTAATGGGAATGTAGACCATACCTGCTTCTTGGAATTTTTAAGAGTTTTGGATGTCCCATCTACTATTATCTGATAAGCCAATTCCTGAGCTAACAGTTTATCGTTGTTATATACCTAGGGGGGATAATATGGGGTACCAAGGGAGGTACCCAAGGTAATAATGTAATAATGGGATGGGCCATAGTAATAAATAAGGTGGTTAACCCATGTCATGTAAGGGACCACAAGTAGTTAATAATAATGTAATGGGCCCATGGTATTCGTTGATGGTATGAGGGAACCATGGTAATGACCCATGGTATTGTATGTATGAGGCCTATATAAAGGCTAGAGACTCCACATGGAGATAGAGAGTGAAGGATTATTGTATGAACAGGCATATGGCTTGTGGAGTGTTCTCCTTCCTTAAGGAGTGAATGTATGGTGTTACCCTACCATAAGGGTTTTGATACAATAAAGAAGCATTTCTATCATTTCATATTATTTCTGGGTTTCTTTGCATTATCTTATCTTTTCATATCAGATCTTATTATCATATATTTTTGGGGTCAGATCTACAACAAATTGTTGTAGATCTAACCCGGAAAGATCTGATATGAAAATATAAGATAATGCAAATAAACCCAAAAATAATATGAAATGATTCTTTATTATCAAAACCCTTAAGGTAGGGAAACACCATACATTCACTCCTTAAGGAAGGAGAACACTTCACAAGCCATATGCCTGTTCATACAATAATCCTTCACTCTATCTCCATGTAGAGTCTCTAGCCTTTATATAGGCCTCATACATACAATACCATGGGTCATTACCATGGTTCCCTCATACCATCAACTAATACCATGGGCCCATTACATTATTATTAACTACTTGTGGTCCCTTACATGACATGGGTTAACCACCTTATTTATTACTATGGCCCATCCCATTATTACATTATTACCTTGGGTACCTCCCATGGTACCCCATATTATCCCCCCTAGGTATATAACATTCCACCCCCCTAAGCATGTTTCGTCGCCGAAACATGGGAAGAACACAAAGAATAAGATCTACTCAAAAGAATAGTCCACTGATACCATGCACGTGCATCTAGCCATCCAAGAGAAAGGTGAGCCCTTGATCTCGCTGGTGCCTCGCTCGCTTGAGATGGAAGTTGACCGTGGTAGCTCTTCTGTGTTGATGTGTAGTAGGTGGATCTTCTCTCCTCGCTATCCGTCATGTGACTACTTGGTTTCCATCTTGATGGTTGTCTTGCGGGGTGATGTGGGTGATGATATGTTGAAGTTTTAACCCACGATGGATTTTTCTTTACTTCACCCTGCTGTGGTGCCTGTTGTGGTGTCTTCTTTTTCAATATGACTTCAACCACTGAGCCCTCCTCTGATGTATCATCACCTGTAACCTTTTCTTCTTCAGCCTCTGTTTGTGTTTGATTGTTGATCATCAAAGGCTCATCATCTGATATGTCAGTCCCTGGAACATCTTCCGCTTCAGCCTCCATGTGCTCTACCTGCTTATTGATGGAAATATCCTGTAATGTAATTTTCTTCTTTTTATACCAGAGCTTCAGGAATTTCTTCTGCACATTAATATTGATAGTACCCACGGATTCCATCCAAGGATATCCCAAAACAACATCCATGTTATCCATATCTGAAGCATAAAAATCACCATGAAACACATACTTATCCATAGAAAGTTTCAAATCCTTATAAATTTGAACAACCTCATCATCAACCTGTGTACTTTGAATTTGTTTCGCTAGAACTTGCAATTTTTTTGCCAAATTAACATTGATGAAATTATGCTTGCAACTAGGATTTATAGAAACAATGATCTTTTCTTTCTGAATCAATCCATGAACCTGCAATAAAGAAATACCAGTAGGAAATAACCCCACATGTTTCCCCTTATCTTGTTTTCTAGTCTGAGACCATTTGTCCATAAGGAGTTTTTCCATTTCTTCATTCGAGAATTTGGACAAGGCTATATGGCCCAGTGAGTTCCACCATATGGCGGCCTCTTCTTTCAAAAAAAGTGGTACCATAAACTTCCAGCTCTCCTCAAATATTTTCTTTAGGTTTTGTATGAATTCTTCAATAGTAGGGCTATTATCTTTCCAGTAAAAGTTTCCATGAAGAGGGTTTGAAAAAAAAAATTCACTTACTTGGCGAAAATTTGAAATGGCCACAATTCCTTCAATATTGATCAGAATCTCTATTATAACTTGTTTTTAGAAATGGAACAATCATTCTGCATCTGTCCATGTGGTAGAAATCTTGATCCAGGCACTTGAAATTTCAGATCTGTGCTGCTACTCTCCCGCCGTCACCAAAATTTCTGCAAAAAGAGCTGATTTTAAATCAGTGATATCTCCCTCATCCGGACTCCGATTCGACTGATTTTTTTTTTTGAAATTGGGTATTTTTTCCCAAAGAATCCAGATATGCAATTATATTTTACAGATCTTGTACCAGGACGTCTAGATCTGCGCCACAAAATCACTGTCCTGAAAATTGTCTGCAACCCCACTGATTTTTAGATCAGTGATATCTCCTTCATCCGGACTCCGATTCAACTGATTTTTTTTGAATTCGAATATTTTTACACAAAGAATCCAGATATCTAATTATATTTTATAGATATTGCACCAAAATGTACAGACCTGACCTGCAAAGTCGCCGCCCCCGAAACCCTACAAAAAAAAAAAAATCTCCACTTTTGTGCCCAAGAAAGTGCTATGATACCAATTGTTGTAGATCTAACTCGGAAAGATCTGATATGAAAATATAAGATAATGCAAATAAACCCAAAAATAATATGAAATGATTCTTTATTATCAAAACCCTTAAGGTAGGGCAACACCATACATTCACTCCTTAAGGAAGGAGAACACTCCACAAGTCATATGCCTGTTCATACAATAATCCTTCACTCTATCTCCATGTGGAGTCTCTAGCCTTTATATAGGCCTCATACATACAATACCATGGGTCATTACCATGGTTCCCTCATACCATCAACTAATACCATGGGCTCATTACATTATTATTAACTACTTGTGGTCCCTTACATGACATGGGTTAACCACCTTATTTATTACTATGGCCCATCCCATTATTACATTATTACCTTGGGTACCTCCCTTGGTACCCCATATTATCCCCCCTAGGTATATAACAATCGTGCACATACAAGGGAAGGACATGGGGTTTTGTATTGCTACCAAAAAGCCTTATATAAGTGATTTTTTCCTCCCCAAACCAGCTGCCTACTGCTGTCAAATCTGTTTCTACTTCGGGAGATATCTAGGGAGCAGGCTTATCAAAAATAGAGTAATAAATAGGCAAAATAAAACCATTGCAGATTTTATACAGGTGATTTTTGTAATTAGCCTTCCATAACTGCTCATGATAGATATGTATTGGTTTAGGGTCTGCGGGGGTCCATCTCCACCCGAGCAATGGAAATTCAGAATTAAAACAAATAGTGTCCATAATGAATGCACTATAATAAAATGGGGGAATGGTCCTAGTAGTATGATATACATTTGCCCTGTACTCTAGAATTGTTGTGGCTAGTTTATTAGATAAAATATTGGCCCAATCCATCACATAGCCATTGATTGCAGCCTCCATTAGAGGGACCATTTCTATAGTAAATTTAGCGGAGTCATGTATTCCCCACATTCTACACATCATAGCTCCAACATAACAGTAAGGAGAAACCAATGAGTCTATGGAGTACTTACTCTATGATTCATGTTTGTGCTTCTCAGGGAAGTGTCTCCACTGCTTAATCGGTGCTAATTATGACTCATTTTCTTTTGCAAAAGCTTCTAAGAATGCTTTATTATACCACTTCTTAAGCTCAGGTAAGTGATACATTTTCCTTAGATCATCTGGCTAGAACAAGACAAATATCCTCCCGTCAGTCGTGCAAAAAGTTCTGTTCGTAAATGGGATTTTTTCCACCACTTATTTCACGCCATCAATATATGGGAGGACTTTAGCTCGCGCTGCTATTCTGTGAAGAAAGGAGCATGCCAACTCTTTAAGAGTTCCTTCAGATTTATTGGTTGAATCAGCCGTGGCTTCTTCGGATAATTCTTCAGCCTCTTCAACTTCAACCAGATTATAGATACTCTCCCAGCTAGTGTTTCTGAGTCTAAGACACGTTGTTTTTGATATCAATCCCTTTTTACTTGGTCTTGGATCTTTTGCTGGAGGAGCTGCTATTGCAGACTTCTTAGATTTCTTTCTGATTTTCTTCAGATTTATGGTTTTAGTGGAATTCTACACAAGCGATTGAAAAACCGTGATACAGAGAAATGTTGCTATAGACTAATATGATAATGAAAAAGAGCTACGTCGATTGGCAGGTGATAATGGAATATAGTTAAAGTTTTCCATGGATGAAATCTAAAGAAAAGATCTACCCTTAACTACTTCCTTGAATAGCCGTTTAACCCGTGAATCGTGGTAAAGATGGTTTTAAATGCCCATCATGTCGTTTATATGCCAAATGATTAATTCAAGCGTGCCTTAGATCTTTATCAATTATAAATCACAAATCGTGATTGGGAATATCAAGGTGCAGGCTTTAATACTTGCTTTAAATATTTCCTATTTCCGAAAGGTGATATAATGCATGCAAACCATTTTAAATACATTTTTGAGATGTGCGCCTAATTAATACATCGCAATCGGGAATGGGCTCGGGCTTTCTTGTTTTGTCACTGTGATTTCGCCTATTGCCGATTACGATATGTTTTATTGCATCAGAGGTTTTGAGCATTCCTTGTTTATGTGTTGGCTTGTTTTTTTCATCACCAATTTGCTGATTGTGATATGCTTCATCGCATCGGAGGAATTAAAGGACTTGATTATATTGCACTTTGCTTTTGGCTTCTCCGATTCCCCAATTGTGATTTCCTTTTAGGATCGGAGAGAATGGATAAGGGTCTTCCTGGCTTTTGCGTATGTTCCCTTTATTATTGCGATATGCGATCTTCTGATCGCTTTATTGCAATAACGAAGAGCTTTATAATTTTTTTTAAAAGTCACGCTTTATTTTGATTCAAAAGGCTTTTATAATAATTCATTTACCTTAAGCCTTTTTAATGGTTTTTGCTTATGATGGGTTAATACCAATTTTATTTATTAACACACAAATCTTACCTAAGTTGATTTAAAGGGACCCATTTCTTATTTAAAATTTTACATAAAGATTTTATAAGAAATGGGGGGTTGTTGTTTAGCACAAGAATTGGTGATTTACTGGGAGAAACAGTTATCTCTAAGAAAGTAATACAATACTTTAACTTTCTTGATCTGAAAACCTTAATTGATAGAGAAAATCTAACATAACTAGATAATCATAAATTTTGAACATAATGATAACTATTTTTTCTATCTCTTTCTCTACTTAAAACTAAATACATTCTAAGCTTTAGATTAACCTCAGTTGGTTGATAATGATAAAACAAAAGACTTTTCCAACTTAGCTTTTGTAATGACTCCTTTGTCATAGGTAGAGCCTCTGCTGTCAGCAAATGTCTATAGTCTCGGCAGGGTTACCTTTTAACTATTAGATCATTCATTGTTCCATCGATTTTAGAGTATAATTAAAAAGAATGAATTCAAAAGATATGTTTCCACATTTTTTGTATTTCATTTTCTTTTTTCCTTATTTTGTAAGATAAAAAGCCATTGTCCTAGTTTGGTGGCCAGCTATTGACAATGCCATTCACTGGTTGTAATTTAACTGAACAAGCTGGCTCGTGATGAGACCCCTTGTCTTATAATAATAAGCCATTACCCTGTTTTAGTATGCAGTATTGGTAATGTCAGTTGAACTATTCCCCCATGATCATGGTAAGCAGGCTTGTAATAAGACCCCTTATCTTTTATATCAAATATATTTTAGAATTACACTCTGAGTAATTATAAACTTTGATGAATGGGATGAACAATTTTCTCCTCAAGAGAATATGGATGACAGGGTAAGAGTTGAATATGCTAAGATTGAATCCGTCTTTGTTTTGTATTGATAACCATTTTTAGGCTTCTAAAACTTTAAAATGATTTACAATATTTCTAAGCTTTGAGAATATTTCACAAAAATAAAATGGGGTTTTCAGAATCCAATTATACCTAACTTCCTAGAATCTTCCTTTTCCTTCATGGCTTCCATTTCTTAAAAGTAAATATTAAGACTATTTTCTTTTGAGTAACTTTTTCAATATAGAAAAGACCAATGGAAGGATTTTTACAACTTTATTTGCTAGGATTTTAAACAAACTAATTTATTCACACAAATCTTGCTGAAAATTGAATATTTACAAAGGGAGAAAATTGAAGAATTTTTCCAGAATAAGGCCGTCGACAGAAAGAGAATCTCTCTTTCCTGATAGATCTTGCAATATGAATGTAGAAGGGCCTATCTTCTCGCTGATTTGGAATGGTCCAAGCCACATTTTCTGAAACTTAATGTGTTTTCCTTTATCTTCATGGGCTTTGTCCCACTTCAAAACTTGATCACCAACTTGTAAATGTTTTGAGCTGGTTGAAATTGCATCAAAAGATGACTTAATAATCTGCTGATGTTTTGCATGTATAATTCAGGCTTTCTCCCTTTCTTCATCTAGTTTCAGGATCTGATCATGTCTCACTTGGATAGAAGATGAGGGAGTTTCTTCAATAAACTGTACTAAGGCCAGTGATGGAAGTACTAAATTTGTTGGCATGAAAGCTTCCTTTCCATACACTAGATTAAATGGGGAAGTGCCTATTGAGGCCTTCTGTGTTATTCGGTCAGCCCATAGTGCAAATGTCAAAGGCTTGTGCTAGTTTTTATGATTCTGCTCAATAGTTCTCTCAATGATTTTGATGAAATTTTTATTGGTAGATTCTGCTAAACCATTACCCTAAGGGTAGTAGTTTGCAGAATATTTCAACTTAAATCCCCTTTTGATAGCAAAGTCAAATATAGAATTACCAGAGAAGTAAGATGCATTATAAAAAATAAGAGCATTTGGGACACCAAACTTGGTAATGATGAACTGATCTATGAATTCGATAATTGCCTCAGAATTTGTTGTCTTCAAAGGAATTGTTTCAACCCACTTAATAAAGTAATCAGTGGCTGTGAGGATATACCTATGTTGTTTGGACGAATCTGGCATGATTTCTCTAATGATATCCAATCCGCATTGTTCAAAAGGCTGTTCAATGTTGACTGGTTGCAAAGGGAAAGTTGTCTTCCTTTGTCTTCCACTATTAGTTTGACAACTTTGGAATTTCCTTACATATTCATGAGTATCTCTAAACAAGGTGGGCCAGTAATACCCAACACAAATGATTTTGTGGGCTGTTGTATCAACTCCAAAATGTCCTCCTACTAGTCCATCGTGTAGCTCTTGCAAGACCTTTTGCACTTCAGGTTTTTCTAAGCATCTAAACGGAATTGAATCATAATTCCGTCTAAACAATACATCATCTACAATTATGAAGTTTTTTTCTTTCAGTATTATAAGACATTTGTTTTTATAAGAAATATTAGAAGGAGCATATCCATTTTTCAAATAAAAAATCAGATCTGCGTATTGGGATTCAGGATTAGAGGTACTTATCTGATTGATTTCCTTAATATCTTTTGTACCTTCAGGTTCTTGAATGTTAGGAGCTCCTGCTAACAACCTGCAAAAACCTTGGCCTTTGATAATATTTGCGGGTTTTATTTCCAAGTCATATTCTTGTGGTGTTGTAACCCAATTTTCTCTCTTTTCTCTTAATTCCCTTTGAACAAGTAACTGTCTTACTGCTGAAAAAGGGATTATAACTTTTGTGTGAGATTTTAAGAGAAAGGGTCTATAGTGTTCGATGGCTTTATATACAACAAAAGCTTGTTTTTCAACTTTCGAGTAATTAAGTTCAGCACCTTGAAGGTTTGAACTATAAAATGAGATTGGTGCTTCCAAGTTTTGATCGTTAATTTGTGTGAGTACTGCTGCGTAAGATGAATCAGATGCAAGAGTATATAAGATGAAATGATTTGAAAAATTATGAGTGCTTAAAGCAGGGGCATTTATGATTGATTGTTTGATGGAATCAAATGCCTCTTTTTCTACAGGCCCCCATTTAAACACTGAATTTTTCTTAATCATGGTTTGTAATGGTAAAACAATCTGTGAAAACTCTGGGACAAATCTTTTTACAAAGTTAATCTGACCTAAAAATAATTGCATGGATTTTTTATTATGAGGAAATGGAATATTATAAATATATTTGATTCTATCCGAATGAATATAAATTCCATCTTTTGAAATAATGAAGCCCAAGAGTTTACCTTGGTCAAGAGCGAAAAAGGATTCCTTAGGATTGAGTGAGATACCATACCTTTTGCAACGTTCAATGATTTGTTTCAGATCATGTAAATGACTTGACGTTTTCTTAGAGAATACAGTAATATCATCTAAATAGACAACTACTGATTTATTGATCAGTCCTTTGAATGCTATGTCCATCGCTCTTTGGAGCGTAGCTCCAGCCTTGATTAACCCGAAAGGCATTTTTTGGTAGGCATAGGTTCCCCACTTAGTTCTGAAAGTAGTCTTAAGTCTGTCATCAGGGTGTACCAAAATTTGGTTATACCCTTAAAAACCATTTAAGAAGGACATCAGTTCAGAACCGGCTACTGAATGGAGAGTTTGCTCCATTGTTTGTGGAGGGAAGTTATCCTTTTGACTTGCGTTGTTAAGATTTCTAAAATTTCTGATGTCACCACTTTTCTTCCTTACTGGCACCATATTGGATACCCAATTTGAATGTCTAACAGGAAAAATTATCTTAACTTTCAAGATTTTATTTAATTTAGCTTTTATTTGACTCTCTAAGTCAGGATGAATCTTCCTTAATTTCTGTTGTACTGGTTTTTGTTCAGAAAGCATTGGAATCGTATGTTGTATGATAGATGTATCATATGTTTTCAAATCATCATATTTCCAAGTGAAGACATTTTTATATTTATGCAATAATCTAATGAATGCAATTCTTTCTTCTAAAGAAAGTCCTAATCCCAAATTGATGTTTTGTGGATTGTCCTCAGTACCAAGGTTTATTAATTCAAATCTCAAAATTGAACTTTGGAGCTTTGAATTAGTAACCTATTTAAACCTGTCTTTGATGTCATAAAGATCTTCAAGCTTGACCACTGGTCTAGGTATTGATTTTTCTTCAAGATTTTCCTTCATTTGAAGGTCATGGTCACTTTCATCAATAATTTGATCATCATAGGATTTGTCAGAAGTTAAGAAATTTAAAATGTCTTCATCGTGATTGAACACTCACCAGTTAGTGACATTATCAGGAATTGATGGCCTAAAAATTAATTCTACTGAGAATCTATCGGGACTGTAATCTTCAGATGGAAGGAGCTTAGAAGCAACATTAACTAGCAAATTTTCGGCTGCATTCTGGGATCTAGGGATGGGAGAAATATTTAATGCAAAAAACTGATATATTAGGTCTTGTACCAAGGACTGATAGTGTTTAAGGTGACTGGAAAGGCAATGAATAGTATTTCTGACTTGTCTTATAACAATTTCTGAATCACTGAACACTTTCAAATATTGAACTTTAAGAGAAATTGCTTTATAAAGTCCTTGAACCAAGGCTTCATATTCAGCTGTATTTTTTGTGCATTCAAATTCTAGCCTACATGATAACATGGTCTTTTCTCCCTCGGGACTAACTAAAATACATCCCGCTCCTACACCTTCACTAGATTTAGACCCATCAAAATATAATGACCAGAACAAAGATTTATCTATAGTTTCCTCAACAATTTTAGCACACCTTGATGTATCTGTTTGAGAAATTTTTTTGATTTGAGATGTGAAATTATTAACTGAGAAGGGTGATGGTTGAGCAGTAAAATTGCCAAAGAATGATTCAGATGAGTAATTCCCCAAAATGTCGTTATTCAATGCTATTGGTTTATTTTCTTGTTCAAACTCAGTAACAATATGAGTCATATGTTTCTCTTGATCGATCTTTAATTTATTTGGCTTTCCTTTATAAGGTGACCACATATGAGACCAATCGATGAAAATATAACCATGAATTTTCTCAGACCAGTCTCTACTCAAAATCAAACCATAGGATTCGGGTATATCAATGATTAAAATATCAATTCTCTAAACCACTCTTGGATCTACTGATAACGTAATAGTAACTGAGTTGATTTCTCCTAAAAACTGGACCTTAGTTCTATCCAATTGAACAATATGAGTTGCAGACTTTTGGGGTTCTATGTTTAGTTTGGAACAAACCAAAGCTGACATTATATTCGAAGAAGCCCCTGAGTCAATCAAACTGTTGTGTAGATTTCTATTATAGATCTCGTAGGTTAAGAGAAAAGGAGGAGTATGGGAATTTGATCTATCTCTAATTAAAATAGCATCAGTAGCTTCTACTACTACCAGGAGGTGGTTTACCTGATTCATTGGCAGCGTTGGACAATACAGTATTAGGAAGAGGAGAAGATGGTACCGCGTCTAACTCCTTAAGCAGCAACTTTGTTGGTGTTTGAGTTTACTGAGTTCAAACATGGTAATATTTGTTTTTGATTTCTTCATGTCTTCAATAATGTTGTAGTCCATAGAATCTGTAACCACTAATGTTTTAGCTGTTGTAGGTGGATTTGAAACTGATGGCTGATTTTGAGAAGGTGGAGTTGGAGATTTCTTTGTGGGAGTTTTTTCTTTTGTAGGAGTACCCGTGTTTTTTTTCTTTTGATTTATTTGAACAGGCTCAAAAGTACCTTTACTCCTGGTAGTAACTAGGAAAGCTTCTTGTTCATTTTCTGTATCGGAATTAAGTAGAATGAAATCCCACATCCCATGGCATTCAGCAGTTACTTCTTCTTCAGTTTCTTCAAATGACAAGACAGTCTCCTATTCTTCATATTCTTCTGGATCTGAGTTTGCACTGGATATAGCATTTGGTGGCTTTGATTCAAGTTTCTTAAAGTTCCTAAATGGCATTTTTGTTGAAGTTTCAGCTACTTGCTTTTTAATTTCTACCATTTCATTTGACATAGTTTTAAAAACTTTTTGAAGACCCTCCATATCGTATGGATCTTTAGCCGTTTTCTTCTTTGAATCATTTTTGAAAGAAACCTTTTTAAATTTTTTGTCTTCAAGAGCAGCTTTCTTTTCCAAAGCGGTGATACGTTTTTCCATAGCAATTGCCTCTTTCATGTTTTCTGCTAGAGTAGGTTTTCCAGCTCTATCTACAAAGATAGCTATGTTTGAAGGTAAACCTGTTATATACCATTCACTTCTAACTTGTTCACTAGGTTTGGAGGCAGTTGGAATCTTATTCAAGAGTTTATTAAACTTAGAATTGAATTCTTTTATAGGTTCTTTGGACTCTGTCCTAAGACTTGAAAGATCATTGATTAATGTTGCTACAGATCTGTCATCACCATATTTAGTCAAGAATTGTTCTTGAAAAATATTCCAACGGGTAATGGATCCTGATGGTAAAGAAAAGTACCAAGACCCAGCTGATCCTTGTAGGGTATAAGGGAAAAGCCTTACGACCAAATCTTCCTCTGTAACTCCCTTTAGATTGATTAATAACATAAAGTTGTTAATATGTTCATCTGTTGTTATTCCTGCATCTAGATTAAATTTTGGCAACCATTTTTCGGGGTGTGCTGGCAATGGATGCAAAGGTGCAGGCATAGTAACTGCACTAGGACTACTCCATGGATTTTGTGCCATTGTGAAGATAGGAGATGATAATGTCGATGAAGTTCCAGATGGTTGGGAAAGGGCAGATATTGAGATTCCAGAAAGTTGCGAAGCCGATGTTGAAGTTCCTATTCCCTGTTGAACAACAATTTTTAATGGAGGATTGGATGGTTGGCTTTACAACGGAGAAGATGAAATGGAGGATGATGATGAGATTGTTTCACTACCAGATCCTTCAGTTTTTTCCTTGCCCTTTTCTTTTTGGGCAAAGGTAACTCAGTAGTTTCGATACCAAGCTTTTCACTTTGAAGTTTGGTGAGGGGGTGAGAGGGAATGAATTACGAAGTCACACTGCCTTGAGATACCTCATATTTATGTGGTGATATTGAGAAGCCTTGAAGTTTATGGATGAGAGACTGTACTTCAGGAGATTCAATACTTAATTTTTCTGAGATGTGTTGAGGTTGAGCAGTGGTAGTTGTTTTTTCTTATTCTCGTTTGAAGACTGGAGTTCTAGCATGCAAAGGAGAAGTCGGAGGTGAGGTGGAGGGAGATTTACTCTCAGAATGGGTTATATGTTTGTATTTGCTCGCCATTCACAGCTCATGGCCCTCCTTCTAGCACCAAAAATGTTGATGCCTTGAAAATCGTTGCATCAATATTGGGGAAAACCACCTGATCCGAACCTTAAAGGTAGCTCCTTTTCCGTTTAGTGTGGTGGCTCCGATTGGATATAATGGGACTAGTTTCCCAATGGTTTGTAAATAGGATGGATAAGTGATTGATCTTCTATTATCTAATGATAATGGTGGATGATTTATTCTATCATGCAAAATTATAAACAACTAATCTATCTCAGGAAATTTCCACTTTAGTGCAACTTTTGATCATCTTTATCCACAAATAGGCATATAGATGACTCCACTTATAAATAAAGACATTCATTCATATGATAATTACTTTGTTCAAGTAGTTGAACAAAGTAATAATTAAAACATTATTACAATTTTCTTCATATATCATTGACATAAGTACGATTGAAAGAATAACATTCCTTAAACATTCAATAGTGATAAGTAAAAGGACTGTTGCTAAAACACATACATATATCTAATGATGGCAATAATTGAATAAATGTTGATTCATATAAAAGAATGGAACAAAGACATAGACAATAGTGCCATATGTAATTTGAATTCGCTTCGATATCAGTCACATTCAGATCCCGTCTTTCAATTTAGAAATACTCTCACAAAAAGGAATAGTGCATATCTTATCAAAGCATTCTTCATTAAAATTCAGAATATAGGCCCAATCTTCATAAAAAAATATATATCGGAAGCACAATAGTGCAACTCCGGATCTAAGTTTTGATACAAAAATTGAGGACCCTTTCTAAATACAATGAAAGGGTCTATAAATACTTACTAACTAACTAACTACAAAATAAAAATGCTATGAAGTGGTATAAACAAATCATGAAAATCTCCTTGAAATAGACATGCTTGCAGTAGGTAAAACGATTCACTGTTTTGGCCGATTATCCTTTGTCTTGAGCTGGAATATAGCGAGCATTGGTTGCAATTCTGGTGGATGACTCATACGTGAATGTAGTTGGGCTGAATACGTAGCATCATTAATTTCAGGAATCATGTAACTGATTGCATTAGTTAAACATTTTATTGCTGCCTTTTGACTATGGGGTTTAACCAGGAAGAACCAAAAGGTGTCCCAAGTTAAACTTTGGATGCTTGTGATTAATCTCTCCTTCTTTGCTAATTCCTGTTTGCATTTCTGTTCCAATGATTTAGCTGATGGCAGTTTACTTGGAGTACATTCTAAAATCAAATTAGACAGATAAAGTGTATCATTGATTAATTCAATCAAATTACCAGTTGTTCATCTACATCTTGAAGTTGCCCGCTCTGCTTTCATCAATTGAGACTACCATTATAGGAAAAGAAGTTTCTTGTGGGATTCTAGAATTTGAGGCAGATTTGTAGCTTGTCCCTCCTTGGTTTCTTGCCAAGCAAGAAAGTTTGTTAATGTCTCATCAACCTACTCCAAATTCTGTCTCACTTCAATTGATTTATCAATCATTGATGAAGAAATCTCACAGAGGGGCTCAGCAAGAGAAATATTATGACATAGTAAATTTAATTGATTAATCAATGCTTTATTGATCTAGAGCGCTTTAGATTTGAATTCTCTTGTTTGAGGAAAACCCTTGAACTTCTCTATTTGTTGTGATAGTTGAGCGATTTTCTCATCTTTTGTTTTGCTCAATTGTTCATTCATTGACTTCAGCTTAGCCAATGCTAAGGATAATTATTTTTGTTTATGAACTGCGATTTGGTTTATCCTCTGCTTCTCCTTGAGCAATTTCTCATTTAACTGGTTATTTAATTGTTTTTGTGCTACTAATTGTTGCTCTAACTGCTCTATCCCTTGTTGCCTTTCGGATACCTATGCCTCAAGTGAAACAATTGTTTGATCTTTTTCTCTAAGTAAATTGCTGACTTCCGATGCTTTATCCATAGTAGCTTTCGACTATGCCCCGGCATATTGAGAGAGTTTTGTGAGGTCTTCGGAAGGATTAACATCCTCTCTCCATACCACATTAGCCATCTCCATTTGTGCAAGTAAAAGATAAGGTTGATCAAGCTTTCTCCTTTTCCTTTGTCTTTTTACTACAGCCCTGTGCTTAGGGTTGTAGAAGACATCTAAAGGTGGTATTTATTCTACATGTAGGATGATTTCATTGGATGGATTTTCTAGAATTATCTCCATATCCTTTTGAGTGATTGGTGGGCCACTGGTTCCTTCAATTGGAACCATATTAGTTGTTGTCTTGTGACCAGTTGTCACTTCAGGTGTACTAAATTCCTATAAATTCTCAGTATTACTTATAATGGAATCGAACTACTGCCATTCTTTAAGAAACTTGTGATCAATCTGAGTATCTGTATCTATGAATTGACTATCTTTTCCCTGTCCCTATTCCTGTTCCTGTTTCTTTTCCTTTTAAGAGACCTTTTTGGAGACCTTTTCAATATCAGAAGTCTTACCAGTAACTATTTGTTCAGTCTGAGCAGATGACTTGATTGTAGGAGCTATGACTAAGAGGTCTAAAGGTAGAGTTTGCAACCTCTGTTCTCTAAGCCTATTAAACACTTCTAGTCCTTCATCTTGATATTTGATTTTAGCCAATGCTTTGACTTGGAATAATGATTCAGATGAGGCAAATAGATCATCGAAGACATCATCTTCATGATCAAATTTGGCAAGCTTGGCTTGGTCAAGAACATTATAGGCCACCTCTCGGGGATCATACTATTTGTTTCTTTGCATGCTTGTAATCATGAAGAGTGAAAATGCCACACCTTGATGGGAATGTAAGCCATACCTGTTTCTTGGAATTTTTAAGATTTTTGGATGTTTCATCTACTGATATCTAATAAGCAAATTCCCGATTCCCGAGCTAACAGTTTATCAGGCACATATAGGGGAAGGACATGGGGTTTTGTATTGCTACCAAAAAGCCTTATATAAGTGAATTTTTCCTCCCTAAACCAACTGCCTACTGTTGTCAAATATGTTTCTGCTTCGGGCGATATCTGGGGAGCAGGCTTATCAAAAATAGAGTAACAAATAGGCAAAATAAAATTGTTGCAGATTTTATACAGGTGATTTTTGTAATTGGCCTTCCATAACTGCTCATGATAGATATGTATTGGTTAAAGGTCTGCGGGGGTCCATCTCCACCCGAGCAATGGAAATTCAGAATTAAAACAAATAGTGTCCATAATGAATGCACTATAATAAAATGGGGGAATGGTCCTAGTAGTATGATGTACATTTGCCCTGTACTCTAGAATTGTTGTGGCTACTTTATCAGATAAAATATTGGCCAAATCCATCACATAGCCATTGATTGTAGCCTCCATTAGAGTGACCATTTCTATAGTAAATTTAGCAGAGTCAAGTATTCCGTTCATTCTACACATCATAGCTTCGACATAACAGTAAGGAGAAGCCAATGAGTCTACGAAGTACTTACCCGATGATTCATGTTTGTTCTTCTCAGGGAAGTGTCTCCATTGCTTAATCGGTGTTCATTCTAACTCGTTTTCTTTTGCAAAAGCTTCTAAGAATGATTTATTATAACGCTTCTCAGGTTCAAGTAAGTGATACATTTTCCTTAGATCATCTGGCTGGAATGAGCCGAATATCCTCCCGTTAGTCGTGCAAAAGGTTCTGTTCGTAACTGGAATTTTTTTCCAACACCCATCTCATGACATCAGTATATGGGAGGACTTTAGCTCGCACTGCTATTCTGTGAAGAAAGGAGCATGCCAACTCTTTAAGAGTTCCTTCAGACTTATTAGTTGAATCAGCCGTGGCTTCTTTGGCTAATTCTTCAGGCTCTTCAACTTCAATTAGATTATAGATACTCTCCCAGCTAGTGTTTCTGAGTCCGAGACACATTGTGTTTGATATCAATCCCTTTTTACTCAGTCCAGGATATTTTGCTGGAGGAGCTGCTATTGCAAACTTCTTAGATTTCATTCCCATTTTCTTCAGATTTCTGGTTTCAGCAGAATTCTGCACAAGCGATTGAAAAACCGTGATACAGAGAAATGCTGCTATAGACCAATATGATAATGAAGAAGAGCTACGTTGATTGTGTTGGAAATAATACTGAGAGGGGGGGTGAATCAATATTATTAAGTCAATAAATTTTTTTCATTTCCATACTCTGATTCATATATGCTGCTTCAGTTAAGAATACCCACGTATATTCAGTAAACTTATGATTCAGTTAATTGATCTTCGATGAGTGAATTAGAACATTATTAACCATATTAACAGTAAACAGGTGCAGTAAAATAGAACAGATCATCACACATAAGCCACACACATGAACACCATGATATAAGGTGGAAACCCAATGTGGGAGAAAACCACCTACTGCAAGTCATCTCAATCTTCTTCTTAAGAAAATCCTTTTACAAAAGTTCTGTACTAGTGTAGTCCTTTACCAGTACGCAGGCTACTACCTACAGAGAGCTACAACCCTCTCTCATTCTCCAGTCTCTCCTGGAAGGGAGCTACAACCCCCATAGATCTTGTACTAGCCGATCCATTTACTAGTACGCAGGTTGCTACCTGCTACAATGCTCCAAAGTTTTCAACTGCTACTGGAGGGGATCTACCACCCCCTTAGCTCTTGTACTAGCTAAGATACTAGTACGTAGGCGCTGGCCTACAATCTTCTCTCCTCCAGGTACCATGTTTCATACATTTTCATATTGGATACTCCTGAAGAACAACACATAATCTGAAAGGCCACGTTTCATCCAATTTTCATACTGGACACATTAATATCATTGAAGCACATAATCAATCAATCTTCTGAATCACCCAAACACCAGATCAATACATATACAAGGATAATATGTGAGTTACCAACCAGATCTAGTCCATCAGATCACATAAAGGTAAGTCATTAAGAACTTGATCCATTCAACCATCAATACTAAAGCTAAACATAATCATGTTGTTATCAAAACTCAATACCAGTAACCAGACATCAATTATGCACCCAGAACCCTGCAGAATAGTCAAAGGCAGTTAAAACAAATTTCAAGCAGGGTCCGCAACTTCACCAATAGACATCTGCGAACATCTGTGCTTGTGTTGCTTTCTGATATGCGAGTATCCGCACCTACACAGTCTTCTTATTTGCAGGTATCTGCACCTGCGCACTCTTCTGCTCTGCGGGTATCTGCACCTGCACCGTGTCGCACCTGCGGTCTTGCGGCTACATCCACACCTGCGCACTCTTCTGCTCTACGGGTATCCGCACCTGCACCGTGTTGCTCCTGCGGTCCTGCGGCTAGATCCGCACCTGCACACTCTTCTGCTCTGCGGGTATCCGCACCTGCACTGCGTCGCACCTGCGGTCCTGTGGGTATAGATAGTTTTTCAGTCTTCAAGCATACCCCAGACTATCAGATCTACAGATCTGATCATGTGCCATGGAGATCTCGACCCATTCAGATCTAGCTATCACTCACCAACCGATCACAAGTATTTCAGATCTAGCTCACCTTAAGATATTCAACCCATAAGTGTACAGCCAAATGATCTCATTCCCTTTTTATAGCCTTAGGCCTTTCACAATACCACGGACCAAAAACCATAACAATTCAATACCATGGACCCAAGACTTGGGATCAACACTTTTGGATGCAATACCACGGACCAAAACCATAGGATCAAAAACTGTCGGACTAATACCATGAACCAATCATGAAAGTGCGTGATCTTTTCTCTACATGAAAGAAACTTTTCTCTGCATGAAAGTGCGTGAACTTTTCTCTACATGAAAGAAAATTTTCTCTGCATGAATGTGCGTGAACTTTTCACCATATGAAAGAAACTTTTCTTTGCATGAAAGTGCATGAACTTGAAAATAACTTTTCTACACTATAATTTAACATCCGTGTGATTTTCCATCAAGGAAAACACTTGTCTCATAATGCCAACAATCTCCCCCTTTGGACTTGATGGCAAAGCTAACCTGAGAACTGTCATCTGATTCCTTTGAGTTGTTCGGCATCCCATGCACTCTGTCACATCTGATATCTCTTCCGTAGATTCATCTAGATATATAAGTGAGTTGATCTTCTATGAGTTGGTTGCCATCAAGTACAACACATGCATCATAATGTCAACAATCTCCCCCTTTGGACTTGATGGAAACAATACCAAATCACTCTCCCCCTTTGACATCAAGGGCAAAGAGCAGACCAAGATAATCTCTTCCTTTGCTGTCCATACTCCTCCTGAGTACTTGCTAAAATCTTTGAATGAGCTCCCCCTTTGAATATGCCATGATGCACCAATCTGTCCATGCTCTTTCTGAGAACATGCTTAAATCTCTGCTCTGCTAAAATATGCTTGTTCATGCTCCCCCTGACTGTAAGCAAGGTCTGCAAAAAGATGTTCTACAAGAAGAACATGACTCTATACATCATAAATGACCTTCCTATCACCAAAGACTCATACATACATCTATCTCCCATCACAATGGTGATATACCAAAAGTTTACATATGATAAGAGAATAACATCATTCATCCCAGGCATAGTGGGGAAACCAACATAGGCCGTTACATGACCTGAAGAGATCTCATCAAATGAATACAATAGATAGAGACACACTATTACATCATGAGTCTTGATATGACCTTTACATCGAATGATATACATGACATTTATAACAGAGACCAAACACCTAAAAAAGATCATGATAAACATCAACAATGACACTGTATGATCTGCTCCATAGCATCTGTCAACAACAACTAGACCAACAACTTGTATTAGTGCATGAATCATCAAGGTATGTCCGTATCAACTCATCCTTTGAACAGAATTTTGTATATACAGAATCATTCTATCATATGTGAGAAAAACCATAGCCATCCAGATCTGCATGGACCAAGTACCATCAATTTGGAATATCTGCATCAATCAACATATGTACGAAGCAACCTATCATCATATAGGTAAGAACTCATCATCATCATGTCTCCAACAATGCAACTTTGAATAATCATCCATGTATCCAACCAACAATCCTCATCCATATATGTGCCAAGAACAATAGGAATCCTGCATCATAACTGTAATATATGATCTTTATGCATATGATGACAACAGCATATGAGTGACTCATCATCAAGTAAAGAAGATGTGAATTCAAGCTATGTACATTTCCTTATCCTTATGAAGATCACCATGTAAGCATCATTAGAGAATCAACCACAAATCTAATCTAAATATCAACTATGTAACCCCAAGAATCATCTGAACAACTCATAACCATATCATAGCAATATGAATCATTTATCCATATAAGCATCATCACCAAGGACTATTAACCATAATGCCAACAATGCATTAAAAGCATATGCTTCCCCTAAACCTATGCCATCTTGTTTACTGTCAGATTTGATCATGCATATTAGCAAGAAGTATCAAGACATCATCATTATCAAGTTAGAAACAAAACACTTCTAACCATCAAGTCATTTCCACACATCATCAAAAAATTGTAACCATTATCAAACAGCGCAAATAATAAACCGAATCATAATTGATCCTTTTCCTGAACCTGTCCCTACTGCCTTACCTCAAACAATCATATACGTGACTATGCCATAACCAACTCGCATATATACGTGACTTCTCTTTAAGAAACTTGTGTATGAGATTTAGGACACTGAAGTTTTACACTTCCAGCTCCCTCTGATTCTGTTATGTCTGTATGTTGAGCTGTGCAGCCTCTTTCTGACTGTACTTCTTTCTTATTCCACATCTTCAAGTGTGATGATGATGTTTTCTCCTTTTGGTATGGTTCCCATACTTTGTTCCTGCATTCCTTAGCTATATGTCCAAGCTTGTTACATGTGTAACATCTTAAATGTCTCATATTTCTCCTATAGCAATCAAAAACTCTGTGACCAAACATATTGCAAGCAAAGCAATATCCATTAAAGTACCTTGAATGTGATGATCTTTCTGCATGATGGTCTTGAACCCTTCTTCTTCTACATCTAGCTGCAACATGTCCAAGATTATAACATTCAACATTATTCATAGGAGGAGTAAAAGATTTTCTTTGAAGAATTTCTTTCCCTGGTTGATGATGAGATTGACCTTTCATCTCCTTATTGAGCATTTCAGATTTTGCAGTAGAGTCCCTTGTCTTACTTTGTGAACTAGATTCACCTTCAATAGATTCATGAAAACCAAGACCAGTTTTGATAGCAGGAGACCTTTGGCTATTAAGAATATCATCCAAGACTTTAGTACTATCTTGAAATCATAAAAGCTTATCCTTTTCTTCTAATTTACCTTTTAGAGTATTTACCTCAACATGATGTTGTTCTTCCTTTTCAAGATACTGCTTCTTCACGTTTTCTTTAGCATTTCTTTCTTCTTCCAACTGACGTCTTAGTTCAAGAACTTCATTTTCATGAGCTTGGAGTAGTTCTTTATTCTACTTCTTTGATTCTTCAAGATATTCTTTTAGCAAGCGGATCGTGGCTTCAAGACTTTCATAGTAGTTGGATCTATCTCTGAGTTTCTTGATGGTTGTGCTTCTTTCATTGACTTCATCCTGCAACTTTTGATATTTTTCCTTGAATAACTTCCTTACCTTATTTCCTTCCTCTAGTTGAGCTTTTAGTTTGGCAGCTTCTTCTTTGAAGACACATTCCCTTTTGTTCAATAGATCTTGTTGGTCTCTAATTTTGTCTGTAAGCCTTTTAAATTCTGCCTCTATTTGATATCTTTCCTGCTCACCCATAAAAGAAAATTCAGTTGTTTCACTATCACTTTCATCTTTTCCAAATGGATAGATAGGTGGAACATCAGAGGACAACAAATTCATACCTGATAGTTCATCTTCATGCTGAAATGATTCTGAATCTAAAGTGCTTCTTCCACATAATCCCCAATCGATTCCCCCATTGTCATAGACTTTCTGAGATGTCTTCTTCTTCTTAGGTGCTTTCTTCTTAAGCTTCTTTCCCATTGTTCCACGGATCTCCTTCAAGTGATCAAACTTCTACCAAAGGACCTTCTCTGATACCAATTGTTGGAAATAATACTGAGAGGGGGAGGGGGGGTGAATCAGTATTATTAAGTCAATAAAACTTTTTCATTTCCATACTCTGATTCATATATGCTGCTTCAATTAAGAATACCCACGTATATTTAGTAAACTTATGATTCAGTTAATTGATCTTCAATGAGTGCATTAGAACATTATTAACCATATTAACAGTAAATAGGTGCAGTAAAATAGAACAGATCATCACACATAAGCCGCACACATGAACACCATGATATAAGGTGGAAACCCAATGTGGGAGAAAACCACCTGCTGCAAGTTATCTCAATATTCTTCTTAATAAGAAAATCCTTTTACAAAAGTTCTGTACTAGTGCAGTCCTTTACCAGTACGCAGGCTACTACCTGCAGAGAGCTACAACCCTCTCTCGTTCTCCAGTCTCTCCTGGAAGGGAGCTACAACTCCCATAGTTCTTGTACTAGCCGATCCATTTACTAGTACGCAGGCTGCTACCTGCTACAATGCTCCAAAGTTTTCAACTGCTATTGGAAGGGGGCTACCACCCCCTTAGCTCTTGTACTAGCTATGATACTAGTACGTAGGTGCCGGCATACAATCTTCTCTCCTCCAGGTACCATGTTTCATACATTTTCATATTAGATACTCCTGAAGCACAACACATAATCTGAAAGGCCACGTTTCATCCAATTTTCATACTGGACCCATTAATATCATTGAAGCACATAATCAATCAATCTTCTGAATCACCCAAACACCAGATCAATACATATACAAGGATAATATGTGAGTTACCAACCAGATCTAGTCCATCAGATCACATAAAGATAAGTCATTAAGAACTTGATCCATTCAACCATCAATACTGAAGCTAAACATAATCATGCTGTTATCAGAACTCAATACCAGTAACCGGACATCAATTATGCACCCAGAACCCTGCAGAATAGTCAAAGGCAGTTAAAACAAATTTCAATCAGGTTCCGCAACTTCACCAATAGACATCTGCGAACATCTGCGCGTCTTCTGCTTTCTGATATGCGGGTATCCACACCTGCACAGTCTTGTTATTTGTGGGTATCCGCACCTGCGCACTCTTCTACTCTGTGGGTATCCGCACCTGCACCGTGTCGCACCTGTGGTCCTATGGCTACATCCGCACCTACACACTCTTCTACTCTACGGGTATCTGCACCTGCACCGTGTCGCACCTGTGGTCCTATGGCTACATCCGCACCTACACACTCTTCTACTCTACGGGTATCCGCACCTGCACCGTGTCACTCCTACGATCCTGCGGCTAGATCTGCACCAGCACACTCTTCTTCTCTGTGGGTATCCACACCTACACTACGTCGCACCTGCGGTCCTGCAGGTATATATAGTTTTTTAGTCTTCAATCATACCCCAGACTATCAAATCTACAGATCTGATCATGCGCCATGGAGATCTTGACCCATTCAGATCTAGCTATCACTCACCAACAGATCACAAGTATTTCAGATCTAGCTCACCTTAAGATATTCAACCCATAAGTGTACAGCCAAATGATCTCCTTTACTTTTTATAGCCTTAGGCCTTTCACAATACCACAGACCAAAAACCATAACAATTCAATACCATGGACCCAATACTTGGGATCAATAATTTTGGATGCAATACCACGCACCAAAACCATAGGATCAAAAACTATCGGACTAATACCATGAACCAATTATGAAAGTGTGTGATCTTTTCTCTACATGAAAGAAACTTTTCTCTGCATGAAAGTGCGTGAACTTTTCTCTACATGAAAGAAACTTTTCTCTGCATGAAAGTGCATGAACTTTTCACCATATGAGAGAAAATTTTCTCTGCATGAAAGTGCATGAACTTGAAAATAACTTTTCTACACTATAATTTAACATCTGTGTGATTTTCCATCAAGGAAAACACTTGTCTCATAATGCTAACAATCTCCCCCTTTGGACTTGATGGCAAAGCTAACCTGAGAATTGTCATCTGATTCCTTTGAGTTGTCCGGCATCCCATGCACTCTGTCACATCTGATATCTCTTCCGTAGTTTCATATAGATATATATAAGTGATTTGATCTTCTATGAGTTGGTTGCCATCAAGTACAACACATGCATCATAATGTCAACAGATTGGTAGGTGATAATGGAATATAGTTAAAGTTTTCCGTGGATGAAATTTAAAGAAAATATATACCCTTAACTGCTCCATTGAATAGTCGTTTAACCTGTTAATCGTGGTAAAGACGGATTTAAATGCCCATCATTTTTTTTATATGCTAAATGATTAATTCAAGCATGCCTTAGATCTTTATCAATGATAAATCGCAAATCGGCAATCGGGAATGTCAAGGTGCAGTCTTTAACACTTGCTTTAAATATCTCTGATTGCCGAAAGATGATATAATGCATGCAAACCATTTTAAATACATTTTCGAGATGTGCACCTAATTAATACATCACAATCAGGAATGGGCTTAGGCTTTCTTGTTTTGTCACTGTGATTTCGCTGATTGCCGATTGCAATATGCTTTATCGCATTAGAGGTTTTGAGCATTCCTTCTTTATGTGTTGGCTTGTTGTTGTCATTGCCGATTTGCTGATTGTGATATGCTTTATCACATTGGAGGAATTAAGGGACTTGATTATATTACGCTTGGCTTTCGGCTTCTCTGATTCCCCAATTACGATTGCATTTTCGGATCGGAGATAATGGATAAGGGTCTTCATGTCTTTTGCGTATGTTCCCTTTATTATTGCGATATGTGATCTTCTGATTGCTTTATCGCAATAACGAAGAGCTTTATAATTTTTTTTAAAAGTCACACTTTATTTTGATTCAAAAGGATTTTATAATAATTCATATACCTTAAGCCTTTTTAAGGGTTTTTCCTTATGATGGGTTAATACCAATTTTATTTCTTAACACACAAATCTTAACTAAGTTGATTTAAAGGGACCCATTTCTTATTTAAAATTTTATATAAAGATTTTATAAGAAATGGGGGGTTGTTGTTTAGCACAATAGGCAGAAAAGGCCTCAGCCTTACAACATTCCTCACATTCTCATTATTATTCAATCTAATGTACAAAGAATGATAATAGTACAAATAAATACATGAGGAAGTTGTCTCAAGATAGGCATCTATCTTGAACAAACTTGGTTGAGAAAATATCTCAACAACATAGTAATTTAGGAGAACTAGTTGGAGAGAATATCTCATCCTAACTAAACTCCCTAGTTTGAGGAACTAACTCCTAATTCTCAAGATTTGATTTATTTAATTATAATTTTGGATTCAAAATTGTTTTATTATGAGAGTGAGGCTAACATTCACCCCCTCAATGATAAATCCAGAATAAGAACAAGGAACCTTGCACTGATAAACTTGATCGGCGTAGAATAAAATTAACACACTAATAATACACTCAATAACACATTCAAAAATTAAAACCATTAAGGGATAGAAAATCCCCACATTCATAAAGCATCTACGAGGATTTCTAGGGTTGACAGGGTATTATCGGAGGTTTGTTAAGAATTATGGGAGAATAGTAGCACCTCTAACATCATTATTGAAGAAAGATGCATTTTCATGGACTCTAGAAGCAACAAAGACCTTTGAACACCTTAAAGAGGCAATGTGCCAAGCACTAGTCTTAGCTACACTGAACTTCACGAAAAACTTTATTGTGGAATGTGATGCCTTAGGAAATGGAATTGGTGTTGTTTTAATGCAAGAAGAAAGACCCATTTCTTTAAAAAGTTGTCCAATCAAAAGAAAGTATTTACACAAAGCTATTAATGAGAAGGAAATGTTGGCAATAATACATGCAATTAATAAATGACGAACCTATGTAATGGGAGACACTTCAAGGTTAAAACAGATCATGATAGTCTTAGAACAAAGATTATATTTAGAAGAGAAGCAAAAATGGGTCACAAAGATGTTGGGTTATGACTTTGAAATAATCTACAAAAAAGGGAAGAAAAATGTTATGGTAGATGCACTCTCAAGAAAGGATGAGGATGTGGAAGCATTTCTTTGTGCTATTTCTGTTATCCAACTAGATTGGATAAACGCAGCAAGGGATGAATGGAAGAATGACGAAGAAGTGTGGGAACTCGTTCAAAAGGTACAACAAGTTCCCAATACATTTGATACATTTATTTGGAAAAATGATTTGTCATGGTACAAAGATTGGTTATACCTATGTAAGAATTCCCAACTCAAACAAAATATTCTTAGGGAAATTGCACACATCTCCCTTAGGAGGGCACTCAGGATTTCTAAAATCTTACCATATGGTTAAGAAGTAATTTTTTGGGATGGCCTTAAATCAGATATTCAAAAGTTTGTGGCGGAATGTTTGGTTTTCCAACAAAATAAATTTGAAACAATTAAGACCCCAGGTCTATTACAACCTTTATCCATTCCAAGCTAAATTTGGGAGGAGGTTTCAATGGATTTTATCATAGGTTTACCCAATTTCGAAGGAAAGAGTGTTATCATGGTGGTAGTTGACCGACTTACCAAATATTCACACTTTTGTGCATTATCTCATCCATTTAAAGTGAGTACAATTTCTACTGCATTTATGGAAACAATTCAAAAGCTACATGGAAACCCAAAGATTATTGTAAGTGATAGAGATCCCATTTGGATTGGAAATTTTTCGACAAAATTATTTTCTTGTCTTGGTACTCAGTTAGCTCATAGCTCATATTATCATCCTCAATCTGAAGGGAAAACAGAGGTAGTAAACAAATGTTTGGAAGGATATATTCATTGCTTTGTATCTGATAAACAAATGCAATGGGTCAAATGGTTTACTCTAGTTGAATGGTGGTATAAAACTTCCTTCCATACTGCAACAAAAATGACCCCATTTATGGCACTTTATGGATATCATCCGTGACCATCCATCACATCATATTTAAGACAAAATTCTAAGGTTCAAGCAGTGGAAGATCACATCGAGCATCAACAACAAGTTCTTCAACTCATAAAGGATAAGGAGTTTTGATGTAGGTGATTAGGTATTCCTACGACTACAACCATATTAAAAAATGTCCCTCAAGCAAGTTAAGAAGGATAATAAATTATCACCAAAGTATTATGGTCCATACAAGGTGTTGTAAAAGATAGGTACTATGGCATACAAATTGGAGCTTCCTATAGCTTCCTGAGTGCACCCAGTTTTCCATGTTTCATGCTTAGAGAAGGTTATAGGTGATAAGCTCCTAGTTCAAACAATATTGCCAAAAATTTATGAGGAAGGAAAAAATCATATTGGAACTTGAAGAAACCAAAGAAACAAGAACTCAAAACCAACTAAATTGATCAATTTCAGAGTATCTCATTAAGTGGAATAACTTACTCGTTGAAGATTCCACATGGGAGGATGATAATTTTTTTACAGAAGCATCCAGAACTACTTAAGTGTTTAGGAAAACAATTTTTTGAAGGAGAGGGGCATGTTAGGTCCATACAATACTAGCGATTCCCCCATTACTATTGTCATTGCATCCCTTATTGTTATTGTTGTGCCCCTATTATCCCCATATGTTTATTATTGTGCCCCATAGAAGCCCACTTTTTTTATTTTTGTGCCCTTATATTATTATTTTTTGGTCAGCTTTGGTTATTTTGTGACCCCTTAGACTCCTATATATAGAAAGGAGGTTTTGTCATTTGTATCATCCAAGAATTGTTCATTTGTATAATGTAAAGGAGGTTGACCCCTTGAAGAGGCTAATTTCCAAGTCATTGATCTATATTTTCTATCTATTTGTGAGTTGGTTTCATAACAACTACTCACAAGTATAAATATGGAAGTGTTGTTACCCCTAGCCTTCCACAACCTACAAGGTTGACACCAAAAAAATTGGAAGAGAAAAGAGAAAAAGTGCTTTGTTATAGTTGTGATAGAAAATAAACTAAAGGTCATAAGTGTGCCGAGAAAAATTATTTTACATATATTGTGAAGAGGAGGAATAAAATGAACAAAAAAATTCAAAAGAAGAGGATATACATCAAGAAAAAACCCTTTAGAAAGAAAAAATGAACTCAACTGTATCTTGTAATGCATTTTCTGGAATTACCACTCCTCAAACTATTAAAATAGAAGGACATATCAAGAATAAAATGGTAATAGTGTTAATTGATTTGGGAAGTACCCATAATTTTATTCACTGTAAGGTAGCCAAGGAATTGAATTTCTTCCTATATCCAACACCACAGTGAAAAGTTATGGTTTCAAGTGGAGGAACCATAAATTTCTCTGGAAATTTTCATAATATAAAGTTATCCATGGGAGAATATGTATTGAACAACCCATTTCTTTCTGTTTCAATGGGTGGTGCTAATGTTGTACTAGGAGTCCAATCACTACAATCCTCGGGTACAATAGCTTTTAATTTTCAAGAGCTTTTCATGAAATTTTTTACAGAAGGAAAGGAAGTTGAATTAAGGGGAATCACAGGGAAACCAAGAAAGATAGTCAACACTAATGGAATGCCAAAGCTTCTAAAGAAAGAACAACGAGGCATAATTGCACAATTATTTTCCCACATCGAAATCATCTATTTCTCCATATCTCCAAAAAGTCTTGGACAATCATTCCAATGTATTTGAGACTCCCAAAGGCCTCCCACCTATTCATGATCATGATCATGTTATTCATTTGATTACAAGGAGTGTTCCTCCAAACATTAGGCCTTATAGATATCCATATGCCCAAAAGAGTGAAATTGAATGTATGGTTGCAGAAATCTAGAGGTTGGTATAGTTATCCAACCAAATTCGATAAATGAAACAAGGGATGAATGGAAGAATGACAAAGCAAGGTGGGAACTCATTCAAAATTTGTAGAAGATCCCAGTTCAAACAATATTCCCAGAACTTGACAAGGAAGGAAAAAACATATTGGAACTTGAAGCAGTCGCATAATCGATAAATCGATAGCTATGAAATCAATCAATTTCAGAGTATCTCATCAAGTGTATGAACTTACCCACTGAAGATTCCACATGGAAGGATGACAATGTTATATCGAAGCATCCAAAACTACTCAAATGTGGAGGACAACACTTTTTGAAAGAGAGGGGCATGTTAGGTCTATATACTACTAATGTAACCCCTTATTGTTATAATTGAAACCCCCTTATTATATGTTGTTCCCATCTAGTCCCCATATTGTTATTATTGTTCGACATAGAAGCCCATTATTGTTATTATTGTGCCCTTACATTATTATTGTTATGTCGGCTCTGACTATATTATGACCCCTTAGGCTCCTATAAATATAAAGGAGGTCTTGTCATTTGTATCATACAATATTTTTTCATTTGTGTGATGTAAAGGAGGTTGCCCCCTCGAAGAGGTTGATTTCTAAGTCGTTGATCTATCTTTTCTATCTTTTGTGAACTGGTTTCATAACATAGATGTAGTAAATTAACTTGGAATCATCAAACAATGACATGTAGGAAAATCACCAACACCCTATCACTAATTACTCTCAAACAATGACATAACTAAACACTGACAAAACGTTATCACCCAAATATAAAAATTATAGGTCTTATGGATATCAAACACTTGATTAACAATTATAAGATCACTTTATACTTTATATATATGGCTTATACAAGTGCCATACATAATAATTACAACAAATTCTAGCAACATACTTTTTGACTCAAACCCTTATAACAAAAAATTATTATAGGAAAAAACCTCAACATCATCATACTCATCATTGTCAACTATTAGCCCTAATATATGATAGTATTACATGACATATGACATATACATAGAGGTTGTAGCAATATATACTAGCATCTATGAAACAAAACAGTCACTCTTGCAATCACAAACATGTTAGTACCCTATCATACAAATAAATTAGTCAAAAAGCACTATCAAAACTTTGCTACAAGTATCAATCTTCTATCTCTACTTCGCTATCCAATAGAAAAGTAACATGAACTTAACACAACAATTGAATTTTTTTCTATAGGTACTCAACTCTTAATTACACACTTCCTAAAATCAGTAACAAACCAAATTTTCTGTACATTCTAACCTTTGTTACACACATTACATTTGCATAATATCTAGCAATGATCTCTCTACCATTGCACACTTTTATCACAAGCACTAGAATATGGAATGTTTTTTAAAAATGGGGTTATTTCATTTTATAGAGAGTTGAAATTTTAACAATTTAAATGCATGTCACTCTCCTCCCATTCATGTGTTCAATAACTTAGTCCAACACAATCACTATGCTAGAACAAATATGCAAAAGAAAATAAATATCCATAAGAGATCACATACTCAACCACACTTGTGCCATAACTCAAAGCTCAGATCTATCACCCTCAAGTGCACAGATTGACTAATGTCCTTGGGTATTTATACTTTCTCCTCCTTATGATTACCACGGGACAAACCATTAGTTTATTGATGTATTTTGTTGTTGGATCAAATAAACATTAAACCCCTTTGATGAAATTCTTATTTTGGGCAATTTGATGGTTTGGCCCTTGGTTTTTAATTTTCTTCATCTACAGGCACCATCACAAGGATGAATCTATATCCTAGAGAGGAATATTTTGTGGATAGAATGAAGTCATAGTGAGGATGTTGCAATCATTGCTCTGTGCTAGTTATCTTCCCAGAAATGATGTTCTAACTTAAGGAAAATGATAGTTACTCTGCTCAAAACTCAACCACACCTTTACTTCACCTTGTCAAGAACCTCCAGATCTTGTCCATCCCATGCAACAACTCATATCATCAAGAAACGTGAAAAGATCATTACAATCTATACAATTTCCTCTGCTACCATCAAAACGTCATCAAAAGTGATAAAATTTCTAGGCACCTCTACATCAAAAATCACCAAGAGTGTGAAAATACCATGATCCTAGTTGAAATAAAATATATGAAACCATCCATAATGCCAAAATTTGATTCCATTGATGGCATTCACAGGCTGTATAAAATTGAAACCATTTTTATCACTCATGGTTTTTGTGGTAGAGAAAGGAACCTTGTGAAAACCTTTCCATTGAAACAGTATCGGGTGTCAACCTGATATTTTAGGGAAACCCTGTAATCAATAAATTGTAGGAAAAATAAGAGAGGCAACAAATCTAGCTTAGAGATTCGACCACTGATGGCACCCATTAAAACTCATCCTAGAATTTCTAAGAACAACTGAATAGTTAGACTCAAGAATTAATTGTAGACAAAGGAGGGGGAAATCTAGAAACGTTGAAAATAAAATTGGCATAAGGAGTCCTCTGGACAAAAATGGAATCTTTCAAAAATCTCACGACCACTCGATTTGTAGAGCTAAGTCTCAAAAAACCGAAGGAAAAAATGAGTCCACGAGTTTCCAAACCTGAGACGATATCGCTAGGTATATATTTTAGTCTCATCAAAATTTAAAGAACAAAGAGAATGCAGTGGATTAATTCCTCATTCGACACAGTAATTTAAAGACCAACTTAATTTCAATCTTCAGATATTAATATTATTGTTAACAAACCTCACAAATGCATATGCAATTAACTATCTCACACACACTTACAAATTCAATTTGCTGATTAAAAAAAAACTTGTCTAAGAATGTTGCTCAATTAACAACTAACTCCACATGCCACATCTAGTTCACATAGATTCAAATAGATTAAGGATCGATTCCCACAGATTGATATCATGTCTTTATTAATTTCTATCTCCATTAAATTTAGTCTCACACAGAGAACAAAACAACGTACCTCTCTCCCACACCAAAAACTTCAAGAAAATTTTCTTCCTTCCAAAAACTAAAAACGATTGTCTAAGAAAATATTTCATCCATGTGAACCAATTTCCTAACTAACTATTCTTAACTAAATATCCAAAATCTTGTCACAAATATAATATAAAATTTTCTAGCCTTGGCATGTGATCAAACCATCACATTTCTAGGCTCTTGGTCTGACTTCAATAAATTATCTTGTTTATGTGCACATCCTAATGCACCTACATCATAATCCCCAAGAAATAAAAAGTTTTATTAGCTCCCGCTCATAAGATCTTCTATAGAATGATCGGCTTTTTGTAGTGTTGCTTCATCCCTCCAAGTAGAATCCTCCATCGTACAGTCTTTCCACTCCCCAATATACTCCAAGTATTCTTTCCTTTTGGTCTTCTTGGAAACACGTGTATCCAAAATCTATTCAACCTCTAAATTCTTTGACACAGGATTTTGTTTCAACCACTGTTGTTCCTTTCCTTCATCATGGGAAATATTCCCAAAAGTTTGATTTGCATCACCACCTTTGTAGGGATACAAATCTACTACATTAAAAATGGGTGAAATGCCAATGCCTGGAGGTAACTCTAGCTCATAAGAATTCACTGAAAACTTGCAGAGGATCTTTCAAGATCCCATCTTCTTCATTTTTCAATTTTTTATATTCTCTCCTTTTAAACCTCTCCTTTATTAGGTGATCTCGGACCATATATACCACTTCAAGTTTTACCTCTTTCCTGTGTAAATTTTCTTGCTTCTTGTAGTTATAGATTGTGTCTTGTAATGTCTATTTTACTTGCTGGTGCAACTCACTCATGGCTGTTGCAAAATCATATCCATTAGCACTTCTATGCTCAAGCTTTCCCAAGCCTCTTAGCTCACATATTCCCCTTGGATCCATGCCATATAATATCTAAAATGGACTCTTTCGCATGCTCTTATTTGGCGAGTCATTATATGAAAACTAATCTTAGGCTAGCACATGATCCCATTGCTTGGGTCGGTCACCTACTAAAATCCTCAAAAAATTACCTAAACTCCTATTCACAACCTCTATTTTTCCATTGGACCATGGATGATAAGCTGAGAAAATTTATCTTAGTGCCAATTTTCATCCACAAGGGCCTCTAGAAATTTCCTGTGAATCTTTTGTCCCGATTAGAGATTATACTTTTTGGAAAACCATGCAACTGAACAATCTCATCAAAAAGCAAATTAGCCACATGAGTAGCATCACTAGTTTTGGAACACGGAATGAAATGAGCCATATTAGTAAATATATATACAAGTACAAGGATTGAATCATTAACGTTTTGAGTTCTTGGTAAACCTAGAACAAAGTCCATGCTCATAAAATACCAAGGTTTGTTGGGAATGGGTAAAGGCATGTACAGTCCAACATTCTGACTCCTCCCTTTCGCATGTTGACATACCCTGCACTTATTCACGTACCTTTGTACATCTGCCTTCATCTTAGTCCAAAAATAGAAGTGACTCAGTTGCCCAAGTGTTTTCTCAACACCAAAGTGTCCAACCTATTAGCTCTCAAATCTGCCTCAGGCTGAGGAAGGCAAAACTCGAGGCAACATCATACCACGCTCAGCCTCGTAGCTAGCCCTACGAGGACAGGAGAGGGCTCTCTCCGGGTCTATCTCGGCAAAAGGTTTTCAAAGGGGCTGATATGACCAAAAAGGAATAATGATCTTAGGCTAGATATTAAGTGCAGAGGTTTAAAGGTGATTTTTTGGGGTTTTTGTCGAATCAAAGGGAAAAGCAATTTTGGGTGCAGGAATGAGACACAGTTTCTACAGAGGTCTGATTGGAGCAAGGTAGGCAATTGTTTGATGCCTTAAAAGCAATGAGGTGAGTAGATCAGACAAGTGAGGAGCTAAGGAGAGCAAGAAAACCTCAAGGATTCTCCTTAAACAGATGAAAACATAGGATATTAAACAAACTTAAAGGCAGAGCATTACAGATTATGAATTCTACCTTAACACTTCATTTGTTCAATTGCAGAAGATGAGAGAAGGAAAATGATACACATAACAAACTTACAAGTACTGAAAGAAGCACACCATTAAGACATAAAGCCACAAGAATTCCAAACAGTGCTGCAAAACCCTGGTCTTTCCTTTGCCAAAATACTGAAGTAAAATATACAATAAAGTCTCAAAGCCTCTTCCCCAAGAGTCCAACCTATGCTACTGAATGAAAATTTACATATGTAGATCAAGCTAACCTCATTCCCTAACCTCTAGGGTCGAACTCCTCCTTCTAGGAGCTGTTTCAACCAATTCTCAACAAGGAACTAAAAGCTAGGTAGCCAAACAACTAACCCCTATATGCTAGGAAACTGATTCATTCATTAAATTTTGCTATTTTGTGAATGAATCATCTAGAATAGGTAATATAGTGCAAAAATTACATAATATACATCAAATTACATCAAGGAAAACCAAAAATTACATAAAGAGGTGAAACTGGTCAAAACTGGCCGAAATTCTGAGCTGGAAGGTGAAAAAATTGGCCAAAATCCTCAATGTGCAGCGCCCTGATCTCTACACGCAGCCCACTTTTCAGGCTGATTTTGAGGCACTTCCCGGAATCCAAATTGATCTCAAGATAGAGCATTGGAAAGGTCTTTGATTCTAATTTCCCACTCAATTAAATTTTTTTAATTTGGAGTTCATCTACCGTTTCAAAAATCAAATCTCCCAAGACTGGTCAAAATGTGCCTAATGAGACTTCCTCAAGGCAGAGTGCTGTTACAGTCAACTTTTGAATGCCTTCTGCAACTCCAAACTGAGCTCATAATAGCTCATTGGAAAGATATTTTTGTCTAGTTATCCATTGACTCATCAAGAAAGTTATTTGGCCAACCAAGCTAGGAGAAAAATTGATTTTCCCAAGGTCACTGCAGAGGTGCATCAATTCTCCCGAGGCGATTGTATTTTTTACATTTCTCCAAAACCATTATACCTATGTAAAAAGTGAAGGAGGTTTTACTTCCTTTGCCTATTTTGAAAAAAAATCTCTCTCAGTTTTCCCAAATTCATCTTTTATTGCTCAGAAACATCATTTGAGTGAAACCTATCCCGATGTGTGAAACAAGGGATTTTGTCGAAATGAAGCGAAATGAAGGGGATAAGGGGCTTCTGAATTCTTGGAGAAATTTTTGGAAGTAGGGAGGGATGTTAGGAAGTAGGGGAAAGTGGAATATCAAAGATCTATTGAGGGGAAGGGGTCCAAAAGGGCAAAACACAGGCCCAACCTAGAAAATTGCCAGGTTGTAGCAAGAAACTAGGGTTTGTGCGAAAATGAAGAATTTGGGGGATCTCAGTGATGGGAAGTGTTTAATAAGGTACTTTAAGGATAGGGGAAGGTGTATGAATATCCTGATACAAGTTTTTCTAATGATTTTACCATCCAAGAGAAATTACCTCCAAAACCCTAGGAGAGGGAAATGGACTTACCTAGGCGCAATTGAAGCATGAACAAGGTGTGAAATGACCCAATGGAACCTGACATGATGATGAAAACCCTTTGAATGATGATACACTCAGCTGAATGATGACATGGACTGCCATTTGGACAACTTTGAAAAGAGTGAAAACAAACCCTAGACCTAAAGCCTAGTGACCAAATTTTGTTTGAAGACTCTTTGAAATGACAAAATTTGACCTTGACACCTTAAAATCACCTTTTAAGAGCATATTTGATCACTGGAGGAAGGCTACAAAGGTTGAAACTAACACAACCAGCCTACCATTATGCTTTTCTTGGACCAAGTTTTCCCTCATTGAGCAATTGGGAATATATAGCTAATTGTTCTTGAACAATAGTCCATCCTACAACATAAACTCTTTCCATGGATTGTTGTCCCTATGGACTAGATCTTACACGTTGCAAAAGCTTCTTTAAAATCAACATCAATTTCATACAAGTCCTTCAAATAATCAAAACCTAAAATTTGTAATTGACTTTCTTGAATGATAAAACATGTCCTACTCAAATCATCGACAACCTTATTTTCCTTCCCACTAATGTGCCTAAAAACAAAAGTGAAGGTTTGAAGGAACTCCACCCACTTTGCATGTTTATGATTCGAATTATGTTGTTTCATAATGTATTGTAAGGAAAAATTATCGATGTACATAAAAACTCATTAGGCATCAAGTAATGCCTCCAATGCTTCAAAGATTAAACCACTGCATAAAACTGTTTTTTGTAGGAAGAGTATTTATGTTTTGACTAATTTAACTTCTCACTAAAATATGTAATGGGCTTATCTTCTTGACTCAGTACAACTCCAATGGTTGTCCGACTATAATAACATCTTACTTGAAAGGGTTCATTGAAGTTTTGAAACTTCAACACCAGATTCACAGTGATCTTCTTATTCAATAGTTGAATTTTTTTTCTATTGTTGTTATCAAATAAAATGGCTTCTTATACTTCTTAATTTTCTCAATGTAAGGTGCACAAATGCCACTGAAATTCTTAATAAACTTCCTGTAGAAGCTTTCTAAGCCATGAAAACTTCTCACCTCAAAAATGTTCTTAGGTGAGGGCCAATTTACAATTTCCTCTATCTTCTCCAAATCCATTTTCAATCCATCCTTAGAAATGACAAAACCTAGGTATACAAGCTTACTCTTCACAAAGGAACACTTCTTCATGTTAATCAATAACTTTTCTTGCTACAATCTTTATAAAACATACTTCAAATGTCTCAAGTGCTCTTCTTTAGTTTGACTAAAAATTAAAATGTCATCCAAATAAACAATGACGAACTTACCAATTAACTCCTTGAAGATTTCATTCATCAACCTCATAAAGGTACTAGGTGCATTTGATAGGTCAAATGGCATGACCATCCACTCGTACAAGCCTTCATTGGTCTTGAAAGTTGTCTTCTAATCGTCTCCTTCTCTGATCTGAATTTGATAATAACCACTTTCAAGGTCAATGTTTGAGAAGTAAGTTTCCCCACACAAATAGTCCATCGTATCATCCATCCATGGCAATGGAAACTAGTAACAAATAGTGATCTTGTTGCTTTCTATGGAGTCATTGCACATTCTCCATTCTCCACCATTCTTTGGACTTAGTATTAGTGATCTTGTTGCTTTCTATGGATTCATTGCACATTATCCATTCTCCACCATTCTTTGGACTTATTATTGTAGGTACGACACACAGACTCAAACTTTCTCATATTAGTCCTTTGTCCAATAGTTCTTGGACTTGATTCCTCACTTCCTCATTCTACTTGGGTATCACTTGATATGCAACCTTGTTTGGAAGATTTTCTCCCGGTATAAATTCTATATGATGACTGATGCTTCTTTTGGGTGGCATCTCACTCAATAATTCATTAGTTACAGTATCATGAAAATCATGCAACAAACCCTGAAGTTCAATAGGTAAATCTACAATTTTAGTGTACAGAAGTACTACCTTTGTCTTGCAAACCATTGCATAGCTTACCTCTTCTTCTTTCATATGTTGTAGAAATTCCTTTCCACTAAGAAGCGATGCTTTTAGGCTGCTTGTTTCAGTTGTACCTTCCTCTGTTAATGGTACAAGACTGTGATTGATTCCATCCTTTTTGAACTTATAATAATTTCTCTCTCCATCATGTGTCACCTTCCTATCAAACTGCCATGGAAGACTCAAAAGAATGTGAGAAGCATCCGTTGGCATTATGTCATAGAGCACCTTGTCCTTATACCTCCCTATCTGAAGCTCAACTTCGCTTTTCTCATGCACCAACAATTGGTGTCCTTTTTGCAACCATGATACCTTATAAGGTGTGGGATGCTTAATCTTCTTCAATCCCAATTTTTCCACCATTTTTTATTGTCCATAATTCCACTATCAATCACCAATTTGCAGCATTTTCCTTTTTCCTTACACATTATCTTGAATAAGGATTTCCTTTGAACTAGTTCAACAATCTCCTTTGTTTGTTTTAATAGGAAATTTGCATCATCAACACCTCTCCAGTCTGTGACACATTCTATGCCTCAGCGACTTGGTCTCTGCTACTTCGATTTGAGTTATGTATGCACCTTGTTGTCATATATTATCATTCTAAGGACATTCAAAAGATCGGTGACCCAATTTGTTACATCTGTAAGACTAGTAGATAGTCCCTCTCCCTCTTCCTCTACCTCTACCTCTCTGCTAAGGTCTCTCTCCTCTTCTTCCACCTTCTTTCTCTGACTGCCCTTGCTGATTTGAGCTACCTTCATCATTCTTTTGTGTTGGAATCTTTCCTCTTCCATTTGTTTGTCCTTTCCCTCTGGAAAAATAATGTCCTCTACCAAAGATTTTCTTCTTGGCTATCTTTTCTTCTTCCATCAAGGTGCATTGGTATGCTTCCTCTATTGTCCTTGGAGAAAGTATGCTGATTTCATCTTGGATATCCAGCCTCAAACCATTGATATACCTTGTTGTCTTCTCCAGTGTATCTTCTACATAGTCTGCTCTTAAGTTTACATTGTAAAACTCTTTAGTGTACTTCCTCACAGTCATTAGATTTTGATTAAGATTTTTCATTTGTCTATAGAGAGTTAGCTCGTAATCCTTTGGCAAGAAATTAATTTTCATCTTTTCCATCACTCTATCCCAGATCTTGATCAATGGTTTTTCCTTCTTCCTTCTTTCAACCTATACATTGTCCCACCTTAGTGTAGCATGACCTTTTATCCGTGTCACTACAAACTTGACTCTCTTATGCTCGTCAATTTCCTCATACTGAAAATAATTTTCTATCTCATTGATCTAATCTAATAGATTCTCATCTTTCAAACTGCCATCATAAATGGACATTTTAGGATTTGGCCTTGAACTTGAGCCCAATACTTTTCTAAAAAACCAGACCTCAGCAACTTCTTCAATAGGTGTTCATCCTCCTTCTTCAGGTTACTCTTCGACCTCACTAACATCTCCACCTTCAAGATCCCTTTGTCTCCCCAATTCCATGGCTTCTAACCCAACTTGTAGTCTCCTTATCTCTTCTCGAAGGTCTACATTACCTGTGGGTCTTCCTCCTTAACCTTGTGCCCTTCTGGCTTGCCTATACATCTCTATAAACTGTAGAGAACAACAACATTAAGTATTTGATATCAAAAATTGATGGAATTCTTGAGATTTATACAACTAAAACCACTTTTATCACTAAGGAACTTTGTGGTAAGAGAAAGGAACCCCATGCAAACCTTTCCATTGAAATAGTACCAAGTGTCAACCAAAGATTTTAGGGAAACCCTATAATTAATAAATTGTAGGAAAAATTAGAGAGGCAAAAAGTCTATCTAAGAGATGTGACCACCAGTGGCACCCACTGAAACTCATCCTAGAATTTCTAAGACCAATCGAATGGTTAGACTCAAAAATTCATTATAGACAAAGGAGGAGGAATCCTAGAAACGCTGAAAAGAAACTTGGAATAAGGATTCCTCTGGCCAGAAATAGATGCTTTGAAAAATCTCAAGACCACTCGAGTTGTAGAACTATGTCTCAAAAAACAGAAGGGCAGAATGAGTCCACGAGTTTCCAAACTCGAGAGGGTATTTCTAGGTCTATATTGTAGTCTCATCCAAATGTAAAGAATAGAGAGAGTGTAGTGCATGAAGTCCTCATTCAACACAGTAATTTAAAGAACAGATCAATTTCAATATTGAGATATTAATATTAATATTAACAAATCTAAAAAATGCATATGCAATTAACTATCTCACACACACTTACAAATACGATTTGCTGATTAAAAAAAACTTGTCTAAGAATGTTGTTCAGTTAACAATTAACTCCACATGCCACATCCAGTTCAAACAAATTCACCTAGATTGAGTATCAAGTCCCACATATTGATCTCATGGATGTATTTATTTCTATCTCCATTAACTTCAACCTCACACAAAGAAGAAAACAATGCACCGAGCTCTCCCACACAAAAAACTTCAAGAAAATATTCCTCCTTCCAAAAAGTAAAAGGAATTTTCCAAGAAATGAGTTCATCCATGTGAACCAATTTCTTCACTAATTACTCTTAACTAAATATCCAAAAAATTTCACAAATGAAATTTAAAATGTTCTATCCTTGGCATGTGATCAACCCATCACATTGTTGGGCCCTTGGTCTGACTTCAATAACTTATCATGTTTATGTGAACGACTTAATGAACCTACATAATCCACCCTCAAGTGTTTTCAGGCTCCAACCTAAAGTACACTTCACTATTTGCCTTGCACCACCCTACCACCCTTAAGATTGGAGATAAATGATTTAGATAGATTACATTGGATACATTTCTCAACCACTACGATTATTATTAACACTACCGTATTACCTCTACTCTTGTCATATTACTATCACAATACTACTATAATCACTATGATTTTTTCTACAAGAATCTCTAGCATACAACCCACAACGATTACACTATCCTACAATGACCCTCTAAATGTATTTGTTTCTAAGTTTTTATCACTCATTTTATTACAAATACGAGTATGGAAAAATAATAATAATAACTTTGAAAACCCACGAAAACATAATTTTCTATATAAAAATATATTCAATAAATTTCCCTTTTTAAGGAACTTTTGAACCAACTGCCAGGTTTGAGTGTTGTCCACTAGCTTTCTACTAAATATTCAACAAATTTAAAATGTGTACAAAAATAAAAGTAAATTTAATTTTGTAATCACTCTAAAATTGAACGTGTGACCATACACCCACAATATACATACCTTTCCAACTATGCTTGTTGAGTGACCCTTACAAAGTTATGATATTAATTTAATTTATTATCATTCCATTGTATACAATTTCAAACCATCATGGAACACAAATGTCTTGTGTCGAAATATGATGCATGTATGTGGTTATACTTTGAATAATGGATTCTTTGTGGATCTAAGTCATAACAATTTATTATTGCATGGTGATATCCATGTTGTGGTCATTCAATGGCTTGTATACTTCCAAACTCCCCATTTTCTTTCCTAGAGACAGATCAAAGTATAACCATGACACAAAAACATGACAAAAAAATATAAATTATTTATACAATATTATGTGGCTAGCTAATGCACTGTGTCTATTGTCATTGGTTCATTTCACATTGTTAACAATCTTGGCAGTGCATGTATAATCCTTAGATTGTAAAGTCTGCATAGCCAAATTGCAACCATTCAACACTAGCCTTTCTTACGAGTAGTCAATTTATGCCAAGTTTACATTGAAACCTTTCTTACTAAAATACATCATTTACAAAACAACCCATGCAACAATTTTTCATTGCACAATCAAAAGTAAAACTTCAATCATGTAGGATAGCAAAGTGGTGGGGTATTGTTGTCATTGTACCAGTCAAGAGGGATGGGCTTTAATTTATCAAAATTTTGGCCTCAATACACATCAAAGATCTAGCCATATAATCATTTAAGCATTTTTCAATGTCGCAATTATCTAACCAAAGGCATGACTGTAATAGGAAATTTGTCAAATGACTAGATCAAACCATACTTTTGCAATCTTTGAACATGTACTTATCATAGTTTCATATGCAACAAATATTAAACAAGACCAAGATTATAAAATCTCATGGGACTAAAAAAGAGTAAACTTGATCATATACTAAATCGAAACAATTATGCTTGAACCTCTATTTGCAATAAAAAAAATATTTGAAACAATAGAACTCAATTATCTCATATTGCCGCACATTATTTGTGCAGAATTGGAACTATTATACATATCATATTTTCTTAATTTGATGTGATATTCTAGCGAACACATGATTAAAAAAAAACATCTTAAAATTGTTATTTTTAACCAGCGAAGAACCTTTGAAAAATTTGAAGCTTTAAGCTCAACACTCCCTTATAAATTTATCATTTCTCCTTATGTTATGCGTGACTACATAGGCCTTACACAAATCAAACAAATTTGTGAAAATACATTGCATTATATGATGCATTAGGAGGGAAATCAAGCTCATTATTTATAGATAAAGATGGGGTTATAGAAGGGGTTGACTTTATCTTCAAGCCTAGAGACGACCTATCATAAATTCAATTCTTTTGAGGAGCTCACTTAATTATCAAGAAATATAAAATCCTTTTTATAGGTCAAAATTAAAGCTTCTCAAAGACACCATTTTCAACATAAAATAATATTTTTTCTAAGTAGCATGGCTAACATCTTATGACAGTGAATATCCATGAACATTATTTATTTTTATGTATATTCTTATGCCAAATTTCGGACAAAATTAAATCTTCCTTTAATCATCCATTAGGGCATAATGACCATACATTCAAGGATTCTTCTTTGATGAGGCATATCTCCTCCATGGTGAGGGTTTATGTGGAATTCCTTCTACTACTGGAAATGACGTGACAAGCTTTAGCATTTGATGATGGTACTCGCAATTTAATTCATCTCCCCCTTCAAATAACTCAACAAATGTGGGGCATATTCTAGCTAAAACTTGGCTTGATATCAATGAAAAACAAATTCCTACAATCTCCCCCTTTGGCATTAATGGATACACACTTTCTTTCACAGTGATTGTTTCTCCCCCTAACTCTATGTTTTTTAGTTTTCTCTATTGATTTCTCTCCCCCTTTGACATAAGTGAAGTTTAACTCTCACTAATGAAATGCTTTCCTCTCTCTTACTTCAATATTCCTTTCTCATTGTATCTTATGGTATGGTTTGTTGTCCATTGGTACTTCTAATTAATGTAATTCAATGATTTACATTAAAAGAATTCAATTTAAGACTTGTTTTCTTTTATTTATTGCTTCTAAAGAAGATGTGCTCTCACCTTTGATTTTGACATCAATGACAACATGATTCATCCATCTCCCATTGACAGATTATCTGTCAGTCATGCTTGCCTTAACATTATCCTTGACGATAATGACAATGAGTCTTGTTACCTAGTATCATCAAGAAATTGTGAAATAACATTTTTGAATCAAATTGCGTGAAGCATAGATCTTCAAATTTGTAACCCTGTTATTTAGGATCCCCTTCTTCCATATTCACAGTACTGGGATTCCCTAGGCTAGATTGTTCAGAATGATATATGAACCTACTCTATACAAGTTTATTCTAAGCCTAAACATCTTCCTTTGAACCTATATATATATATATATATATATATATATATATATATATATATATATATATATATATATATATATATATATATATATATATATATATATATATATATATATATATATATATATATATATGTGACTTTACAAATCCTAGGAGCATGACCTTTGATATTTCTTCATTCGATTGATCTTCTTCCTTTTTTTTTCTTTCCAAAATTTCTTGTACCTGATATTTGAGCTCTCCTTCATGGAATACTCCATCATATATCTGCAATCACAAGCTATATGTCCATAGTTATGGCGTTTGAAGCATTCTATATAATCCATAAAAGATAGAGCATCTAACATATACTTTCTGATACCAAAGCCATTTGGATATATGTCTTGTGATTTTTCAAACTTTCTTCTATGGTTTTGATCATGATCTTGATAACCATTCCTAACATAATATTTGCAATCCCTAACTTTATGCCCAAATTTAGTACATGAAAAACAATAAGCATTAAACATACTAGGATACCTCGATGAAATGGATTTCCTTGATTTTGTTAATCTTTTGAAGACATTCTTCCTTTGAGGAGGATTGGCCCTTTGTTGCTCCCTTTCCTTGATATCCTCAACATAGCCTCTTGGAGAAACATTTTCAAACTTCTTCTACCTATCCTTTGAAAGATTTAATTTTTAGGCTTGATTTGTGAGGCTTTGTACATGTGACTCCATTACATGGAGCTTCACCTGCTCCTTTTTCCTTCACCCTCAAGTGATTCTTTTGTTGATCCTTCTCATTAACAACATGATCATTCCTTTCAACATCTTTCAATTACTCCTTTTTCCATTCTTTGAGCCTATTTATTTTATCTAGAGTTGCATCAAGTTCCATTTGATTTTTACTAACTTCTACTTTGTACTTCTAAACAGATTTCTCTAATTTTCTTGTCAATATTTTCTCTTTCTTGTCTAATTTCCACACTTGAATTCTTAGAGGAGTAACATCTTCTTCGAATATACAATTTTCCTTCTTTATTTTTCTAATATCACTTAAGTCACCGATCCATTCTCTTTCCATGTCCACTACTACTTCTTATTCTTCATATACTTTATTTGAATCATGATCATGATCATCATGTTCATCTTGACCTCCATTCTTCTTTGAGTAGATATTTTGAATGTTCTTCAAAAGTATTTTCATTGATGACCATTGAGCCACATTGGCTATTACAAATTCTGGAAAGGAACTAAAAATGACATTCACGGCTTTTGAGTTATCCACTATTTATTCATTGATAGATGTATTTCCAAAAATAGTAGAAGCCCATACATCATATCTAAGAGCTCCCACATAGGCTTCCATTATACCTTTCCAAAATTCAAAACATGATTCATCGAATAAATGAACTGGACCAACCTATTTATCTTCACTGGCAGTAATAGGTCTTGAATTTTTTGCATTACCAGAGACTTTATTTGATTGCTTGGATGCATGCTTCCCTGATTTTCCAATCTCTGATCTCCGTAGATATACCTTCTATTTGTTAGACTACAACTGAAGGAACCTGCTATAATACCAATTGTTCAAATATAAACCAATATTGAGAGGGGTGAATTAACATTTGATGAATTTTAACAATTTAAATTATATCATTAAACATTAAAAAATTAAAAACGCCATTAAATAATGCACAAAATCAAGGATAATACATAAGATATTTTTAGGTGGAAATTGTTTCGAGATAACATAATAATTTTAGTATAAGCCTTAAATGTTACAACAATAAGAAGCTCAAATTTCCATGATTCTCTAGAGATAAATGGAAGGAGGCTTCATCCCTATGATTTATCATCTACAATTGAAAGGATGCTCCAACACCCTTGTTTAATAGATCCAACACTCTATTTTAATAACTCCACCCCCTAGTTCTATTAGCTTCAACTGAAAGGACACTCTAACACCCTGATTTACCAAATCCAACTCGAACGAGGCTCCAACCATCCTAGTTTTATTAGCTTCAACTGAAAGGATGCTTAACTAACCTGCAAGCTCCAGCTTGACCTTGCACCACCATACCACCCTTAAGTGTTCTTAGGATCCAACCAAAAGGACACTTTACTCTCTACCTTGAAGCAGCCTACCCCACTTAAGATAAAAGATAAAATGTTAAGATAGATTACATTGGATATGTTACTCAGCCACCACTACCAATAACAGTATTGTACTACCTCCAGCCTCCTCATATTACTATCACAATATTCTTATAATTACTATTTTTGTCATTACAACAATATCTACCATATAACCTGAAATTATTACACTGTCATGCAACCACCATCTAGATGTCTTTGTTTCTAAGTTCTGATCACTCAGCTTCTTCTCAAAAACCCACAAAAACCATAATGGTCTATATAAGAATTTATATGTTTGACAAACTTCCCTTTTCAAGTAACTCTTCAAGAGATGGCTAGATTTGATGACTATATATAGGGCATCCTTCATATTTATTTGGAAGAGAAGAATATGTTGGAATAAACAATTACTAAGAGGGTGGGGGCGAGGTTGGGTGAATCAGTAATAGTGAGGTTCTTAAACCTTTAAATATAAAGCTTTAATTCTTTTCACTATTCTCAGTTACTTGTGAGAACATTCATACACAATACAAATAAACAAAAGGATATGGCATTCACTTGTACGCATAATCCATCACATGAACAACATACACATATTGACATAGGAATTTTTACGTGGAAAACCAAAGGGAGAAAACCACAAATATGTTTGTTTTTATGATGTAATTTAAGCAACTACTTAATTACATCAACTTTTTTGTGAGCGCCCACTCACAAGAGGCACAAATCCCCTTAAGAAAGAAATTGACTAATTTCCAAGAGGCACCAACCTCTTATGTATGTAGGTAGCTCTATGCTATAGTGAGTGTTTTACTTTTCATACAATTTTTAAATTCAAAATAGAGGAAAATGCATATACATAGAAATACAAATATTGTATGTTTTAGTGCCAATCCCTTTCTTTTAGATCCATAGTTCTCCTTCTAACTATGCTATCTACTTCTCAACCAACTCAGATATCGACCTTGTGATACACCTTCTCTCAGTGAGACTTATCTTAGTCACACACCCACAACTCTACAATATGTTTCTCTCGCCAATTTTTCATTCCCCAGTTTGTATAATTGCACTCCATTTTTTGTTCCTCTGCTTCGCTGTGATCGATGTTGCCTCTATTGTCTCTATAACAAAGTCCTTAGAAGCATACTTCTGAATGGCTCTCCATGTTGTTGTTCCATCAGAGTACAAGGCCATTACAACTTCATTAAGCATTAAGAAAGGGATCCAAGAACCGCTCCATTACAACTATTGCAAATAATTTCCACTTGAGTGTCATCCATACTGAGAAATAAATTCTCAATCAATGTTGGGGAAAATTATAAACTTATAATTTGACACATAAATTATCAACCAGAGGTAATTGTAACCTTGCGTGGTTAAATGCAAAATATATGCAAGTTAATACTATAGTTCATAAAAGGCACACACAAAATTCTAAATCTCTCTTCTCTCTCACAACACTTAGCAGCAAAGGCTATGGAGTAGATATTTCATCTCTCTACAACACTTAAAATTGATGATGCAGATCAAGAAAATATATAAAACCAAACAACAAAAATTAAATCAAACTCATTCCCAATCATTCAAACTCAATCTCACAATGTAAATCTAAGTACAAAATGCATAACTCGATCTAACCTTTAATCAACTTAGAAACATTCATGCAATAAACCAAGTCATTAATCATTAAAGGAATGTGCTTCTATGAATCAATGAAGAGGAATGGAACTGTGTATATATCTATTTTTAATACATGGAAAGCAAATTAAATAAATACACACTTACAACTACTGGAGTTGTGTTGGGTCCCTATAATACTAGTGATTACCCCATTACTATTGTAGTTATACCCCTTATTAATATTTTTGTGCCCCTATTGCCCCCATATTGTTATTACTGTGCCCCATAGAATCCCTCTATTGTTATTTTTGTGGCTTTATATTATTATTGTTAGGTCGGCTGGATTATATTGTGACTCCTTAGACTCCTATATATAGAAAGGAGGTTTTGTCATTTGAATCATCCAAGAATTGTTAATTTATGTAATGTAAAGGAGGTTTCCCCCTCGAAGAGGCTGAATTCTAAGGCGTTGATCTATCTTTTCTTGAGCTGGTTACTTAACATTTGGTATCAGAGCTTTGGATTCTAGGGTTTCGCTGCTCCAAACCGGTAATCGTGGCATTTTCGCTATAACTTTTTTCTGTGATGTTTCAGAAGTCACAAAAAAAACCCATTTGAGAAGAAATCGCGTTGAACCTTGGGTCCGAATTTCAGATCTTTTCGCGCGATATTTGCGGAGATATGCTCTGAGGAAGTTGGTGTTTTTGCATACTCCTGAATTACATTCAAAACAGGTGACCTAGGAAAAATCGTCATAACTTTCTCTCTGAGGATCGGATTGAAATTTTGTAAGAAGGTAAAGAAAGAGGACAGACTGTAGTTTCTTGTATGCATGTTTCAGATCCAAAGGTCGAAACAGTGGCTCGTGGCACGTCGTACAAGTTCGCTTACTGAACTAGTCTATAAGAAAGTCACTGTGGGAGATTTCACATAACTCTTCCTTGGAGAATCCAATTTGTGTCAGACGTGTGGCATTGGAAAGAGGACACAGAGGGCTACTACAGCTCAGAAATTTAGAACTGGATGATTGGAAAGTACAGAGATACATCAGAGGCAATATCGAGCTCCTACAAAGTGAAAAAAGGTGTGTAGATTTTCTTAAATTTTTGCTTAAGCTTGGTTTGAAAATTTATTTTGAAAGATTTCAAAGGGCATAGTAGAGCATTATTATCGGTAACTGATGCCCCGAGGAAAGAAAATTCAAACACCTAGTAAGGAACCTGAAAGCTCTAGCATGACTCATGAAGAAGAGGAAGAAATGCAACATGATATATCAAAATTACAAGACCAAGTGCAACAACTGTCCCTTGCACAAAAAGGAACAGAATCTAAGATGGATGGTTTAAAGAAAGATGTAGAAGCTAAGATGGATGGCATGGAAGCTAAGGTGAATGGCATGGACACTAAAATTGATGGCATGGATGATAAGATGGAAGAATTGAAGATAAATATGAATAAGTTGCTACAAGAAATGGTCACTAAGGGTGAAAGGGTACTAAAGGAAACTCATGATGAGAACAAAAGAAATGTTAATCATGATTCCATAGACTCTAATGTTGGATCGAAGACTCACCATGTTCCAAAAATCGATATGAGGAAGTTTGATGGCAAGGATCCCGCCACATGGATATTACAGATGGAGCAATTCTTCGATCTCAATAATGTGCAAAACACACAAAAGGTATGTATGGCAACTTTATATTTGGAACCAAATCAGTTTGTATGGTATCAATGGCTTTCTCTCGTAAACAATTTATCACTTGGGCAATTTTTACGGAAGAATTGATAGCACATTATGAGGATACAAAAAGCAACACTTTTTTTAGCCAATTGATAAGTCTCAAACAAAAGGGTTCAATAATGGAGCACATTGAGGAGTTCCAAAAATTGAACATAAGGGTAAAAGATATTCCAGAGGAGCATAGGATTGATGTGTTCATAGGGTCTTTAAAGGATAATATCCAACATGATGTTTGCCTTTGGGAACCTGATTCATTAGAGAAGGCATTCAGGTTAGCAAGAAAAATGGAAAGCAAAATTATGGCAACCAGGAAGCATACCACTCACAACTATAAAGACGGAAGTTTTTTTTCCCCTAGTCTTCCACAACCTATAAGGTTGACACCACAACAATTGGAAGAAAAAAGAGCAAAAGGGCTTTGTTACAGTTGTGATAGAAAGTACACTAAAGGTCATAAGTGTGCTGAGAAGAAATTATTCTACATAGATTGTGAAGAGGAAGAAGAAAAGGAGCAAGAAAGGTCAAAAGAAGAGGATATACTCCAGGAACAAAGCCTAGATGAAGAACAAATAAATCCGACCATATCTTGTAATGCATTGGCAGGAATTACCACTCCTCAAACCATCAAGATAGAAGGACAAATCAAGAAGAAAAAGGTAATAGTGTTGATTGATTCAGGAAGCACCCACAATTTTATTCATTGTAAGGTAGCAAAAGAATTGAATTGCTTCCTATATCCAGCACCAGAGTGTCAAGTGATGATTGCAAATGGAGGAACAATAAATTGCTCTGGAAAGTGCCATAATATCAAGCTATCCATGGGAGAATATGTATTGACTAGCCCAATGCTTTCCATTCCAATGGGAGGTGTTGATGTTGTACTAGGAGTCCAATGGCTACAATCCTTGGGTACAATAGCTTTTAATTTTCAAGAACTTTTCATCAAATTTTCTACGGAAGGAAAGGAAGTTGAATTAAGGGGTATTGCAGGGAAACCAGGAAAGATAATCAGCTCTAATGGTATGACAAAGCTTCTAAAAAAGGAGCAAAGAGGTGTAATTGCACAATTATGTTCGCTAGATGTTTCCACATTGGAATCATCTATTTCTCCAGATCTCCAAAAAGTCTTGGACAATCATTCCAAGGTATTTGAGACTCCCAAAGGTCTCCCACCTATGCGTGATCATGATCATGCTATTCATCTGATTCCAGGAAGTGTTCCTCCAAACATCAGGCCGTACAGATATCCCTATGTCCAAAAGAGTGAAATTGAACGTATGGTTGCAGAAATGCTAGAGGCTGGTATAATTCAACCGAGTCAAAGTTCTTTCTCTGCTCCAGTAGTATTGGTGCACAAGAAGGATGGATCATGGCGCATGTGTCCGAATTATAGGGAGCTCAACAAGCTCACTATTAAAGATAAGTTCCCCATTCCTGTCATTGATGAATTACTGGATGAATTGCATGGATCAATTTACTTCACCAAGTTGGATCTTCGTTCAGGATATCATCAAATCAGAATGAAGACTGAAGACATTCCGAAAATAGCATTTAGAACTCATGAGGGTCATTATGAATTTTTGGTCATGCCTTTTGGCCTTACCAATGCACCTTCAACATTTCAAGGTTTGATGAATTCAATTTTCAAACCATTCCTTAGAAAATTTGTGTTAGTATTTTTTGATGATATACTAATCTACAACAAGTCTTGGAAGGATCATGTTGAACATGTTGACAGGGTGCTACAACTATTGGAGGAGAAACAATTATATGCAAAAAGATCCAAATGTTTCTTTGGAGTCCAGGAGGTGGAATATTTGGGTCATATTGTATCTCATGAAGGAGTTAAGGTAGACCCTAGCAAAATTAAAGCCATTAAGGAATGGAAAATCCCCACATCCATAAAGCATCTGCGAGGATTTCTCGGGTTGACAGGGTATTATCGCAAGTTTGTTAAGAATTATGGGAGAATAGCAGCACCTCTAACAACATTATTGAAGAAAGATGCATTTTCATGGACTTCGGAAGCAACAAAGGCCTTTGAACATCTTAAAGAGGCAATGTGCCAAGCACCGGTCTTAGCTACACCGGACTTCACAAAAACCTTTATTGTGGAATGTGATGCTTCAGGAAATGGAATTGGTGCTGTTCTAATGCAAGATGAAAGACCCATTGCTTTTGAAAGTCGTCCAATCAAGGGAAAGTTTTTAAGCAAAGCTATTTATGAGAAGGAAATGTTGGCAATACTCCATGCACTTAAGAAATGGCGACCCTACCTAATGGGAAGACACTTCAAGGTAAAAACGGATCATGATAGCCTTAAATACTTTTTAGAACAAAGATTATCCTCTGAAGAGCAACAAAAGTGGGTCACAAAGATGTTGGGTTATGACTTTGAAATCATCTACAAAAAAGGGAAGCAAAATGTGGTGGCAGATGCACTCTCAAGAAAGGATGAGGATGTGGAAGCATTGTTGTGTGCCATTTCTATTATCCAACCAGATTGGATAAACGAAGCAAGGGAGGAATGGAAGAATGACGAAGAAGTGTGGGCACTTATTCGAAAGTTACAACAAGATTCCAGTACGTCTGATACATTTAGCTGGTAAAATGATTCGTTATGGTACAAAGATCGCTTATACCTCTGTAAGAATTCCCAGCTAAAACAAAAGATTCTTATGGAATTGCACACTTCTCCCTTAGGAGGGCACTCAGGATTTTTAAAAACTTACCACAGGGTTAAGAAGGATTTTTTTGGGATGGCCTTAAATCAGATATTCAAAAGTTTGTGGTGGAATGTTTGGTTTGCCAACAAAATAAAGTTGAAACAATTAAGACACCGGGTCTATTACAACCTTTATCCATTCCAAGCCAACGTTGGGAGGAGGTTTCAATGGATTTTATCACAGGTTTACCCAAGTCTGAGGGAAAGAGTGTCATCATGGTGGTAGTTGACAGACTTACCAAGTATGCACACTTTTGTGCATTATCACATCCATTTAAAGCCAGTACAGTTTCTACTGCATTTATGGAAACAATTCAAAAGCTACATGGAAACCCAAAGATTATTGTAAGTGACAGAGATCCCATTTTCACTGGAAATTTTTGGACAAAATTATTTTCTTGTCTTGGTACTCAGTTAGCTCATAGCTCATCTTATCATCCTCAATCTGATGGGCAAACTGAGATAGTAAACAAATGTTTGGAAGGATATCTTCGTTGCTTTGTATCTGATAAACAGACACAATGGGTCAAATGGTTGCCTCTGGCTGAATGGTGGTATAACACTTCCTTCCATACAGCAACAAAAATGACCCCATTTATGGCACTTTATGGGTATCAACCACCATCCATCACATCATATTTAAGAGAAAATTCTAAGGTTCAGGCAGTGGAACATCACATCGAACATCAACAACAAGTCCTCCAACTCTTAAAGGATAACCTCGTGTTGGCACAGAATAGAATGAAACAACAGGCAGATCAACATCGCAGTGAAAGAAGTTTTGATGTAGGTGATTGGGTATTCCTACGGCTACAACCATATAAGCAAATGTCCCTCAAGCAAGCTAAGAAGGATAATAAATTATCACCAAAGTATTATGGTCCGTACAAGGTGTTGCAAAAGATTGGTACTATGGCATACAAATTGGAGCTTCCTGCATCTTCTCGATTGCACCCAGTTTTCCATGTTTCATGTTTAAAGAAGGTTATAGGCGACAAGCTCCCAGTTCAAACAATATTGCCAGAACTTGATGAGGAAGGAAAAATTATATTGGAACCGGAAGCAGTCACAGAAACAAGAACTCGACAGCTACGAAATCGATCAATTTCAGAGTATCTTATCAAGTGGAAGAACTTATCCGCTGAAGATTCCACATGGGAGGATGAGAATTTTATGCAGAAGTATCCAGAACTACTCAAGCGTTGAGGACAACACTTTTTTGAAGGAGAGGGGCATGTTGGGTCCCTATAATACTAGTGATTACCCCATTACTATTGTAGTTATAACCCTTATTAATATTGTTGTGCCCCTATTGCCCCCATATTGTTATTACTGTGCCCCATAGAATCCCTCTATTGTTATTTTTGTGGCTTTATATTATTATTGTTAGGTCGGTTGGATTATATTGTGACTCCTTAGACTCCTATATATAGAAAGGAGGTTTTTTCATTTGAATCATCCAAGAATTGTTCATTTATGTAATGTAAAGGAGGTTTCCCCCTCGAAGAGGCTGAATTCTAAGGCATTGATCTATCTTTTCTATCTTTTCTTGAGCTGGTTACTTAACAAGTTGCGAGCAAAGGGGGGCCTCCTTCACTCGCAACCCCTTAACTACTAAATAAACTTTCAACACGAGATCAGCAGAACATCAAGCTTGTATTAATTTGATAATCGATTACAAAGAGTTACAGAAGTCTAATATGTGCTCACCACTACCACCTATACAAATCAAATCTAACTGTTTTTATGCAAGTGCGCAGGCCAATGCTTTTTCCCAAACTAAGTAAAATTATAATATAACAATTGTTTACTAAGATAAGAATGGAATATAGTAAATCAATATCCTTGGCTTGATTCATGACAAGAATCATGGATCAAACCGAATCTACTTGATCGTTCAAGCCACTTTCCTTAATTCGGCCAAAATGAAGAGAGAAAGATCTGGGCAGTTAAAAATACTAATCTGGAACAACCATTAAGATAGATTCCATGTGGATGGATTTTAAATCAAAACACATGTTCTTGTTTCTTTTGTGGATGACTGAAACATGTCTAACCTACGTCGTCTCTACAAGAAAACTGCATGTTGTGGGAAATTGATGCTGCTGTAGGAAATCCCTTATCTTTTGTAGGAAATCGTGTAACGCCCCAAAGACTGTTGATCTGCATGAAATTCAATTAGTACCTCTCAAAGTCATAGATTAGTTAATCAGGTAGCATTCAACATCAAATTACTTAAGAATAAAAATAAATGATACGTTTTGAGTTATTTGCATACCTTGGAGTCTAAATCATCCTTTTGGTCCAAATGAGGCACTAGATAACAAAAAGATGGTAACTGGAGGGGAAAAAGGGGTCTTAAAGGGGAAGAAAAGCCTTGGAAGTACTGTAAAAAATAGCCAAAATCTAGGCCCAACATCTTCCCCACACCTAGCATCTTACATGTCCCCATGCAAGCAAGACTGTTATATCCTCAAAAAGAAAATTTAATTCTCCCCTTGTGTTGCAACCACTATAGTCGAATGATCCAACTGTTCCTTGCTTGATTCAGCTCTTTGAATTCTGTCTCTATACTCTTCATTATGCTTTTGAAGATTTTCTATTCGAACTTAGTTCTTCTTCATTATTCTACATGCCTTCTACTGCTTTGTTTTCCATTCGTCCAACTCCTTTTGAAGGCGCAGACTGTTTTCTTTAAGAGTCTCATTTTCCCTCTTAAGGACTCTTTCTGACACTATAAGCTCTGTTATAGCTTCCTCTAGCTCCTTGCATGGTTATCTTTTCTTGGAGGTTTCTTCATATCCTTGCTTTTCTTGAGAGGAATGAAGAAAGCTATGTTTCGCCAGTTCTTGTCAGACCTCCAATTTTTCCCCATACTTTGCTTAAGCTATTGGACCTTATAAAATGCTTCCTCCCTTCGTAATGAATTTAGCCACATCAACCTATATCTTCTTTAACTTGGATGCTTCTAGTGGTTTCTTAGTATTCTTGCATGCTTACGTTTGTTGTATGCTCTCCTCTTCGTTTTCTTGCATATCCAGCTTAGTCACTGGCTTGGCTCTTGGTGAAGTGCCTGATAGAAGGAGTGGTGCCCATTGGCATCTTTGGCCTTTTTCCCACAGTCTCTTCGATCATCATAACATCCTCTTCTTCCTTTCTTTCTTCCTCTGGTTGGCTATGAGTTTAGGACTTATTCTTTGCTCTCTTCCTTAGCTCTGCTGCCCCAATCTCTGGCAAGTTAAGGACTTCCTCATCATCTATGAAATAATTTTCCACTAGAAATTCCTCCCAAGTATTTTTTGTCTCCTCAATACCTCCAGCATGATAATCTTAATGAGACCGTGGTGGTAGAGATTTTCTTCTATGTAGGTTTCCCTTTTCTGAGCAGAAGTAGCCATTTTTAATAGAGACATCCTCAAATAATAAGGTAGATTCAGGGGTTTATCTCTAAAATGATTAAGAAGTCGAATGTGGAAAAGAAAGGCCAACCTGAATTGACCCTCACATGTAATGTATTTTTGCAGGAGAAAGAGAAGGTTTTGATACTTACTTTAGAGATAGTCTTGTGAGATCCCCTTTCCCTAATCTGGATTCACATGATCTTTCTTTAGGAAAGGAGTGCATATCTCTTTATTAATTCGTTGGTTTTTAAACCAACATTCATCTTCCCATGGGATATTACAAGCTTGAACTACAAATTCTTCGGTCAGTTTAAACTTCACATGGCCAACCTGATCCTGATCTCCATTCAGATTAAGAGCAAAAGATTTGGTTACTTCATAATTTTTCCCATCGAATTTCAAAAACAATGGTAGCCACCCTGCCTCTTCTAACCACTTCTTTCTACGAGGATATGCTTCCAACAACACTGGACCATTCAGTTCAAACTGGATAGCCAACCTAATTCTTGACATATACTATGAGTAGGGTAGCATAGGGTCCCCATTCGGCCTTTCCAATGACCTCCAAAGCCTATGCAAGGCATTTTAAGATCGATGGGAATGGGAATAACTCAATTAGGAAATAAACAGTGTAATAGGGGTGAGTCTGTATAGCGCAGAACGTGATCATGATTAAAATCATGATCTGTTATGCGAGATATTTGTTGGAGAGGTGAACGTTGAACACTCAAGGACAAAACTCGAGGTGATTATTGGGAATGGGACCTTGCATCATGACATGGAATGGTTCATAGCCGCCTTTTCAGATAAGGATGAGCATAACTTATAATGATGAAAATTTAAAAAACTCGTACCATTTACCTTTTACCTCAAGCAATTGACGTCGAGCTTACCTTCTTAACTTACCATCTGATGGTTGGGTACCTGAAGATGACGAATGCACTTGCCTCGGAATGATGAACCACTTTAGAACCCATATCATGTACAGGATCATGAAATTACATGGTTTTGATTAACTTTGAAGACTTCAGAAATTGATTCAATTCTTGTCGATTTCCTTGAGGAGACTTTTGTTGTATTTGTTTTGCAGGAAACGAATAATCTATTGAGAGTGCAACAACTGATATTTACTGCAGGAAATTATTTTGCAGGCATTTGTGTCTTCTACAAGAAATAAAAATGTACATATGAAGGAATTTCGATAACATTTCTAACAAGATAATAATACAAATTTCCTTCATTTGTTGTTGTTGTAAAACATAAGTTGTTGCCTCATTTATTGCTAACTAGTCTTGATCTTGTTGCAAGATTGAAAAGACTTGAACTCCATCTTTCCCTAACCTTGTACAGTTCATTGCTACATGAATAAAGGTGTCAAAGTCAAATGTGCAGTGATATTGTTGGATTACTATCCATTGAGGTCATCTGTTAACCAACATGAGATCCATCACCAATAATGAAAGCGAGGACCAAGGTACAACTGATACATCCAAACAAGTGTGAATATATGAGTTGTTGTCGACCCCCCTAAAGGATTCAACAGTCAAGGAGCCTTGATGAATTCCCATTGATGCAAGCGGGATAGCCTCTCATTGATGTATACAATCTTCAAAACATCGCATATCTTTGATCTTGAACCCAGATAATGTGTTGATGTCGATGGGCCAAGATTGTTGGAAGGAGGGCCTTAAGGAATCACATGTTATTCAACCGTGAGAAAATCAAAGATTTACTTAGTTATGAGACAAAATTTAATTGGGAAACTCGAGGGATCTACTGTCCTATGATTTTAACGAGCCTAACACAGTTCATGGTTGCCAAATTTCAATTTTAGAGAGTTTGAAATGGTGAAAAAGAAAACTCCAATTGGGTTTCTTTTCCATAAATACTCTATTGGAGTCAGAAAAGAATAAACTTATATCCAATAGACACTCCTCTCATGGTTTAATGAGCATGAGAAGGAACAAAGTAAGCTTAATTATTATGGTAGAAAATCAAGAAGAGGTAGTGAAAGGGATAACCCACTTACCCACCATTTTGAGCACTTTCTTCTTCACAATCTCCTCCAAAAATTCCTCTGTAGAATATGGCTTCTGATGCAACTTCAGTCTATGCCCATTCACCAAGAAGGTGAAATTTTCATCATCTATTGTCTTGACTTGAACAGATCCATTATCAAATACTTTCTCAATCTCATACGAATGAAGCCAATGTGTGTTAAATGTTCCTTTAAAATTCTTGAATTTTGAATCGAACAACAATGCCTAGTATCCTTCCTTGAGCTGCTTCTTATTAACGTATCTCTCATACCATTTATCCCTTTGTTGATGGATAAGGTTAGTATGTTGAAAATCATCCTACCTAATCTCATCTAGTTCGTTAAGCTGCAGGATCCTCTATTGTTGTGCCTCAGTGAAATCTATGCCCAAATCTCCTGCCATCTTAAAGGTTTTGATATGAAATTCAATGGGAAATAGAACTTAATTTCTGTAGACCAATTCATACGGAGATAAGTCAATAGTGTTTCTCCATGTGATTCTATAGGCCCATAGGGCCTTTAGAAGTCAATCAGACCAATCCTTTTTATGTAGTTGCAATGTCTTAGTCAGGATTGTCTCCAACACCTTATTTGTTGATTCCACCTACCCATTGGCCTGTGGATGGTAGGGGTGGAATTCTGATGAGTGATATGATATTTTTGCACAATTTCCTACACAAGCTTTGATACAAACTGGGTACCTTGGTCAGTAACAATTTCCCTTGGTACACCAAATCTTACAAAAATATCAGAAAAAAGAAAATCTACCACTACTTTCTTCGTAGCTCTAGGCACTGCTCTTGCTTCCACCCACTTCATAACATAATCAATACACACTAAAATATACTTCTTACCTTTTGACATGGGATTAATGGGGCCTACAAAGTTAAGATCCCACCTCTCGAATGGTTCTATGAGAAATTATCGCTGCAAAGGAATTTCATATACTTGAATAGGTTGCCCTATTCTTTGGTAGCTATCACATTTACGAACATACTCCTTTTCATATTTAAAAAGACTTGGCCAATAGTAACCTGAGAGGAGGATTTTATAGGTTGTTCGCTTATCTACAAAGTGCCCTCCACAAGGTTCATCATGGCAAGCTCTCAAGATGTCATATATCTCATCCTCTCTGACACACCTGCGAATAATCAGATCAGGTCTAGTGAAAAAGAGGTCTCCTTTTATCCAAGAGTAATCAACACTTTTTCTAATAATTTTATTTTTCTTATTAGATGAGAAGTAAGGTGGTAAGTTCCCTATAGAAAGATAATTAGCCATATACACAAACCAAGGTGATTTGATAGAAATGGCAAACAAGTTCTCATCTAGGAAGTTATCATTAACAGGAACATCCTTGCCTTCATGGTTGAGCCTAGAAAGGAAATCAACTACCTGATTTTCTCTCCCCAACCTATCCAATACTGTGATGTCAAATTCCTACAATAGCAAAAGCCATCTAGTAATTCTTCCATTAGTAACTAGTTTATTCATGAGATATCGAATAAAAGAATGATCAGTATGTACAAAAACTTCATATCCGGTGATGTAATGTCTAAAATTATTAATAGTGTAAACGATAGCAAGGAATTATTTCTTAGTTACATTATAATTCAATTCAACAGGAGTCAAATTTTTACTAACAAAATAAATAGCGTGGGTTACAAGGTTTTCCTTTTGACCCAATACTACTCCTATAGCTGAATCAGAGGCATTAGTGGAGATATGAAATGGAAAATTCCAATGTGGTCCTCTTAAGACATGTGTTGAAGAAAGCTTATCCTTGAGTGTGTCAAACATAGTTTGACACTCATCATTCTAACAAAATTCGGGTTCTTTTGTCAATAATTTAAATAGTGGCAAGGCTACCTTGGTAAAATTTTCAATAAATCTTCTGTAATAACCTGCATATTCAAGGAAACTTCAGAATCCCTTTTAGCTGGTTGGTGGAGGCATCTTCACAATCACTTTGATATTTGCTGGATCAAATTTAATTCCTGTAGCAAAAACATGATGACGCAAAAAAATTCCTTCAGTCATGATCATAAAACATTTTTCATTTCTTAATGAAATATTAGTCTCTCTACATCTTTGCAAAACCTTTATAAGATTAAGTAAAGCCTCTTCAAATGTATCACCCATTAGTGTGAAATCATCCATGTAAGCCTCTATGAAATCATGTAAAAGATCAGCCAAAATACCAAGTTTCTCCCTTTGAAATGTGGCTCATGTGTTTCATACACCAAATGGTAATACCTTATATGCATAAGTACCCCAGGGACATTTGAATGTTGTTTTACCCTGGTCCTCTAGAGCTATCCTGATTTGGTTGTGCCCACTGAACACATCTAAAAAACAAAAGTACTTATTCCATACTAAGGTGTCCAACACTTGATCTATAAAAGGAAAGGGAAAATCATCTTTTAATGTGTCTTTATTTAGTTCCCTGTAATCTACACACACTCACCATTTTCCATTCTTCTTAGGGACGATAACCAATGGAGATACCCACTGGCTTTCTGAAATACGAATAATGAACCCTATGTTTAATAGTTTTGGAAGTTCATCTTTTACAATTTCTCTTAAAGAAGGATTCATTCTTCTCTGTGGTTGCCTTACAAGCTGGCATTTCCTTCTATATAAATATGGTGAATGCAAGTTTCTAGGTGAATTCCCCTCATATCATTATATTCCCAAGTAAATGTGTCTAAAAATTCTTTCAATGTATGAGTTAATTGATTTTCCCATTCATGAGTTAAGGCAGAATTGTTATTTAAAGTTTTTTCGAGAGAGATCTCAATTACCTTGCCTCCACATTTAGTCATTGAACATGCATGAAATGTAGATAAGAGGGCTAAATTCAATTCGACTAATGTACCATGTTCTTGAAATTTCTTCTCTAGCAAATAAACAATGACATTTTTCTCATGACTTGACTGCCCCTTTGAATGCTCAGAAAAATTAGGGTTCAAAATATAGCAATTGATCAGATTTTCCTCAGTTCTTTCTTTAAGGCTCATGGCTTGGGCTATTGTCAAAACTGGATGGGTAATTTATGAATTATGTTCCTCATCAACCCAATGAGTATTTTAGGATTTTAATATGGGTTTAGTAGGGGGATATAGATTGATGTGTTTAGTTTTAGCCCCATGCGTGATGGTCATGTTTCCTGACCTACACCCTATGAAGGCATCCATTCTGGCCAAGCAAGGTCTCCCCGAGATCAATGGGTACCCTCCCAAATTAGTCTTAGGATGAAGAACATAAAAATATATAGGATATTCCCAGGAATCTAATGAAATGACAATGTCTTCCAATACACCCTCTGGCTTGACTTTATATCTTTCTACTAATTCTAACACAGTAGGGGTACGAAGTAAGTGAAAGGATCCTATATGGGGAAGTGTTTCCATCGTCACTACATTAATGGTTGCACCTAAATAAATTAAAGTATTTTTTACTGGGTATCCATTGATGAAGGTGGTAACCATAGGGATTCCAGGGTCTGCATATTTTTAGTGGTGAATCTAGTAGACATAAGGCTTCCAAGTTTTCCACCTACTTGGATTGTAGAGGGTTCTTTATTTTGTCTTTGTGGAATTTTGGTGCATAGTTCCCTAACTGTTTTAGCATAAATTGGGACATCCCTAATTGCTTGTAGTAAAGGAATCTTGATGCATACATTTCTTAGCTTGGGCACTAGATCAAGCCTTGGTTGTTTCATTATTTATTTCATCTCCAACCTCTCTAGAAAAGGAGACTACATAGTTTGGGATGAGGAAGGTTCTTGTGATTTTGAAATGTTTTGTTCTACTTTTTCTTGTACATTTTCTGTTGCAGGTGTATTAGGGGTAGCTTCCTCTATAATCTCTTCAATGTCTCTTGTTTGGGTCACCACTTTTCCTGACCTTAGTTTGATTTCCAGTAGAGACGTAGGCGATTCTTGTAGCGAAGGTAAAAAAATTTCTTGTAGAGGTTGAGGTGCGATATAATAGGTGGAATAAGTGGGATAAGTAGGATAAGTTGCCACTCCAATATTGTGAGTAGGTTGTATGACTTTATTGTTGGGGTTGGATACTAGTTAGGTAGGAAGTTGTGTGGGACAAGGTTGATTTGTAGGTAATTAAAGTTGTTGCTTTTGTGGTTGAAACATTTGTTGTGGCATGGGTTATGGTGGATAAATTTTTTGAGGGGGATAATTTAGTGCAACAGGGTAAGGAAAGCTCCCCTACCATGATTGTTGCTGAGGTGGGGACATTGGAAAATTCCACATCTGATTCTAGGCATAAGGAAATTGAGAATGTTGTTGTGACATATCTTCAAGACGTGGTGGCTATGGCCTTTGAGGTGCCATTGCATAAAGTGCACTGACAAATTCTTGATCTGCTAATTATGTTACTTTAACCTCTAGAAGAGAAGGACATTTATTATTAGAATGATCAGCTTCATAGAGTTGACATACCTCTATGTTGGTTGCAGGACACTCCCTCAAGATAGGTTTCTTCCTACACTTGGAGCAGAACACAGCCAGGGCTTTTTCCACTTCATGTTTCTTCTTCTTAGCTTGAAAAACATCCAACTGTGAGGTCAAAGTACTAAGAGTATCTATTTTAAAATTTTCAAATAAGTTACCCATTTCAGCTCTGGTTACTCGAGCCCCTGCAACTGGTTTGATGAACCTGGAAGAAGTATCTCTTGATCCTATCCCAACCTTAGAATTTCCCCTCAAACATTTTCAACAAAACTCGCACAAATTATCATAACTCAATTTTGATATCACCTCCTCCCATCAGGTTCAAAATGTCCATATATTCTGGTCTTATTTCCCTTAGCAAAATTGTTCTCAAGGTTTCTTTGTTCAGCTCATTCATCTTAGATCTTTGCAAATTGTATTAGAATATTTCCAGGAATTCCTCTAGGATTTCGTCCTCCTTCTAGTTCATGCCAAAGATTTCTTCTCTAGTGTCTCTAGTTTTACAATAATCCTGATACCTTCTCAAGAATACCTTCTTCATGTCATCCCATGTTGAAGTGGAGTTTACACTCAATCCCATAAACCACGTGAGGGCTACATCTTTTAATGTGGTAGGAAACAACTTCAAATTTTGATAATTTGAGTAATAATCATAGCTCCTGAACAATACATCAAACTCAAATAAGAATGCATTAGGATCTTCACTAGAGATACCACGAAAATTAGGCAGGGTAGAGGGAGGAATTTTTTTCATCTGACAGTATTCAACAGAATCTTTGATAGGAAATTTGAATGTAAATAGTTTTGCTTCCTTCTCATGATAGTCCCCATCTGTAGTAGTACCAATACCATCTAGATGAGCCATATCAAACCAAAAGAGAGTGGGAGCCTCGTGAGTTGCACATCCTTCAAATCCAGTTGTCTCAAACTTTGGTTCTTGAATAGGATTCAGGCTGACCACTAAGAAAAGATGTTGTCCCCTTAGTAAGAGGAGATTCTTGATGAGCAACAACAAAATATTCTCTAATAGAAGGATCCTTCTCTGCTATGGGGGTATTGATCTGCTTAGGATAACCTATCAACCCTTGTTCAGAACTATCAATCATTGGTTCAGATCCCCCTTTCCTCTTTGCCTTGTTCCTTGCAGACTTCCCTTTATCCAATTTCCCTGCCAACTTATTATTGGATGAGGTAGTGCTCACATCACCACTATAAACACTCATAAATCTAGTCCTAATATATTGGCTCTTATTCCTATCCATACATTATACAGAAAAATTTAACTTCTACTTACCAATGAATCAGGACGTGGCTTTGGCAAATTCTGATCTCCACAGGTGTGTAGGACTTACCCCACGTCTTACCACTACAACTCCCCCTATCCCAAAAAACTTAAACAAAAAGTGCTCATACTAAAACACTTTCAGTATCATCCCTTAGCACCTCCCCGGCAACGGTGCCAAAATGTTGGGGAAAATTATAAACTTATAATTTGACACACATAAATTATCAACCAGGGGTAATCGTAACCTTGCGAGGTGCAATGCAAAATATATGTAGGTTAATACTGCAATGCATAAAAGCCACACACACAATTCCAAATCTCTCTTCTCTCTCTTAGCACTTAGTAGCAAAGGCTATGGAGTAGATAGTTCATCTCTCTACAACACCTAAAATTGTTGATGTAGATCAAGAAAATATATAAAACCAAACAACAACAATTAAATCAAACTCATTCCCAATCATTCAAACTCAATCTCACAATGTAAATCTGAGTACGAAATGCATAACTCGATCTAACCTTTAATCAACTTAGAAACATTCATGCAATAAACCAAGTCATTAATCATTAAAGGCATGCGCTGCTATGAATCAATGAAGAGGAATGGAACTGTGTATATATCTATTGTTAATACATGGAAAGAAAATTAAATAAATACACACTTATAGCTACTAGAGTTGTGAGCAAAGGGGGCCCTCCTTCACTCACAACCCCTTAACTACTAAAGAAACTTACAATACGAGATCAATAGAACATCAAGCTTGTATTATAATAGAATCGATTACACAGAGTTACAGAAGTCTGATATGTGCTCACCACTATCCCCTATACAAATCAAATGTAACTATTTTTATACAAGTGCACAGGTCAGTGCTTTTTCCCAAACTAAGTAAAATTACAATATTACAACTGTTTACTAAGATAAGCTGGAAATGCAGTAAATCGATATCCTTGGTTTGATCCATGACTAGAAGCATGGATCAAACCAAATCCACTTGATCGTTCAAGACACTTTCCTTAATTCAGCCAGAATGAAGAGAGAAAATATTTGGGCAATTAAAAGGATTAATTTGGAACAACCAATAGGATAGAGTCCATGTGGATGGATTTTTAAACAAAACCCATGTTCTCATTTCTTTTGTGGATGACCGGAACATGTCTAACCTACGTGGGCTTTGCAGGAAAACCGCCTGCTACAGAAAATTGGAGTTGTTGCAAGAAATGCATGATATTTTGTAGGAAATCATGGAACCACCCAAAGACTGTTGATCTGCATGAAATTCAATTAGTACCTCTCAAAGTCATAGATTAGTTAATTAGGTAGAATTCAACATCAAATTTCTTACGAATAAAATGAAATGATATGTCTTGAGTTATTTGCATACCTTGGAGTCTAAATCATCCTTTTGATCCAATTGAGGCACTAAATAACAAAAAGATGGTAACTGGGGGGGAAAGGGGGCCTTAAAGGGGAAGAAAAGCCTTGGAAGTACTGTAAAAAATATCCAAAATCTAGGCCCAACAGTCAAACTGTGCATGTTATGAGTACCTCATTTGAATTTTTCATGTACAAGAAATACGATACTCCATCCTCTTGTTGTGTCTGATACATGACATTTTCATCCACAACACACCACTATAGCCCATAACTACTAGTATGACATCCCTGACCTATTATTTTCATTTAATTCTATGACACATACAAGAAAGCTCAAGCATGGTTATTATGAAGTCAATTACAACCTTTCAAAATCATGGTCCTTTCTTATCTCAGTCTCCTACCTACAAAAATTACTATTGACTTCATTAAAGCATCGTTGAAATCGTGGTCCTCACTACCTTGTGCCTTCATTCTCTTTAGTCGTCATTGATAAAGGAAAGATATTTGGTGCACCACCATTCAATGTTGGTTAGAAGGTTAAAGGTCATGGTTCATCCTGATTCACTTGTTATGCAACTATGTTTTCCTTCGACTTCACGACTAGACTTGGAGGCTTGATAAATATTTAACATTGAAAAAAACCACAAAAAATAACTCCTTGGCACATCTTTCAATGTTGGTTGGGAGTTCGTGAGTCAGACCACTTTGCCTGCTTATGCATGTGCCTTTTCCACAACCCCCGATATGCTGGTAGACCTGACTAGGGCCCTTTTTCACTATTTTTACTTGTTCTATCCATTCAATGCTGAAAACCAAATACACGGGAAAAAATTCACAAAAAAATCCTTGGCGTAAACTTTGAGTTTCTACCACATCATCAACTTATGTTGTGTTGACGTCATCTAGGCCACATGGCACCTTCCATATGGTGACACGTATCACCTAGATTTGGCCCATTAGGCTACCCAAAAATGTGAAATCTACCTATCCTGTGTCCTTTGTACTGGCATGTCATGCTAATGTCGTCTGCCATGTTGTGAACAACACATCACCACGTGCCAATCACATTATGCCACTTTTTTTATTATATCGGGTCTCGTATAGGTTACGGGTCAGAGTTTAGGTATTTATTCTTCTTGCTAAACCTTACTACACTAACTGACATCTGACTCGCCCAACTAGACCCATCTCCTAACTTGGACCTGGTCCCACATAGGTCAGGGGTCAGGGGTCAGAGCTTTGTTCTCTTGCCAACTCTAATGCATGTCTTGACCTCCTACTTTGTACATTTTCTATGCAGCTCAACTCTACTCCAAAAATGTGTAAGTCTAAAATTTATTTAACAAAGATATTTCACGTGAAACATGACGTCTACCTAGAACCTTCAGCTATGAAACCATGTCTGTTGATATTTTGATCCACAATCTTTTACTGATAATATCTTTCGATCCAAGAGGGAACTCCAAAGTTAAATACACTGTTGGAAAGCTCTTTCTAAGAATAATCCAACTGTGTTATTTCCTCGAGCCTCTGAACTAATATTCTAAGGTAAAATATTGTCCAAATTTTGGGAATCCCTAGTCATCATAGCCATCTCTCTATGACTTCTCCACTAACCATACTACTATGAGGATTCTCTATAGAGTACTACAACAACGATGGGACTCCCTCTGAATAGCATGCTCTTCACTACCTTTGTTAGCTATGATCTCAATGCCATTCTGGTTGACATCAATGCCAACATATCAAGTGTCACCAACCATTTAGATAATCCCAATTGTCCAACAATATCGCCCTTTGGCATTGATGGAAACATTGTCATATCCCTCTGAAATTAGACCTGGCCTTCTTCATCATTATTGTTCTCCCTAGCACTATTAATCTTCTCCCACTTCAGCATCAATGAAAAAGATTAACTTGAAAAAAACCCCTTGAACCATTGCATCCTACTCAGATCCTTCAAGTTGAGTAGTGGCTAATACTCATTCTAATTTCGTCATTTGCGAGGAAGAGTAATAACTCCTGTTTGTTGTTGAAGATACACAAAGGGATATGTTGCAAGTAATTTACTAAATATGTCTACTAGTTGTTATTTAGTGGCAACATAGTCAAGTAGGATAATATTAGTAGCAACATGTTCTCTCACAAAATGAAACTTGATAGGAATATGTTTGGTCTTTGAGTGCATGATAGGATTCTTAGAGATTCTGATCGCACTTGTGTTGTCACACATGATTGAAATTGGATCAGTCAATTCTACTTTAATGTCCTTCAAGGTATTCTTCATCTAGAGAATTTGTGAGCAACTAGTGGCCACTACAATATACTATACTTTAAAATTTGATAGAGAAATGGAGCCTTGTTTCTTGTTGATCCAGGACGCTAAGCATTTTCCCAAGAAGAATGTTGCAGCAGAGGTGCTCTTGCTATCATAAATACTTCCTTCCCAATCAACATCAATATATTCCTTCAATTTATACCCTCTGCTTCTACCATACCACAACCCATAGTCTTTTGTCCCTTTGCATGTATTTGAAAATCCCTTTTACAGTAATGACATGAATTTCACGGGGGAAGGCTTGAAATTTGGCCACCAAACCTATTGCTTGCATGATGTTTGGTCTAGACGTTATAATATACACAAAGCTCCCTATCATCAATCTGTAGATAGTCTAATTTATTTGCGGTGCCTTATCTTCTTTGGATAACTTACAACCTGTAACCATGGGGGTCTTGATTGGCTTGCAATCTCCTAGTATGAATTTCTTCATATTTTCTCATAGGTATTTGGATTGGGAGATTGCTAGGTCCCTATACTACTAGTGTAACCCTTTATTGTTATTAGTACAACCCCCTTATTATATCATTTTTCCCATGGAGTCCCCATATTTTTATTATCGTGCCCCATAGAAGCCCACTATTGTTATTATTGTGGCCTTACATTATTATTGTTATGTCGACTCTGACTATATTATGACCCCTTAGACTCATATATATAAAAAGGAGGTCTTGTCATTTGTATCATCCAAGAATTATTCATTTGTGTAATGTAAAGGAGGTTTCCCCCTCAAAGAGGTTGATTTCTAAGGCATTGATCTCTCTTTTCTATCTCTTTGTGAGCTGGTTTCATAACATTTGGTATCAGAGCTTTGGATTCTAGGGTTTCACTGCTCCAAACATGCCATCGTGGAATTTTCGCTATAACTATTTTTCTAAGAAGTTTCAGAAGCTAAAAAAAACCTCATTTGAGAACAAATCATTCTAAACCTTGGGTCCAAATTTCAAATCTTGTATCACTATATTTTCGTAGATATGATTTGAGGAAGTTAGGGTTTTTGCATGCTCCAAAATTTCATCTCAAACATGCCATCATGGAATTTTCTCTATAAATTTGTTTCTACTAAGGTTCAGACTCTGAAATTAAAACCCATTTGATCTGTAATCTTGGTGAAGATTGGGCCCGAATTTCAGGTTTTTTATTCGCTATATTTTAGAAGATACAGTCCAAGACATTTAGTGTTTCTGCATGCCCCCGAATTACATCCCAAATGGGTGACCTTCGAAAAATTGTCATAACTCTTTCTCTGAGCATCTGATTCAAATTTTGTAAAAAGTGATAGAAATCGGATATACTATATTTTGTTGGATATCATTTTCAGAACCTAAGGTTGAAACAGTGACACGTGACACTTTGTACATGTTCCCTCTACTGAACAAGTCTATAATCAGGTCATCATGGGAGATTTGACATAACGCTTCCTTGGAGAATCAAATATTGATCAGACTTACGAGGTTAGAAATAGGACTCATAGGGCTACCACAAATCACTATCTTAGACCTTGGAGATCCTCATTTTCATAGATACAACATATTCCAGATTGAGGTCCTAAAAGCACAAAAAAGAATGGCTTGAATCAAGAAAATAGAAACACTTAGTAATCAAAATTGGATGGATGATTTGAAGAATTCGATGCAAGATAAGATAAATAGTTTTATCTATTCAATGGAAGCTAATATCGATGATATGAAATCATATTGGAAGAAATGCAGGGAAGATTTGAAGAAAGACATTGAAGGTTTGAAGGAAGGTGGGACAAAGGTGCTACAAGGAAGGCCTCCTAATGGTGAAAAGGTAGTAGAGGAAATTCATGATGAGAACAAAAGTAATGTTAATCATGATTTAATAGAATCTAACGTTGGATTGAAGACCCAACATATTCCAAAGGTATATATGAGGAAGTTTGATTGCAAGGACCCCGTAACATGGATACTACAAATGGAGGAATATTTTGATCTACATAGTGTGAAAAACACACAAAAGGTACATATTGCATCTTTATATTTAGAACCAAATCAATTTGTATGGTATAGAGGTATTTATTCTCATAAAAAACTTGTCACCTGGTCAATTTTCATGGAGGAAATGATAGCACATTATGAGGTTACAAACAACAACACCTTCTTTAACCAAATGATAAATCTCAAACAAAAGGGTTCAATGGTAGAGCACATTGAGGACTTCCAAAAATTGAATATAAGGGTAAATGATATTCCAGAGAAGCATAGGATTGAAGTCTTCATAGCGACTTTAAATGATAACATCCAAGATGAGGTTTGCCTTTGGGAACCTGATTCACTGGAGATGGCATACAGGTTAGCAAGAAAAATTGAAAGAAAAATTATGGAAACAAGGAAGCCTACCACTCATAACTATAAAGATAGAACTATTGTTGCTCCTATCCGTTCACCACCTACAAGGTTGATGCCAAAACAATTGGAAGAAAAAAGAGCAAAAGGGCTTTGTTACAATTGTGATAGAAAATACACTAAAGGTCATAAGTGTGCTGAGAAGAAATTAATTTACATAGATGGGGAAGAGGAGCAAGAAAAGGAACAAGAAATGTTGAAAAAAGAGGATATACACTAGGAACTGTTGGAAATAATACTGAGAGGGGGGGTGAATCAGTATTATCAAATTCTTTTCAATATATCTTCTTTATTTTTACTTTGAATAATTCTTCAAATATTGATCATTACTTTGTATGTCAGTATCATAAAATAATGAGCAGAAACAACAAAAGCAAATAGTCACACAAAAGAACACCAGATATAAGGTGGAAACCCAACGTGGGTGAAAACCACCTGCTGCAATATGTCTCTATCTTCTTTTAATAAGAAACTCCTTTTACAATGATTTTGTACTGGTGCAGTCCTTTACCAGTACGCAGGCTACAACCTGCAGAGAGCTACAACTCTCTCTCTCATTTTCCAGTCTCTCCTGGAAGGGAGCTACAACCCCCTACTTATTTTCTTTCAAGGACCACTTTTCATTAATTTTCAGACTGGATCCAAGAACATCCAAAACCCATCAACTACACTTGCATCATCAATATCTGATTTCACCAAAGCCAACCCACATACAGATCTGCAAATATTTCCTTATAACTTTGTAGTTGTTCCATACATCAGACATACCCAGATCATAACATGTGTACAATAAAACATGCATCAATAATTCAGACCCAGATTATTAGATTTATAGATCAAGCGTGTGCCACATACCACTATTCCAGCCTTAAGATTTTGACCCATCAATAGAACTTATCCTTCTCCTTACGCTCAGGTTCCTTCTTCATTCAGATCCAGATCTGCACCATAACCCAATCACCATATTCCAGATCTAGCACTTTATCAGATATTCAATAATTCAGAAGATACTTTGCCAAATTATCTCCTTCCTCTTTTATAGCCTTATTCCTTTCTCAATACCACGGTCCAAAACCATAGGATAAAAAAAAATTGTTGGACTAATACCATGAACCAACCATGAAAGTGCATGAGATCAACACTTTTGGATGCAATACCACAGACCAAAACCATAGGATCAAAAATTGTCGGACTAATACCATGAACCAACCATGAAAGTGCATGAGATCAACACTTTTGGATGCAATACCACGGACCAAAACCATAGGATCAAAAATTGTCGGACTAATACCATGAACCAACCATGAAAGTGCATGAGATCAACACTTTTGGATGCAATACCACGGACCAAAACCACAAGATCAAAAACTGTCGGACTAATACCATGAACCAACCATGAAAGTGTGTGAACTTTTCTCTTGCATGAAAGTGCGTAAACTTTTCTCTACATGAAATAAACTTTTCTCTGCATAAAAGTGCGTGAACATTTCTCTACATGAAATAAACTCTTCTCTGCATAAAAGTGCGTGAACTTTTCTCTACATGAAATAAAATTTTCTCTTCATAAAAGTGCGTGAACTTTTCTCTACATGGAATAAAATTTTCTCTGCATAAAAGTGCGTGAACTTTTCTCTACATGGAGTAAACTTTTCTCTGCATAAAAGTGGGTGAACTTTTCTCTATATGAAGGAAACTTTGTTGCACTATAATTTATCAAATAAATTTGCTGCACTATAATTTATCATTTGTGTGATTTTCCATCAAGGACAACACTTGTCTCATAATGCCAACAGGAACCAATCCCAGAGAAAGATGAAATGAATCTAACCATATATTTCAATACATTGACAGGAATTACCACTCAAACTGTCAAGATAGTAGGGCATATCAAGAAGAAAATGGTAATAGTGTTGATTGATTCGGGTAGTACCCATAATTTTATTCATTGTAAGATAGACAAGGAAATGAATTTCTTCCTATATCCAACACCAAAGTGCCATGTGATGGTTGCAAGTGGAGGAACCATAAATTGCTTTGGAAAGTTCCATAATATCAAGCTATCCATGGGAGAATATGTATTAAATAGCCCAATGATTTGCATTCCAATCGCTGGTGTTGATGTTGTACTAGGAGTCCAATGGCTACAATCCTTGGGTAAAATAGCTTTTATTTTTCAAGAACATTTCATGAAATTTTCTTTGAAGGGAAGGAATTTGAATTAAAGGGTATCACAAGTAAATAGGGAAAGATAATCAGCTCTAATGGAATGACAAAGCTTCTAAAGAAATAACAATGAGGCGTAATTGCAAAATTATGTTCACTAGGGGTTCCCACATCAAAATCACCTATTTCTCCAGATCTCCAAAAAGTCTTGGACAATCATTCCAAGATATTTGAGACTCCCAAAGGCCTCCCACCTATTCGTGATCATGACAATGCTATTAATTTTGATTCTGGGAAGTATTCCTCCAAACATCATGCCTTATAGATATCCATATGCCCAAAGGAGTGAAATTGAATGTATGGTTACAAAAATGCTAGAAGTTGGTATAATTATCCAACCAAATTCGATTAACAAAGTAAGGGATGAATGGAAGAATGACAAATAAGGGTGGGAACTCATTCAAAAGTTGTAGAAGATCCCAGTTCAAAAAATATTGCCAGAACTTGACAAGGAAGGAAAAATCATATTGGAACCTGGAGCATTCACAAAAATAAGAACCCGACAGTTACAAAATCGATCAATTTCAGAGTATCTCCTCAAGTGGAAAAACTTACCATTGAAGATTCCACATGGGAGGACAAGAATTTTATATAGAAGCATCAATAACTACTCAAGCATTGAGGACAACACTTTTTGAAGGAGAGGGGCATGTTAGGTCCTTATACTACTAGTGTGACCCCTTATTGTTATTAGTACAACCCCCTTATTATATCGTTGTGCCCATGTAGTCCCCATATTGTTATTATTGTGCCCCATATAAGCCCACTATTGTTATTATTGTGCCCCATAGAAGCCCACTATTGTTATTATTGTGCCCCATAGAAGCCCACTATTGTTATTATTGTGCCCCATAGAAGCCCACTATTGTGCCCATGTCGGCTTTGATTTTATTATGACCCCTTAGACTCCTATATATAGAAAGGAGGTCTTTTCATTTTTATCATCAAATAATTATTCATTTGTGTAATGTAATGGAGGTTTCCCCCTCAAAGAGGCTTATTTTAAAGGCATCGATCTCTCTTTTCTGCCTCTTTGTGAGATGGTTTCATAACAGAGATAAATACCCCTATTTTGATTAAGAAACTTGCAGTCCTAAGAAAAAGGAATTTCTCCTCTCATGGACATCTCAGACTCTATTTTCATACAATTTTTGAATTGATTCCCTAGTTGCTCTAGACCGCTACCAAAGATTATGTCATCTACATACACTACCACAATCAAGAGGTGGTCATATTTAGATTTTATGTGCAAATTTCTATCTGCAATTCCGCTCTTAAATCCTTGTTCCTAAATATATATATCCAATCTCGCTTTCCAAGCTATATAGGTTTGTTTGAGTCCATATAACGCCTTTCTTAGTTTGCATAGAAACCCTTCATTTACGGTGAGCACGAATCCATCTAGTTTCTTAATGTAAAATTCTTCTTCTAGATCTCTATTTAGAAACGCTGATTTCATATCCATCTGATATATCTTGATGTTTTTATGGTTTCCAAAAGCAAGAAACATTCTCATAGCTTCCAGTTTAGCTACTGGTTAAAAAGTTTCCTAGAAATCTAACCCCTCTATTCGGGCATTCACTTTGTAGACTAACCAAGCCTTATTCTTGATTACTAGACCCTTCTCATTTAGATTATTTTTAAAGACCCATTTTGTGTCTATGACATTTTTCTCTTTGGTTCTTAGAACAAGTTCTCAAGTGTCAATCTTCTCAATTTGGTCAATTTCTTCATTCATAGCTCTCACCAAAGACTTGTCCTCACTAGCCTAATTGAGATTCTTAGGCTCAGCCTAAGATAGAAAAGCAATGTTTGCACATCTTGGGCTTCCAAAAAATTTCCTCTTGGTTTGAACCCTAAGTCTTCGATCTCAAATAATTTTGCTCTCACAATGCTCTTTTTGTACATACATGGATGGTATTTTGGGCCTTGGAGTTTTGCTTATTTAGATGTCCTCATTATTCGACTATGTTTCTCCATGATTTGATGGTCGAACTCTATTCTCCATATGAGTTCATGTTTCCTTTGGAGGACTCAGATTGTAGTGCTATTTCATCTATTACTACATCAATGCAGTCTTCAAACCTCTTTGTCCTTTTGTTATAGCACTTGTATCCTTTACTTCGAGTAGAGTATCCTAGAAATATACCCTCATCAACACATGAATCAAACTTTATAAAAAAATTATCATTATTTTTATAAAGCATTTTCTCCCAAATACCTTGTAGTGTTTTATTAGTGCGCATATTCCCTTCCACAAATCATAGGGAGGTTTATCACTATTAGGATTGAGTTGTGCTATGTTTGATAGGTACACTGCTTCTTATGCTACTTCTCCCTAGAATATGTGAGGCACATCTTCTTTAGCCATCATCATTCTAGCCATCTCCTAGATTGTTTTGTTCTTTATCTCGACTACTCCATTTTTTTGTGGAGTTCTAGCCACAAAATATTGCCTCCTTATTGCATGCTCTTCACAGAATTCTCCAATCTCTCTTGAAGTGTATTCTCCTCCTCTCTCTAATCTTAAGCATTTTATCTTTAGATATTTCTCATTTTCCACCTAAGCTTTAAACTTTTTAAAATTCTTAAACACTTCTTATTTTTCTTTTAAGATCATGATCCAAGTGGCCCTGGTAAAATCATCTTTAAGAAGTGTAAAATACCTATCTCCTCTTAGGATTTTTTCTTTGGTTTGGCCGCAGATATTTTTGTGAATTAGCTCAAGTGGTCTAGATGAAGAGAAATTTTTTATATTGAATATTCCTAGTCTTCATACCAATTGACATGATTTGCAGATTCAATTATTAGGCCTTGACAATCTTGGCAGTAGTCTCACAGCTCCCAACTTGTTAATTCTTATTATACTATCAAGATATACATGACCAAGTCTCCTATGCCATAACTAAGTTTCATTTATCTTTCTTAGATAGTAGCTTACTCTAGCTTCATCAAACACATATACTTTATTCTGATTTTTGACTACCTTTCCCACCAATTTTCCATTGTTTTCATGAGGAACATCACAATTTATGGATCAAAATGTCACATTATAGCCATTATCACACATCTATCTTACACTAAGAAAGTTTTTCTTGAGACCTTCTAAGTAAAAGATGTTTTGGGCTTTAGGCGTTTCATAAAGAATGACTATGTGCTTACCTTTAATTCTTGCTAGTGCATTGTTACCGAAAGCGACATTGTTCCATCTATCCTTTTATTTTAGTGATAGGAATTTTTTATTATTCATAGTCACATGCTTGGAGCAACTACTTTCTACATACCATTTTTTCTCTTGATTATGTGTTGACAGAGAAAATCCACATTCCAAGCTCTTTCCAAATTTTTGTTTTCCATACACCTTATCCTTCTGAAAAGTTGGCTTCCAAGTGTAATAGAACTTAGATGGGTGCTCAAATATTCTTTTACATTCACTCCACTTTTGCGTGAAATTATACAATTTAAGCATTAAACATCATTCATTAGGGGAGAGAATGGATTTCCATCTCTAAGAGTAGAGTTTTGAGATCTAAAAATCTGATACTTTGTGTACGTACAATTTTCATGTCTTTCAACATTGATCCTTCTAGCATCAATAACCTTATGTCCAAAGATGTGACATTTATAACAATAACAATAAAATAAAAGAGAGTACCTAAAGTTTTAAATTTATGACTTTATGCATGACGTTACCTCACTATTAGGTTTGTGTTCTATCACTATAAGGCCTGAGTTCTCCTTGATATGTACATTGTTGCTTGTACATTGTTGGTTGTGCTAGTTCTCCTTACAACATGTGAGGTACATCTTACTTAGCCATCATCGCCCTGGCGATCTCCTAGATTGTTTTGTTCTTTCTATCAACTACACCATTTTTTTGTGGAGTTCTAGCCACAAAATATTGCCCCCTTATTCCATGCTTTTGACAAAATTCTTCAAACTCTCTTGAAGTGTATTCTTCTCCTTTTCCTATTATTAAGCATTTCATCTTTAGATATTTCTCATTTTACACTTGAGCTTTTAAATTTTTAAAATATTTAAACACTTCTGATTTTCCTTTTAACAACACCATCCAAGTGGTCCTGGTAAAATCATCATCAAGTAGTGTAAAATACCTCTCTCCTCTTAGGATTTTTTTTGGTTGGACCACTGATATTTGTGTGAATTAGCTCAAGTGTTCTAGATGAAGATAATTATTTTTTCTTGAAATGAGTCCTAGTCATCTTATCAAATTGACATTATTTACAGATTGAATTATCAGCCCTTGACAGCCTTGATAGTACTATCACAACTCCCAGTTTTTTATTCTTATTAGATTATCGAAATTCACATGATAAAGTCTCTTGTAACATAATCAACTTTCATTTTTCTTGCTCAGATAGTAGCTTACTTTGGAGTTATCAAACACATATACATTATTGTGAGTTATAACTACCTTTCCCACTAGCCTTCCATTCTTTTCTTTTCGAATCTCACAATCTTTGGATCAAAATGTCACATTATAGCCATTATGACACATCTAACTTACGCTAAGAAAATTGTTCATGATACCTTCTACGTACAACGCAATTTGGGCTTTAGTCTTTTCATCAAGACTGATTATTCCCTTACACTTATTTCTTGTTGGGGCATTGTTGTTGAAAGTGACATTGTTCACCATGTCCTTTTATTTTAGTGACAATAATTTTTTCTTATCCCTAGTCCTATGCTTGCAGAAACCACTATCTACATACCATATGTTCTCTTGATTATTTGTTGATAGAGCAAGTCCACATTCCATGGCTTTTCCAAATTTTCATTTCCAGTCCTCCTTATCCTTTTGAAAATTTTACTGCGAAGAGTACTGGGACTTAGATGGGTATTCAAATATTCTTCTCAATTCACTCCCCTTGTGCATGAAATTATTGCAATTGAAGAATTAAACATCGTTCATTGTGAGAGAGAAGGGATTTAGATATATGAGAGTAGATTTCTGAGATCTAAAATTTTTATACTTATTATACCTGTAATTTTCATCTCTTTCAACTTTGATCCTCCTACAATCAATAACGCTATTTCCAAAGATGTGGCATTTATAACAATGGAAATAAAATAAAGGAGAGTAACTGAAGTTTTAAATTTAATGAGTTTATGCATGACGTTACCTCTGTTGTATAGATGATTGATTCATTCTTTGTTGGTATGGTTCCTTGGGATGATTGGAGTTATGTTTTTAGATCTGAGGTCCCTCAAATCCTGTGGACATGAAGTTCATCCTTCCCATAGAAGATTCATGTGGTCTAGTGTATCATAAGGTTGTCTTGTTTTGTGAAGAGATTTTATTGATCAACATATGATCTATATTTCTTATTCCTTTTGTAAATTTTCATTTATACCCTTCTTGGTCTCTAATCTCTCAAGATCTGTTCTCAAAGATACGACCTCTACCTCGAGACTCTGGCAATTTTATTCCCACTCATGGATCAAATCACTAAGAAGTTCTTCTTTCCATTTTTATTCTTCTAGCTTAACTTTCAAGGGCATAATTTCATCCTTGAATGTTCTTGAGATATTTCTCCTCTTTACCTTGAAAAAATCCTCCATTAGATGCTTGTTCTCTTCTTCTAACTTCTCACATGTTCCTTGTTTTTCTTCTAGTACAAGAGCTAAACTATCCTTTCTTTTAATAGCTTCTTCAAGTTTTTCCTTTTGATAAACAAATTCCTCTTTTTATGAGTTGTACATACCTTCTTTAGCATGCCACAATTGTTCTTTTAGCTGCATATTATTTTTATTGGTCTTCTTTAACTCATCAATAGAACTGATGACTCCCCCTTCAAAGTCCACTACTCCTACTTCTTCTTCTTCTTATCCACAGTTAGTAATATTTTGTTTCTTGGAGTCTGCTCCAAATTCCATGAGTAAAAATTGATTTGAATTGTATTCTAAAGAGTTTTCACTATATGACTTTGGTATTGAGCTATAATCTTTGGAATTGAACCCATTTTTATTAAATAACTTCTTCCTCTAATTTTTGTGAGAGTTTGTTCTAAATTTTTGATCATATTCCTTTTCTATCCTTTCTTTGTCGGGGAATTTCGATGAAAAAATTCAAAATATGTAGAAATTTTGAATAATTTAACACATATTCAATGGAGATTATCCTGATCATGTACTATTGCGGAAAACATACACAATACATAAGCTCCTCTACGTTGATCAACAATATAGCAGCATCAATAACAATAAAACATCAAGAGCATTCACACATTAACACAGTATGTATCCCGGGGAAAGCATCGTGCTAAAAACCCCAACTATCTGTATATTAATGATTGAGTCATGTAACATTACACAGTATAATACTTCTCACAAGCATCTCCACCTCTGTTACACACAATACAGCTCAGATCTGATCTCCAAATCTCTTCCACTGCTTGCCTGCCTCCACTGCTCAATACCTGCTCAATAACTGATGAGAATAGCTTCCCAAACTCGTTTTTCACCTACAAAATAGTCACTCACTCTTTTTGGACGTGAGAAAAGGCTAAAATGTAGGCCAAATACGTGAGCAAACTCATTGGCATACTCAATCCCTTGATTGTGCAAGATCTGATGCACAACTATAGTCACAACTGATAGCAATCTGATTCTCTACCACCTGTCCCTGTTGAATTGAACATGCACTGACATGCAACTGGGTTAATTGATGTATTCATTAGTTGTATTATGAGTTAATAACTTGTAAATTAATTAATAACTAATTCAGCCAACTCATCTCTAGTCTATTTGCCAGTTAGACTAAATACAACCAGTTTAACAAAGCTAAACTGAACACAACTCCATCAACTCCACAATCAACTCCACCAAACTCAACTGATTGAGTTCTAACTAAAGTCATGCATGCAACAACTCAACTGACTCATAAGAAAAGCATATTTCCTTCTGACAGCTGCATGTGCCACTTCTGTAGCTCAAACTGAAGTGCTCCAAGAGAATAAGATTAAGTTTATAGTCCAAATATTATTGTGAGATAATAATATTTGACTTTTCTATTTTTGATAGCCAGTCTAAAAATAGACTTTGATCACTCACACTATGATCACTCACACTTTCATCAAAAATAGAAGTCCATCTATTTTTCCCAACTTGATCAATCATCCATAAACATAGACATGATCCATATGTCTAAAAATAGACATAGTCTAAAAATAGACTTGCGCCAAAAATAGCCTGCGGGCCCACTTAGTGAAGGCGACTCTTTTCACTAAGCTCCATCATCTTGTTGCAATCTCAACAAAATATTCCACAGTCAAATCATTTGAATGGAAAATTTCCTTCATACTTTCTTGAGCCACGCTTTGTTTCCTAGCAGATTGAGCCAACTCCTGATCATATTCCCAGTTGGAGAAACCTTGATGACCTTTGTGCTCCTTGGCCTTCTTCGACACTTTAAACGCTTCCTCCTTGGGTTCATATTTATCTTTTATTACTCTCACCTCATAGGTTATGAGAGTACCAAGAAGTTGATCCATCTTGAGATTCTTTAAATAAGTAATCTCTTCAATGGAAAAGAATTTGGCATTAAATATCATGGTGATAGATATTAATATGTTTTGAACAATTATATATTCTTTGTCTTCTTCACCAAGTCCTCTATCCATATTGGTTATATCATCAAATTTGAGGAAGTATTCAACTATGCTTTTTTCTACACTCATTCTTACGCTTTCAAACCTCATTTTGAAGGTTTCAAGTTTGGCTTGCTTGACTTTACCATCTCCTTCATAAGTTTGATTGAGCTTCACGCACACTTCATTTTTATGAATCTGACTTACAAAAAGATAGAAAAGATAGAACAACAACTTCAAAATCAGCCTCTTCGAGGTGCTAAGCTACTTTACATTACAAAAATGAACAATTCTTTGATGATAAAAATGAGAAAAACTCCTTTCTATATAGGAGTCTAAGAGGTCACAACATAATCAAAACCAACATAACAATAATAATATAAGGGCATAACAATAACAATAGTGGGCTTTTATGGAAAACAATAAAAACAATATGGGGACAATAGGGGCACAATAATAATAATAATAATAAGGGTCACAATGACCATAGTAATGGTGGAATCATAAGTATCATAGGGACCTAACATAACGCTCTCCTTCAAAAAAGTGTTGTCCTCAATGCTTGAGTAATTTTGGATGCTTCTGTATAAAATTCTCAGTCTTCCATGTTGAATCTTGTTGGCTTGTTGAGGTTTGACCCAAGTTTAGAGGTGATTTAGCCAAACAAATCCCGGCACTACTGGCCCTTTCCGCATAGTTCGTGGAGTGCGGATTGAGGTCTCACCCAAAGTAGTATGGGAGGGTGCTAGAACTAGGTTTCCACACCCTGGAGATGTCTGATGAGTTCAAGTGATCTACAGTTCAACCCTTCGTGCACGTCACTACGTGCACTTACCTGTACATCGCAGCCTGAGGTGCTGCCTCTGTGCAACCCTACTCGAGAGCTGAACGATTTTATTACATAAATCCTTACTAGTATTCCACTGTTAGTTGATTAACTTAGCTTACTTGCATGTGTAAATTATACTTAGGAATATAAATCATTCATACAAGTGTGTGTAGTAAATAAACAGTATATTTGCAATTGATATCAAACATGTAATAAGTCAAGAACAGATACAAACAATTTGGATAAAACTTATTTTATTATTCTCTTCTTCAATTACAGACATGACTCTACCTTGCGCACTCAGCTACAGGGTTCCACGCACTCAGCTACAGATCCTTTTCCTACTCTACGACTCAAGACACACTTCGCACTTCGACTTAATCTCTAAGACCTTTCATGCCCATTCGCTATTAGATTCCCCTCCTTCTATCTCTTTACAACCTAGAGCCTTGCTCTATTGATATAATTCCATGGTCCGCGGACCATGGGTAGGACAAAATTACATTAAAAACTAGGGTGGACAACCCTATGACTCTAACATACTTCCGTGCTCACCATTTGTGTGGCTTTACAACATTATTTGTTCAAAACATGGGCTTTCAGCCCCAAAACATGCTTTGGGGCGGATTCCATGCCCAACAGGCCCCCAACACAAACATCATGACTTTCCCTCAAGTCACTCTGTCGGTGCGATGATCTTGGCATGGAGTTCGTCCAACTGTCCTTGAACTGTGCTGATGTTGGCAGTGCACTGCACTACTACTTGCCGAATTTGTTGCATCCTTTGTTCTGAGACCTTCTTGTCCGAATTGTTTCCCTACATCTATACTCGCATCTGCTACATATGTTTATAGTCATGCACCTTTTCCAAGCTCCTCAAAGCACGGAGATTGTGCTTCGTCAGATGTCAGATAGATGGCCCACCCATGTAGGGCTTCAAGCGGCTGCCATTTAGTTTTCCTGGGAAGGGTTCTCTGTTTAGTTTGATAGCTAGACTGCGCCTCCATCTATGACCTCCTTAACCACGTATGGTCCCAGCCAATCCATTCTGAATTTTCCCAGAAATTTTTTCAAACTTACTTTTATATTGCAGCACTAAGTCATTTACCTTGAAGGTGCACAACTTGATATGGTAGGTCATGCCAGGATTTTTCACGCTACTTTTGTACCTGTTGATGAAACCCAGACAAGAACTGTTCTTCCTCAAGTTCTTCCAATTGCATGAGTCTTTCCTCCAGAGCTTCGCAGTCCATCATTCCTGTGACCGCTACTATGCACGAACTAGGCTTTTCATGCTCCAAAGGGATCATAGCCCCTACTTCAAACATCAGCTTCGGAAGTGCTTACATGGTCAGGGTTTTGCACATGGTTCTATAATCCCATAAAAGTGTTGGTATGTGCAGGTCCCAGTCAGTGTGTCTCACATGGTGGACCGTTTTCAACACTTCACACACCTTGTCAAAGGCTTCCTCGCATATAATCTCTGGTGCGCTTGGTTGTATCATACTTCGTCGTTTACGCCCTCATGATGCTTGCTCTTGCTTGTTGTTCCTGTTTTCTGTCATGAGGATGGTGTGTGTTCGTGCAGGTTCATACCATACGCATGTACCCATCTGGAGAGGTGGGCACACAGGCCATTTCGTCCATCATACCCAGCTTCCATCCATAGCTAAGGCTTTCCAAACCGTATAAGCATCACCATTCTGCTTTCATGCTAGTTCTTAAAACTTCTTTGATGTGTACCCCACCATCTTGCAAGCGTAGCACGCAGTGCCCATTTTAGAGTGTCAAAATGTTGTTGTTCTGGCACTTCTATTTCAAATTTGTTTAAGAATTCATCCACCACTGTCAACCTGTCATACAAAGGCAGATCCCTTACCTTTGTTGTCATGCAACATAGTGATCTTACCATCATGTTGCAATTGAGCGTGGTTACCTCGTGTAACCAGTTCTTCCATCGTTCTATTTCCTCATCTGAGTCTGATGTGCAGGAGCTTTCGTGCTCCCACAAAATCCTACCATCTGTTGTAGGATTCACCCAATCCTGTTCCCAAGTGGTTATCTTGTAGATACAGTCTAGATCCTCTTTACTTTCATCGTCACGCACTGGCTCCATGTAGCATGATCCTTCCACAAGTTCTAAAGGTACCACTATGCGCAGTGACTTTTTCTCAAAAATCCTTTTGTGCTTCTTTAGGCTTATCACTCTATTCATATTAGTGGCCCAATCTATTCCTAGTAGCATGGGATAGGGATTGATGTCATCGAAAATCTCTATCACTTCGAAATCTGCAAGCACGCTCACACCTTCAATATCCACTGTTACTCCCTGCAATCTTCCCATCGGTAGGATATTCTGCTGATTCTTCATTCACAATTGGATAGGGGACCATTACAATGTGGCCTTGCCCATGCGCTCCCATGTCTGCTTTGGTAGTACATTCGCATCTGATCTTAAATCCAGAATCACTTGATCCATTTCATATTCTCTGATTTGCGTAGTCAATCTCATCTCCCTTCCTATTCACGTTGTTTTCTTCCCAAGTTTCCAGGCTATGCACAGTTCTCCTAACCCAGTGCACCTAGTGATGAGTTCTTGTAGTCCATTCACCGCTTTGTTGTCATGTAACAACTTCATGCATGTATCCAGAAAGGTAGTAATCATTGACAGGTCCATCTGCAGTTCTAGTTTGTATTTACTACCTAAAGTGGAGGCCTCTATGAAGCTATTCTTAGCTTCTATGAATGTCTCCTTTGCATGCTCCAAATCAAATTCAAGTTCCTTTGTGGGAGCCTTGCAAACCCACTTACTTTCTTCAGGCTGCTTGCCCTTTTCATATCTTGTTGTGATACCGCTTCGGAGCACGATGTTTACATTTGGGTCCTCTTCACGCAACTCAAACCTCATCATTTGTAGGTTCTGATTTGGGGGAGGCTAGAGTACTCATTTATTGCACAACCTCGCTATCATTGTGGGGCAGTCCTTCATCTCATGATCAAACTAGATATAGTATAAAAACGATTCCCTTGTCGAATTCATACAATCATGGGCATAATTCCCTAGCCCTCTGTAATTGTAATAAATCTGCTATTTGTGACCCCTTCCAGGTCCCATTCCACCTCGACCTTGTCTACGCCGCTATATTCCACCACGTGCCATCCATGTATTTTGATCGAGGGCTCATGTTTCAGTCCGAACTTTGTAGGTAGGAGTCTGATCCATCATAAATTCATAACTTCTACAGGTGCGTTCATCACGACCTACTTATCTGCAGAAAATAGAGAACAACTGCTGGGATTTTTGCGTATATTTTTGTAATAGGTGACAGTTATCTATAGACTGTAGTGTGCTTCCTTCCTATCTGACAAATCGCGCACCATAATGTAGGCACTGTGCTTGGTCCTGCTTTTGCCTTTGGTCTTAATGGCATCAACCCCACTCCTGCTAAGTAGTTCGCGAAGATTGGACAATGGTCCTTGTCATGTCCCTGTCCCTTGCACTTTATGCACCATACCCCCTCGTGCGCCACTAGGTGAGTTGTCCCATATTGTTTCAAATATACATTTCTACACATAAATTTTTCAGTTGCGTGTGGATTTGTTGGACTCCCAGGCCAGGACCTTGTATTGGGGTCTCCTGTAGTCTCATTGCAATCTCCAAAGCTTCAGGATGGGTGGATAACTTCTGCTGCGACAACACCGTCCTTAGATGCAGTGTCAGTGATGCTACAAACCATGCATGGTGATGCCCATTTGTCAAGGTCATGTTGGCTTTGTAATCATACCCTTTGGTCTCTGATCCAGCTCCCAGGGGGTCTCGCCTAGAAGCATCGAGATTTTATTAAACCCGATAATTGACTGTGTCTCTGATTTTGGCCTGCTAAATTCCCTGTTCAATGCAGCTTGGATATCCACGACCCATGCATTTGGATTGTCGTTGGAATGCTTAATGGACCATGTTAGTGCACGATCCTATAATGCTCTTACCAGCATTGCCTTCTTTATGCTGTCATCCACGACTCCTTGCACTTCCCATACAGCCTTTAGCACGAACCAAAATTGGTCTGGATCCTTGTTCCCTACTCTTTTTAACACCGGAAATTTTATTGTGCTCACCATATTTAACTGTGGTGGTGGCGGAGGTGGTGTGGGCAGAGATGGGGGTGAAGATGGTGAAACTGGTGGTGGTGTAGGTGGAGGTGGTATGCGCGGAATTCGCTACCTTATCAGACTGATCACACTTCTTGGTGAAACTTTTGTGAGCTATTCCTCTCTTTCTCACTGAGGTGAAATCAAGGGATATTATCTATCTCTATGCTACCTTCGTTTCTATAGATCTTTCCACTCCGCGTAGCCCAAAACGTCAATTTATTCCCATAACCCGCTTTTCACAAAATAGCATTTTAATGCAAGTGTTCAAATATTTAATTTACTTACCTCACAGTCCTTTGAGGAAGCATCGTTCCACCTCGCCATAGTTGACTGAAGTCTCTACTGTGAACTTGGTGATAAACCCTCCTATAATTTGATCAAGCCAATGGTCCACAATGCACGCAATCTTATCTTCCGATGCTTCTAGTCTGCGCACCAACTCTGGAGTCCACACAATTGGTTTGTCAAGCCTACACCTTCCTTGACTGTCTACTAGCTTCAAGAGCCACTCATACAACTCAGAGGGGAAGTATGCAAACAAAATTTCATGGATTTCAATATATAAATAGCGCTCTAACCACTATTCCTTTGATACTTGTGGATTCCTGTTTTCCTGCGTCGTGAACTCGTGAATCTTTCTCTCCAACCATCCTTCAATTTATTTCTTCGTCACATTTCAGTGACAAAACATTTGACATCCCTTGTGTAGATCCCGGTCCCAGCAACAAAACCATTTGTTGGCTTGTTGGGGTCTGACCCAGGTTCAGAGGTGATTTAGCCAAACAAATCCCAATACTACTAGCCCTTTCAGCAACAGTCCATTGAACGTGAACTAAGGTCTCACAAGAAGTAGTATGGGAGGGTGCTAGAATGAGGTTTCTATGCCCTGGAGATGTATGATGAGTTCAAGTGGTCCATGGATCGACCCTGCACGCACGTCGCTATGCACACTTACTTGTACCTAGCAGCCTGAGATGTTGTCTTCGTGCAGCCCTACTTGGGGGCCGAATAGTGTTATTACTCAAATCCTTACTAGTATTACACCATTAGTTGATTAACTTAGCTTACTTGTATGTGTAAAGTATACATAGGAATATAAATCATTCGTACAAGTTTGCGTAGTAAATAAACAATATATTTTCAATTGATATCAAACATGTAATAACTCAAGAATAGATACATGGAATTTGGATAAAACTTCTTTTATTATTCTCTTCTTTGGTTATAGACTCGACTCTGCCCTGCGCACTTAGCTCCAGGGATTCGCACACTCGGCTGCAGACTCTACTAGGCCTCTGCGCACTTAGCTGCAAACCTTTTTCCTACTCTATGACTCAAGATAGACTTCACACTTCGACTTAATCTCTAAGACCTTTCATGCCCATTCTATATTAGATTCCCCTCCTTCTATCTCTTTACAAATTAGAGCCTCACTCTCTTTATTCAATTCCATGGTCCATGGACCATGGGTAGGCCAACATTACATTACAAACTAGGGCGGACAACCCTATGACTCTAACATACTTCCGCGCCTGCCATTCTCATGGCTTTACCACATTATTTGGTCAAAACATGGGCTTCAGGGGGTATTCCATGCCCAATAGGCCCCCAACACAAACATTGTGACTTTCCCTCGAGTCACTCTATCGATGCAACGATCTTGGCACATAGTTCCTCCAGCTGTCCTCGAACTTTGTTGATGTCGGCAGTGCACTGCGCCACTGATTTCTAAATTTGTTGCATCCTTTGTTTTGACACCTCCATGTCTAAATTGTTTCCTTGCATCTATACTAGCATCTGCTGCATATGTTTATAGTCTCATGCCTTCATCCAGCTCCTCAGAGCACAAAAACTGTGCTTCGTCAGCTAGTCAGATAGCAGATCCACCCGTGTAGGGCTTCAAGCGGCTGCCATTTAATTTTCCTAGGAAGGGTTCTCATTTTATTTTGACTAGTTGGACCGCGCCTCCATCTATTACCTCCTTAACCACGTATGGTCCCAACCAATGCATTCTGAATTTTCCCAAATTTTTTTCAAACTTACTGTCATACATCAGCACTAAGTCATTTACCTTGAAGGTGCACAACTTGATATGGTGGTCGTGCTAGGATTTTTCACGCTACTTTTATACCTGCTAATGAAACCCAGCCAGGATATGTTCTTCCTCAAGTTCTTCCAATTGCGCGAGCCTTTCCTCCATATCTTCATGGTCTGTCATCCCTATGAGCACTACTATGCATAGACTAGGCTTCACATGCTCCATAGGGATCACAGCCCCTGCTTCAAACTTCAGCTTCGGAAGTGCTTGCGCGGTCAGGGTTTTGCATATGGTTCTATAAGCCCATAGAACTGCTGGTATGTGCAGGTCCCAGTTAGTGCGTCTCACCTGGTGTACCGTTTTCAATACTTTTCACACCCTGTCAAAGGCTTCCCCACATACAATCTATAGCACACTTGGTTGTATCATACTTCATCGTTTGCACCCTCATCGTGCCCGCTCCTACTTTTCATTCTTGTTTCTATCGTGGGGACGGTGTGCATTCGTGAAAGTTCATACCATATGCATGTACCCATTTGGAGAGGTGCATGCGCAAGTTGTTTCGTCCATCATACCTAGCTTCCATCCATAGTTGAGGCTTTCCAAATCGTATAAGCATCACTTTTCTACATTCACGCCAGTTCTTAAAAATTCTTTGATGCGTACCCCACCATCTTGCGAGCATAGTGCATAGTGCCCATTTCAGAGTGTCAAAAAGCTGTTGTTCTGGCACTTCTCTTTCAAATTTGTTCAAGAATTCATCCACTGCTGTCAACCCATTGTACAAAGGAAAATCCCTTACCTCTATTGTCATGCAGCATAGTGATCTTACCATCATGTTGAAATTGAGCATGGTTACCTCGTGTAAATGGTTCTACCATCGTTCTATTTCCTCATCCGAGTCTGATGTGTAGGAGCTTTCGCACTACCATGAAATCCTACCATCATTGTAGATTCACCCAATCCTATTCCCGAGAAGTTATCTTGTAGATACAGTCTAGATCATCATCGCTTTCATCACCGTGCATTGGCTCCATGTGGCATGATCCTTCCACAAGTTCTAAAGGTACCACTACATGCAGTGACTTTTTCTCAAAATTCCTTTTGCACGTCTTTAGGTTTATCACTCCGTTCATATTAGTGGCCCAATCTATTCCCAGTAGCATGGGATAGGGATTGTTGTAGTTGACAATCTCTATCACTTTGAAATTTGCAAGTGCGCTCGCACCTTCAATATCCACTGTTACTCCCTCCAATCTTCCCATCAATAGGATCTTCTGTTGGTTCACCATTCACAATTGAATAGGGGACCATTGTAACACGGCCCTGCCCATGCGCTCCCATGTCTGCTTTGGCAGTACATTTGTGTCTAATCCTAAATCCAGGATCACTTGATCCATTTCATATTCCCTGATTTGCATAGTCAATCTCATCTCCCTTCCTATTCGCGTTGTGTGTTTCCCAAGTTTTCGGACTACGCACGGTTCTCCTGACCCAGCACACCTAATGATGAGTTCTTGCAGTCCCTTCACCACTTTTTTGTAACACAACAACTTCATGCATGTATCAAGAAAGGTAGTAAGAATTGACAGGTCCATCTTTGTTTATAGTTTGTATTTACTACCTGAAATGGAGGCCCCCATAATGCTCTTCTTAGCTTCCATGAATGTCTCCTTCGCATGCTTCAAATCAAATTCAGGTTCCTTTGTGGCATCCTTGCCAACCCATGCACTTTCTTCAGGTTACTTGCACTTGTCATCTCCTATTGTGATACCACTTTGGAGCACGATTTTTACATTTGGTTCCTCTTCGCGCATCTCAAACCTCATCATTTGTAGGTTCTAATTTGGAGGAGGCTGGAGTACTCCTTTATCGCACAACCTCGCTATAAGTGTAAGGCATTACTCCATATCATGATCGAAGTGGGTACAATATAAACATGATGCCATTATTAGATTTGTACAATCGCGGGCATAATGCCATGGCCTTCAGTAATTGTAACAAATCAGCTATCTGCAACCCCTTCCTAGTCTCATTCCACCTCGACCTTGTCCACACCCCTGAAATCCAGCACGCGCCATCCATGTATTTTGATCAAGTGCTCATGTTTGAGTCTGAACTCTATAGGCAGGAGTCTAATCCATCATCAGTTCATAACTTTTACAGGTGCATTCATCATGGCCTACTGATCTGCAAAAATTATAGAACAACTACTAGGAAGTTTACGTATACTTTTGTAATAGGTGACAGTTATTTGTAGCGTGCTTCCCTCCTATCTAACAAATCGCACACCATAATGTAGGCCCTGTTCTTAGTCCTGCTTGTCCCTCTATTCTTAATGGCATCGGCCCTCCTCCCGCCAAGTAGTTCACGGTGACTGGACAATAGTCCTTGTCATGTCCCTGTCCCTTTCACTATATGCACCATACCTCCTCGCACACCTCTAGGCGAGTTGTCCTGTCCTATTTCAAACTCTGTATTTCTAGACAAAAAATTTTCAGTTGTGTGTGGATTTTTTGGACTCCCAGGCCAGGATCTGGTATTGAGGTCTTGTGTAGTCTCATTGCAATCTCCAAAGATTTGGCCTGGGTGGATAACTTCTGCTGTGACAGTGCCATCCTTAGATGTGGTGTTAGCGATGCTACAAACCATGTGCGGTGTTGCCCATTTGTCAAGGTTATGTTGGCTTCACGAATCATACCGTTCAGTGTCTGATCCAGCTCCTAGGGGGTCTCCCCTAGAAGCATCGTGATTTCCTTAAATTTGATAATCGACGGTGTCTCTGATTTCAACTCACTAAATTCCTTGTTCAGCATAGCTTTGATATCCGTGACCCCTGCATTTGGATTGTCGTTGGAATTCTTAATGTGCCATGTTAGTGCGCAATCCTGCAACGTGCTTACCAGTGTTACCTTCTTTATGTTGTCATCCATGACTCCTTTTGCTTCCCATACAACCTTTACCACGAAACAAAATTGGTCCAGATCTTCATTCCCTACTCCTTTGAACACTGGAAATTTTATCGTGCTCACCATATTGAACTGTGGTGGTGGGGGAGGTGGTGCGAGTAGAGATGGGGGTGAATATGGTGAAACTGGTGGTGGTGTAGGTGGAGGTGGTATGTGTGGAATTTGATACCTTATCAGACTGATCGCACTTCTTGGTGAAACTTTCACGAGCCCTTCCTCGCTTTCTTGCCGAGACAAAATCAAGGGGCTATTCTCTATCTCTGTGCTACCTATATTTCTATAAATCCTCCCACTCTGCGTAGCGCCAAATATCAATTTATTCGCATAACCCACTTTTTACACAATAGCATTTTAATCCAAGTGTTCAAATATTTAATGTACTTACCCCGTGGTCCTTTGAGGAAGCATCATTCCACCTCGCTGTAACTGACTGAAGTATCTACCACGAACTCGGTGATAAACCCTCCTATAATTTGATCAAGCCAATGGTTGACAACGCGTGCAATCTTATCTTTCAATGCTTCTAGACTGTGCACCAACTCTGGAGTCCACACAATCGGTTTGTTGAGCCTACACCTTCCTTTACTATCTTCTAGCTTCGCAATCTACTTGTACAACTTAGAGGGGAAGGATGCAAAGAAAATTTCATGGATTTCCATATATAAGTAGTACCCTAACCACTGTTCCTTTGATACTCATGGGTTCTTGTTTTCCTGCACCACGAACTCGTGAATCTTTCTATCCAATAACCCTTCAATTTCTTTTTTCGTTGAATTCCAGTGACACGACATTAGACATCCCTTATGAAGATCTTGGTCTCGGCAACAAAACCATTTGTTGGATTATTGGGGCCTGACCTAGGCTTAGAGGTGATTTAGCGAAATAAATCCTAGTACTACTAGCCCTTTCGGCAACATTCTACGGAGCACGGATTGAGGTCTCACCCAAAGTAATATGGGAGGGTGCTAGAACCAGGTTTCTACACCTTGGAGATGTCTGATGAGTTCAAGTGGTCCATTGTTCAACCCTGTGCGCACGTCGCTACGCACACTTACTTGTACCTTGCAGCTTGAGATGCTGCCTTTGTGTAGCCCTACTCGGGAGCTGAATAGTGTTATTACGCAAATCCTTACTAGTATTCCACCGTTAGTTGATTAAATTAGCTTACTTGCATGTGTAAAGTATACTTAACAATATAAATAATTCATACAAGTGCATGTCATAAATAAACAATATTTTTGCAATTGATATCAAACATGTAATAACTCAAGAACATATACAAAGAATTTGGATAAACCCTCTTTTATTATTCTCTTCTCCGGTTACAGACTCAACTCTGCCCTGCGCACTCAGCTACAGAGCCTTTTCCTACTCTACAAGTTAAGACACACTTCGCACTTTGACTTAATCTCTAATACCTTTCATGCCTATTCTCTATTAGATTCCCCTCCTTCTATCTCTTTACAAATTAGAGCCTTGCTCTCTTCATACAATTCCATGGTCTACGGACCATGGGTATGCCAACATTACATTACAAGGTAGGTCGGACAACCCTATGACTCTAACATACTTCCATGCCCACAATTCATGGGACTTCACAAGATTATTCGGTCAAAACATGGGCTCTGAGCCCGAAAAAATGCTTTGGGGGGATTCTATGAATGTCTCATTCGCACGCTCCAAATCAAATTCAAGTTCCTTTGTGGGAGCCTTGTGAACCCATGCATTTTCTTCAAGCTACTTGCCCTTGTCATCTCCTGTCATGATATCACTTCAGAGCATGATGTTTACGTTTGGGTCCTCTTTGTGTGGCTCAGACCTCATCATTTGTAGGTTCTAAGTTGGGGGAGGCTAGATTACTCCTTTATCGCGCAACCTCACTATCAGTGTAGGGCAGTCCTCCATCTCATGATCAAATTGGGTACAATATAAACATGTTTCCATTGTTAGATTTTTACACTCATGGGCATAATTCCCTAGCCCTCTATAGCTATAACAAATCATTTGTCCGCAACCCCTTCCGGGTCCCATTCCACCTCGACCTTGTCTGCACCCTTGAAATTCAGCATGCGCCATCCTTGTATTTTGATTGAGGGCTCATGTTTTGGTCTAAACTCTATAGGCAGGAGTCTGATCCATCATTAGTTCATAACTTGGCAATGAAACCATTTGTTGGATTGTTGGGGCCTGACCAAGGTTCAGAGGTGATTTAGCTAAACAAATCATAGTACTACTGGACCTTTCGGCAATAGTCCGTCAAGTGTGGATTGAGGTCTCACCCAAAGTAGTATGGGAGGGTGCTAGAACCAGGTTTCCACACCCTGGAGATGTCTAATGAGTTCAAGTGGTCAGCGGTTCGACCCTGCACACACGTCGCTACATGCACTTACCCGTACCTCACAGCCTGAGATGATGCCTTCAGGCAGCCCTACTCGGGGGTTGAATATTGTTATTACCCAAATCCTTACTAGTACTCCACCGTTAGTTGATTAACTTATCTTACATGCATGTGTAAATTATACTTAGCAATATAAATCATTCATACAAGTGTGTGTAGTAGATAAACAATATATTTGCAATTGATATCAAACATGTAATAACTCAAGAACAGATACACAGAATTTGGATAAAACTTATTTTATTATTGTCTTCTTTGGATACGGACTTGACTCTTCCTTGCACTCTCAGCTGCAGGGGTCCGTACAATCAGCTGCGGACTCTACTAGGCCTCTGCACACTCAGTTGCAGAGCCTCTTTCTACTCTATGACTCAAGACACACTTCGCACTTTGACTTAATCTCTAAGACCTTTCATGCCCATTCTCTATTATATTCCCCTCCTTCCATCTCTTTACAACTTAGAGCCTCGCTCTATTTATACAATTCCATGGTCCATGGACCATGGGTAGGATGACATTACATTACAAACTAGGGTAGAAAACCTTATGACTCTAACATACTTCTGTGCTCACACTTCATGAGGCTTTACAACATTATTCAGTCAAAACATAGGCTTTGAGCCCCAAAATATGCTTTGTGGGGGATTCCATGCCCAACAAATCTTTAGTGGGTAAGTCCTTCCACTTGATGAGATACTCTAAAATTGATCGTTTTCATAGCTGTCGAGTTCTTGTTTCTGTAACTGCTTCAGGTTCCAATATGATTTTTCCTTCCTTATCAAGTTTTGGAAACATTGTTTGAACTAGGAGCTTGTCACCTATAACCTTGTTTAAGCATGAAACATGGAAAAATGGGTGCACTCGGGAAGCTGCAGGAAGCTCCAATTTGTATGCCATAGTACCAATCTTTTGCAACACCTTGTATAGACCATAATACTTTGGTGATAATTTATTATCCTTCTTATCTTTCTTGAAGGAAATTTGTTTATATGGTTGTAGCCAAAGGAATACCCAGTCACCTACAACAGAACTTCTTTCACTACGACGTTGATCTTCCTATTGTTTCACTCTATTTTGCGCCAAAGTGAGGTTATCCTTTAAGAGTTGGAGAACTTGTTGTTGATACTCGATGTGATCTTCCACTGCTTGAACCTTAGAATTTTCTCTTAAATATGATGATGGTGCATGATATCCATAAAGTGCCATAAATGGGATCATTTTTGCTGCAGTATGGAAGGAAGTGTTATCCTTCCAAATATTTGTTTAATATCTCAATTTTCCCATCAGATTGAGGATGATAGGATGAGTTATGAGCTAACTGAGTACTAAGACAAGAAAATAATTATGCCCAAAAATTTCGAGTGAAAATGGGATCTCTGTTGCTTACAATAATATCTGGGTTTCCATGTATCTTTTGAATTGTTTCCATAAATGAAATAGAAATTGTAGTGGCTTTATTTGGATGAGATAATGCACAAAAGTGTGCATACTTGGTAATTCTATCAATTACCACCGTGATGACACTCATTCCTTTGGAATTGGGTAAAGCCATGATAAAATCCATTGAAACCTCCTCCCAACATTGACTTCGAATGGAAATATTGTAATAGACCTGGGGTCTTAATTGTTTCAACTTTATTTTGTTGGAAAACCAAACATTCCATCACAAACTTTTGAATATAAAATTTAAGGTAATCCCAAAAAGAATCCTTCTTAACCCTGTGGTAACTTTTTAAAAATCCTGACTACCCTCCTAAGGGAGAAGTGTGCAAATCCATAAAATTCTTTTGTTTTATTTGGGAATTCTTACCTAGGTATAAGTGATCTTTGTAGCATAACGAATCATTTTTCCAACTAAATGTATCATATTTACTGGGATCTTGTTGTAACTTTTGAATGAGTGCCCACATTTCTTCATCATTCTTCGATTCATCACTGGCTTCGTTTATCCAATTTGGTTGGATAATAGAAATAGCGCAAAGCAATGCTTCCACATCCTCATCCTTTATTGAGAGTGCATCTGCCACAACATTTTGCTTCCCTTTTTTGTAGATGATTTCAAAGTCATAACCCAACATCTTTGTGACCCATTTTTTCCGCTCTTCTGAAGATAGTCTTTGTTTTTTAAATTATTTAAGACTATCATGATCCATTTTTACCTTGAATTGTCTTCCCATTAGGTGGGGTTGCCATTTCTTAAGTGCATGTAGTATTGCCAACATTTCCTTCTTATAAATATATTTGTGTAAATACTTTCCTTTGATTGGACGACTTTCAAAATAAATGGGTCTTTCTTCTTGCATTAAAACAATAGGAATTCCATTTCCTGAGGCATCACATTCCACAATAAATGTCTTTTTTAAGTCCAGTGTAGCTAAGACTGGTGCTTGGCTCATTGCCTCTTTAAGATGTTCAAAGGCCTTCATTGCTTCTAGAGTCCATGAAAAATCATCTTTCTTCAATAATGTTGTTAGAGGTGTTGCTATTCTCCCATAATTCTTAACAAACTTGCGATAATACCCTATCAATCCAAGAAATCCTCACATATTCTTTATGGATGTGGAAATTTTCCATTCCTTAATGGCATTAATTTTTCTAGGATATATGTTAACACCTTCATGAGATACAGCATGACCTGGATATTCCACCTATTGTACTCCAAAGAAACATTCAAAGCTTTTTGCATATAATTTTTTCTCCTCCAATAGTTTGAGCACCCTATCAACATGTTGAACATGATCCTTCCAAGACTTGTTGTAGATTAGTATATCATCAAAAAATAATAGCACAGTTTTTTGAAGGAAGGGTTTGAAAATGGAATTCATCAAACCTTGAAATGTAGAAGGTTCACTGGTAAGGCCAAAAGGCATGACCAAAAATTCATAATGACCCTCATGAGTTCTAAATTTTGTTTTCGGAACATCTTCAATCTTCATTCTGATTTAATGATATCCTGAATGAAGATCCAACTTGGTGAAGTAAATTGATCCATGCAATTCATCCAATAATTCATCAATAAAAGGAATGGGAAATTTCTCTTTAATAGTGAGATTATTGAGCTCCCTATAATCCGGACACATGTGCCATGACCCATCCTTCTTGTGCACCAATACTATTGGAGTAGAGAAAGAACTTTGACAAGGTTGAATTATACCAGCCTCTAGCATTTTTGCAACCATATGTTCAATTTCACTCTTTGGGGCATAGGGATATTTGTAAGGCCTGATGTTTGGAGAAACACTTCCTAGAATCAAATGAATAGCATGATCATGATCATGAATAGGTGGGAGGCCTTTGGGAGTCTCAAATACCTTCAAATGATTGTCCAAGACATTTTGCAGATATGGAAAAATAGATGATTTCTATGTGGGAACGTCTAGCGAAGATAATTGTTCAATTACGCCTAATTTTTATTTCTTTAGGGGCTTTGTCATTCTATTAAAGTTGATTATCTTTCCTGGTTTCCTTGTGATACCCATTAATAAAACTTCCTTTCCTTCCGAAGAAACTTTCATGAAAATTTCTTGAAAATTAAAAGCTATTGTACCCAAGGATTGTAGCCATTGGACTCCTAGTACAACGTCTACACCACTCATTGGTATGGAAAGCATTAGGCTATTCAATACATACTCTCCCATGGATAGCTTGATATTATGGCACTTTCCAGAGAAATTTATGTTTCCTCCACTTCATCACTTGACACTCTAGCACTAGATATAGGAAGCAATTTATTTCCTTGGATATCTTACAATGAATAAAATTATGGGTACTTTGTGAATCAACCAACATTATTACCTTTTTCTCCTTGATATGTCCTTCTATCTTGATACTTTGAGGAGTGGTAATTACGGTCAATGCATTAAAATATATGGTCGGATTCACTTCTTTCTCTAGGGTTTGTTTCTATTGTATATCCTCTTCTATTGACGTTTCTTGTTCCTTTTCTTCCTCCTCTTCACAATCTATGTAAAATAATTTCTTCTCAACACACTTATTACCTTTAGTGTATTTTCTATCACAACTGTAACAAAGCCCTTTTGCTCTTTTTTCTTCCAATTGTTGTGGTGTCAACCTTGTAAGTTGTGGAAGGCTAGGTCCAACAACACTTCCATCTTTTTAGTTGTGAGTGGTAGGCTTCCTTGTTGGCATAATTTTACTTTCCATTTTTCTTGCCAACCTGAATTCCTTCTCCAATGAATCAGGTTCCCTAAGGTGAATCTCATGTTGGATGTTATCCTTTACAGTCCCTATGAACACATCAACCCTATGGTCCTCTGGACTATCTTTTACCCTTATATTCAATTTTTGGAAGCCCTCAATGTGATCCATCATTGAACCCTTTTGTTTGAGATTTATCAATTGTCTAAAAAATGTGTTGCTTTTTGTATCCTCATAATGTGCTATCATTTCTTCCGTAAAAATTTCCCAAGTGACAACTTGTTTACGAGAGCAAAGCCATCAATACCATACAAACTGATTTGGTTCCAAATATAAAGTTGCAATATGTACCTTTTGTGTTTTTTTTTCACATTATGGAGATCAAAATATTGCTCCATCTGTAGTATCCATGTTACGGGATCATTGCCATTAAACTTCCTCAGATCGATCTTTGGAACATGGTGGCTCTTCAATCCACCATTATAGTCCATGAAATTATGATTAACATTTACTTTGTTCTCATCATGATTCTTCTCTATTACCTTTTTGCCATTAGGAAGCCTTTCTTGTAGCAACTTTGTCAAAACTTTCACATCTTTCTTCAAATATTCAATATTTTCATTCTTTGGATCATGATTAACATTTATTTTGTCCTCATTCTGAGTTTTCTCTACGACCTCTTCGCCATTAGGAAGCCTTTCTTGTAGCAATTTTTTCAAACCTTCCTTCCAACCTTCCATGTCCTTCCAATCTTGAATGTTGTCTTTCATACCATCTATCTTAGCTTCCATGCTTTCTTTAAACTATCCATCTTATCTTCTGCACCTTTCTTTTAACCATCCATCTTACCTTATGTTACTTTTTGTGAGAGTGAAATTTGTTCTACTTGGTCTCGTAATTTTGATATATTATGTTGCATTTCTTCCTCTTCTTCATGAGTCATGCTAGAGATTTCTATTTTCTTACTAGGGGTTTCCATTTTTTTTCTTTGGGGCATTAATTAATGATAATTATTCTTCACTATTCCCTTTGAATTCCTTCAAACTAATTTTTCAAACCAAACTTATGCAGAATTTAAAAAAAAACTACACATCTTTTTTCACTTTGTTGGAGCTTGATATTGAATATTATGTATATTTGAAATTCTGGATCTCCAAGGACTAAACTTACAAACTCGGGTATCCCTCGAAGTCCTCTTTCCAATGCTACCAATCTTACCTAAATTGGATTGCCTAAGAAAGCACTATGACCAATCTCCCAAGATGACCTGATTATACACTTTTTTAGTAGAGCCAAATTGTATGATGTTCTAGATGTCACTGTTTCAACCTTTTGATCTAAAAATGATGCAAAAAAAACTATGGTCTATCCTCTTTCTATAACTTCTTATGAAATTTCAATATGATATTCAGAGAGAAATTTATGATGACTTTCCCAAGGCCGCCTGTTTGGGATATAATTTGGGAGCTTACAAAAACCCTAACTTCCTTGGATCATATCTCTAATAATATAGTGAGACAAGATATGAAATTCCAAACCGAGGATCATCATGATTTCAGCGCAAATGGGTTTTTTTCAGCTTCTTAAACTTTTCAAAATAAAAGTTATAGCGAAAATTACACGATGGCCTATTTTGGAGCAGTGAAACCTTAGAATCCAAAGCTCTCATACCAAATGTTATGAAACTAGCTCACAAAAAGATAGAAAAGATAGATCAACAACTTCAAAATCAAGCTCTTTAAGGGATAAGCCTTGTTTACATTACACAAATGAACAATTCTTTGATGATACAAATGACAAAAACTCCTTCCTATATAGGAGTCTAAGGGGTCACAATATAATCAAAGTCAACATAACAATAATAATATAAGGGCACAACAATAACAATAGTGGCCTTCTATGGGGCACAATAATAACAATAAGGGCTACAATGACAATAGTAATGGGGGAATCACTAGTATTATAGGGACCTAACATTGTTAGCAGACTTACAATGCATAACCTTTAAGTTCAGATTGACTAGGGCCAAAGTGAATAACATTCTTGGCTTTAGCATTATTTCCATACAAATTTTTACCATCTGCATCAGTGGAAGGGACATCAGGGACATCATAATATACCAGTAGAGACCTCCAAACATCAACTCCTAGGTACATAAGATATGCTTTCATCCTAACATTCCAAAAGGGATAGTTTGTCCCATCAAAGACTAGTATCTTGCTTGAGTAAGTATCTCAACTCTTTTGCCTATACATAATTCTTTATGGATCTACCTTCCAGTGGTTAGACTGTTCCTGAAGGAATTTAACTTTGATACCAATTTTTGTACTAAGGAATTATTTAGGGGGGGTGAATTAGTAATAGTGATATTCTTAAACCTTTAAGTATAAATCTTTAATTATTTTCACTACTGTCAAATACTTGTGAGAGCATCCATACATAATAAAAATAAACAACATCATACAAAATTCACATGTACACACAATCCATCACATTAGAAACATACACATATTTGCACAAGTATTTTCATGTGGAAACCCAAAGGAGGGAACCACCAAAATGTCTGTTGTTATGATGTAGATTAAGCACCTACTTAATTACATCAATTTATTTGTGAGCACCTACTCACATGAGGCACCAAACCCCTTAAAATAGCAAGCCACTGCTTCCCAAGAGGCACCAACCTCTTATGAATGTAGACAACTACTTTTCTAGCCATTTTTCTACTTTTCATACAATTTTCAAACTGAACACAGATGCAAATGTATAAACATAGAAATACAAATCGGGTATGTTCTAGTACCAATCCATTTCTTTCATCTTCCTAGTTCTACTTATAAATGTGCTCTCTACTACTAAACTAGTTGAGGTCTCAACCCTTTGATACACCTTCTCTCAGGGAGACTTAGCTTATTCACACACCCACAACCCTGCACTTTGCTTCTTTTACCAATTTTTCATTCCCCACTTTCCATAACTATTATCGACTCTTTTGTTTCTATAATGTGTTGTGATCGATGTTGTATCTATTGTGTCTACAACACATTTACTTCAAGTTTACTTATGCATGCCTCTCCATGTCATTGTGCCATTAGAGTGCAAGGCCACTGAATCTGCTATAATCACTGAGAATAGGATCCAAAAACAACTGCATTACAATTAATGTAAAGAATTTCCACCTGAGTGTCTATCATACTGAGAAATAAATTCTCAGTCAAACTGTGCAAGTTAGGAGTACCTCCATATAATTTTTCATGTACAAACATGGAACTCCATCCTATTGTTGCATCTGATGCATGACATTTGCATCTACAGAACACCACCAGAGCCCATAATTGTAGGTATGGCATCCTTGATCTATTATCTACATTTAATTCTATGAGGCATGCAAGAAAGCTCAAACATGGTTATTCTGAAGTCAATTTCAACCTTTGAAAATCATGGTCCTTTATTTTATCTATCCCTTGCCTACTACAGTCAATATTGACTCCATTAAAGCATTTGTGCAATTGTGGTCCCCATTGGTGCCTTCACTCTTTGTAGTCATCATTAATACAGGAAACAACTCTTGTGCGCCAACATTCAATGTTAGTTGGGAGGTCAGAAGGTTTTGGGTTGGCCCACTTCACCTATTATGCATCTATTTTTCCTCCTACTTCACGAGTACACTTGGAGGCCTGACAACTCTTTAACATTGAAAAATGTGGGAAAATTGATTCCTAGGCACATCTTCCAATGTTGGTCAGGAGATCATGAGTCAATCCACTCTACTTGCTTATGCGCCTGCCTTTGCCTCGATCCCCAAATTTCCCGTAGGACCGACTATGCTCCTTTTTCATGGTTTTTTCTTGTTCATTCATTCAACACTAAAAATAAAATACACAGGAAAAAATTCACAAACAACCCCTTGGCACAAACTTCAATGTTCTACCACATCATCAACTTATGTCATGGTGACATCATCTAGGCCACATGGCACCTTTTATATGTTGAAATTTTTCACCTATATTTGGTCCATTAAGCTACACAAAAATCCCAAATCTTCCTACCACATGTCCTTCGTACAACCATGTCATGTTGATGTCATATGGCACATTGCTGCCAATACATCGCTCGGAGCCAATCACTTTTTGCCACTTGTTTTTCCGTATTAAATACCATATAGGTTGGGGGTTGGCGGTCGGGACTTTTGTCTTCTTGCTAAAACTTGTTGCACTTCCTGACCTCTGACTGGCCCAACTAGACCCATCTCCTGACTTGGAGTGGGTCCCACACATGTCAGAGATCGGTGGTTGGATCTTTCTTCTCTTGCCAATTTTGATGCACAGCTTGACCTCTGACTGTATACATTTTCTACGCGACTTGACCCGTACTCGAAAAATGGTTTTCCAAAAATTTTTAAACAAAGATATTTCACACGAAATATGAAGTCTATGTGGATCCTTGAGCCGGGGAACCATATCTATTGACCTTTTGATCTAAAAAATTTTACTGACAATATATCTCGATCTAAGAGGTAGAAATAATGAAGAGACTTGAATTTTTGAATTGTTTTTCTCAGAGAGGGAAAAATGATAGGGTTTTTGTAACTACTGAAGGGCCAAAGATTGAAATGCAAGTTGCAGACCTAGGACATAAATCTTGACTTGGAGCAGATTGAACATATTTGAATTGATGAACGTGCATAATTGCTGAAATTTTTGGAAGAGATGACTTGGTGATTGGAGGAGATATAGGTCTTTAGGTCTTGAAGGTCTCATTTTAATTTGATTGTATAAGAAGAGGATTGTTTGAGTTTTCCTTGTCTGTGGGATTTTGCCCTAGCTTGAAGCCTATATCTTGTGTTCTTTATGGCTTTGTGAACTCCATATTTTCATAATTTCTTAATGAATATGTAAAACTAAATAATATAGTGCCAACAAATATCACAAGTAATCATCAAGAAATGAGAATAAATTTTAATCTACAAATATCTTGATTTTCCAACACTAGGGAGAGACCATCTTCCCTTACATGGGAAATCTGATGGTTTCCATTAGTGTCATGGAACCAATGTTTGATAGTAAAAAACCATACTAGAGTGTAATAAATACAATAAATAACATAAATTAGGAATACATTTCTTGGCGATAAAGGGTCATTTGAGAGATACTAAAATGGATCACCTTGTCCTTCCAGAAACCACAATAGTGCCTTAAGTGTTTTCCTATAAAATTCCTAACATCCTAGTGGACACTACAAGTGCTTCTTACCTATTATTCTTCTATCGTGATGTACTCAGGGCATTCTTCATTGAATTGGTGAGTTTCTTATCCATGCCATGGATGAGGATTTTAGTGGCCTCTTCCTCTCTCTCTTCTCATGGCACACGCACATTCTCAAACCCTAGTTATCTAGTAAGTTTTACTGCTAGCAAATCCTCCAAACTCCATGTTATTCATAGCTCTACAAGTTCAAGAATGACTAACCACTTGGAAAGCTAAGATAATGTTGGAAGAAACAACTACTTAAGGAATAAATTCGAGCTTCATCTCCGCAACTAGAATTGAATGTAACAAGCTCGATATTCTTCCACCCAAGCTTGTGCATTAAATTTCTCCCGCACGAATGGAAGTTAGGGATCGCCATCATTCCCTGAACTTTCATGCATTAAGGCATGTTGGTCAGATGGTCATCATTGCCACTTGATGTCAACGGGTCACCAAAATCCAAGGTATTTAGATATTTGTTTGCAATATTAGAGCATTGGGAGGCCTAGGTAAAAATTTGGGGTGAGCTTAAGTCAATGTTATGGATCTCTCTCTTCTACCCCTTTATTGGCTAGGAGATCCACCAGGGAATTTTCCGTGCGATTGACAAGAGAGAAACTTATTTCTTATTGCTAGGAGAGAATTTTTGTGAAATATTGCATATTATGGTCTATACACCAGCTAGAGGAGCACTTAAAGGGAGGATATCAATGGTGAAAAATATAATCTAATTAGACTATTAGCTGAGAATGGCCTTGCTCAAAGTTTAATAATGTTTTTGATATAGTATATCATCATGTTCAAAGCGAATAATAAAGTACATAACCATTATTTTACATAGCTAAACTTAATTTCCTTTTAAAAATTTGAAATATCTTTATTTTTTTATCATGAGACATACAATTTTTTATGTAATTAACATCCCATATTTTGGCAATGCAACAAAGCGTAACTAACATGTTAATAGTTTCGTATAAATATGCCTAATTCAATTAGCTAACAACGGAAAAAATCTCTGACTTTGGCATGTTTAGGAAACAAAAATGACATTTCTAACCGAGAGTGAGCTTGGGATATACCATTTTCCCTTATGTGGGAAACTAGACGGTTTCCCTAAGTGTCTTGGAACCGATGTTTAAAAGAAAAAACCATACTAGACTGCAAGAATAAAATCAAAATACCATAAACTGGGAAGGCCTTTCCTAGAGATTAGAGGTCATATTGAGAGTTACTAGAAGGTTTTATCCTGTCCTTCTAGAAGTCATGGTGGTGTTGTAGAACCTACAACCACCCTCCAAAATTTTTCCTTCACTTCATTTTGGAGCCTTCCTCCTCGAAATCTTAGCTGCCATCTTGCACTACTCATGTAATTGTGTTTCATTTGATTTTATCTTCCACTTAATAACTTGTATTCACCTAATTGTTCTATCAACTAACCATAAGATGACCCAACAACTTGGTTCACACCCCATATTTGTGTTCTCTAGGAAACTATGCATTCTTAGGGCAATCTGTCTTGCCCTCAGGAATTACCTAGAGTAGCCCAACAGCTGCCCTGCACTTAGAAATTGTGCAAAGAATATCAACCTACCTTGCTTGGAAAATTACACAGAGTAGACAACCAACCTTTCTCTAGAAAATTGCGTAGAGAAGACCATCCAACCTTGCTCTAGAATATTGTGCAAAACTAGCGAAACAGCTAGGGCCACTCAACCCAGAAACAACACAGAAGCTTCCCTTAAGTGGTTGTCCATTGCATGTGTTGGAAGTTTTTCTGGTTCCCTCTAGAATAGCCCAATTCTTCCTTGCATGCATGGTGTCTTTTCCCAAAAAATAAAAAATAAAAGAGCAAAAAATCATCCCCAAATTTTAGGGATCTATTTTTAGTAGCTGGGAGTTACATGCAAAGTCGATTTTAGAAACTTCCTGCCAAGTGTCACTTTTTCCTAGATTTGTGGAATGCACATCATAAACCCTAAATCTAAAAAATCTATCTAATGAATTCCCTAGAGCTCATTCTTCACATTCGATCTTGGAGCTTTGGCATCTTCTAGGCATCTAGGAATGTTCGGCATAATCGGTACAACTTTTTCAGGTAATTTTTTCCTTTCATGTCTTTTGCCACTTTTTCTTTCGCTTTTGATTTCTTGGATTGTGTGATTTTTTCTTTATTTGTTCTATTGAATTAATTCTGGTGTTTCAATGTATTTTAACTTGTAGAAGTGTTGTTTTAAGCTTTTCATTGCATTTCCTTAGTATCGCATGCATAACCCTGTTTCTGCACTAACAATCGTCGTTGTGGTGACTCCATGAGCTTCATTTTTTTACATTTTGATTAATTTATGAATTTTCTTGGATTTAATGCCTCTCTATTCACTCAAATATGCACCATCTTTTCACACTCATTCATCCCTTCCCGTTTTCAGCTTGCTCTTGGGCAGATCTGGGTTGCCTTGGCCTAAATCTTGCTTCTCTCTGCATGCACTACGCATTCCCAGAAGTCAAGGTTCTATCTTGCCTACAGGAATTGTGCAGAGGCTACTCGAAGCAGGATTCCAGTTGTGCTCTACGTCGTCCTAGGAGGCAATGCTCAGTCCTGCCCACTAGGACTACGCAATGTGCAGTTCTAGCCAACAACCTAGCTAGACTGAACTATGCATTCCGTAGTTCCAGTCCACAATCATCTTCACTGGTCTATGCATTGTGCATTTGTGGTCAGCAATAGGCCTCACTAGCAGTTGCAACTACGAAATGAATAGTTCTAGCTAATAGTCTCCCAGCCTCTAGGTGTCAATTTTGCACAATCTTTCCCACAAATCACCTAGTTTGTTGCATGATTGATTCCCGAGTTGATTTATGGTTTCAGTTGACATTGGCTTGTTGTGAGTGTATTCTCTATCTCTAGGTACAATATGTGTTGAACAGCTTCTTAGCAGCACAAGTAACATGGCATCTAAGTGAGCTGGAACATAGGACAATGTTGAAAGAAGTACTAGACATGTGGTTGAGAAGGTGTCTATGAGCTTTCTCGTTTATACTGAAACACATATGTTCATTGAGAAATACATCAAGATCACATGGAAAAACATTAATAACATATTCCGAGGTAGCTTTTAGGACAATCTTGAGGACCGACTGGTCTATCTAAACATTCATAAGTCAACATTGTACAAGGTTGCATGCAGGTATCCCACCTTCCTGTGCACAAGCGTGATCCACTGGATTCTCTCACACATTGATCATGACATGATGCTACTAAGTAGTGTGAGTGGATTAGAGCTTGTTACCTTTAGGGCGGAAGATCATTAGCATATGTATCATTTTCTGCAACTGGTGAATAGGATGTATGCATCGTTCTACATTCCTAATAGTGGCGAGAACACAAAAGACATATTGAAGGATTAGGCAAGGGAACCATCAAATTTAGGATGGCACCCAACCAGATATACAAGACAAAGACACTCAAAAAGGCTTACTAGTTATTGGTCTTCATTGCATGTCACTTGTGTAGCCAAGACAGTACGAAGACCTTCTCGCAGAGTTGGGTTGTTATGTTGGATCAATTGGCAAGTGAAGGAAAACCTTTCAACTGGTCTCACATGTTGGATCTTCAGCTGAAAGTACATGTATCAAATGCCTGAATTTTGCCTAAGGATCAACAAGCAAGATTCTTCATGTCTGCCTACCTTCTCGATGCAATTTGTGTCTGTCAAAATTTTCTTGGCATGGGTTGAGCATGGACACCTTTAGGGAATGTTGTGAACGTATATTGCAAGTTTCTCTCATAGTGAAACTATTGAGGAGTCATGGCTAGACTATATGGCCAACTCATTTCCCCTCTATACATGATGAACTTTGAAAAAGATCCACCTTGCATGTCCCAAGCAGCAATGGAGGCATTTTTGAACATTACAAAATTAGTATGCCTCACCTGATAGAAACTTGATCAGGATCTATAATGAGGAGAATGCTCTACATTTGTTTCCGAAGTTTTCCATGGACAAGTTGGTAATGTAGGAGGTTTCATACCACATCTCAATAGGATTATCAACTAAATTGCAAAAATGAAGAAGGCACCATGGCCTATGATTCCTTTGCAGATTGGGTCGTATGCGATCTGGATTTCAAAAGAAGTGGATGCCGAGGTCGAGGAATTCAATATGTTTAAGTTCAAAACTAATAGTTTCAATCTATATGATCCACATGGCTTATGTAGGGAGCACTACACAAGATTATACTATCATTGGATCCGCGGGGTGTTTCATTGTCAAGAGGAAGACCCTTAAAGATATTTCTATAACTCCTCTAGGTTCAATGAACCGGTCAGCATGGCAGTAGAGTGGATAGTAGCACTCAAGGAAGCAGCACCATAGGAAGCAAAAACAACAAGCAACAAACTTGCACTAGCCAAAGGCAAGAGGAAGATTGTCAAAATCATAGAGGTGGAGCAAAGCTACAAGTTTAAGGAAGATCCACTTGTTAAAAGAGTAACTTTGGCGATAGAATCAAAGATGTGACAACACGACAAGAGAGGAGCATAGAAAAGGAGAGATAAGAAAAGACTGGAAGAAATGGAGAGGAATTTTTAGGAAGTAGAGTAGAAGCTCAAAGAAGAAGAATAATTTTGCATAAGAGAGAAGGAAGCACAATAGGAACATAGGAATAGGAAGAGGAAGAAGTGAAAGGAACACAGGCAATGCAAACTGCACTGATACAGGTTGAAGATTAAGATCCACTGGCAGTAGATGATGAACAAGGTGAGTAGCCATAGGAACAAGAACTTACTCAGCATGATGAACCAATAGTTGAACATATGGACATGGAGATGAAATAGTCAGAACAGGATCAGGACACTAACCTCATTCCAAAATCAACTGAGGTCACCCCATAGGCTTCACCAGCTTGAGAAGCAAAGCAATTCCTATGTGAATAAGAGGATACCATTCTCCTTGAATATGATCAAGGAACAGATGTGTACAACATAGCCTTTGATGAGTCACAACACAAAGTTTTATAGGCACGCATAGTGCACATCCCGGATGAGCATGCATCACCTGCGCACTTTGAAAAATGGGTGATTGTGTCATATGTGCGAATACATCCATCTACCTTGGATGATGCTATGAAGGCTTATTCCAAAGCCATGGGCTCAAGTGTGAAGTTCTTGATAGCAGAAAATGAGAACATGGCTAAGGAATTGCAAGTAGCGAGGCATAGAGAGGAACAATCAACAGGATATACCAAAGAAGAAATGAAGAAAGTGATACTTTCTGAAGTGTCGACTCTTTAGACAGTCATGTGGAGATTGTATGGTAGGGTCTCCATCATGCACAAGGCAGTTTTCCATCTACATGGTGTTCAATAGTGTTGCATCAAGATAATGTGAACACTCACAGACATCCATGCCATTGTTAATCATGTACATTCATGGACAATGATGTACAAGGGAGCCACACTTTAATTACACAAGATGATGTAGCCGGAAGTAGAGTTGGACAAAGGACACATCCAAAGTCTGATCCAGAACTATGTGAAACTCCCACCACTCATCATTAATGTTGAGGCTCCGTACGCATGGTTGTTTAGGAGTTTGGATGTCATGGTGAGAAAGTATGACACCGCATCAATTGGAACACTCACCAAAGCCAAACAGAAGAACCAAGTCTGACTGGTGCTTGACGTGTACTTTGATTAGTTAATGCACATGGCCACTAATGCATATTTTCAGATCCTATGTCATCAGTCTAGCCGTGCTCAGGACTACGTTGTGCATGTTACAAGATGAGTTGGATAGAGGTTCCATATCAGTATACCCAGAAGCAATGGCAGAAAGAGTTCATTTCCAAAAAGATATCATCAAACAGTGTGCAGACACAAATGCACAATACTAATCTTGGCATGAGTTCATCACTGAAGATCATAGAGAGGATGTCGACAAGTTGGCCTTTCCACAAATTTCTGAGTCTTAGTGTTGTCTTATCTAGCTGACTCAAGCCTATTTTTGTTTCAAACGCATATATGTGGAAAATGTATTTTTTTAAACATGGTGTAAAGTTAAATTCCAAGTTTCATTAATTGAATGCAAATAGTCATATGTAATGTAAGGAGTTATATGTAATGAATTTTAAGAGTCACGGGGGTAGTCTAAAAGTCATGAAGGGAATGTCAAAGGTGATCCCACCCTTTGTTATAAATAAAACCTCATAACTTATAGAATAGGCTTTTTTGGGGGCTAGTGGCTCTCATGGTTGTATGTATGGATGTAACTTTCACATTATATACTATAACAGAGCCAACCCGTCTTCATGCATATGTTGTTATTGTACTTCAAATATTCTAGTTACTTTAGCGATGTATGTTGTTTAACTTACAGATTTGTGTATGGCCTATTTTTTATATGATTGTATGGATCTTGTTTAAGTCATGTTGTTGGTTCAACCTATCACTTTGGATTGTTGACTATTCTTTTTTCCCGCTTGTGATGTCATTCAACGCGTGTGTTACTTTTAGGCTACATACTATTACAGGCTTCTATGGGATACACTTCTTTTTTCCCTCCGTGTGCTACAACCCCCATGCATCTCACTTGAATCATTGCAAGGTCACAATTTCTTTTGAAAAATATATCTTTCTTACCTCTACGCACTACCACAGTCAAAGCACTACCGTACTACCCACTTTTGGTACTCCTACTCCAAACGGCTTGAGGTATAGTTGGGACTTCTTACTGGGGAGATCCCTTGACATGTTTTTGGGTCTAGCATCATCAACATTTCAGGCACTAGAAGGAGGGACAAACGACAAGTTCAGTCCTCAAAGTCTATTTTGAATCTTTTCACATCTTTCATGACTACCATTACTATTCAACCTCCGACATGCCTTTCTCATGGACATGATTTCAAAGTGTCAGGGGATCTCTAGAATGACTTGTCATGTAACTTGTATGATGGTGAAGGCAGAGAAAATTTTCTTATTCATGGAGTTGCCTTTGTGGGTTTCTATGAAAGAAACGAAATCCATGAGGATCATGTTACATGCTCATTGTTCACATTCACATTCCAAGGGAATGCACTGCAATGGTGTGCCACATTTCCTGCAACATCTATTCACTCTCTTGATAAATTGATCAAAGAGTTGGCATGTTCTTTCTATTGATACAATCATAGAGCACTTAATAAAAAAAAATTGAATTTATGGAAAGCACCTGATGAATCCATTGAGAAATTTCATAAACTCTTTCATTATCTTGCATTTCAAATTCCTGAAGATGAAAATGATTGCAAAATTCTCGATGAAATATTTCAGTATCTTCTTCTTAGATCTGAAAATCCACAAGTGTTAGAATCACTCAACCCCTCCCAGTATACCTTGGTGTTAGAGCTAACAAATCCAAGATGGACAAGGTCACTGTCACAAGTGACTGTCCATCCTCCTCTCATCAAACAACTCTATCTCGACAATGCAAGGTGGTAGAACCTGTCCACCCATCTATTGAATTGTCACACCCTACCACCCCACCTACTTTGGATATATGCACAAATTTGTCTTGAAATATTTATGGTTTTCATGATGTCTCATTTTCTCAACCTCTCTCCTCTCATTCTGTTGGTCCTCTCAATTGTATTGTGTTGTGTTCTCCCATTCCATACTCCACACTTGTTTTTCACAAGAATCTAGTTGTCGATGGATATGGTGTTTAGCAAACCAACTTGCGATGTAATTTATGATGAGTATGTGTGGGAATCTGAAGAATAAACCATGGCAAAGGATTAACTCCTTCTGTCTACACTCCATCTTCTTTTTCCTGACATCTTTTGTTATTCTGCTATTTTTTATCTTCCTTGTGAGAATTCAGTACTGGATGTATCTACTTCCAATCATTCATAGAACACACCAGATGTAAACTTGTCATTGCGTTGCAGAGAGGACACATCTTTCATTTGAATTCCTCCCAATCTATGATCTTTTATTTTTAGAAGCACAAAATGGTGAACATTCTTGTTTCTCATCAACCCCTATGTAAGATTCATCAAATCATGAGGATGCGAATGAACATATAAAATTTTTTGATCATGGCTATCATGATCCCTTTACTCCTTAATTCGATCACAATGGTAATTCATTGATTGTTGATCTTTCAAAGCCACTTGTCTTTGATGGTATACCTGATGATGAAGTGGAAACCCCTCGAGCTACCAAGGCACCTCAGCCTGAGCTAATTGTTATGTTAGGTCCTCGTTACCTTGAGGTCGATTCCACTTTAGATTGGAAATTTTTTGAAACACCATCATCACTCTCTAGCTTACATTGAAGATAAATCTAGTTCACAAGTCTCGCATCCTCCACCTAAATCACATGATCCCACCACTCATGCATTGGAGGAAACATACACAATGAGCACTCTTGTGAAACGTAAGTTGTCTTTCTTTTTCAAGTTTTCTCTTTTTTCATAGTCAAAAAAGTGTGTATGCTTATCATCTTTGCATAGTTTGTTGCATCACCAAGATATGTCTGCAGAATTCTTATCTTGTGCTTTTATTCTTTTATTTCCTATGGATGTTTTTAAACTCAGAGCATGTTGGTTTTCACTATTTTATCTTTCTTGTTTTCTAGTTTACATTCTTACCTTTCTTGTTAACTAGGCCTTCACCAACTTGGTTCAACCAATGTGTCTGTGGCTGCATTAGAAATATCACTTTACATGAATGGACCCATTCACTGTTTAGTTTAGGAGTAGGAGTAGTGTTTGCTTTATTGTTTACTTGCTTGCTTATGTGCTTTGTTTGCATGGTTTCTTTTCTTTCTTGTTTGTGTTTCTTTCTTTCTTTCTTACTTGATTTTATTTCTTTTACTTTTTGTCTTTGCTATTTTGTTTTTTTTCTTTTTATGCACCCATAAGTTTAGTATCACATGAAACACTGTGTGTGGCTCTTGAGACAAGCAAGGTGAAGTACAAGAGGACTTGTACAACTATGAACAATTTGTTATCTGTTTTCCTCTGTCTTTAGGAGGAGCTTGTTGTTTTCAGTTGATGATACAGTGATGGAAAATCTATTCTGTTCAGAGTGAGTCTTGGTGAGAACATCATGGTTGCACTTTTAACTAGTACTACCTACTCTAATTTATTTTTTGGGTTAATCCATGTTAGCTCAATCAAGTTGAGTAAGGTGAGGGGGGAAACCTTAAAGAGTATTTTCAGAGGTATATATAACATACTTATTTGAAGGGACAACATCTTCTTCTCTCAATAAGTCGTGATCCCTTTTCTGCCTCTAGAGTAAATAAGTTCCTATGGACAGTTCTTTGAAAATGAAAAACAATGAAAAAAGAAAAAAAAAAAAAAAAAAAGAGAAAGGCTTCCTACATAGAGAGGTGATGAAAGTAACTCCGTTGGGGTACTGACCAGGCTCACTAGCTGTTAGAGCCTAGATTTGTCTCAAGCTGAAAAGACAAGGTTCTAGGTCCACATCAAACCACGCTCATCCTTGTAGCTAGCCCTACGAGGACAGGAGAGAGCTCTCTCTGGGTCAATCTCGGCAAAAGGTAATCAATGAGGCTCGAGATGACTAAATTTGCAACTGATCTTAGGCTAGGTATTAAGTGTAGGGATTTGATTTGGTTTTTTAAGGGTTTTGTTGAAAAAATGGGAAAGGCAAATTTGGGCTCGGGGATGAGGCACAGTTTCTGCAGAGTTCCGATTGGGGCAAGGAAGGCAATCATTTTGATGCTTTAAAGCAAGTGAGATGGATAGATCAAACTGGTGAGGAGCTAAGGAGAGCAAGAAAGTCTCAAGAATTCTCCTTAAACAGATGAAAACATGGAAATTTAAACAAATTCAAAGGCAGAGCATAACAGTTATGGATTCCACCTTAATCACTCATTTGTTTCAAATTCAGAAGAAGAAGCAAGAAAATGATACACATAACACTAATGAACTTACAATTACTCAGAGAAGCACACCATCAAAACATAAAGCCACATGGATCCCAAACAGTGCTGCAAAACCCTAGTCTTTCCTTAGCCAAAAATGCAGAGATAGAATGTACAATAGAGTGCCAAGATTTTCCCAAGAGTCCAACCCTGAAAATGACTTAGAAAATACATGATATAGACTAGCCTAATCCATTCCGTGCCTCTAGGGGTCAAGCTCATCATTTTAGGAGCTGTTTCAACCAATTCTAGACAAAGCACTAAAATCTAGGCAGTCAAAACAACTTGCCTCTATAAGGTAGGAAACTGATTCATTCATTAAATTTTCACTTTTTGGAGAATGAATCCTATAGAACAAGTAACTAAGTACCAAAATTGCATCATGTTCATCCAATTACATCAAGATAGGTCAAAAATAACATCACAAAGCAAAACTAGTCAAACTGGCCGAATTTCTGAGCTGGAAGGTGAAAAATTGGGCAAAAAACCTCTGTGTGTCGCGCCAATTTTTGTATGCATCGCGCCACTTTGATGCTGATTTTGAGGCACTTTATGAAGTACAAATTGAGCCCAAGTGTGCTTTTCGGAAAGCCCTGCCTATCTACTTTCCAACCCAAGTGGAATTTCTGAATTTGGTGCCCATTTGCCCCTCAAAAACCTCAATCTCCCAAGACTGCTTCCTGTGTATGAAATTAGGGGCAGAGAGGTCATTTTTAGGGTGTTTTTGACCTCCTGAGGACTCAAAACTTGCCCAAACCTCTTGGCCATGTAGAATGACATTCATCTTCATAGAAAAAGCTTATAAAGACATTGATTTGATTTTTGGTTCCTCAAAACCCATTTTTGTAATGTTTTGAAATTGGCACTTTTTGACAATTAATAGAACTCTGAATTTTTGTTTCCTCCTTGATTTTTTGGTTGAAATGATGAATTTCTTGGCAAATTTTTATAGGAATAGCTGACATGGGACTTGGAAAAGGAGACTAGGGTCACACCTGAAGAATTCAAGAACTGAAAATTTTGGAAAATTATTACAAAAAATGAAATGTCGACTTGTCTTCAAAACAAAATTTTGAAGAAAAGTCATAATCCATCCATATGATGATAAAAATATTTGAAATAAGAACTTATGAAGAACCTCCCTCTGGCCTGCTGGCTTTATTAGACTCTGTTGAAGACAAAATTGACTGACCCTAGACCTAATGACTAAAATGACTGTTATGACCTAGGAATTGAAACATGACTGCAAATGACTTTTAAGACTTGATTTTGATGGACAGACCTGAGCCAGTAGTGCAAAGCATTAGGGGGATGAATGAAAAAAGCCCTTCCAACAGATTTATGGCATGCTCCTAACAGGATGTAATTGATCGAGCGAGATGGGACACATAAACATGAAATGCAAAAAGAGTTTTGATCTCTGACGGAGGGATGACCAGACTGACTCTAACATTGGCTCCAATGGGGATGGTAGGTCCTTGGTGGTGCCAAGAATGGCAGATCTCTGGAAGAGCTAGACAGTGCCTTCGTCCATTGGGCTATGGGGTCATTATTTCGACAAACAATACAAGACTTCTGACTCAATTTATTTGACTGAAACTTGACTTAAATTGACTCGATAATAAAACTAAAATGACTGAAAAATTGACTTGACAAACTGAACTCAAAATTGAAATCTTTCTTCAGAATTATAGCCTTCACTTCGGGCCCCAGACTAAAGAAAAGATCACAGCACACACTTGTAGTGAGACTGAAATAAAATGGTATTTACAATGACAATGATGATAGCAGAAATAACTCAGAAAAGGTACCGCTTGAGCAGCCAACCATTGACCGACCCTCCTGGACAATCTTCCCCATTCATCTCCTTCAAAAGAAAGGCATTCTGACCCCGATATGTTGCAATCTTAAAAGGACCTTTCCAGAGATTTTCAAACTTACCGTGCTTTCCCTTTTCCTCATTCCTTGCATCCCACTTTAAAACCACATCATCCAACTGAAATGTGTCCACCTTTGATTTCTGTCATAAATCTTTTTAATTCTCTCCTGCAACTTGAATGTGTTTTGAAAAACATCCTCCCATGTCTGCTGCAAGTGGATCATTTGATTCAGTCTTCTCTACATTGGATCCCCTTCACTACCAGCCTCTTGAAGAAGTTTGACTACCGGACCTGCAAGAGAGGTAGGGAATACTGTATCAACTCCATAAACTAACTCAAAGGGGGAAATACCAATGGATTTCTTCTGACTCACTCGATCTGCCCAAAGTGCATGAACCAGCTTCTTATGCCAACTTTTCTTGTTTATTTCCAGCATCTTCTTAATAATATTAACCAAAGATTTGTTGGAAGACTCCACCAATCCATTGCCTTGTGGATGATAGGCGGTTGAGTGCCCCAAAGTAATATGATATTTACTACAAAACTCAACCATACTTTTTGACTTGAACGTTGTTGCGTTATCAATGATTAACTTATTTGGGCAACCAAAACGAGACAAAATATTATTTTCAAGGAATGAAATTATTACCGCATCCGTAGCTTGCCTAGTGGGAATTGCTTCAATCCACTTTGTGAAGTAATCTGTCGCTGTGAGGATCCATCTATGCTGACCTCAAGAAGAAGGATGAATTTCACCAATGAAATCCAACCCCCACTGCTGAAAAGGGGCACTCACCTCAATGGGCTTAAGCGGAAAAGGTTGTAATTTCTATTTCCCTTAAAAAATATTGTAGTTATGATAGCTCTTAACAGTCTTGAACACATCAGCAAACAATTTTGGCCAATAGTATCGAGCCCTCAGTATTTTATTTGCCATTGTTTTCCAAAAAAGGTGACCACTACAATCTCCTTTATGGAAATCCTCCATGACCTGTTTCGCTTCTTCTTCTACCAAACAATTCAACAAAACACCACCGGGATCTTTCCAATAAAGTGCAAAATTCAAAATACAAAACTTAGCAGCCTTCAACTTAAGAGTTCTAGCTTTGTTTCTAGCCATACCAGGTGGTGCAGACAAATTCTGAAGTACATATATGATATCTGAATACCATGGAGAAAGAACAAACATTTCTGATACCTGAAGTGACAAACTTTCCTTATTTTCATCGAACATAGCAGCGATTAGATTTATGTCTAAGACGCGTAGATTCGATTCAGCCATCAACTTCGCCAATCCCTGACCTTTAACAAGCTTTGTGGGCCTTATCTCCACATCATACTCCAGCAAAGCTGCTATCCACTTACCATGTCTTTCTTCAGGATCTGTCTGGACCAAAACATCTTTGACAGCAGCATTAGGAACATAAGCTAAAATATGGGAATGCAGAATGTACACACGGAAATCTTTCAGTGCTTTTACAAGTGCAAGTGCTTGCTTCTCAATAATTTTGTATTTCAAAGCAACATCCCTTATAGTCCGGCTGAAGAAAGCAATGGTCTCTCATGCTCATCTTTTTTCTGCATTAACACAACTGCCATAGTATGCTCTGAAGCAAATGAAAACAATATAAAAACCTGAGTATAATCCGGGCTGATTAGAATTGGAGCTAAAGAAAGAGCCAATTTTACTAAATTGAAATATTTTACAGCCTCTTCTGTCCATGACACTTGGCTGTCCTTCTTAAGCATGTTTGTAATCTCCCTAGGATGTTCAACAAGATTAGGAACAAAGCGACGCAGAAAATTCATCTTACCATTAAATAATTGAATCTCCTTCTTATTCTGGGCCAGGTCAATGTGCTAAATTGCTTCCACACGCGCTGGATCAATACGGATGCCATCCTTTGAGATAATGTGACCAAGTAGTTTGCCTTCATCCATGGCAAACAAACTCTTATTAGGATTCAGTGACACACCATATTTTCTGCACTTTTCAAAGACAATTTTCAAATGATACAAGTGTTCTTCATCTAATTTGGAAAACATGGTAAAATCATCAAGGTACACAACCAAGAAGACATCCTTCTCATTTGCGAAAGCCAAGTCCATTACCCGCTGAAAAGTGGCACCCCCGTTCTTCAAACCGAAAGGCATTTTGGCATAATGAAAGGTTCCCCACAGAGTGGTGAACGCTGTTTTGTCTCGGTCATCTTCATGGACTAAAATTTGGTTATATCCGGAATAACCATTGAGTAGTGAGATGCAAGATGCTCCAACTACTCGCTGAAGTATGTGATCCATTTTTGGCAGCAGATAATTATCCTTCAATGGGACTTTGTTGAGATTTCGAAAATCAATGCACAAACGAATCTCACAGGTCTTCTTTCACACGGGCACTAAATTAGATATCCAATCAGAAAAATGGATGGGAACAATGATTCCTGATTTGTACAACCTATTAACTTCCTTCTCAAATGATGGCAGCAATTTTGGATTAAGCCTTCTTAACTTCTTTCTGAAAGGTTTTTGATTAGGCTTAATAGGAATAGTGTGCTGAATTATATTGGTATCATATGTCTTCAAGTCAGAATAAACCCAATCAAGCACATCAGCAAAAGATGACAACAAACTGATATATTTGGCATTTACCTTCGATGGCAATGCTTTGGATAGCTTTACCATCTTCGGATGTTCGGTTGTTCCAATATTCACTTCTTCGACTCCCTTCTCTGTTGGCTGCAATGTTGGTTTGCGGGCTACATCATCATGATCAAAGAGCTCTTCTAAAGGTATCAAGCCTTTAGGAATCACATTATCCTTGAGCTGCAATACTTCCATTTGATTGATCTGCACATCATCTTTACCATCATCATGTTGTACATCAATTAAGGTATCTTTGAATTTACCTTTGTTTTCAGAAAATCATTTATCTCCTCATCATCTTGGAAAACTTGCCAATATATCTGATTGTCTGGGACAGTCAGACGATGCTTCACATGGATTTCAAATTTATTGCTTGAGTTCATAGGAATCTTCAAATTAATTACTGCCTTAGCAATTGCATCAGAAATACTATTTTGAATACGGGGCACACACGTCAAAGTGTAATATGAAAACAACGTCAAAATGTCTAAAACAACATTTCGGTATGCCCGCATCTGAGGATGCTTTGATTGATATTTGCCTTTAACTTGCTTAATCACCAATTCTGAGTCGCCATATAAAGCAATCCTCTTAGCATTCAACTTTCTTAGGATCTTTAGGCCAGCAATCAAAGCCTCATACTCAACTTCATTGTTTGAGCAATCAAAAGCAAGTTTGTAAGAACATACCTGCACATTACTCGGCACTTTGTTTGGAGCAAAAAAAGGACTACGTACCCAAATTCCAATCCCAACACCATCATTTCCCACTGCGCCATCGAAATCCATGGTCCATAGGCCATCTTCCTCTTCTTCTAAGTGCTGAAACTCTTTTTCCTCTATTTTTTCTGCTTGTTGTCCATCATCTTTTTCTGATTGCCGAATGGTATTTCCATTTTCTTGTTCTTCTCTCTTCAAAACTTCTCTGAAATTTTCTGCTATTTCTGGAATATCATCTGCTACAACTAATTGACTATCGATATCATTGAAACTATCTGAATACAAAACAAAAGACTCTAGATCTGTATGTACATAATTAATCAGATGATTAATTGGTTTCTCCTTGCTTGTAATCATGTATTTCATTTTCTGCTCACGATACAATTTTCTCATTTGGCCAAACACTGGAATCGTTGCATAGGATAAATCAATCTGCAGAGTTCCTTTGATCTTTGCTCCCCAAGACCTTGAAAGAAGCATATCGAATCGGGGAGGAATGTCTGCCACAACAACATCCATCAAAATATTCTTAGCTGGAATCTGATCCGAACTGACCACCAAGTCTTTAATAAGCCCAATACATCTCACCCTGCTAGAATCAAATGAATAAAAATCATGATATTTCCTTACCCAACTTCTCCATGATAGCTTTTGGCATAAGATTGTGGGAAGCGTCAGAATCGAACATAGCATTATGCAACACAAACTCATGCATTCTCAAACTGATATAAAAAGAGGCACATCACTGTCGGGAGACTCACCATTCAATGCTGGTCCAAAAATCAGTTCAGGTTTATCATCTTCCACACTCACCATATCAGAAATTGGATCAAAATTCAAATTTTTGGAAACCTGACCTCTATAATCATTGTTCCTCATCATCTCTGTCAAGGGAATAGATACCTTCAATTTAGAAATTTCATTTTCTAAACTAAAAGTGGAATCCTTCTCTACCTCTTTGGCTGTAATCTCTTTCTTATCAGCTTTATCTTTCGGTACAATGGGCTGATTGACTCGTTCATTTGCTGATGGAGATTTGTTAGGCATAGGATCAACAACTTCTTTTCCTTTATTTGGTGCAACCGATGGCTCATCCCTAGATGCTGGACCTTCCCTTCTCTTTTGGATTGGATTGATGGGGACATTTCTGTTTCTTAATGAATATTGACGCTGCTGGGCGGACAAAGCATGCATATACCCGCTTTGATAATCATCCAAATCCTCTTCAAGAGTTGTGTCATTCGACAAGATACAATCTGCATCATGCTGTACAGCTGAACTTTTTGCATACTCATCATCTTCAGTGATAAATGTGGGCATATCATCAGGAGTAAAGAAGTGATTTTCTTCTCCTATTACATTGTCTTCATCATCAAATTTGGGACCAACAAAATTCTAATAAAGAGGTGTCTTTACTTGCTGTTGTTGTGATGTCGTTTCTTGTGCTCGTTGCTCACGCCGTTTGATCCTGAATTGTGGCTGCTGCTGGCCATTGAAATTGGGATTCTGAATCTGCAGTTCAGGCTTATCAAGTGTCAACCTTTCAGTCATCTTTTCTACCTTGCATAGCACCTGATCTGAGGTAGAGGCTTCTTCTTTTATTGAGACTTTCTTCTCTGCTTTCAATCTAGCTCTCTTGTCATTCAAATTTGCCTCAACTTTAACGACAATTTTTTGCATCTCTTCTAAGGTAGCTGGATCTCTCTCCCTTAATTGATAAACCATGTCTGGATCAAAACCATTCGGGAACTTAAGCAAAGCTGATCTTCTAGTTGGCCTTAAATCATCAGGAATTGCATTATAAACCACATTGAATCTAATACAATAGTCTTGAACGGACTCACCAGCATTTCGCTTGATCTTGGTATATTCAGAAGTGATTTGTAGAGGATCTTTCTTTACTTCCCAACATTCCAAAAACTGTCTTTTAAACTCTTCTAATGTAGGAATACTTCTGGCTAGCAAAGCTCTGAACCATTTTCTTACGTCGCTACCGAAAGTTTGCACGAATAACCTCATGGTCACATTTTCTTCATCGATCTCATGGAGATCGAAGAAATCCATCATTTTGTCCACGTGTTTCTGAGCTATGATACCCTGAGGTGTGCCATCAAACAAAGGAATTTTGCTCTGATAATACGCGGGCATGTCATTCAAAACTTGAGGCAGCGCAAGAGGTGCAAACCGAGCAGCCATTACTCTTGGTGGATTTGGTCTAGGGGATGTTGGAGGAGAGGGTGCAATTGATGTGTGAGGTGTATGAGGAGGTGTATGCGGAGGTGAAGCAATTTTGGGTGTAGAATGAGTAGATGGAGGTGAATTTACTGTAAACTTTTGCTCAGCAATATTAGGCTGCAGGGGAAGGGTGGGAATGAAGGATGGTTCGATAGGTATTTTTGAAGCAAATGCCATTATGGAAGATTCGAGGGTTGAAGATGCAGCTTCTAGGAAATCATCGATATTTGAAACGTGAATTTCTCTCTGAAGGTTCCTCAAGATAAAATTCTCAATTGATTTATTATTTCTTTCAACTTCAAGAGCTGCAGCAAAGTCAGGATTTGGAACTATAGAATCAAGAGCACTTTCGGATTTGGTTTCAAATAATGACAATTCAAACCTTTCATCAAAATCAAGCTCTTCAAGATACTTAAAAATTGTAGGACATGAACGAGATTTAAACACGGGAGTTACAGAGCTCTCTTGGCAAACAATTCTTGAAATCAGATTAGAATTCTCGTAGAAGGGGGAAGGATTTAGATATGGATTAGCTCTAGTGTATCTCTTTGAAGCCAGCGTGTTATTTTCAAGAAATCAAAGGGACATAGACAACTTATTCAGCGTTTCAGACTCTAAACTTATCATTCAAAACTTAGAATTCTCAAATGTACTAGGGTGATTTACAGGTCAAGTGTCACGATTACAAGCTAGACCAGAGATTGACTGAAGCATCGTTTATCTACTTGTGCTAATGCAAAGAAAAAGTGTTTCGAAGGCTACCTGGCATAACTTCAGGCTCCGTCTATAGCTTAGAAAACCAATGAAATCAACAAACAAACCATTTTCTTCCCTAGTGGAGTTGCCACTATCTTAGAGCCTAGATTTGTCTTAGGCTGAAAAGACAAGGTTCTAGGTCCACATCAAACCACGCTCATCCTCATAGCTAGCCCTACGAGGACAGGAGAGGGCTCTCTCTATCAATCTCGGCAAGAGTTAATCAATGAGGCTCGAGATGACTAAATTTGCAACTAATATTAGGCTAGGTATTAAGTGCAAGGATTTGATTTGGTTTTTTAAGGGTTTTGTTGAAAAAATGGGAAAGGCAAATTTGGGCTCGGGGATGAGACACAGTTTCTGCAGAGTTCTGATTGGGGCAAGGAAGGCAATCGTTTTGATGCTTTAAATCAAGTGAGATGGATAGATCAGACTGGTGAGGAGCTAAGGAGAGCAAGAAAGTGTCAAGAATTCTCCTTAAACAGATGAAAACATGGAAATTTAAACAAATTCAAAGGCAGAGCATAACAGTTATGGATTCCACCTTAATCACTCATTTGTTTCAAATTCAGAAGAAGAAGCAAGAAAATGATACACATAACACTAATGAACTTACAATTACTCATAGAAGCACACCATCAAAACATAAAGCCACATGGATCCCAAACAGTGCTGCAAAACCCTGGTCTTTCCTTAGCCAAAAATGTAGAGATAGAATGTATAATAAAGTGCCAAGCTTTTCCCAAGAGTCCAACCCTGAAAATGACTTAGAAAATACATTATATAGATTATCCCAACCCATTACCTTGACTCTAGGGGTCGAGCTCATCATTTTAGGAGCTGTTTCAACCAATTCTAAACAAAGCACTAAAATCTAGGCAGTCAAAACAACTTGCCTCTATAAGCTAGGAAACTGATTCATTCATTAAATTTTCACTTTTTGGAGAATGAATCCTCGAGAAAAAGTAACTAAGTACCAAAATTACATCAATTTCATCCAATTACATCAAAATAGGTCAAAAATAACATCACAAATCAAAACTAGTCAAACTGGCTGAATTTCTGAGCTGGAAGGTGAAAAATTGGGCAAAAAACCTCTGTGCGTCGTGCCAATTTCTGTATGCGTCGCGCCACTTTGATGCTAATTTTGAGGCACTTTCTGAAGTCCAAACTGAGCCCAAGTGTGCTTGTTTGAAATCCCTACCTGCCTACATTCCAACCCAAATGGAATTTCTGAATTTGGTGCCCATTGGCTCCTCCAAAACCTCAAACTCCCAAGACTGCTTCCTATGTGTGAAATTAGGGGCAGAGAGGTCATTTTTAGGGTGTTTTTGACCTCCTGAGGACTCCAAAATTGCCCAAACTTCTTGGCCATGCAGAATGACATTCATCTTCATAGAAAAATCTTATAAATACATTGATTTGATTTTTGGTTCCTCAAGACCCATTTTTGTAATGTTTTGGAATTGGCACTTTTTGACAATTAATAGAACTCTGACTTTTTGTTTCCTCCTTGATTTTTTGGTTGAAATGATGAATTTCTTGGAAATTTTTTGTAGGAGAAGTTGACAAGGGATTTGGAAAAGGAGACCAGGGTTGCACCTGAAAAATTCAAGAACTGAAAATTTTGGAAAATTATTACGAAAAACGAAATATCGACTTGTCTTCAAAACAGAGTTTTGAAGAAACTTCTTAATCCATCCATATGACGATAAAAATATTTGAAATAAAAACTTATCAAGAACCTCCCTTTGGCCTGTTGGCTTTATTAGACTTTGTTGAAGACCAAATTCATTGACCCTGGACCTAATGACTAGAATGACTATTATGACATAGGAACTGAAACGGGACTGCAAATGACTTTTAAGACTTGATTTTGATGGACAGACCTGAGCCAGGAGTGCAAAGCATGAGGGGGATGAATGACAAAAGCCCTTCTGATAGATTTATGGCATGCTCCTAATGGAATGCAACAGATCAAGCGAGATGGGACACCTAAACATGAAATGCAAAAAGAGTTTTGATCTCTGACGGAGGGATGACCAGACCGACTCTAACACTAGCAGCGGAGCAATGCTTGTGATCCTGCGTGACTCTGCCAGGGTATTGTATAGGCCTAATCATAGTGGAGAAACACTAGAGATGAAACTAAGACTCTGCCATTTATATTACTTGTGCATTAATATACCCCTCATCGCTAATCAAAACAAATCATTTGACTTTCCTTGGTATGTGTGTTGACCGATCAAGAGAATAGCAAGGACTATATCTTTAACTGAAGCTTAGTGTTGAAGCCATGATGATCAAAGAATGGAGAAATACTTCAAGAGGAGTTAGACACGCTTTTCATGAAACAATATCCTTACAAAGAGTTGGAGTTCTACTAGTGTGTCACCAATGTTGTAGCAACTATAACCGCCCTCCAAAATTTTTCCTTCTCTATGTTTTGAAGCCTCCCTCCTTGAAATCTTAGAAGCCATCTTGTACTGCTCAGGTACTTTTGTTTCATTTGATTTTATCTTTCTCTTAAAAACTTGTGTTCACTTACTCGTTCCGTCGACTAACTACAAGTTGACCCAACAACTTGGTTTACAACCCATGATTGCTCTATTTGGGAAACTGTGCATTCTCAGGGAAGTTGGTCTTGCCCTCAGGAATTGTGTAGAGTAGCCCAGCAACTACCCTACACTCAGAAATTGTGTAGAACAGGTCAGCCATCCTTGCTCTAGAAAATTGCATAGAGAAGTCCAACCATGCTTGCTCTAGAAAATTGCATAGAGTAAGCTAGCCAACCATGCTCTGGAAAATTGTGTAGAGCAGGCTATCCAACCTTGCTCTGGAAAATTACACAGAACTTGTGACAATGTTGGGGCCACTCAGCATAGAAACAATGCAAAAGCTTCACTTCAGTGGTTTTTCGTTGCATGTGCTGGTAGGTTGCTTAGTTCCCTCTAGAATAACGCATTTCTTCCTTGTATTCATGGCACCATTTCTTGGAAAAATCAGAAAGAAAAATAAAAAAAGAAATCTTAGATTTTAGGGATCTATTTTTAGCATCTCGGAGTTACATGCAAAGTCAATTTTAGAAAATTCTTGCCAAGTGTCGCCTTTTCCCAGATTTGTGTCATGCGCGTCATAAAACCTAAATCTAACAAATATATTTAATGGATGCCCTAGAGCTCATTATTCACATTCAATCTTGGAGCTCTAGCATTCCCGACGCATCTAGGAACCTTCGGCATAGTTGACACATCTTTTCTAGGTAAGTTTTGCTTTTCCTGTCTTTTGTCACTTTTTATGTCGCTTTTGATTTCTTGGTTGTGTGAGTGTTGTTTTACTTGTTCTAGTGAATGACAACTAGAATTTCAATGTATTTTAACTTGTAGAAGTGTTGTTTTAAGTTTTTAATTGCATTTCCTTAGTGTCGAGTGCATAACCCTATTTTTGCACTGATAGTCATCATTGCAGCAACTGTCTTCATGAGCTTCATTGTTTTTTCATTTGACTGATTTCTACACTTGCTTGGATTTAATGCATGCATATTCACTTAGATCTACACCATCTTTACACACTCATTCAATGCTTCCCATTTTCAGGTTTCTCTTAGGCCGATCCAGGTTGCCTTGGCCCAAATCTTGCTTATCTTGGTATGAAATAAGCATTCCCAAAAGTCAAGGCTCTACCTTGCTTACAAGAATTATGTAAAGGTTTCCCAACACTAGCTCCTAGTTGTGCTCTATGTAATCCTGGGTGACAATGCCTAGTCCTGCCTACTAGGACTGCACAATGTGTAGTTCTAGCCAACAACCCAGCTTGACTGAATTTCACATTGTGCAGTTCCAGTCCATAATCAGCCTCTCAAAACAATGCATTGTGTAGTTCTAGTTAGTAGCAGGCCTCAGTGGTAGGTGGGACTGCACAATACATAGTTCCAGCTGATAGTTTCCCAGCCTCTCGTTGAGCCTCAGACCTCCACTTCTTTACACATCCTCTCAGCCTCCTTTTCCTATTCATTTCCTCCTTTTGTCACTCATTCCCTCCATCAAATTGCTTAAATCATTGTATTTTAGGACTTTTTACATGGTTTTCTAATTATGCTAATGACTTGTTGTTGGTTTAGAATTTTGGTTCAAAGTGTCGCGTTTCCGTAGCTCACACAGGGTTTCCGCAGCTCACACAGGGTTTCCGCAGCTGTTTTCTTAAACGGTATGTTCCAGGTGTCCTCCAGGAAGAAGAGCCACATGGGCAAGTTCGTGGAACCAAGGACATGGTGTGTGTCCCTCCAGCTCACCCAAACTGGTCATAAAAACCCATAGTCAACGCAGAGGAAAATCCAGTCAACCAGAGGTCATTGGCGGTGGCACGGCTTTGCGTGTTCTGTTTTGGAGCACGTGGTACCTTCCTCAACCACGAAGACAGTGGGAGACACGAATCCAACAGCGGATTGAATGCCCACAATGACCGTTGCCTAAATCCGAGGACGCAGCCAGATTACGTGTTTTGACACAGCTGCTTGAATAGCTGAAGTTTCGTTAAAGTAGTTTGATTTCCTCTGTATAAATAAAGCATCTTTGAATGTTGGATAGTTAGTTGTTTTTGTAATCGTTTTGAGCTCCCCACTGTATTTTCAAACTTGCAATCAATACATGAGAAGACTGTTCTTTTTCTAAGCGTGTAACTGTTCTTTGGATTGGCTGAAGTGGGCAGAGGGCCCCTGTTTGCTACAGCCACTATACAGTAGTTTAATTCCTTGCATTTTGTTTTCTGATTTCATGTATAATAGCTGTATATATGTCTTTTTATTTGCTGCAATGTTATTTCTTTTTAAACATGTATAATAGCTGTACATAAACTTTGAATTCTGCTGATTTACATTTCTGCACTTTTGTCCATGACTGATCAATGCGTTATGCAGGTTTCTTAGGCGAGCTCTGGATAGTTTTCTTGCTTTTCTTTTTACAACTAGTGGCATGTGTGATCATATTATCTAGACTGCTGATCTTTATTTTTGATTTTCATTAGTATCATTGCTTTAGTTTGCACTTTACTTTCTGCTCATAGCTTATCAAGTTGTTCATCTTTTGATGGCTCTTTTTATCATAATCAACTAACTTCAGTAGAGCCAAAATATCACTTAGTGCAGCTTGGTTTATTTTGTTTTAAGACTCACATTGCTAACTTGCTCATAACTCTTTCTTACATGATCAATCCAGCTGAAGGCAAAAAGGTTAAGGGAAAATTAAGTGGTGTGATTTGTCACCTAGATTTTACATTGCTTAAGATTTAATTGAAGAGTTAAAGTAGTTGTTCTTGTTTTTAACTGAGTTAATGTAGATGTCATTTTCATTTTCATTTTCATCAGCAGTATAGGTACTGGGCCAATGCCATTGGTCTTTTATTTGATGCCTTTACTTTCCTTTAAAGCTTTGATTCCATTTCAGTTATTGTTCAAGCTTTCTTTAGAATACTCTTTAAGTTTCAAGAAATCATTTAGAAGTCGCCACAAACACACACATTCACTCGCTTGATTACATCTCCATCACATCACATTAGGAAGGATAAATCAAAAACAAACTAAAAAGATAAAAACGACAAAAGATTAAGAAAAGGTTATCTAAGTACATATAGTACACCTCACTTCATCAGCTTACGAGCCCCGGGTTGACATTTAAAAGTTTCAATTTAGATATCACTAAATTGACCAAACATTTTTGGCGCCGTTGCCGGGGAGGTGAAATTAGGTAGCCAGATTCTTAAAAAAAAAAACACAATAAGAAAATTTCAAGGAAGGAAATTGATAACATCTCAAAGTATGCTCTCCTCTTGCACTTAATGTGATCTGGAGGATCAGAAAAGAGAGAGTTATTGGTTTAATAGTTTCTTGAGTATGCTCTCTTCTTGCACCTAGAGTGACCTGGAAGATCAGAAAGAGAATTATTAGCCTGACTTGAAGAAAAATAAAAAAAATGACATGCATAGAGCTAGAGATTCTAGGGGAAGGTTTTTAGCTAGAGCCAAAAGTTCGATTTTTACAACTCCATCCACTTCAAGGAATAGACAAGAGACACCTCCCTCATCTCCAACTGACACTCCTAGCCCTAGGATTCCCGGAATTCAAGAAGCAGGAGTCGACTCTCCCATACCTTCCATCGAGTCTGAATTAGAGAGAGATCCTTTCCTTCTTTCTCCAGAGAGACAAATTGTAATTGAAGAAGTAGAATCACCTGAAGAAGAGGGAGAAATTCCTTCTCATACACCCTTAGTAGAAGAACCAGAAGACTCTGAAGTCTTCAGGGAAACTACTATGACAGAGGAAGGAGGTGGTAGAGGTAGAGGTAGAGGAGGAGGAGGAGGAAACAATGGAGGAGGTAGAGGTAACATTGGAGGAAATAGGGATGGAGATAACTCATTTGGGTTTCCTATAGTCGATGAGGACTCCCGAGCCACCATGAAGAACATCTCACCATCTGTCCTCCCGAACTTCCATGGGTTAAGGAATGAGGACCCTGAAACATTTCTATTTGAGTTTGAAGTCGTATGTCGAACTTATGATTATCTGGATGACTCTAAAAAACTCAAACTATTTCCTTCAACATTGAAAGGATCAGCTTTGAAATGGTTCATGGGATTACTCACTCAATCCATTAGGTCTTGGAATGATATGAAACAAACATTTTTGGATAGGTACATGGACTATTGTATGCCCACCAATCATAAGGATGAGGTATTCAAAATGATGCAAAAAGAAGATGAAAACTTGGAGGAATTGATTGAAAGATTTCAATATAATCTGAAAAGAGCAAAAATGAGTAACTTGGATGAGGAGACCTTGAAAGCCCTTTTACTAAAAGCCATTAGAGATGAATGGATAGATCTTTTGAATATGATGGGAAAAGGAGATGTATCTCAACTTCCACTTTCTGATATAGCAGAATTATGTGTCCATCTCTCAAGGGGGAAATCCAAAACTCAAAAAGGGCCTAGAGATCCTTTTCTCATCAGAGCAAATAAATCTGCAACTGGATTGGTAAGTAGGGCTGAGATTGGCAACATGCTTGATGAATTCAAAACTGATATCTTAGGGAGTATTAGTGAGCAACTAGACACCCTTAAGATTCACAATAAGCAGAAAGAAGAAGTTGAGGCTTTGGCCATCTTTTGCCCAAAGTGTAGAAAGAAACATGCTCTACGGGAATGTCCCTTGGATGCAAAAGTTGTAGAAACATGTGTAATCTGTTCAGAGAACCATGAGACCAAGGATTGTCCTTCAATTCCTGGGCTCAAAGCTGTCTTTCAAGAAGATCCAAATACAATTGAATCTCTCTGTTTTGTTGCAAGGAGACTTGGCAGGGGCAACAAAATCAAGGGTTTAACAACTCTATGAATTTTCAACCCGACCAAATTGGAATCCTTGGCAACAACCTTGGTCCCAACCTCGAAATTCTTTTCAATCATGGGTACAAGGTATGCAAAATACTTATGGGAGATTTGCTCAATTTTACCAATATCCTCCATCTTTTCAAAACCAACAAGCTCCACAACTTCCAAATCAAAATCTGCAACTATCATTGCCATTTCCACAACAACAACCTTCTCAACAGATCCCAAATTCTCAACTCTTGCTTCCATTCCAATAGAAGTCAAATCAACTTCCTTCTCAGCCATTGCCAAACCCCAATAATAAAAACCCTCAAAATGCCTACATGATGGAAGGTCAGCAATTTCCTACCTATATGATTGTTCCTCTCAATGAAGTACAACTCAGATCAGGTAGAGTCTTAGATAAACCTTCTATAAATAATCAAAAGCAAAGCATTTTTGAGGAAGAATCTCTTGAAGTCAATAAGGGTTCTGAAGCATCTCTTCAAAACCCAAACACTCAAAAAGAAAAATAAAAATAATTAACCCCCACAACTCCCATAGTTGAGCAACCTGCATCCTTATCCACACCCCCTTTCCCTGAAAGATTACAAATTGATAAAGGAGTGGAAAAACAAATTTGGTTGCCTGACTATAATTTTCTAGATGAATTGAAAAATGTCTATATCAAGATTCCCTTGTTACAAGCCATTAAAGAGATTCCCATTCTAGCAAAAACAATAAAGGAGTTGAGTCTTAAAAGACCAGGAAGGAAACCAAGAGATACCAGAAGGATCCACCTGGTAGGAAAAATTGCAGATATCATGATGGGAAAAATTACTATGCAGAAATATATAGATCCCGGTAGTCCAATTGTCAAAACACATATCAATGGGGTAGAAATACCAAATACTTTGATTGATATAGGGGCTGCTATCAACATCATGAGTAGACAGACTATGGACCAGCTAAAACTTCCTAATCTTCTTTTTACACCTACTTTATTGCAGCTTGCAGATCGACCAATTATTAAACCAGATGGTGTATTGGAAGACATTCCAGTCTCCCTAGACTCTTGGGAATATCCAGTGGATTTCATGATTTTAACTCCCAAGAGTAATCTAGGAGGGCATCCTCTTATTTTAGGAAGACCTTGGCTAGCCACAGCTGATGCTTTCATAAGTTGTAGGTCTGGGGATATGTATATTTCTGATGGCAATTCGACAAAGAAGTTCAATTTGTATCCTTCAGCAAAAGCAATTACAGAAATAGGGGATAATGAGTGGGTTGATGATGAAGATACTATACAACCTGTCTTTACCATTTCTGAGATTAGTGAAGATAGTCAAATTCTGAACACATTAGAAAATTTTGAACCATCTTCAGAATATGACCACACACAATTTCAGTTGGATTCTGACATTGAGTGTCTATCATCTAGACAGATGTCTCTTTTCTCTATGGAAGAGTTTGGTAGTTCTGCCATTGAGATTTTTCCAGGAAAAACACTGAATATCAACAAAAACTTGGAAAAATCACAACAAGAAGAGCTAACCAAAGTCTTGCAAAAGCATTCTACTGCATTTGCATGGGAATATACAGATATGAAAGGTATTGACCCGAAGACTTGCATTCATCACATCTATATTGATGAAAATAGTAGACCAATCAGACAACCTCAAAGAAGGATGAATCCAAACCTTAGGGAAATAGTGAAAGAAGAGCTCCAAAAGTTACTTAATGTAAACTTCATTTACCCCATTTCAGATAGCCGGTGGGTTTCTCCTTTGGTTATAGTACCTAAAAAGAATGGTAAATGGAGGGTTTGCATTGATTATAGGGAATTGAACAAAGCAACTTTGAAGGATCACTTTCCTTTGCCCTTTATTGATCAAGTATTAGATACTTTAGCAGGTAAAAAGTATTTCTCATTTCTAGATGGTTTTAGTGGTTACAATCAGATTTAGGTAGCACCTGAAGATCAGGACAAAACCACATTTACCTGTCCATGGGGGAATTTTGCTTACCGAGTACTTCCTTTTGGATTATGTAATGCACCCGCAACATTTCAAAGGGCAATATTAGGAATCTTTTCCGATCTAATTCATGATTGTGTAGAGGTCTATATGGATGATTTTACAGTTTATGGTAACTCATTTGAAGAAGCATTAGAAAATTTGGAAAAAGTCCTTATAAGATGTAAAGAAAAAAATCTTTCATTAAGTCATGAAAAATGTTTCATGATGTTTACTGAAGGGATTGTTTTAGGACATCATATTTCAGGAGATGGAATTAAAGTTGATAGATCAAAAGTTGAAGTCATCTCCAAATTACCTATTCCAAATTGTCAAAAGGATGTTAGAAGTTTTCTTGGGTTTACTGGATATTATAGAAGATTTATTGAAAACTTCACCAAGATAGCATCTTCGCTCTTCAAATTACTTACAAAAGACTGTGAATTCAAATGGGATCCTGAATGCCAATCTGCATTTGAAGCTTTAAGAACAAGGATATCTGAAGCACCCATTCTGAGAGGGCCAAATTGTAAATTTCCTTTCCATATTTCTACAGGTGCTTCAGATACAGCTCTAGGAGCTGTCTTGGGACAAAAGGATTTGGTCTCTTATGCCATTTACTACACCAGTAATAATTTGACTCCCACTGAGTTAAATTATACTGTGACTGAAAAAGAGTTCTTAGCCGTTGTTCATGCAATCAACAAGTTTAGACATTATATAACCGGCTATGAAACTTTTGTCCATACTGATCATTCTGCAATTAGATATCTCATGAATAAACCTGTTACTAATGGCAGAGTTACAATATGGATTTTACTTTTACAAGAATTCAATATTACTGTGTTAGATAGACCAGGGAAACAAAATACAGTAGCTGATTTCTTGTCTAGAATCCAAAATACTAATGAAGATTCTCCTGTAGAGGATAAGTTTCCAGATGAATATTTGTTTGCAATAACTACTAAAACCCCTTGGTATGCAGACATTGCTAATTATTTGGTTACAGGGAAGCCACCTCCACACTTATTTCCTAATGAGAAAAGGAAAATCATTCAGGAAAGTTCAAAGTATTCATGGATTTCTAATGAATTGTTCAAAACAGGGCTAGATTGTGTGATCAGAAGATGTGTTCAGGAAGATGAAATGCCTGACATCCTTAAGGCATGTCATGATGAACCATGCGGCGGACACTTTTCTGACAAGAGGATGGCCTATAAAATCCTTTCTTTAGGATATTATTGGCCTTATCTCTTCAAAGATGCAAAACAATATGTCAAAAGGTGTGATAGCTGCCAAAGAGTTGGGAGACCAACTCCTTCAAATGAAATGCCATTACAGCCACAGGTATGCATCGAACCCTTTGAAAAATGGGCTTTAGATTTCATTGGACCCATTAAACTACCATCTAAGCAAAAGAAGTATATATTGGTTTGTACTGATTATGTTACTAAATGGGTAGAAGCAAAGGCATTGCCTTCTGACACTGAAAATTCAGTTGTTCAATTTCTTTTTGAGAATATTTTTACTCGTTTTGGTGTCCCAAGAGAAATTGTGACAGATCAGGGAAGCCAATTTACATCTAACTTGATGGAGAAGCTGATGGAAGAATACAAAATCAAGTATAGAAAATCTACTCCATACCATCCGAAAGCAAATGGTCAAGTGGAATCCACAAATAAAGTTCTTGAGAGCATCATCACCAAAATTGTTCATCTTCATAGAAGAGATTGGGCAGAAAGGCTTCCTGAAGCCTTATGGGCCTATAGAACTACATGGAGGAACACAACAGGACATTCTCCCTATGAACTTGTTTATGGGAAAGAAGTCTTGCTCCCCATTGAGTTTCAAATCAAGACCTACAAGATGGCAGTTCAATTGGGAATGAATCTATCAGAAGCCCAAAAGCACAGAATGGAGCAGCTGAATGAGCTAGATGAGATAAGACAAGATACAATTTTAAGGACTGATCTAGTACAGCACCAACGAACTAAGTGGCATGATCGACACATCAAAGAGAAAAAGTTTCAGAAGGGAGATTGGGCACTATTGTTTGATTCCAAGTTTAAGGACTTCAAAGGAAAATTTCAAACTCATTGGCTTGAACCATATGAGATTGATGAAGTCTTTAACAATGGAGCAGTTCGAGTAAAGACCATTGATGAGTTTCAGACTCCTCTCATTGTGAATGGCCACCGATTGAAAGTCTACCACAAGCTACTCTCAAAGGAGGAATTTGTTAAAATGTTCCAAGAAGATTCTGCAATGAGGCTGGATCCTGAATGCCAATCTGCATTTGAAGCTTTAAGAACAAGGATATCAGAAGCACCCATTCTGAGAGGGCCAAATTGTAAATTTCCTTTCCATATTTCTACAGGTGCTTCAGATACAGCTCTAGGAGCTGTCTTGGGACAAAAGGATTTGGTCTCTTATGCCATTTACTACACCAGTAATAATTTGACTCCCACTGAGTTAAATTATACTGTGACTGAAAAAGAGTTCTTAGTCGTTCTTCATGCAATCAACAAGTTTAGACATTATATAACCGGCTATGAAACTTTTGTCCATACTGATCATTCTGCAATTAGATATCTCATGAATAAACCTGTTACTAATGGCAGAGTTACAATATGGATTTTACTTTTACAAGAATTCAATATTACTGTGTTAGATAGACCAGGGAAACAAAATACAGTAGCTGATTTCTTGTCTAGAATCCAAAATACTAATGAAGATTCTCCTGTAGAGGATAAGTTTCCAGATGAATATTTGTTTGCAATAACTACTAAAACCCCTTGGTATGCAGACATTGCTAATTATTTGGTTACAGGGAAGCCACCTCCACACTTATTTCCTAATGAGAAAAGGAAAATCATTCAGGAAAGTTCAAAGTATTCATGGATTTCTAATGAATTGTTCAAAACAGGGCTAGATTGTGTGATCAGAAGATGTGTTCGGGAAGATGAAATGCCTGACATCCTTAAGGCATGTCATGATGAACCATGCGGCGGACACTTTTCTGACAAGAGGATGGCCTATAAAATCCTTTCTTTAGGATATTATTGGCCTTATCTCTTCAAAGATGCAAAACAATATGTCAAAAGGTGTGATAGCTGCCAAAGAGTTGGGAGACCAACTCCTTCAAATGAAATGCCATTACAGCCACAGGTATGCATCGAACCCTTTGAAAAATGGGCTTTAGATTTCATTGGACCCATTAAACTACCATCTAAGCAAAAGAAGTATATATTGGCTTGTACTGATTATGTTACTAAATGGGTAGAAGCAAAGGCATTGCCTTCTGACACTGAAAATTCAGTTGTTCAATTTCTTTTTGAGGATATTTTTACTCGTTTTGGTGTCCCAAGAGAAATTGTGACAGATCAGGGAAGCCAATTTACATCTAAATTGATGGAGAAGCTGATGGAAGAATACAAAATCAAGTATAGAAAATCTACTCCATACCATCCGAAAGAAAATGGTCAAGTGGAATCCACAAATAAAGTTCTTGAGAGCATCATCACCAAAATTGTTCATCTTCATAGAAGAGATTGGGCAGAAAGGCTTCCTGAAGCCTTATGGGCCTATAGAACTACATGGAGGAACACAACAGGACATTCTCCCTATGAACTTGTTTATGGGAAAGAAGTCTTGCTCCCCATTGAGTTTCAAATCAAGACCTACAAGATGGCAGTTCAATTGGGAATGAATCTATCAGAAGCCCAAAAGCACAGAATGGAGCAGCTGAATGAGCTAGATGAGATAAGACAAGATACAATTTTAAGGACTGATCTAGTTCAGCACCAACGAACTAAGTGGCATGATCGACACATCAAAGAGAAAAAGTTTCAGAAGGGAGATTGGGCACTATTGTTTGATTCCAAGTTTAAGGACTTCAAAGGAAAATTTCAAACTCATTGGCTTGAACCATATGAGATTGATGAAGTCTTTAACAATGGAGCAGTTCGAGTAAAGACCATTGATGAGTTTCAGACTCCTCTCATTGTGAATGGCCACCGATTGAAAGTCTACCACAAGCCACTCTCAAAGGAGGAATTTGTTAAAATGTTCCAAGAAGATTCTGCAATGAGGCTGGTGGAGAAGAATTCTTCTCCTCCATCAGCCTAGTCTTTGTTTCTTTCAGTTGAAAAAAAAAAAAAAAAGTCTCTTGTATAAGCCTGAAAACCAATCTTGAATTGGCAGTCTTATGCAGAAAATATAAGGTGAAAATCAGGGGCACCTGACACTTTGTATTTTCCAAAAAAAAAAAAATCTCTCTCTCTCTCTTTCCATCTCATTCGCCATTTCAGTTCATCCATCCCATCATCTCCATTCCACTTCATTTTCATTCCATTTCATTCATCTCACTCCATTTCATCAATAAAAGTCCCTCTCAGGACTATTTCATTTAGTTAAGTCTTCTCTAACTACTTCTTGGTATACACAGAAGGGTGTTGTTTCAGTTTCCGCAACTGAGAATTGTTTCCATAGCTCACACCAGTTTCCGCAGCTTGCACCAGTTTCCGCAGCCAGCATCACTCTGTCTCTACAGCAGCAGTACTCTGTTTTCAAAAATCACAGTCAGAGGTATCAACATCACCAAGGGCAACAAGGATGGGAGGCACCTGCAATATAAGAAAGCAATAAGGGGTCAGCAACCTTAATAAACAAAAGGCAAATCTACGAAGGTATGATCAAAATTTTTTCCAAACAACAATTTAATTTCATTTTACGTATAGTTATTAAATCGTGGAAAGAGCCACTAAATGCAATGATCCGGCAAGATCATCCCACTCCTTCTCCACGATCATGCCTCATCCACCTCATACCTTTCTAACGGTTCCCTCATCATCATTAATTCAAAACTCGAGTTGGGGCTGCTCCTCCATTACTAGCCGTACCTCTGTGACGTAACCCAATGTACCATGGCTCTCCTTACCGTCATTTCCACAGCCAATGTTTAAACGTGTGCGTAAGCCACCCGACTCTCAAGAATTCGGCCGTTAATCCGTTCACTTATCACTCCATCTCCGCATGCATCTAACTCATTTCTCGTGTTTGTCTTCTACTCTCTCGTATTCACACCATTTCCACTCTCATTTACGCTGCAAACTCCATAGCTCTGTTCTTTGTTTCAAACCCTGACTACTGTTCTGCAATACGCCTCACATTACGTTACGGCTGCTCCACTTACAACCGTAATACACCTTTTTTTCCTGTGAGCATCCTCCTTGACCATTCTCACGCAGTCAAAGCTTCAGCCAAAGTTGAAAAGCCGAAGATGGGGAAGCTACTTAGAGCTAAACCTGAGGGTCCGAAGTATTTAGAAGGGTATCCACAGATGGAGGAAGCACTAAAGAAAGCACAATGGCTCAAGTTTATTCAGAAATTCAGAGGGTATAACAAGGAGGTAATGAAGGCATTTGCTCGATCATTCAATGGAAATACCGTGGAAGTGGGAGACCTGAAGTTCACAGTAACAGAGAACACCATAGCCACAGCAACCAGTCTACCTCAAAAAGGAGAAAGATGGTTTAAGAACAGAACAATGGAAGACCAAGGATGGAAAGACATGCTTAAGAACCCAGGTATGGACACTTCAATATTCACTAAGGGAATTCCTGTACATGTCATTAAGGAAGAATGGAATGCATTCTTGTTACTTGTTCAAAAGTTTATCACATGTGAGGGCCGCTTTGGCACTATGTATATGTACCATGCAAGAATTATGATGAATTTTAATGGATGATCATGCCCTCAATTTACCCTATTTTCTATTAGCAAGCCTAAAGAAAATGAGTTTCACTGTCCAAAAGCATGTAGGCCATATTGAATCTCACTTCTATCATCACGGGTTAATTAGAATTCTCATAGAAGAGCAGTTAAAGAGTAACAAGGATACATGGGAAAAGTTTCTGACCAGAAACCATTTCCAAGAGGTAACAGAAGCCTCTAGCAGTTCCCCTAGGGTCCCAAAAAGAAGTAGGAGAAGAGAAAGCGGTGTTGCAGCCCAAGATCCTCCTACAAAAGAAACTGAAGAAACTGCTCAAGAAGAAGAGGAAAAGAGAGATAAAACTAAGAAACAGAAAAAGGATAAAGGGAAAACAATTGTTCAAAAATCATATCCATCACCTGAACCTTCAATAGAAGAAGACTATCAAACCTTGGCTGATAGACTAGTACAACTCCAAGCTACTGCCCTCTCAAAGAAGAAACAAAAAGAAAAACAGAGTAGTCAGCAAAAGAGCACTAATGTACAAGTGAGAAGAAGCGGTAGAATTAAAGAAAAAATGAGTGTGACTAAAGAAAAACAATCACATTTCATTGATTTGGGAGAAGGCACACCTGAAAAGACTCCAATTCAGCTAGTTATTGAGCCAAGTCCTCCACGAGAGGAAAGTCCCTTTCAGCAAGAAAGAGAAAACAATCCTCAAGAATTCGAGTTTAGGCCAAGAAGAACACCTGAAACTGACCCTGACCAGCAGGAGGCATACAATTATTTGGAGACCTTGGAGCAATCAGTTGTAGGTCCAAGCACAATATTGCCTCTTGAGGAATAGGTCCAGTCTTTAAAACAAGAGGTGTTTGAGCTAGAAGTCTTGAACCGGTATATTAAACAAGAAAACGAAGCATTGAAAGAACAAACCAAGGTGGACAAAATTGTCCATGACAATACCATGCTTCACTTAGGACTTTGGCAGAAGAAGAACAGAAAATTGAAGAGAAAATGTAAGAAGCTGAGCAGAGCCTTGATCAATTTGAAATTCAAGTGTTTAGTCAGAAAACCAAGGACAATTTTGGCAGCAAGGAGAAAGAGAAGAAGGCTGGATGTTTTGGTAGAAGCATCTGAGCACATGTACTGAAAAACAATGACAAAGTTTTGGTTGCATGAGGACATGCAACACCTTCACAGTGGGGGTATGTTGAGCCTCAGACCTGCACTTCTTTACACATCCTCTCAGCCTCCTTTTCCTATTCATTTCCTCCTTTTGTCACTCATTCCCTCCATCAAATTGCTTAAATCATTGTATTTTAGGAATTTTTACATGGTTTGCTAATTATGCTAATGACTTGTTGTTGGTTTAGAATTTTGGTTCAAAGTGCTGCGTTTCCGCAGCTCACACAGGGTTTCCGCAGCTCACACAGGGTTTCCGCAGCTGTTTTCTTAAACTTTATGTTCCAGGTGTCCTACAGGAAGAAGAGCCACATGGGCAAGTTCATGGAACCAAGGACATGGTGTGTGTCCCTCTAGCTCACCCAAACTGGTCATAAAAACCCATAGTCAACGCAGAGGCAAATCCGGTCAACCAGAGGTCATTGGCGGTGGCACGGCTCTGCGTGTTCTGTTTTGGAGCACGTGGTACCTTCCTCAGCCACGAAGACAGTGGGAGACACGAATCCAATAGCGGATTGAATGCCCACAATGACCATTGCCTAAATCCGAGGACACAGCCAGATTACGTGTTTTGACACAGCTGCTTGAATAGCTGAAGTTTCGTTAAAGTAGTTTGATTTCCTCTGTATAAATAAAGCGTCTTTGAACGCTGGATAGTTAGTTGTTTTTGTAATCGTTTTGAGCTCCCCACTGTATTTTCAAACTTGCAATCAATACATGAGAAGACTGTTCTTTTTCTAAGCGTGTAACTGTTCTTTGGATTGGCTGAAGTGGGCAGAGGGCCCCTGTTTGCTACAGCCACTATACAATAGTTTAATTCCTTGCATTTCATTTTCTGATTTCATGTATAATAGCTGTATATATGTCTTTTTATTTGCTGCAATGTTATTTCTTTTCAAACATGTATAATAGCTGTACATAAACTTTGAATTCTGCTGATTTACATTTTTGCACTTTTGTCCATGACTGATCAGTGCGTTATGCAGGTTTCTTAGGCGAGCTCTGGATAGTTTTCTTGCTTTTCTTTTTACAGCTAGTGGCATGTGTGATCATCTTATCTAGACTGCTGATCTTTATTTTTTATTTTCATTAGTATCATTGCTTTAGTTTGCACTTTACTTTCTGCTCATAGCTTATCAAGTTGTTCATCTTTTGATGGCTCTTTTTATCATAATCAACTAACTTCAGTAGAGCCAAAATATCACTTAGTGCAGCTTGGTTTATTTTGTTTTAAGACTCACATTGCTAACTTGCTCATAACTCTTTCTTACATGATCAATCCAGCTGAAGGCAAAAAGGTTAAGGGAAAATTAAGTGGTGTGATTTGTCACCTAGATTTTACATTGCTTAAGATTTAATTGAAGAGTTAAAGTAGTTGTTCTTGTTTTTAACTGAGTTAATGTAGATTTCATTTTCATTTTCATTTTCATCAGCAGCATAGGTACTGGGCCAATGCCATTGGTCTTTTATTTGATGCCTTTACTTTCCTTTAAAGCTTTGATTCCATTTCAGTTATTGTTCAATCTTTCTTTAGAATACTCTTTAAGTTTCAAGAAATCATTTAGAAGTCGCCACAAACACACACATTCACTCGCTTGATTACATCTCCATCACATCACATTAGGAAGGATAAATAAAAAACAAACTAAAAAGATAAAAATGACAAAAGATTAAGAAAATGTTATCTAAGTACATATAGTACACCTCACTTCATCAGCTTACGAGCCCTAGGTTGACATTTAAAAGTTACAATTTAGATATCACTAAATTGACCAAACACCTCTCAGGGTCAATGCTACGCAATCTTGCCCAATAGTCACCCAATTTCTTGGACGATTGATTCCCAAGTTTCTTGATGTTTTCATATGACATTGGTTTTCTGTGAGTGTTCTCTATCTCCAGGTACAATAGGTGTCGAGTATCTTCTTAACAGTACAAGTAACATGGCCTCCAAGAGAGTTGGATCAAAGGAAACAGTTGAAATTAATGAAGTAGAGCCTAATAACTTTAGGGTGGAAGTTTATCAGCAAGTGTATAATTTTCCCCAGCTAGTGAACATGAAGGATGCACCGTTCTACACTACCAACAATGGCACAAATACAAGAGACATATCAAAGTGTTAGGTAATGGATCCATCAAATTCAGGATGACACCTAACCAGATCTATAAGATAGAGACACTCAGGAAGGCTTACCAGCTCTTGGTCGTCTTTGGATGTTGATTTTATGGCCAAGAGAGTACAAAGACCTTCTCACAAAGTCAGGTTATTATGTTGGATCAGCTAACAAGTGAAGGAAAACCAGTCAATTGGTATAAAATGTTGGATATTTAGCTAAAAGTGAATGTCTCAAATGCCTGGAGTCTACCCAAGGATCAAAAAACAACATTCTTCATGTCTGCTAACCTTCTCAATGCAATTTGTGTCCATAAACAGTCTCATGGCATGGATTGGGCATGGACACCTTTAGAGAATGTTGTGAACGTATATTGTAAGTTTCTCTCAAAGTTCAACTACTGTGGAGTCATAGCTAGACTATTTGACCATTTCATTTCCCCTATGTACATGATGATATTTGAACAAGATCCACCTTGCATGTCCCAGGGAGCAATGGAGGTGTTGCTGAACATTTTAGATTGGTACGCCTCACCCGATGGCACCTTCATCGAGATGTATAGCACAGATAAGGCTCTTCATTTGTTTCCAAAGTTTTCCACGAACAAGTTGGTCATGTAGGAGGTTTCATACCACATCCTGATAAGGTTATCAGCTGATTGCATAAGAAGAAGAAGAAGAAGTCACCATGGCCTATGCTTCCTTTCTGAATTGGATTGTATGCGATCAGTATTTTGAAATAAGTGGACATTAGGTCGATGAATTCAAGAAGTTTAAGCTCTACTCCAAGAGTCTTAATCTATATGATCCATATATCTTATGTAGGGACCATTGTGTAAGAGTGTACCATCCTTGGATCCACAGGGCATGTCATTCGCTAAAGGAAGACCCTTGGGGATATTGCTATAACTTCTCTAGTCTCAATGAACTGTTCATCATGGAAGTAGAGTGGCTAGCCACACTCAAGGTAGCAGAACAACATGGAGCAACAACAACAGTAGCAAAACGTAGTGAACCTACACCATACAAAGGCAATATGAAGATTCACGAAAGTGTATGTTGGGTTGTGTTATATTGTTTCCATGATTAGCCCACATAGTTTACCGGGGGGTTAGACGAGGGAGGAGCCCACCCTTCGTTGCGCTGATTGTGAAGTGGGGGGGGTCACAGAGGGTTTGAGGGTGGCGGTAGCCCCCCTCTACGAGGTCTGAGGCAGTGCCCCAGGGGAATTCTTTTTGGACCCTATATTAGGTTGGGAAGACCTACCTATGGTTTTGTGCATGGTTTTTGCACATGGTTTTAGATGGGATGGTTTTCGGTCCATGGTTTTGGACGTGATGGTTTTTGGTCCATGGTATTGGATGCTTCGGCATGTATAAATATGTATTATAAGATTGAAAGGAATATAATGAAAAATCAATCTGGTAGTCCTGGTTTTGGTATCCAGGGTAAAATCTCTGTGTATATGTGTTTTATGTGTTATTCTCTCACATTGTTTATTTGCTGAGGGGTTTCACTTGGGCCTATGATAGTCCTTGTTCAGTGGGAGATTTGCGGGATCGATTATGATGGTGAAAGAAGATGGCGAGCAGTGGAAGGATAGGGAACGAGAAATTTAATGGGCAAATTTTTGAGTTATGGAAACTCAATATGGAGGATCTGTTGGTGGATAAAGATCAACGGATTGTGGTAGATCCAAGTACTAAACCAACGAGAGTGTCCAATGAAGAATGGAAGAAGTTGCATCGAAAGGCAAAGAGCACAATATTAATATGTGTCTCAGATTCAGTATTGTTGAATGTATTAGGGGAAGCTACGACGAAGGCTTTGTGGGACAAGTTAGGGACCTTTTACTAATCTAAGTCTTTGGTGAATAAACTATTCCTACGGAAAAAGCTATAAAACCGAAGGATGAAAGATGGAGACTCAGTGAGAGAGCATCTGAATGCATTTAATACTATGGTAAGTCAGTTATTGTTTGTTGATATTAAAATTTCAGATCAAGATAAGTGCATTAGTTTTTTTTTGTTCACGACCAGATTCATGGGATAGTCTGGTTATTGCAATAGGTAGCAATGCAACTGCCTTGCAATTTGATCAAAGAGTCTCATCCTTGTTGACGGAGGAGATGAGATGAGAAAATATGGAGATCCAGAATGGTGATTCCTTATCTATACGAGGATGGTCCTATTACAGAAACAAAAATAATTCATTGAGTGGGAGCTCTAAATCTAGAGGGATATCTAAATCTCCAAGAAAACCTATAAAGGTGGTGTGCTGGTAATGAGGAAAGGAAGCGCACTACAAAAGGGACTATAAATCTAAAGCTTCTAACAAAGCAAAAGGATCTGATAATTCCCCTTATGCAAAGGCGAAAACCACCTTAGATGAAGTTGGGGATGTGTACTTGGCTTCTTGAAGTACACATGTAGATCATGAGGCATGGTTGATTGAATCAGTTGCATCCTTTCAGTTCACTCCCCATAGAGAGTGGTTCTGAGAGTATGAGAAATATGATGGTGATGATGTCTTTTTGGGGGCTGACAGGAAAATTAAAATCGTTGATCGCTGAAAAGTAAAGTTGAAGTTGCAAGGTGGAAGGGTTAGAACACTTCCAGGTGTTCTGCATATTCCTGCATTGACCAGAAATTTGATTTCTGTAAGCAAGTTAGATGATGCAGGTGTAAAAATAATGTTTAATAAAGATACCTTCAAGATGGTTCGGGAAGCATTGGTATTGTTACGGGGAGTTCGGATTGGAACTCTGTATAAGCTTCAAGGTAGAACTGTTGTTGATGGGTGCAGCAGTTCTGTGGTTCCTGAAAGTGGAGTAGAAAATCTAGTGGTCTTTGGAGAGAAGACCATGTTGTGGCATCAAAGGCTTGGACATATTGGAGAGAAGGTCCATCGAATACTTCATGGTAAAGGTATGGTAGAAGGTATGAGTAATAGCTCCCTGGATTTGATTTCTGTGAAAATTGTGTATATGAGAAGTAGAATTGGGTGAGTATCCCCTCCATTGGTAAGAGGGTGAAACAAATATTAGAGCTTGTGCAAAGTGATGTGTTTGGACCCATGAAGGTTCCATCACTGGGTAAGTTTGTGTACTATGTATCATTTATAGATGACTTATCAAGGAATACATGGATATATTTCCTTAAGAAGAAATCTGAAGTATTTGATAGGTTTAAAGAATTTAAGGCTCTGGTGGAAAACCAAACAGAAAGGAAGATAAACGTGTTGAGGACACATAACTGTGGAGAGTTTTGTAGAAAATAATTTGAAGAATTCTGTAAGATGTGTGCTATAGCACGAGAGAAGACTACTCCATACACACTTGAGCAAAATGGAGTTGTAGAAAGAATGAACAAGGCATTGATGGAAAGGTCAAGAAGCATGCTCAATAGTGATGGGTTAGGACAATAAATCTGGGTAAAGGCAGTGGAGACAACATGTTACCTTGTCAACAAATCACCTTCATTAGCATTGGAGGATAAGACTCCATAAGAGGTATGGATTGGTAAGAAACCCTCTATTTCACAGCTGAGGGTATTTCGATGTGATGCATATATACATGTTCTAAAGGAGAAAAGAACCAAGTTGGATAGTAAATCTGAAAACTGTATCTTTATTGGATATAAGGGTGGTTTAAAGGGTTATAAACTTTGGAACCTAGTAACAAGGAAGGTTGTGTACAGCCGAGATGTGGTGTTCAGAGAGGTGAAAGATGTTATTAAACATGAAGTCCCATCAAAGGAACCTGAGAATATAGAGTTTGAGCTAAAGGAGGAAGACTCAAACTCTATAGCAGAGGAGGAATCAGAAGTTGAAGAGCCACAAACTCCAGGTGTGAGAAGATTAGTTCGAGAAAGAAGAAAACTAGAAAGGTATAGACCATATGCTTTCTATTCAAATTTTGATTTATCTATTACTGTTCATGATCCCAGAACTCTGAACGAAGAAATAGATTCACAAGATGGAAAACTCTAGAAAGAGGCCATGGTTGATGAAATGGCATATTTGCACAAAAATGAGGCTTGGGATCTGGTGGATTTTTCAGCTGGGAGGAAACCCATTAGGAGAAAATGCGTGTTCAAGAAGAAGACAAATGAAGAAGGAAAGGTGGAGAAATACAAAGCTCGATTGGTAGAAAAAGGTTATTCCTAGGTGTCGGGAATTGATTTTGGTGATTTTTTTCTCCTGTTGCCAAGGTAGATTCTATCAGACTTCTATCTGTTGCTGCTGCTTTTGATTTTAAGGTAGAACAGATGGATGTTAAGACAAAATTTCTTTAGGGGGATCTGGAAGAGGAGATCTACATGAAGCAACCAAAAGGTTTTGCCGTGAAGTGTAGGAAAAAACTGGTATGCAAGTTAAAGAAGTCTTTGTATGGGTTAAAACAGTCACCAAGGATGTGGTATCAGAAATTTGATACATTTATACGGGAACTTGGCTTCACGAGAAGCAAAGCATATCACTGTGTGTATTTTGAATTAATTGGTGACCTTGTTATTTATCTAGTCTTGTACATGGATGATATGTTGCTGGTTGAAAATGACAAAGAAATTATCCAAGATTTGAAGACCCAATTGTCCTCCAAATTTGACATGAAAGATCTTGGTGCTACAAAGTATATTTTTGGCATGGAAATTAAAAGAGATCGGACAAAGAGGAAGCTCTGGTTAAAATAGAGGACGTATGTTGAGACAATACTACAGAGGTTTAATATGCAGGATAGTGAACCAATGAAGGTTCATATTCTTGTAGGCATGAATTTATTTGATGAACAGTGTTGCAAGACACAAGAAGAGGAAGAGGACACGTCCCATGTTCCATATACAAGTGCAGTCGGTAGCCTAATGTATGTAATGGTCTGTACTAGACTAGACATTGCACACACATTGGGAGTATTGAGTATGTTTATGTCAAAACTAGGAAAGGAGCATTGGACAACAGTGAAGCAAGTTTTCAGGTATTTGCGTGGCACTAGTGATTATGGTTTGTGCTACCAAGGAAGACTAGGATTGGACAGAGTTTTGGATATTCGGGGCTTTGTTGATACAAACTGGGCTGGAGATTTGGATCAGAGAAGATCTACAAGTGGGTATGTGTTTAACCTATATGGAGGTGCAGTCAATTGGATGAGTAAGAAACAATATGTAGTGGCATTATCAACTACCAAGGTAGAATACATGGCAGCCACTCATGCAAGCAAGGAAGCAGTTTGGTTGCAGAGATTATGTTCATGTATCGGGTTAGTACAATGAGCTATAAGGATAGACTGTGACAGCTAAAGTGCAATTTTCATGGCAAATAGCCCTACTTACCATTCAAAGACAAATCACATTGATGTTCAGTATCACTTTGGGAGGGATACGATAGAAGACAAAAAGGTGTTGCTGGTAAAGGTGGACAATTTGAACAATACTGTAGATGCATTAACAAAATTTGTGAGCACTGAGAAGTTCTCTTGATGTATAGAAACAATGGGCGTTGCAGGGCTTGATAAATGACTAAGCTCTCCTGTGGCCCCTTTTGGAAATAAAATAACAAGCGGGAGAATGTTGGGTTGTGTTATATTCTTTCCAAGTGGGAAATTTTTTTGGGCCCTATATTAGGTCGAGCAGACCTACCTGTGGTTTTTTGCATGGTTTTAGCACATGGTTTTGGATGCGATGGTTTTTGGTCCATGGTATGGGATGCTTCAACATGTATAAAAATGTATTGTAACATTGAAAGGAATATAATGAAAAAACAATCTGGTAGTCTCGGTTTTGGTATCCAGGGGAAAATCTTTGTATATATGTGTTTTATGTTTTATGCTCTCGCATTATTTATTTCATATGTTTTAGAATTTGTATGCAGGTAATTTCTGTACGGGGTTAAAACCTACAATGCAGAGGCAGAAAATCTACATGTTTAAGGAAGATCCACTTGTTGAAAGAGTAGCTTTGGAGATAGAATCAAAGAGGTGACTGGTGAGCACCAGTATTGCAGCAATAATGTTGCAACTCTTGGGGCTTCCTACTTTACTTTTATCAACCCGGTAGTTCGTAACAAACTTGGAAGCCACGGTGCTGTATGCACAAGTACTAATTCTTACTGCAGGCTGTCACTTGGTCAGCTGGCGCAAGATCACTAGGAGCTCAAACACACTTCTATGAATTCCAGAAGAAGCTTTATATGTGATGAAAGAAAGAAAAACTTACTCTACAAAGGCTACTCTACTTGCAGAAAGAGAAGGAAGACTAAAATGTGAAGTAACCCTAGCAAACCCTACTTAACCAACTAATCCTACTTTTGTAGAAAGAGAGATGAAAAACTATGAAATGAATGCCATTACCTACTTAGGAAGTAAACAACATCTATTCAAGCTATTTCTAGAAGGAAATGAGAAAAAAAACATCTTTTTTGGTTTTTATGTATTTTATTGGAAATTGTCATGCATGTAATTTATTTGTTTGTGGATGTGGCAGCGATTAGGTGGTGATGGAGGGTGACTTTTGGATTTGAAAAGGTGTAGGAAGGTGTGGATGGGTCCTGCAATCAGACTTAAAAAATACAACTATAGGAAATTCTATAGGAGGCTGCAGGGGATCTACATGAGGATCTATAAGAGGATCTATAGGAGGATGCTGAGGGCTGTTTTAAAGGTTTTGAAGGTGGGAAAATGGTTGGAAAGGGTAGCTGAAGGCTAGAAGGATGTGTTAAGGTGTCTTAGGTTCATCAAGGAGGATTAGGGAAGGGAATGATGGTTGGACATTTTCAAGGGACGAGAGGAAAGTTTATGAGAAAAGTGCAGAAAATTAGGGCAGATTTATGAGGGACAGTGAATGACCTGTGGAGAAAAGAGAGTTGGTGATGGCTGATTTATTGACTTATTATGAGAAGAGATGTACTACAAGAGAGCTGCAAATCAAACTTTGAAACTGAGCAAGCAAAGAAACTAGCTGCACCAAAAAAAATAGAACTGTATCTCATGTTAACCTAAATTTTGATCTAGGAAAATAAAATGTTGAAAAATGCTATATGAAAAGGAAAGCATGGAAAGATATTTATTGTAAAAATAGAAATGAGTATGGAAAAATGGATCTGAAGCAAAGCATTAACCTCTAAATCAAACTATAACACCAGAAATTGCATGGAGAAGGCAAAACTATGTTTTTGTGGCAACAAGAGGGTCTTGACCTCAGCTCGTGGTCCCAAAGGGAGGAAAGGAGGTCAAGGCTTTGTTGATGGTATTTTTGTATCTTTCTCCTAACCTACTTCAGCAAACTGAAATGGAAACAGCTATGTAAATCACCAAAAGCAGCCTATTCTAATTGAGGAAGAAATCTATCTAACGGCAGCTAATTCATAAACTGAAACAAAACATATAAATACAAATCAATAGGTGTTGGGTAGCTTGGGCTGGGCCCTAACCCAAGAGCTTCAGTCCTTTGAGGTAACTCAGTGCTAGCTCAGAAAATATTTTATCTTCATTATCAAAATAATAGTCAGATTACATGAAACTGTCCACAAAAGTAAGTTTTAAATGCGCTGAGAAAAAGCTGCAATAAAAGTGTGAAAACTTGACTAACATCCAACAACCTAATGAGGCCCTAGGCCTCTCTACTTATCCAACTGGAGCTCCCAACAGCTCCCCTAAAATCAAGGAGGCTTGGCTCCCAAGACTTGAGATAGACAACAGTTATTCTTCATTTGTTCGGCTGCCTCTTTGATGCATTGATGTGGTTGCTTGTTATCTGAGCTTTCTCAAGGATGATTCAAAGGAGGGATTCATAAATGAGGGGGACACCCTACTATAGATCCTCTCCCTTGTCTTCTTCGAATATTTGCTACCAAATGCTCATTAAACCTTTGACTTTGTCTCCGAACTTGACCAAAATTCTGCATTAAGCACACATTAGACTTCATGGGATAATGACTAACCCAACTCACTCTATTAGCATAAATATAATAAAAACATGCAATAAACTAATGAGAATGGTGGATTAAGCTAAGTTAGGAGGAAAAATGAGCCCATATAATAACCCATTTCTAGGGTTCATCATCACCCCCCTACTGAATGTGTTGCTCATCCTCTGAGCAACTAGTCCATCTCTTCAACTTTGATGGCCCTAATGGCCTCCCTGACATCCCATGGTTCTGATGTGAGATCCTCTTCTTTATCATGGAATCTTGCCTTTCTCTCCACTTCTTCCCAATGCTATTTTTCTTCTTCCTCTTTTATACCCTCTAGAAGTCCTAGCAGTAGTGGGGGACTTAGTTTGAGGCCAATCCAAATTACCTTTAAACTTTGCATAGAGTGCTTGTACAGTGGTACTATCCTTAATGCTTCTTTCATCCTGGTTGGGGAGAGATACTCCCTGATCTGCAAGCTGTGTGGCAGTGTATTCCACCTCCTCATATAAGCATGAATACAGTTATCTCCAAGCAATCTTTCCAAGTCCTCCAAATGTGAAATGGCCTGAGCTTGATCATTAACATATTTAAGGGAAATTTGAGGGTTATTTGCAAGAATATGGTGGGTGCTAATGAGAGCCATAGGGTCTGATGGCTCTGCTCTAATCATGAGAGGTTCATTTTTTTCTTTTCCATCAACTTCTTGATTTTTGTTGCCATTTTCTCCTCATGACTCATCCATGATGCCATGGCAATCAGCTGCAAGTCCCCTAACCTAGCATTGGGGTTCCATAGGTTCATACCAGTTAGGGCCATGTTATGCAAATAGAACTCTACTATCTTTGCCTTGTCTTCTACTTAACTGTGGTCACATAGGTCCATGAGCTATCTATAATCCTGAAAGGGCATGGTGCCTCTCTATGCCAAGGTCTTGATATGAAACTGTAGCCACTGGTCTTTGAGGTATACTCCATATGATTTTGCTGGTGTCCTACACTGTAGTGCCTCCATAGACTAGCTGGCCATGCATGTCAATTGTGTTTCCCTTTCTTGCAACTGTTTTCTTAACATTTCATTTTCTGCTTCCAAGTGAGATCTTCTGATTGCTTCTATATGTATTACAGTGCTTAACTCCTTACCCATTTCTCTAAGATTGCTTTCCATGTGGCCAATATCTTCCACCCCTTTGGACTTGGTGATCTGCATCCATCTATTGCTCCTTATCCTTTATTTTTTCAGTTCAAAGAAAAGTGGGACTGCAAATTTCTATGGAATAATTTTTCCCCCTTCAAGAAGGTTGTAATAAGAGCCCAAACTAGGCTAGGGGTTAGGTTCTTGTTTCTTTTCTATTTCATCCTTCCCCTTGGTCTGCTCTTCTGCCCTTTTCTCAAGTTTTTCGGTCTTCTATAGCTTTGTTAGGGTCTCCTATAGAGCAGTCTGTGCCTCTTATAGGACTGTTTTTGAGTCTTGTAGTTTTATTCTTTCCTTACAAGTGGAAGATCTAGGACTTCCTATTTCATAAGTGATGGGGGTTTTGGAAGGAGATTCTTCCCTTCTGACAGTAGGGGAATGTTAAATTATGATAGGCTCTTTTGAGGATGCCGGTGGCTTCCCTGTTTTTATCCTTGTGCCTTTTCGAGCCTTGAAATACATTGGTGGTTGCCTTTTCCTCTTTTGTTTATGTTTAACTGGGGTGCTGAGGGCAGCAAGAACAAATGCTACCTCCCTTTCTAGTGTCTCGGGAGACACTTCTGCCTTCTTTGCCCCTTTTCCTCTTCTTTTGTCTTCTCTGCCTCTGCTAGCTTTGTTTCCTCTAGCTTTGTTTTTGTTTCCTTCTCATCTTTTTTAGTTTCTTCCTTATCTGCTTCAGTCTTTTTCTTCTCTGTTTTAGTCTTTTTCTTCTCTGTTTTAGGTTCTTCCTCCCTTATTTTGGTCTCCTCTTCCTCTGTTTTAGTTTTCTCCCCATTTCCCCCTTTTTTTTCTTCCCCCTCACTTTCAGAAGGACTGAGGTCATATGTGAGGGCTTTTATGTCATCTTCTCCTATCATATTTCTAAATATTTCCCAGGCTATGGGGATTGTAAAGGTGTGAAGGGCTTCTTCCACTAATAGTTTAATCAACCCATGGTGAGCCAACTGATCTAGACCCCCTGCCTTCAACTTAATGCTAGAGTCTATAAGGGACTGTAGGAGAAAATAGGGAATGCTGAGTTTTTGGGGTGTGGGAGTGTCCATGCCATATCTCAGCTCATGGAGAAGTCTAAAATGGTAGCCATAAACTATGTTATACCTCCCTTCACATGAAATGTACTTGATGATTTGGTAACTGACCTCATCCCAAGGGTAAGGTATGCTTGTTCTTCTAATGCCATTTTTGTCTTCTATAGGAAGTTCATTTGGTTGTAAGAAGGTTTTCTTGGCAACTTGACCCAATGGCTTTTCATCTTTGCTCTAGGGTAATCCAAGTGGAAGACCGGTAACCCTACTGATAAATTTTTGGGTAATTTCCATGGTGATACCTCTAAAAGTAACAGTTTCATGGGTATTTTAGTGGGGTACCAAGGAAAGGGCAAACTCTTGAGCCACTTCTTCATCAAACCTCGAAATTTTTCGAAAAATGGCATCCAATTAGCTATAGTGTAAATGGCTACTACCTCGGGATGTTCATGGATCCTAACCGAATTTGTGGGTTCCTTCGTGATGAATCCCCTTGTTATTTTTCTTGCACCCTTTTGGAACACCCTAGGTGGAGAAGGAGAAAAGAATTTTTTCAGAAACAGGAAACAGAGAAAAACTCTGTTTTATTAAAGAAACAGGTAGAACTTTTTTATCAAATTCCCCTTCTTTCTCAGGCTTAATTCTTCCTTAAAATTGCATCATTCCTTGCACATATTAATATCCAACGTGGGTTTGTATAGAGTCTACCTCTTCAAGTCCAAATTTGAGTGAAAACCCTTTGTTTTCTCCTAAAAAACTGCTTACTTCCCCTCCTGTAGAACTGGCTGTAGGTTCTCCTGTAGAACATGTTACTGCTCTTGTAGAACCCAATAATGCTCCTGTAGAATGAAGATAGGAGGAGGAGGACTAAAAATGATGGAGAGCAATGGTTTTGAGGCTATGGAGGTGGTATGGAGCTTGTTGCATCTACGAGGATGATGATGAAATGGAAACAAAGGTGGTGGAGGAGTTCGAGGGGGAGTACTTATGTCTATTTTGAGATATTTCCAGCGATGATGTGAGTTGGCAAAAATGGTGCGTTGCCATTATTTGGACTGTTGGTCCCCACTGCTATTCATCATGACTCCTCATGAATTCTTCCTAAATCACTTCCCATCATTTGCATCGGAGTTTATACACCCACCACTACCTGTCTTTTGGATCTTTTGTGAGTTGACTAGGCACATGTGTGGTGGGATCTCTAGATGAGCGCAGTCGAACTGGATGAGGGTGGCCAGTTAAATAGCCACCTTTTTGGTTTAACCCTAACTTCATGCATGCAATTTTTGAATTATACAGATGTAATAGAGGAGAGGGTTAGACACTTTCCTGCAGGTCGAATGTTCATGTAGTGGTGTTGTTTGGTTCTGTTGCTGCTGCATGCTCAGATTTCAGTGCTGCATGCCTGTATCCCTTATACTATATGCTTTTTGCTCCTTGATATGTGGCTTGCTTTTTTTGTACAGGTACCCTTTGACTGAATCTTGCTTCGGACATCCTCTGCATTCCTGTGTCTGCACCTATTTTGTTGCTAGAGCTTGATTTTAAGTGGATCAGCTGCTATAGGAAATCCTACAGGAGCTCTTGTAGCTGCTTCTCCCTCTAAAATTTTTAGCTGATTCTTGTGCTGGGGGCCGTGAGGATGCTACTAGAGATATTGATGGTGTTGGAGAGGGATTTGGTAAGCTGCATGTGAGTTTTGGAGGTGTTGTTCTTTTTATTTCCTTATTTTTTTTATCGTGGTTTCTGTGTTTTTTTCTGTAGGAAGGAAAGAAATCAATGGAAATGAGGTGGTGTAGGTGTTGGATGGAGGGTTAGGATGGTGGATAGCTATAGGATGGCCTACATTCTCTTTATGAAAATTCCTAGCTCCTCAAACTATTCATAAATTCCATTTTGAGCTCTCTGTGATTTCTATAGGAGCCTCTTGTACAACACACAGGGCCTCCTGTAGGATACACAGTCTTCAGAAAAAAACACAGAGAGGTGGAAGAAAGGTCAGGAGTGATGGAGAAGAGTGTAGAGGATGTGTAATAGGCTTTTTGGCATCTCCTTTTTTCTTCCTGTGGTCCACTTGTAACCTGCAATGCATTTTAAAAGTCAACTTCCTCTTCCTATTTCTCTGTTTTTTTTTTTTTTTTGAAAAGACAACTAGGGTGCCTCCAGGAGGTTTTCACCCTACTTGCCTGCCCTGGGCACCTCCAAGGGAGGTTTTCACCTAGGGATCTTATTTTCTCTCTTTTTTTGTTTTTTTCATCACTGGGCTGCCTCAAAAGAGGTTTTCAACCCAATGATGGGACTCAAGCGCCTCATAGAGGTTTTCATTTGAGTCATTATTTTTTATTTTTCTTCATTGAGTGGGTGGAGTGGAGGCTGAGACTTGCTCCACTACCAAAATTATATTATTCAGATCTATAATGAACTCTTGCTTGGAGAGGGGCTTCTTGTAAATTTTCAACCTATGCCCATTGACAAGCATGGGGATAGCTTCCTCATCAATGGTTCTGATGAGAACTGAACCATTGTCATTGCATTTTTCTATAGTGTAGGATCCCAGCCATCTTGTTCTCAGCTTGCCTTTGAAGTCTTTATACCTTGAGTCATAGAGAAGTGCCCAATTGCCTTCTTAGAATTGCTTCTCCTTGATATTTTTGTCATGCCATATCTTCCTCTGAAGCTGGATTACCTCTGTGTGGAGAAGGGCCTGCAATCTTTGTTCATCCAATCCATTGAGCTAGAGTAGTATTTCCTCCTATGCATGGTTGAGGTCTAGGTCCAGCTGAGCTTCCATCCTTAGTGTATTGTATTAAAACTCTATTGACAGCAAAGCCTTCTTCCCATAGGCCAGCTCATAGGGTGTGAACCCTGTGGTGGTCTTCCATGTTGTGTTGTAGGCCCAGGTGGCCTCAACTAGTCTATCCACCTAATTTTTTCTGCTGCTTCTCACTACCTTGGTCAGAATTCCTTCCAAAGCTCTATTAGTGACTTCCACCTGTCCATTGGCTTGTGGGTGGTAAGGGGTGGAAGTCATGTGCTTGATTTTATGATGTGTGAGCAGGTCTTCAAACAAATTGGAAGTGAACTGACTGCCTTGATCTGTAACCAGTTCTCTTGGATACCCAAACTTGTAGAATATGTTTTCTCTCAAACTCTCAGCTACTCTTTCTTCTGTCGCTGCCTCGATTGTTTTTGTCTCTGCCCATTTTGTTAGATAGTTGGTGCAAACAATGATGTATTGTTTCTATTTTCAAGGAGGGTTGATAGGACCCACAAAGTCCAGGCCCCACTTCTCAAATAGCTCAAAATTCACTTGAGGCTGCATGGGCATCTCTTCCTTTGGAGTAGGTTTCCCCGTCCTTTTGCATTGATCACTTTGGCTGATATATCTCTTCACATCTTGATGAAGAGTGGGCCAATAGTAACCTGCTTGCAAAATTTTGAAGGAAATCCTTTTTGCTGCAAAATGGCCTCCACAAGGCCCGTCATGATAAGTTAGGAGAATGTCAAAAAATTCCTCCTCCCCAACACATCTTCTCAAGATCTGATCTAGGCCAAGTTTGAAGAGATTGCCCCTAACCTAGGTGAAAGGGGTGCTTTTCCTCACGATCTTGATCTTCTCTTTAGAGGATAGATGTGGTGGGAACTGTGTTGAAACCAAGTAATTTGTTGTATCAGAAAACCATGGAGAGAGTAATAAGATAGCAAATATGTGTTCATCAGGCATTTGATCATCCACCATCCCTTCCTCACCTGCAGGCATATTTATCCTAGACAAAAAGTCAGCAACAACATTTTCTTTACGAGGCTTATCAACATTGGTTAGATCAAAATGCTGCAATAAAAGCAACCACCTAATAATGCGAGCATTTACATCTGGTTTTTTCATTAAATACCTAATTGTAGCATGATCAGTGTGTACAAAGGTTTGATAGCCTGTGATGTAATTTCTGAATTTATTTAAGGAATGTACTATAGCTAGGAGTTCCTTCTCAGTTACCGTGTAGTTTAACTTTGCCTTGGACAAATTTTTAATTATAAAGTATATGGTATAAAGTAACTTTTCATCAACTTTCCCTAAAGCTTCTCCTATTGCTTTGTTCGAGGCATCTGTGTGAATGTGGAATGATAGGGCCCAGTTTGGGCCTCTCAAAATTGGGCCAGTCACAAGTTTTCTTTTCAAGGTATCTAGGGCTTCTTGACAGTTTTGAGTCCATATGAACTCGACATCTTTTCCCAAAAGACCAAACAATGGAGAGGCTAACTTACTAAAATATTTAATGAATCTTCTGTAATATCCTGCTAAGCCTAGGAAACTTCAGACATCTCTCACCTTTTGAAGAGGTGGGACCCTTTGGATGATGCCAATTTTGTTTGGGTCCACCTGCAATCTTTGTTGGGTTATTGCATGACCTAGCATAGTCCCTTCAGTCATCAAGAATTCACATTTTTCCAGACTGAGGGATAGGTTCATTTCAATGCACTTGTCCAAAACTTTTCCTACATTTGATAAAGCTTCCTGGAAGTTAGAACCATAAGGAGTAAAATCATCCATATATATTTCCACTGCATCATGAACCAGTTTAGAAAATATACTCAACACTGCTCTCTGGAAAGTGGCGGGAGCATTGCACAAACCAAAGGGAAGGACCCGATATGCAAAGGTACCCAAAGGAAAAGTGAAAGTGGTCTTATCTTGGTCTTCCGGGTTGATTTGGATTTGATTGTACGCAATCAACCCATTTAGGAAGGAGAAAAAAATTTCCCCACCAGACCATCTAATGCTTGATCTATGAAAGGAAAAGGAAAATAGTCCTTTTTAGTGGCCTTGTTTAGTTCATGATAATTGACACAGATTCTCCACTTACCATTTTTCTTTGGAACTAGTAGCAAAGGAGAGACTCATTCACTATCAAAGACGGGGTAGATGAATCCTCCATTTAGTAACTTTTGTAATTCTTCCTTGACAATGTCTTTAAGGGTTGGATTCATCCTCCTTTGAGGCTTCCTGACTAGTTTGCAATCTTCCTTAATGTATATGTGATGAGTACAAACTAAAGGGTGCACTCCCTTCATCTCCTTATAGCTCCAGGCGAAGGCATATAAATGTTTTCTCAATAAGCTACCCAGTTCCTTCTCTTAGGAAGTGGATAGGGATGAGTTGATTTTCAATGTTCTTTCTGGGCTGAAATCTATATTCTTAACATGGAGAGAGGTTGGTTCAGCCACGTAGAGATTAGTTAAGGTATTATCTTGGGTTTCTTTCACTAGATCTTCTAATGGCAAAATGCTAGGGGGTGGATTTTGAATTAAATTTTCAATGATATCATCCTCATTTTGTTGTTTCCCCCCCATGACAGTTTCTACTGTACATAGTGGTGTAGAATAGAATTCATCCTCATCCTCCTCCAACCAGAGAGGTAGATCTTATTCTAGCAAGGGTTGGGTAGGAGGGTATAGGACTAGCTACTTTGACATATGCTCGTTCTTGATGGTCATGTTCCCAGCCCGATAACTGATGTAAGCATCGGCAGTGGCCAACCAGGGTCTTCCCAGGATGAGAGGATACCCAGTGAGCTTTGCCTTTGGATGGGGAACTAAGAAATTAGCAGGGTACTCCCAAGAATCAATGGAGACCATCACATCCTCCAGAATCTCTTTAGGGGTCATGGTGGAGCGGTCTGCTAGCTACAGTACTATCATGGTCTTCCTCAAGGAGCCCTAGAGTTTGAGCTTGAGCATGGTGTCCTTTGTCATCACATTAATGGTAGCTCCCAGATCAATTAAGGTATGTGGGATCATGGTGCCATTGATGTGGACGTCAACTACTGGGCTTCCAGGGTCTAGATATTTCAGACAAGTTACCTACCCCAACATCAGGTCAGACAATTGTGCTATGACATTGATGGTTGGGGTATCTCTTTTGCACCTACCTAGATGCTTGAAGCACTTCTCTTTGATTATCTTATTACATATAGGCACATCCTTTATAGCTTGGAGAAGTGGTATCTTTACACATAATTGTTTCAATTCTCCCAGAAGTTCAGTTTCTTCTGGGGTGGGTTGTGTTGTCCCGGATAATCCCTCACGAAAGGGTGGAATTTCTTTTGGTTCAATTTCTTCTTTATCTTCCTCATCCTCCTTAGGGAGTGGCTGGCTATCTAGGAGAACCTTCCTAGATCACAAGTTAATCTCCTGAATCTCCACAGCATAGGTTGGGCATGATGGTTCCCCACTATATACTTGCTGAGCATGTCTGTTCTTCGGGTTTGGGTTTGGTTGAGTAAGAATTTGGGGTTGCATTGGTGGTGCAGAGGGCAATGGTTGCAGTTGAGTAGTTGGTGGAGGAAAAATAGTAGGAGAAGAGTTGTATTGGGGCCTCCACCCCTAATGAGATGCATTCCTCTAAGGTTGTGGCTAAGCATAGGAGTGAAATGAATGAGCAGCTGGTTGGGCATAATTTTGAGATCGATATGACCAAGGAGGAGGGGTGGACCAGGAAGGATGATCAGGGGGACCCCAAGAAGGTATGGAAGTGGCTTAATTGGGGTTGTAGTATGCCTGAGAAGTCCCTCTCATTCCCTACTGGTGTGCTCTAGGTCAATGCTGTCTCCTTTGGTTGATGAAGTAGAGTGGTTCAGTGGCTCCTTCGGCCCCTTGGTATACAGATTTAAGTCCAGGCAAGGAAGGGCACTTATATGTAGAATGGTATTCTTCATAGACTGAAAAAACCTATATAGAGTTCAATGGGAATTCGTTCCTAGGATGCCTTCTGGTGCACCTAGGACAAAAGATGGCCAAAGCCCTCTTTGCTTCCTCTTGTTTTCTTTCAATATGCAAGGTATCCATTTGCATGGCAAGAGTCTGCAACATCTCACTCTTGAAGTCTTCCAGCATGTTTCCAATTTCACCTTTGAGGGATGAACTGGATGAGGAGGTACTGGCTGTGGGTTGACTCCCCTTACCTCTCTTTCTAGCTTCCCTAGAATGGTTTCTAAAAATAGTGTTAATGTCTTCATAAGGTAGTTGGTAGATGTCTCCCCTAGCCAAAAAATGGAGGGTGTCTAGAAGGTATTTCAGAATTCCCCTTTGTAGGACCAACTTCAGAGATTCGGGGTCAAGTGTGCACCTGGCCCATTAATAACTGAGTTGGAACCTCTCTTCATAATCTTCCAAAGATTCATCACTTCCCATGGTCATTTGGAAGATTTATTCCTTGGTATCTTTTGACCTAGAGTAGTCCCGATATTTTCTATTAAAGGCTTGTTGCATCTAAGCCCAAGTTGTGATGATATTGCCAGGTAACCCCATGAACCAGTGCAATGCTGCATCCTTGAGAGTAGAAGGAAATAGTTTCAACTTTTGGTCATCTTCTGCATAGTCATAGGTTCGACAAATAACAACAAACTCAAATAGAAAGGTGTCAGGATCTTTTGTAGTCAATCAATAGAAGTGAGGTAGGGCTGAAGGGCTTATGTTCTTCATTTTAGTGTCCCCATTGGTCTCTCGGATGGGAAAGGTACCATCTACTTTCTCTCCATTCCCCCTAGCATTTCTGTTTTTAGCCATTTTCTCAGGAGGGATGTTTTCTTCCTCTTCTTCTCCTATAGGTTCTTCAAATATCTCTGGTTGTTCACCTAAAGGGTCTTCTGGATCACTACTACCAAAGAAGAGAGAAGGGTGACTTTGTGATGTGGTGGCGGTGTTGGGTAGGAATTTTCCTGAATTATCTCTGTTTACAAGGCATGAAAGGAAATCTCTTTTTGGGCGATTTGTGCTTTTCTGCTTGTACCTGTAAAACGGAAATTGATTGAACAAACAAATTGTAACTACTGAAATGAACTAGCTGAAAGAAAAATTGCAGAATTGAAATGAAAGCAAGTAAATGACTAATCTACTTTTGCTGTAATGGAAATTGTAGAATTGGAAGGACTAATATACTTTTGTTGAAATGAAAATTGTAGAATTGAAAGGACTAATCTACTTTTGTTGAAATGGAAATTGCAAAATTGAAAGGACTAATCTACTTTTTCTGAAATAAACTACATAGCAGAGTGTTGCAGTAGAAAATAGAAGAAAAGCAGTAATCACAAAATATTTTGACGCTTTCCCAGCCATGACGCCAAAAAGTGTTGAGCACCACTATTGCAACAATAATGCTACAACTCCTGGGGCTTCCTACTTTACTTTTATCAACACGGTAGTTTGTATCAAACTTTGAAGTGACAGTGATGTATGCACAAGTACTAGTTCTTACTGCAAGCTGTCACTTGGTCAACTAGCACAAGATCACTAGGAGCTCAAGCCAACTTCCATGAGTTCCAGAAGAAGTTTATATGTGATAAAAGAAAGAAAAACTTTCTCTATAAAGGCGACTCTACATGCAGAAAGAGATGGAACACTGAAATGTGAAGTAACCCTAGCAAACCCTACATAACCAACTAATCCTACTTTTGTAGAAAGAGAGATGAAAAACCATGAACTGAATGCAATTGCCCACTTAGGAAGTAAACAACATCTATTCAAGCTATTTATAGAAGGAAATGAGAAAAAAACATCTTTTTGGGTTTTTATGTATTTTATGTGAAATTGTCATGCATGTAATTTATTTGTTTGTGGATGCGGCAGTGATTAGGTGGCAATGGAGGGTGAGTTTTGGATTTTTAGACACGTAGGAAGGTGTGGAGGGGTCATAGGAGGCCTCTGGCAACCTTCTGGAGGCTTTCCCTGCAATCGGGCTTCAAAAAGTCACCTACAGGAAATTCTACAGGAGGCTGCAGGGGATCTTCAGGAGGATGCCGAGGGTTGTTTTATAGGATTTAAAGGTGGGAAAATTGTTGGAAAGGGTAGCTGAAGGCTATAAGGATGTGTTAAGGTGTCTGAGGTTCATCAAGGTGGATTAGGCAAGGGAATGATGGTTGGACTTGTTCAAGGGACGAGAGGAAAGTTTATAAGAAAAGTACAGAAAATTAGGGCAGATTTATGAGGGGCTGTGAATGACCTATGGAAGATGTAGCAAAGAGAGTTGGTGATGGCTGATTTATTGACTTATTATGAGTAGATATGTACTGCAAGAGAGCTGTAAATCAAACTCTGAAACTGAGAAAGCAAAGAAACTAGCTGCACCAAAAAAAACAGAACTATATCTCATGTTAACCTAAATTTCGATCTAGGAAGATAAAATGCTGAACAATTCTATATGGAAAGGAAATCATGGAAAAATATTTATTGTAGAAATAGAAATGAGTATGGAAAAATGGATCTGAATCAAAGCATTAACCTCTAAATCAAACTATAACACTAGAAATTGCATGGAGAAGGAAAAATTGTGCTTTTGTGGTAGCAAGAGGGTCTTGACCTCAGATCATGGTCCCAAAGGGAGGAAAGGAGGTCAAGGCTCTATTGTTGGCCTTTTTGTATCTTTCTCCTAACACTATTTAACCTACTTCAGCAAACTGAAATGGAAACAACTATGTAAATCACGAAAAGTGACCTATTCTAACCAAGGAAGAAATCTACCTAACAACAACTAATTCATAAACTGAAACAAAAAATATAAATACAAAATAAGAGGTATTGGGTAGCTTGGGTTGGGCCCTAACCCAAGAGCTTCAGCCCTCTGAGGTAACTCGGTGCTAGCTTAGGAAAAATTTCATTTTCATTATCAATATAATAGTCACATTACATGAAACTGTCCACAAAAGTAAGCTTGAAATGAGCTGAGAAAAAGCTGCAACAAAAGTGCAAAAATTTGACTAACATCAAAAAACCTAATGGGGAACTTGGCCTCTCTACTTATACAACTAGAGCTCCCAACAGCTCCCCTAAAATCAAGGAGGCTTGGCTCCCAAGACTTGAGATAGACAGTAATTATTCTTTACTTGCTCGGCTACCTCTTTGATGCATTGATGTGGTTGCTTGTGCTCTAAGATTTCTGAAGGAGGATTCGAAGGAGGGAGTCATAAATGAGGGGGACACCCTCATACAAAGCCTCTCCCTTGTCTTCTTCGAATATTTTCTACCAAATTCTCATTAAACCTTTGACTTTGTCTCCAAAATTGACCAAAGATCTGCATTAAGCACACATTAGTCTTCATGGCATAATGACTAACCCAACTCACTCTATTAGCATAAATATAATAAAAAACATGCAATAAACTAATGATAATGGTGGATTAATTTAAGTTAGGAGACAAAATGAGCCCATATAATTACCCATTTTTGGGGCTCATCAGTGACAACACGACAAGATAGGAGCATAGAAAATGAGAGATAAGAAAATCATGGAAGAGATAGAGAGGAAGTTGCAAGAAGTAGAGCAGAAGGTCAAAGAATAACAAGAACTACATTGAACAGAGAAGGAAGCACAATAGGAATAAGAACAGGAATAGGAACAAGAATAGGAGGAAGTACAAGGTGCATAGATAGTGCAAAATGTACAAATACAGGTTGAAGATGCAGATCCACCAGAAGTAGATTATGAACAGGGTGAGAAGCTTCAGGAACAAGAACTTGCTCAGCAAGATGAATCGATAGTAGAACAAATGGACATGGAGATGGAAAAACTGGAACAGGATCAGGACACTGACATCATACCAAAATCAAGCGAGGTCACCCCACTGGCTTCACCAAATCCACCAACATAGAAAGTCTCAAGTGAACAAGGAGATACCATTCTCCTTTAGGATTATCCAAGAAAAAATGTGTACAACATAGCCTTTGATGAGTCACAACACAGAGTTGTACAGGCACCCAGAGTGCACATCACCGATGAGCATGCATCACATGCGCACTTTGACAAACAGGTGATTGTGTCAAATGTGCAAAGACATCCAACTGCCTTGGTTGATTCTAAAAAGTCGTATGCCGAAGCTGTGAGCTCAAGTGTGAATTTATTGATAGCATAAAATGAGCGCATGGCTAAGGAATTAAAAGTAGCTAGGTAGAGAGAGGAACAATCAACGGGATCCGCCAGAGAAAAATGATGAAACCGATACTTGCTAAAGTGTCGTATTTTGAGATAGTAATGCGGGGACTATATGATAGGTTTTTCATTGTGCACAAGGAAGTTGTCCATCTACACGGTCATCAACAAAAATGCATCAAGATAATGTGCACACTCATAGAAATATATGTTGTTGTTGATCATGTACAGACATGGATAATGAGGTACAAGGGAGCCCTGCTTCACTTGCACAAGATGATGAAGATGCAGGTAGAGCTAGACAAAGCACGCATCCAGAGTCTGATACAGAACTATATGGAAATCCTACCACTCATCACCAATGTTAAGGCATCATACACATGGTCTTTATGATTTTGCCATCAATTGGAACACTCACCAATGCCAAAGAGAAGAACAAAGTCCAACTAGAGATCGACGCATACTTTGATCATTTAATGTAGCTAAACACTAATGCAAATAACATGCAGATATATGTTGTCGGTCCAACCGTGCTCAATACTAAATTGCACATGTTATAGGACGAGTTGGATAAAGGTTCCATATCAGTATACCCGACTGAGATGGAGGTAAGAGTTAGTTTTGAAAATACATCATCAAATAGTACGTGGACACCATTGTGAAATACCAAGCTTGGCATCAATTTATCACTGAAGATCATGGAGAGGATGTCAATGAGTTGGTATTTCCACAATCGTCCAAGTCTTAGTGCTATCCTATCTAACTGACTCAAGCCTATTTTTGTCCCACATGGGTATATTTGGAAAATGTATTTTTGTAAACATGATGTAAAGTGAAATTCAAAGTGTGAATAGTGGAATATAATAAATCATATGTAATGTAAAGAGTTATATGTAATGAAGTTGAAGAGTCATGAGGTTAGTCCAAAAGTCACAAAGGGGAATGTCAAGGGTCACCCCACCCTTTGTTATAAATAGAACCTCATAACTCATAGAACAAGCCTTTTTGGAGCCAAGCTTTTGCTAGGAATTGCTTAGAGAGTATTGTGATGAGCCTTGGCTTCTCCACAGTGCAGAGCGAGTACATCTTTGTGGAGAATCAGGTGGTGTTAACTATAATGTTCCACTATTGGGGCTAGTGGTTGTCATGGTTGTTTGTATGGATGGAACTTTCACTTTATATAATATAACAGAGCCAACACATCTTCATGCATAATGTTGTTATTGTAGTTTGACTATTCTGGTTACCTTAGCAATGTATGTTGTTTAACTTACGCATTTGTGTATGAACTATTTGTATACGATTGTATGAATATTTTTGAAGTTGTGTTGTTGGTTTAACCCATTACTTTGGATTTTCAACTATTCTGATTTCCAACTTGTGATGTCATTCAGCTCGTGTGTTCCTTTCAGGCTCCATACTATTACAGGATTCTAATGGATACACTTATTTTACCCCTTTTTGTGTTAGAACCCCGATGCATCTCACTTGACTCACTGCAATGTCACACAATTTCTTCTAACAAAGATATCTTGCTTGTCTGTGTGCTCTACCACAGTCAAGGCACTATTGTACTACCCACTTTCTAGACTCGTAATACAAATGGTTTGAGGTCCATTTGGGACTTCTTATTGGGGAGATCCCCTGTCATGTTAGTGGGTCTAGTATCGTCAACAGGTGGTATCTCCCATTCAATGAGGATACCTCTAGTGTTGAAGTTGGCATCCTTCTTTTGTGTCTTATATGAGTGTCCACCTAGGAAACCTTGCTAGGAATGGCTAGATCCTCCATATCAAATCCTAAGGTGTACCATAGTTTTCCTATATTATTCTATCTCTAGTATTGAGACCCCAACATGACATGGCTAGGTGGCAGATTGAGTATGAAATTAGATGGGTCTAGATTTTTCTAGAAGTCTAAGGAAACTGAAGCTGGGGGTCTATGGGGGAATTGACTCCCATAGCTCCTACTAAGACATGCAAATTTGACCAAGGTTGAACCATGTGGAAGTCCAAGTTAGTGTTTTTTACCTCCATTACACGCAGAACCTCTTCCTCGTCCCTTAAGTGTCATCCTAACAAATTCCTAACCTCGCAGTGGCCATTATCAATGTTTCTTATCTCCTATGCTTGCATGGTTGCTATCATTTATCCAATATGCTAAGGAGGTCTTAGTCAAATTGTTCATCTACTTAGTTGTGTCATGGATAAGGAGGCTCGTAGCCTCTTGTTCTCCTTCCTCTCCTCACACATGCACACTCTCGAACCATAAAAATATGGTAAGAATTACCACTATGAGAACCTCCAAATTTTGTGTCCTTTGTAGCTTTGTAAGTGAAAGTATTACCAACCAACTAAAAAGCTCTGTGAACGTTGAAAGAAACAACTCCATGTCGATCTTCAACTCCCAATCTAGAAATGAGTACAACAACCTCTACAATCCACCGACCAACCTGTGCATTGATTATGACCTACAATAATGGAAATGAGGGATGATCGCCATTCCTTGACCTTTAATGTGTTAAAGCATGCTTGAATGAGGGTCATCATTGTTACCTCGTGTTAATGGGTCACCTGAATTTAGGGTGCTAATATCTTTCATTGTTATATTAAATCATTGGGAGAGTTAGGTGATAATTTTGGGGGAGGTTGTGTTCATGTTAGTGCATGGAGCTCTCTCTTCTACCCTTTATGGCTACAAATTCCATGACAAAACTCGTCATGAGAGAAAAATATTGCTTCAGATTATGAGATAATTTGTGTGAGAATTTGCATGCCATGGCCTAGATGCCAACTGAAGGAACACTTCAAGGGAATACCTTTCCTATAGATTAATGGTCATGTCGAGATATAATATAAAGGATCATCCTCTCCTTATAGAAACCATAGTAGTCCCTTAAGTGTTTTCCTATAAAATTCCTAACATCCTAGTGGACACTGCTAGTTCTTCTTATCCCTTATGCTTTTTTTGTAGTGGTTACAACCACCATCCAAATTTTTTCCTTAATTTCGTTTTGGAGCCTCCCTACCAACCTTTCGCAACACCTTGTCTTGCTTCATCAAGTACACAAGCTTAAGTGTTTTTCTTTCACAAAGACTTGATCAAAGCTTGAGGTATTCCCCCCACAGGTGTTCATCTGGACTTGGCTCAGATGCAAGCTAAGAATCTCCCCCAAGAAATTACACAATTCTGGAGGGAAACCAGCCTTCCATCCAGAAATTTTGCAATTCTCTCTAGCAAGCTACTGGGCTCTAAAATTGCACAATCCTACGAGTCATGCTTCACCCAAAAAATTGTGCAATCCCTCCCAACAAAGCTGCTCAACCAAGGAATTGTGCAATTTTGAGCAGAAGTTAGCTGCTTTACCCAAAAATTATGCAAATATTCTAGGCAACTAGCCCAACTCCTATCTAGAAATGCACATTTTCTCCCAGCAGTTGAGCAACCTCATGCATGAGCAGTTGGTTTGACTAGTTCCAATAGGACTAAGGAAACTTGAATTGCATGCATGGATTTCTTTATCCCTGAATAGAAAAATGCAACATGCAAAAAGCATCACTTGATTCAGGGAGTTATTTTTAGCAACCAGAGGTTACATGCAAAGTTCTTTTTAGAGACTTTTCTCCAAGTGTCGACTTTTCCTAGATTTGTGGCATGTGTGTCATGAGCTCAAACTTATTTATTCAACACATCATAGCTCATTCTTTCACATCGATATTGGAGATATAACATCCCACAACATATCCATGACTCTTCGACACATCCGCCCAGCTATTTATGGGTAAGTGGTCTCAAATTGTCTTTTTCATCATTTCTGTCGCTTTTTGTGTTTTTGCTTGTGCGAGCATTGTTTTCTTGATTTATTTTAATGGTTGTTGTCGTTTACATTCATACTAGCTTTTACTAGCACCATTTAAGTTTTCATTGCTATCTCACTTTTTTCGCATGCATGAAATTGTTTTGCACGAACGATCGTTGATTTGGTGACTCTCTTCACGAACATGCATGTTGATCTGTTTACTGAATCTTTCATTCATTGTTCACATGCACGATTAATCACTTCTTCTTTCACTCAACATCACCATGCATTCACCTTCATATTTTCTTTTAGTTTCCCATCGGCGAGTCTAACCAACCTTGGCCTGAACTCCACCTTCACTGAGACAGCGTCACACATTCTGCGGAAGGAAGGATCTCTCTTCCTCTCCATAAATCTACATTTCTTCCCAACCACTATACTTGAAGACTTCTTTGTGCATTTCTGAGGGACAGTGACTGTTGGCCCAGAAAATTGCAAAATGCAGTCCTAAGCATGCAGTCATTTCCAGCTGGAATTTCACATTGCGCAATCCCAACAGTCAACAAATAGTATGGATTGTGCATCACACAAATCCAGTAGCCAACCATCCTCCCCGTACAACCTAGAATACTTTTTTCATAAGTCTTGTAGCCAGTTTCCTAGCCTCCCAGAAGAAATTGCACAATCTTTGCCTATCAATCCCTAGGTATGTGTTATGTCATTCCCCAAATTTTATTTGGTTTTCAATGATAGATTTCTTGCCATGCATGTTTTTTTGTCTCTAGATCTTTCAAGTGTTCATCTGCCTCTTAGCAGTATAGGATCAATGGCCTCCCAAAGAGCAGGATCAAAAGACATTGATGGAAGTGCAGTTGTAGTAGTTGAGCAAGTGTCTGCATGTCTATAGATCTATGAAGACACCAAGTTGTTTCTAGACAAAGACATCAAGATGACATGGCAAGAGGTCAATGAAGCATTTGCAGTCACTTTTGTGGAAAGCCTCGAAGACCGTCAGGTGTATGTGAGCATTCAGAAGTTTGGCTTGTACCAGATTTCATGTAGATATCCTGTGTTCCCATGCGCAAACTTGATACACTAGATCCTCTCACACACCAATCTCAAGATGACGAATTTGAGCAGTTTCATGGGACGAAGATTGCCACCTTTTGGGCACAGGATTATGATGAGATATATCAAATGTTGAAGCCCATGAGTATCATGAAGACTCCCTTTAGCTTACACAGTAGCAGTGCCAACTCCAAAGGCATTCATAAGAACTGGGTAAAGGAGCCAGCTAGATTCAAGATGACACCCAAAGATCTACAAGATGAAGATACTTCAGAAGGCATATAAATACTTGGTCATATTTTCATTTCGCCTGTATGGCCAATAAATCATAGAAACCTTCCCACAAAGTTGGGTGATCGTGTTGAACCAACTAGACAGAGAAGGAAAACCATGTAACTAGTCAACATGTTGGCTCATCAGCTAAAAGAACAGGTAACGAAGGCTCGACAGTCACTCGAAGGTATGCAAGCTGAGATCTACATGTCTGCCTACATCTTAGAATCAATCTATGCTCGACAGGAATTCTCGGGCTTGGAGTGAGAATAGTCACTAGCAAAGACTGCTGTGAACAGATATTGTAAGTCATTGTCCGAATACAACTTCAGAGGAGTTATCACACAATTTTCCAATCATTTTGTCACCCTAGTTTACAAGATGATATTCGAATAGGATCCACCATGCATTTCAAGGGTAGCAATGGAGGTATTCCTCACCATTCGACACCTTCATATGAATGTTTAGTGCGGAGAAGCCTCTGCATGTTCTACCAAAGTTTTCCTTGGACATACTCGTCATGTAGGAAGTAGCATATCACATCTCGGTAGGATTGACAGCTATATTTCACTAGAAGAAGAAGGCACCTTGGCCCGCTCTTCTGTTACAGATTGGATTATATGAGATATAGAGTTTCAAGCAAGTGGATGTGAGAGCAGAACAAATGAAGAAGTATTTATTCGACCTCCAAAGTTACAATCCGTATGACCCACATTTTATTGTGAAAGATCATTGCACAAGAGTATAGTTCAATTGGATCCATGGGGCATTTCATTGGGTAGAGGAGGATCCATGTAGATATTGCTACAGTTTTTCCAGGCCCAATGAGTAGGTCGGCAATTCTATGATGTGGTTAGCAAAGCAAAATGAAGTAGCATCCCGTAGAGCACCAGCACCAGCAGTAGTAGCAACAAAGGTAAGCATACCAGTGCGGGACAAGGGCAAGAGGAAGATTGTCAATCGCATGGAGGAATAGCAAAGCTGGAAGTTCATAGCAGATCTAGTTGTGGAGAAAGAAGCTATGGCTATAGAGGTGAAGAGGCAACAACACGACAAGCGAATCACAAAAATGTAGATGGAGAAGAGAAGAATGGAGGAAATATAAAAGGAGTTGCATGAGTTGAAGGAGCAACTCCGAAGGAACAAGAACTATGTAAACAAGAGAGGGAAGCTCAGTATAGGTATAGCAGGGGGTGAAACATGTGCAAACAAATGAAACAATACCTGTACAGGTAGTGGATTCATCAAAACAACTTGCATCAAGCAAACAGGATGAACCATCGCAGGAGTAGGACTTCGCTAGTGAGATAGAGCAAACACTTCAACAGTTGGATACATATATGGAGCAACAGGAATTGGGACAGGATTCCAAACTCTTGCCTCATCACCAAGAGGTTGACTTACCCACTTCACTGCATTTAGATGATGAGCAAGTCTTAGGTGACCAATGAGGCACTGAGATCCTTGGAGATTAGCCGAGAGATGCAAAAAATCTCATTAGATGAGTCTCAACATAGAGTTGTGCAGTATCGTAGAGTGTCGACTCTGGATGATTATACATCTCCTGCGCAAGTTGAGGAATGAGTCATTGTGTCTGACATGTGCAAACATTCAGTAGCCTTGGCTAATGCAACCAAAGTGTATGCCGAAGCCATTAGCTCAAGTGTTTGCTTTCTGATAGTTGAGAATGAGAAAATAGCTAAGGAGCTATAGACAGCCAAGCAAGGAGGAGAGTTGGTGATAGCGTCCACCTGAGCTGAACTGAAGAGGTCAATACTAGATAAACTATTGTCCCTTGAAATAGTTATGCGAGCCTTGTACTCCAAGTTTATCATTGTGCGTAAGGAAGTCTTCCAACTCAATGGATGGCAGTAGCGATGTGCTAGAAGAGCACGTATCTTGACGAAATTGCATGCTACTATTGATTATATGCAAACATGGACGATGAGATACAAGGGAGCCCCACTTCACTTGCCTAAGATGATGAAGGCCAATGTGGTCCAATTGAAGGCATGTATCCAGAGTCAAATCCAGAACTATGAAGAGCTCCTACATCTCATCATTAGTATACATGCTTCCCATGCATTTGTGTTCAAGAGTATGGATGTTGTGGTGCATGCACATGCGATCCCATCTATTGGGACTCTCACCCAAGAGAAGAGAAAGGCACAAGTTTGACTAGAGCTTGACTCATACTTCGACAAGTTGATGTGCATTGCCACCAGCCTAGACTTACCCATCAATGAAAACATCATGCACAAGTATGTTGCTGGTCTGATTGCATTGAAGAAAACGATGCACATGCTTACAGATGACTTGGATAGAGGATCCTAAGCAGTGTACCCAGAGGCTACGGAGGCAAGAGTCAGGTCCTAAAAATACGTCACCTTGGAGCATACGGACACCGTCGCGGACTACTGATCTTGGCATCAGTATGTTACTATTGATCAATGTGAGGATATTGAGGAGTTGGACTTCCATGGTTGTCTAAGTCATGGTGATGTCTAGAATGGCTTGCTCGATCCATTTCTCTCACATGGGTACGTAAGTCAAGTTTCGATAGTTGGATGTAACAGTCATAGAGTAGATGAAGAGTTATGATTGTAGTTGAACTGTCACAAATGGGAATGTCAAGGGCCACCCAACCCCTTTTTATAAATAGTCCCTCATAACTCATTGTTAAGGCTTTTGGTCAGCCAAGCTTCTGATAAGACTATCTTGGGGAGAGATTGGACAATATTTTAATAAGCTTTGGCTTCTCCACTACGTAGAGCTAGTACATATCTTTGGAGGAGCAGGCAGTTGTGGCTGTAAAATTCCACTATCCGAACTAGTGGTTGGACATGGATGTATTGTATGGCTAGAATTTACACTTCTTAATATAATAAGATGCAACACATTTCATGCATATGTTGTATTGTATTCTATACTATCTGGTTTACTCTAAATGATATATGTATTAGTTTTATTACACATGCATGTATAGCTATTTTTGTATGTATGTATGAATCTTTCTAAAATGTGTTGTTGGTTTAACCATCACTTTGGATAGCTTGCTAACTTTCCTTCCATGTTGTGATGAATCTTCGATCATGTGTTCCCTTCTTAGCTGTGTGCTATCATAGGTTTCCAAGGGGTGCACTCATCTCCACCCCCATGTGTTACAACCTCTCATGCACCTACCTTGGCTCACTGCCGCTATCACACCCTTGCTACCAATAGAGTTATGTTACTTTCCTCTGTGTGAAATCATGGTCAAGGCATTATGCGTACGACCCACTGCTGGGACTCCTACACTAAACGGTATGAGGCATAATTGGGACTTCTTAATAGGGAGATCCCGTGACAAGTTGGAGGGTCGAGCACTGCCAACATTTCTGGCACTAGAAGGAGGCCTAGATGATAAGATATGTCCTCTCATCCTATTTTGAACCTTTATATATCTATCATGGATTCGTGCACTCTTCTCCCTCCATGATATTTTTCGAATCATGAAGATGTCACCATTATGAAGGAGCTTTTCGATCACTTGTCCACTTACAATTATGATGGTGAAGGCGAAGTGACCTGGCCTGAGTTTTTACATTACTTTATTTCCATGCTTCATGAGGAGAATCAATGTTCTAATGAAAAAGCCAACTTGCTACTTGCATACACACTTCACAAATCTCCACTTTGATGGATGTGCAACTTACTAGCTGACAGCATGAACTTGCTTGAACACTTATATGATCTCATTGAAGACAATTTCTATCATTTTGATCCAGAACAGATTGACCAAAAATTGTTACAACAATGGAAGGCTCTGCATGAAATGGTTATGAATTTTTGGTAGTGCTTCTATGATTTGTAGTTTCAAGCTTCAAAGAGCCAAATGAAATTTTTCTATCTGTGGGACTGGTTCAAGTATTGTGTTAAGAATTTTTCTCATCCCAAGAAGAATTTTGAAATCAAGCCTCACTCCATATTCTTTAGTGATGGAGATACGCAATCTCAGATGGATGCAGTCACCGTCATAAGTGATTGCCCACCATCCCCTCATCAAACAACTCCACCACTGCATAGTGATGTTGAGGATCATGCTCACACACCTGTTTAGCTGTCAGATCCTCCCAGCATCACTTCGCTTAATTTTCGTGTAGATTTTGTTGTGATTCCCTCGAGTTGTCATATGCATTTTGTTCCATAACCTCCATCTTCACACTCATTTTTCCTCTGGATGATACTGTCTTGTGTTCTTACATTCAAAACTCTACAATTGTTGTGAACGAGGAACAAGCCATTGATGGATTTGGTGTTGCACAACCAACATGCTTTGTCATTCATGAAGAGTGTGAGTGGGAGCTTGAGCATCAACACTCGTCGAAGGATGACTCCCTTCCATCTGAGCCTCCTCCATTCTTTCCTGACATCTTTGTTCAATCTGCCATACATGATTTCACGTGTATCTTCATCCATGGATGCACCTATTTTTGATCACTCGCAGGACACACCAGATGTCATTCCATCATTCGACAATGAAGAGGATGAGTTATTCATTGAAAATCCACTTGATAGTTCATCTGACTTTTCTAGAAATGAAGAGGATGAGTTTGATGACTTTTCATCTACCCCTTTGTTTGATTCATCTGATCATGAGGATGCCAATGAAATCATTGATTTTTTCTGATCATGGCGGTCATGATACATCTACTCCTACATTCGATCACAATAATGATCCTATGGCAGTTGATTTTTTGAAGCTGCCGGTCTATGATGATCTATTTGATAATGAGGTTGAAAAACCCAAGACTGTCGAGGCACTTTAGCCCAAGCTGATGGTTATGTTGGGCCCTCGCTCTCTTGGCGTTAGTCTCACTTCCAATAAGGAAACTATTCAATCACCAAAGGCTCCTCATCACTCATCTATATGCATTGATGATCAATCTCACACACAAATCATGCTTCCTCCACTCGAACTGCACGATCCCATCGCTCATGCATTGGAGGAATCTTACATTGCAAGCATGCATGCAGGATGCAAATTATCTTTGTTTCTTTCATTTTCTTACATGTCACAATTAAGAGTGTGCATATGCTTTAAAGTTGCATGTAGTGTCACAAAAAAACATGAAAATTCCATGGACTGCTTGTCATGCACTTCGACTTACCTATGTCCTGTGGGAAATTTCAAACACGAAGTGTGGTTGTCTTCACTGTTATATATTTTTGGCTTGTTGGTTCACACAAATGGGTTGCTTGTAGACCAAGCCTTCACAAACATGGGTCAATGAATGCGCCAATGATTGCATTGGAAATATCACTTCACATGATCAGGCCCATGCACCGTTAGTTTACGATTAGCAGTGTTTCCTTTCAGTCAATTTTCTTGCATGTTTGTTTGCTTACTTGCTTTGTTCTTTTGTTAGTTTTCTCTCTTGTTTGATTACTCACTTTGCTCTCACTTTTGCTTTGTTTTTTGTTAGTTTGCTTGTTTTCTTCGTAGGTTAGTTTCACATGAAACCATGTATGACTCTTGAAACAAGCTAGGTAAAGTACAAGTTCCTTGTGTTGCTATCACTACTTGGTTATCTCTCATCTTGCCTTTGTATGAAGAACTTGTTACTTTTAGTCCATGATACGTCGAAAGAAAATACATACTTAGTGAGCTCCAGTATTGCAGCAATGATGCTACAACTTTCGAGACTCCCTACTTTACTTTTATCAACCCGATAGTTCGTAACAAACTTGGAAGCGACAGTGTTATATGCACAAGTACTAGCTCTTACTATAGGCTGTCACTTAATCAGCTGGCACAAGTTCGTTAGGAACTTAAGAAAACTTCTATGAGTTCTCAGAAGAATCTTTTAAATGTGATGGAAGAAATATAACTCAAAAGAGGCTAGTCTACTTGCAGAAAGAAGATGAAAGCTAAAAGGAAACGCAAACCCTAGCAAACCCTAGTTTTACCCACTAACCCTACTTGTGCAAGAAAAGAGATGGAAACTACTGAAACGGATGCCATTGAATATTGAAAAACTAAAATGCATGTATTCAAGTTACTTCTAAAGGAAAATATGGAAACATCATCTTTTTGTACTTTTGAGCAATTTTATGCAGAATTATTATGCTTGTGTTTTAACTATTTGTGATTGTGGAGAGGTTTAGTGGCAAAAGGAAATGGAGTGGGCATTTGCAGGAGGTTCGGAAGGTGTGGAGGGGACCTAAGGAGTCCCTAGTACTCTTCTATAGATTTCCACTATGATCACACTTTGAAAAATCGCTCTCATGAACTTCTACAGGAGGTTGCAAGGGATCTATCGCAAGTTCTACAGGAAGCGGCCGAAAGTGGTTTTTCGAGGTTTGAAGGTGGAAAAACAGTGGGAAAAGGGAAATGAAGGCTAGATAGAGATGTTAAGGGGTCTAGGACCTTGTAGATGAAGATCAGGAATGGAGGAGATGGTTGGATTTGTTCAAAGGTCAAGGAAGCAATTTTTCACAAGAACGTAGAAATTAGGGCAGTTTGGGAAAGTATGGCGAATGAGTGAAGGAAATCTTGAGAGAGGGACCGGAGTAGGTTGTATGATGGAAGAATGATAATCTGGAGTGTCTTACAAGTGAGATACACACTTCTTTTTTAAACTGACCCAAGCAAAAACTAAGAAAACAAAGTTTCACCTCTTTTTAACCTAATTCTGACCTAAAAACCAGAAAAGTGTTGAAAAAAACTTTATGGATAGGAAGTTATGTAAGAAATCTATGGAAACTGACAAAAACATATCTAAGCATGTAAACACAACTAATATCAACTTCTCCAACTTGAAATCTAACACTAGAAATTGCATTGGAAAGCAAAAATAGTGTTTTTGTGGCAACAAGAGTGCCTTGGTCCCAATTCATCGTCCCAAGGAGGGAGAAAGGAGATCAAGGCCTGATTGGTAACCTTTTTGTGGATATTTTTCTATTATCAAACTATCTAATCAACTTGATGCAATAACAATTATTCTAATCATCAAAAACAACCTAAGTAACAAAGCAAGATTTAACCTAAATAATAGAAATTATTTCATGAATGCAAGAAAATCACATATAAATGCACAAAGGAGGTGCTAGGAACTTGGGTTGGGCCCAACTCCAAGAGCTATAGCCCCCTAGGAAAGATCAGTGCTGGTTCAAAGCTAGATTCATCTTCATTGATAAAAAATAATAGTTACATTGCAAAATTGTCTGCAAAAAGAGCTCGAAAATGAGCTGAGTACAAGGCTGCACTAAAGTGAAAAAATAGACTATCAAATGGCTAAACTACGAAGGCTTGAAACCTTATTATTTATACAAGTGATGACTCCCAATAGTCCTCCTAAACTTTAGGAACTCGGCTGCCCAACACTGCAGATAACAACCACTTCACTAGACCTGCTCTGCTGCCACTTGAAATCATCTTTTGTGGGCTATTGAACTCCAAAATATTGATGCAGAAATTGAGGAAGCGATCATTTAATGCAAGAGACACCCCTCCTATAAGTCCTCAGCCTTGTTTCTTCGAGTTTGGCTACCAATCTACTCATAAATGCCTGGTCTTGGTCCAAAAATGTCCAAAATTCTGCAATAAAGACTCATTAGATTTTGTAGTAAAGTGACTATCCCCATTCACTCAATTAACATAAATATATTCAAAAGCATGCAAAAAACTATGGATAATGGTGGATTAAATTAAAATAATAGGTAGAATGAGCCCATATAGTTACCCATTTCTGGGGCTCATCATCACACCCCCTGCTGAATGTGTTGCTCATCCTCTGAGCAACTAATCCAGTTCTTCATATTTGATAGCTTTAATAGCCTCCCCAAAATCCTAGGCCTCTGAGGTGATGTCCTCTTCTCTGTCATGAAAACTTTCCTTTCTGTTCACTTCCTCCCACTGTTTTTGTTCCTCCTCTTCCTTAACCCCTTCCAACAGTCCTAGCACTAGTGGAGGACTGAACTTAAGGTCAATCTAGTTGGCTTTCAAGTTTTGCATTGATTGTTTGTATAGAGGCACTCTTCTCATAGCTTCCCTCATTCTAGTTGGGGAGTGATACTCCCTTATCTTTAGGCTATGGGACAATGTATTCCATCTTCTTGTGCAGACATGAAAGCAGTTATCACCAAACAGTCTTTCCATATCTTCAAAGTGAGCAATAGCCTGTGCTTGCCTTTCAACATAGTCAGGTGCAATGTGAGGGTTGTCTGCAAGATGCTGGTGGGCACATATGAGAGTTGAGGGATCTTCTGGTTCTGCCCTTATCATGAGTGGCTCACTTAGCTCCCTAGTCATAATCTTCTGAATTTCTACTGCCCTCTTTTCCTCATGGCTCAACCAAGAAGCCATAGCCATGAGTTGTAGGTCTCCTAATGTAGCGTTTGGATCCCATAGATTCATGTTAGGAAGTGCCAGGTTGTGTAAATAGAATTCTACTAACTTGGCCTTATCTTCAGCTGAGCTACTATCGCACAAATGCATAAACTGATTATAATTCTGGAATTGGATTGTGCCCCTTTGGGCCAATGTTTTAATTTGAAATTTGATCCATTGGTCTTTAAGATATAATGCATAGGATCTAGCTAGTTGTCTACATTGCAAGGCTTCTATTGCCTAGCTGGCCATGTAGGCCATTTGGGCTTCTTTTTCTTGTAATTACTGTTTTAAAATTTTCATTCATCTGCTGCTTGAAACTCCTTTTCTTGTAGCAGTTTCATTAGCATTTCAACATCAGCTTTTGGCTCTCCCTCTTGCTGTTGTTTCTCTGTCACTTCATTTGCTGTTAGGGGACCTTCTTGCTGTTGCTGCCCTCCCAAGATGGACATCCTATCTCCCCTATGAATTTCCTATTGCTGTAACTACTTTTTCAGTAGTTCATTTTCTTCCTATAGCTGGGCTCTTTTACTGCTTTCTATGTGCCTTACCATGACCAACTCCCCTCTTAATTCCTTTAGCTCGTCCTCCATGTGCCCTATGTCCTCAAATCCTTTAGATTTAAAAATTTGCATCCATGTGTGGGTTCTGACCCTTTCTTTTTCTAATTCGAAGAGTAGAGGCATAGTGAATTTTTGTGGGATGATTTTCCCACCCTCTAGCAGATTGTAATAGGAGCCTAAATTAGGATGAGGGCTTCGTTCAGGTATTTCTTTGGCCTTTCTCTCCCCTTGTGATTGTTTTGCTGCCTTCTCCTCCATTTTTTCAGTTTCTTTCAGCTTGGCTAGTGTTTCCTGTAGAGATGTTTCAGCTTACTGTAGAATTTCCTTTGAGTCCATTAGCTTGATTCTTTCCTTCTAGGTGGAGGTTTTGGGGCTTCCTCTCTCATAGGTGATAGATATCTTGGAGGGAGATTCTACCTTCTTTTCAGTGGGTGTATCCTCAATGAAAATTGGTTCCTTTGAGGGTGGCTAGGGTTTGCCCACTTTGATCCTTGTGCTTCTTCTGGCTTTAAAATACATAGAGGTTTTCCTTTTTCTTTTTCCTTTTTGTTTTGCTGGTGTGATTAATGTAGCAAGCACAACTGTTGCTTCCCTTGCCAATGTTTCAGGGGATGTTTCTTTCTTCTATTCTTTTCCTTCATTTCCTGCAACCTTTGCTATGTCCACTATTTCTACTTGTGTCTCTAATATCTCTGGGTGTGTCTTTTCTTTTTCTTGCTGGGTCCCTGCCTTGGTTTGGTAGTCTTCTTTTCGGATTTCTTAGCCTTTCTCTTCTCAACATTTGTCCTTTTTCTCTTCTCTATTTTTTAGGCTGTCTCCTTAGGCTCAGTAGTAGTTTTTTCAAATTTCTCCTCTTCTTCCTATTTCTCCTCTGTTTTTCCTTCTTTTTGAATGTCTTGTGCTTCCTCATTACTGTTCTTCTCAATTTCTCTGGTTTGCTCCTCCTCATCACTGCTGGATGGGCTAATGTCCTTAGTCAAAGTTTTGATGTCATCATCCCTGGACATATTTCTGAAAATTTCCCAACCTATGGGGTAGTATATGTGTGTAAGGCATCTTCTACCAACAGTATGATGAGCCCATGGTGAGCCAACTAGTCTAGGGCCCCTGCATTTAGCTTGGTGCCACATTCTATCAAAGACTGGAGGAGGAAATATGGGAGACTCAGTTTTCCATATGGAGGTAGGTCCATCCCATATCTCAATTCACGAAACAACCTGAAGTGATAACCATAAATTATGCTAAACCTCCCTTCACATGTGATATACTTCATTATTTGGTAATTGACTTCACTCCATAGAGGAGGCAAACTTGTCCTTTTGGCCCCATTTTTATCCTCTACAGGATACTCCTCAGGCTCAAAAATGTCTTCTCAGCAACCTGTCCCAATGATTTCTTCTCCTTGCTCCAAGGGAGCCCAAGTGGAAGACCTGTGATTCTACAGATGAAATCAGGTGCAAGCTCTAGCGTCAGACCCCTAAAAATAATTGTAGCATGTGTTTTCGAATGGGGTCTTAGGGACATAAAAAATTCTTCTGTCACCTCCTCATCATATCCCTGAATTCTTTCAAAAAATGGTATCATGTTTGCCCTGGTGAAGAGGCCCACCACCTCAGGGTTCTCATGCAATTTGTTAGAGTTTAAAGGTTCTTTTCTCATGAATCCTCCTCGCATGGTGTTGAGTTTTTTTTTTTTTTAAATGCTCAGGTGAGAAAAGCAGGAAAAACTGAAATAGAAGATAGCTGAATTTTGTCTTTTCTTGAAATCAAATAAGGAATTTCCAGTGTTCTTCTCCTTACAACATCAGAATGCAATATTTCCCCTGTTTTAAACTGCTTTTATCCTAAATTTGACTCTCTTCTTTTGAAAAGAACTTTTCTTTGACAGAACAGAGGATAAATACACAAGTTCTTTTCAGAGAATAGACAGATATGCAAATTCCTTTTCTTTTCACATAGGTTGGTTTCTATGGTTGCATGTATTTTCCTTATAGTATAATTTGAGAAAGAAGGAAACAAATTTCGAATGTAGAGAAGAAAATAGAGAACGGTGTAGAACTCAAGGAAAATATGCAGGCAGACTTTTAAGCTTCACTTTCTTTTTCAATCCAATGCTGTGTTTTTAATCCACCACCTTATTCAAACAAGTAATATGTAGAGAGGTTTACCCAGCCTACCCCATTTCAAGCTCAAATTTTGACAAAAATCCTAGGTTTTCCTTCTGCAGAGCTATTCTTTGCCTTTCCTATAGAAATCTTTTGGCTCTTGTAGAATACAACAGTGCTCCTGTAGAGCCCGATAGGCGGGAGGGTTTTAAAAAACTGGCAGAAAACTGGTGGAGGATGACTGGTTAACTGCTCTGGATGTGGTAGGTGAGTACTACAGTTGAGAACGTCGTGAATGAAAATTGAAACAAAGGGTGGGGAAGGCTTCGACCGCACTGTCTTTTAACTGATGGTGTAATCCATGGTGAGGAGATGAGGTGGTCAGATGGGTACGTTATCCCCATCTAGACCACTGGTCCTACGTCACGATCATAATTTTTCTACATGTTGCCTAACTGCCATCACCTCCCTTACTCCTGTTATACACCGCCACTACTACCAGTCCTGAATGTTCTTCCCCGAATTGACATACCACACGTGATGGCTGCGTATCTGATCGACAATTTGAATTTGATGGGGCTCATTTGAATTCCATGAGGGTGTGTAACTGAACGAGGGTAGCCATTTAGCTAGCCACCAATTCCATTCAATTGTGACCATTGCCATAGTTCATGCATTTTTGAAATAATATTCATGCAATCGAGGAATAGGTTTAGGCACTTACCTGCTCAGTTGTTATTGTGTTATGCATATTTCAGACTTTGGCACTCCATTTCTTCATTGTTGTTGCTGCTTGCGCTCTGCATGCTCGGCCTTGGGCTTTTGCTGATGATCTCACATTCAAACATTGCTCCTTGCATGTTTCATACGTCCTACTATGTTGACCTTGTCTCTAGAGTATATTTTTCAAAGGGATCAACTGCTACAGGAATCCTGTAGGATTTCCTGTAGTTGCTTATCTTTATGAAATTCAAGAAAATATTTGAGTAGGGATATAACTGCTGAAGAAGGTCTCAACTGAAAAGGAATCACAGATTGAAGGTATCAGGTAGGAGTGAGTAAAAAGGCTACTGCTTTTATTTGACATTATTTTTTTCTGGTTTGCAGAATGAAGGAAACATAATTTTTGTGTGTGACTGTGCAGGGACACAAACAAGTGAAATGAAGTTGTACAGGGACAGAATGGTGACATAGGAAGATGGATGGTGGCAGGGAGGTTAACAAGCCTCATAGACAAATTTCCAACCCTCAGGTCCTCCTCTGAGATTGATTCTGGCATTTTTGTAGTTTCTACAGGATCCTCTTGTAGAATATACAAAGTTTCCTGTAGGATGCGAAATTTCAGACCAAATGAGACCAAAACTTGGGAAAGGATAATGGTGATGGGGGAATGGACTGTGGGGGGTGCATGTAGCCTATCCATGTATTTCTTTGTCCTATGCGACCCTCCTGCAACCTGCAATGACCTTCCTGCAACCTGCAATTTATTCAAAAGAAGTTAGGTTTATCTTTTTTTCTTTTTTCTTTTTTTTTTCTGAGACAACTGGGGTGCCTCCAGGAGGTTTTCACCCTCATTGTCTACCCTGGGTGCCTCCAAGAGGTTTTCACTCATGGATATTTTATTCTATTTTTTTTTTTTTCTCATGGTTTAGGTGGAGTGGAGATAGGGACCTGCTCCATTACCAACACTAATTTACCCAAAGTCTCAATGAACTTCTGCTTGGAAAGGGGCTTCCTGTAGATCTTCAATCTATGCCCATTGACGAGCATGGGGATGGCTTCTTCATAAATGGTCCAAATAAGGACTGAACCATTGTCATTGCATGTTTCTACTGTATATTGTCCCAGCCATCTTGTCCTCAGCTTGCCCTTGAAATCCTTGTATCTTGAATCATACAGCAACATCCAATCTCCTAACTGAAATTGTTTTTCTTTGAGGTGTCGGCCACGCCATATATTTATTGAAGTTGGACTACCTTTGAGTGGAGGAGGGCCTGCATTCTATATTCATCTAATTCATTTAGCTAAGGAAATATTTCCTGCTGTGCATGGCTGAGATCTAGGTCCACCTGGACTACCATCCTCAATGTGTTATATTCAAATTCTATGGACAGCAAAGCCTTCTTCCCATAGACCAGCTCATAGCGTGTGAAACCTGTGGTGGTTTTCCAAGTAGTGTTATAGGCCAAGGTGGCCTCAACCAATCGATCTGCCCATGTTTTTTGTTGCTGCTCACTACCTTAGTCAAAATCCCTTCCAAAGCTCTGTTAGTAACTTCCACCTATCCATTTGCTTGTAGATGATAAGGGGTGGAAGTTCTATGCTTAATCTTGTGATGTGTGAGTAGTTATTCAATCATGTTGGAGGTAAATTGACTTTATTGATTTGTGACTAATTCTCCCAGGTAGCCAAACTTGTAGAAGATATTTTCCCTCAAAAACTCAGCTACTTTTTCTTTTGTTGCTGCTTTGATTGCCTTTGTTTCTTCCCACTTTGTCAGGTAATCTGTGCACACAATGATGTAAGACTTCTGTTTTGAAGGAGGGTTTATAGGACCCACAAAGTCCATTCCCCACTTCTCAAATGGCTCAAAAGTCACTTGAGGCTACAAGGGAATCTCATCCTTTGGAGTAGGTTTCCTCAACCTTTAACATCGATCACATTGGCTAATGTATCTCCTGACATTTTGATGAAGAGTGGGCCAATAGTACCTTGCCTGCAGAATTTTGAAGGCAATTCTCTTTGCTGCAAAGTGGCCCCCATAGGGCCCATCATGATAGGTTAGGAGGATGTCAAAAACTGCCTCCTCCCTGACACATCGCCTCAAAATCTGATCTGGGCCAAGTTTAAAAAGATTGCTTCCAATCCAAGTGATTGGGGCACTTTTCCTCATGATCTTACTCTTCTCTTTTGAGGACAGGTGTGGAGGAAACTGTGGTGAAACCAAATAATTTGTTATATCAGCAAACCATGGAGAGAGTATTGAAATAGCAAATAGGTGCTCATCTAGCATTTGATCATCCACCATCTCTTCTTCACCTACAGGCAGATCTAGTCTAGACAGAAAACCAGCAACAACATTTTCCTTACCTGGCTTATCAACAATGGTCAAATCAAATTGCTGCAGTAAAAGTAACAATCTAATGATATGAGTGTTTACATCAAGCATTTTCATCAAATACCTAATTGCAGCATGATCAGTAGCATGAATGTTTGATAGCCAGTGATGCATTGTCTGAACTTGTTTAGGGAATGGAATACAGCTAGGAGCTGTTTTTCAGTTACAATGTAGTTTAATTCTTCATTGGATAGGTTTTTACTGACAAAATATATGGCATGCGGTAGCTTCTCTTCAAATTTTCCTAGGGTTTCTCCTATAGCTTTGTTCGAGGCATCTGTGTGAATGTGGAAAGGTAGGGCCTAGTTTGGATCTCTCAAGATTGGGGCAGTTATCAGCTTACCTTTCAAAGTATCCAGAGCCTCTTGACAGTTGTCAGTACATATAAATTCAACATTTTTTCCCAAGAGACAAAACAATGGAGAGGCTAGCTTACTAAAATATTTAATGAATCTTCTATAATACCCTGCTAAGCCTAGAAAACCCTGAACATCTCTTACCTTTTGAGGAGGCGGGACCCTTTGGATGATAGTAATCTTGTTGGGATCCACCTACAATCCTTGCTAAGAAATTGTATGACCTAGCACGGTTCCTTCAGTCATTAGGAATTCACATTTATCAGGACTGAGGGACAGGTTCATTTCAATAAACTTAGCTAAAACTTTCCTCAGGTTAGTCAAAGCTTCTTGGAAGTTAGAACCATAAGGGGTAAAGTCATCCATATAGATTTCCACTAAAACATGAACCAGCTCAGCGAATATGCTCAGTACTGCTCTCTAGAAAGTGGCAGGAGTGTTGCACAACCCAAAGGAAAGGACCCGGTAGGAAAAGGTACCCCATGGACAGGTGAAAGTGGTCTTATCTTGGTCTTCCAGGCTGATCTGGATCTGGTTGTACGCGCTAAACCCATCTAGGAAGGAAAAGAACTTCTTCCATGTCAGGCCATCTGACACTTGATCTATGAAAGGAAAATAGAAATGGTCCTTCTTGGTGGATTTGTTAAGTTCTTGATAATCTACACAGATTCTCCACTTCCTATTTTTCTTTGGCACAAGAACCAAAGGAGAAACCCATTCATTGTCAGAGATGGGGTAGATGATTCCTGCATCTAGCAACTTTTGCAGTTCTTCTTTGACAATGTCCTTAAGGGCTTGATTCATCCTCGTTTGAGGTTGCCTAACTAGTTTACAATCCTCTTTAATGTAAATTTGATGAGTACAGACTGAAGGGTGGATTCCCTTCATCTCCTTATAGCTCCAAGCAAAAGCATCCAAATGGCCATTCAATAAGATACACAACTCTTTCTCCTGAGAGGTGGATAGGGATGAGTTTATCTTCAAAGTTCTTTCTGGGACAAATTCCACATTATTAACTCAAATTCCACATTCTTAAGTCGAAGAGAGGTCTTATCAGCCACACAGAGATCAACTAAAGCATTGGCTTGGGTTTCTTCCACCAACTCTTCTAATGGCAACACACTGGGTGGTGGATTTTGAACCAAATTCTCAATAAGATCATCCTCAGTTTGAGGACCCCCCTTGGTGGCTTCCACTGTGCACAATGGTGCGGAGTAGACTTCATCCTCATCTTCCTCCTCTAACCAGAGAGGTAAGTCATGTTCTAGCAGAGGTTGGGTAGGAGGATATAGGACTAGCTATTTGGACATATACCCATTCTTGATGGTCATGCTACTAACTCGACAAATGATGTAAGCATCTGCAGTAGCTAACCAAGGCCTCCCCAAGATGAGAGGATACCTAGTGAGCTTTTCCTTTGGCTGAAGAACCAAGAAGTCAGCAAGGTACTCCTAGGAATCAATGGAGACCATGACATCTTCCACAATCCCCTCAAGAGTCACAGTGGAGTGGTCTACCAGCTGCAATACTGTTGAGGTCTTTCTTAGGGAACCCTGAAGGTTGAGTTTGAGCATAGTGTCCCTGGTCATTACGTTAATGGAAACCCCTAGATCAATGAAGGTGTGGCGAGTTATGATGCCATTGATGTGGACATCGACTATAGGACTCCCAGGGTCTAGATATTTTGGATAGATTACCTGTCCCAACATCAGGTTAGACAGTTGTCCTATGACATTGATAGTTGGAGAATCTCTCTTGCGCCTACCTGGGTGCCTGAAACACTTCTCTTTGATCAACTTGTTGTAGATTGGTACATCTTTTATGGCCTGGAGAGGTGGTATTTTTACAAATAACTGTTTTAGTTCTCCCAAAAGTTCAGTTTCTTTTCAGGTTGGTTGTGAGGTTCTAGTTAGTCTCTCAAGAAAGGGTGGAATGGCTTTTGGTTCACTTTCCTATTTCTCTTCCTCATCCTCCTTAGGAGGAGGTTGGCTATCTGGGAGGACCTTCCCAGATCGTAGGTTGATCTCCTGAATCTCCATAGCATAGCTAGGGCATGTTTTTTCTCCATTATATACCTTTTGAGCCTGTTTGTTATTGGGGTTCGGGTTCGGTTGAGAAGGTATCTGGGGTTGTATTGGAGGAGCAGGAGGTAATGGTTGTGGTTGAGCAGGTGGTGGAGGCAAAAGAGTCGGAGGACAGTTGTATTGGGACCTCCACCCCTGTTGAGATGGATACAACCAAGGAGGGGGTGTGGACCAGGGAGGATGAGCAGGGGGACCCCAAGAAGACATGGGAGTGGCTTGATTGGGGTTGTAATAAGTCTGGGATGTCCCTTGCATTCCCTACTGGTAAGGTCTGGGTCCATGTGGCCTCCTTTGGTTCGTGAAGTAGAGTGGTTTAGTGGCTCCTTGAACCCCTTGGTACATAGCTTTAAATCTAGGCAAGGAAGGGCACTGATTTGTAGGATGGTATTCTTCACATACAAAAAACACTTCTACAGAATGTAATGGACATTCGTTCCTAGGATGCTTTCTAGTGCACCTAGGACAAAAGATGGCCAAATCCCTCTCAGCTTCCTCTTGCTTCTTTTGGATTCACAAGGTATCCATTTGCATGGCAATAGTCTGTCTCATCTCACTTTTGAAATATTCTATCTGATTTGCAAATTCACTTTTAAGGAATGAACTAGATAATGGGGTACTGGCTAAAAGTTGAATTCCCCTACCTCTTTTTCTGGCTGCCCTAGAATGGTTTCTAAACCAAATATTTATGTCATCATAAGGTAGTTGGTAGATGTCTCCCCCAGCCAGCAAATGGAGGGTATCTAGAAGGTCTTCAGGGACTCCTCTAAGTAGAACCAACTTTAGATATTCGAGGTTAAGTGTGCACCTGACCATTTTATAACTGAATTGAAACCTCTCTTCATAGTTTTCTAAAGATTCATCACTTTCCATGGTCATTCGAAATATTTCTTCCTTTGTATCCTTTGACCTGTAGTAGTTCCGGTATTTGTTGTTAAAGGCTTGCTGCATCTGGGCCTAAGTTGTGATACTGTTTTTAGGTATCCCCATGAACCAGTGTAGTGCTACATCCTTGAGGGTAGAGGGAAAGAGTTTCAACTTTTGCTCATCTTCTACATAGTCATAAGTTCGACAAAGGATAGCAAACTCAAACAAAAAGTTATCAGGGTCTTCAGTAGTCAATCCATGGAAGTGAGTTAAGGATGAGGGACTTATGTTTTTCATTTTTGTATCCCCATTGGTCTCTCAGATGGGAAACCTACCTTCTATTCTCTCCCCATTTCCTCTACTATTTCTGTTTTCAGCCATGGTCTCAGGAGGAATGGTTTCTTGCTCTTCTTTTGTTATAGGATCTTTGAATATCTCTGGAGGTTCACCTATAGGTTCTTTTAGATCACTGCCACCAAAGAAGAGAGAAGGGTGACTTAGTGATGTGGTCGGGGTGTTGGGTAGGAATTTTCCTGAATTGTCTCTGTTTCTACGGGGCATAAAAGGAAATCTCTTTTTTGGATGATTTTTGTTTCTTTTTTCTACTTGTACCTGCAAAAAGTGAAATAGATTGAACAACAAACTACAACTAACTAATAATCTATCTTGCTGAAATGAAAAGGCATAATTGATATGAAAGCAAGAAAGGACTAATCTATTTTGCTAAAATGAAATTGCAGAACTGAAATGAAAGCAGGAAAGGACTAATCTATTTTTCTGAAATGAAATTGGAGAATTGAAATGAAAGCAGGAAAGGACTAATCTATTTTGCTGAAATGAAATTGTAGAATTGAAATGAAAGCAAGAAATGTCTAATCTACTTCTGCAGAATTGAAATTGCAGAATTGAAATGAAACAACTACTCTACTCTTGCTGAAATAAACTACATAGCAGAAGGTTGCAGTAGAAAATAGAAGAAAAGCAATAATCACAAAATACTCTGACACTTCCCCGGCAATGGCGCCAAAAATATGGTGAGCTCTAGTATTGTAGCAATGATGCTACAATTCCTAGGACTCCCTACTTTACTTTTATCAACCTAGTAGTTTGTAATAAACTTGAAAGTGACGATGCTATATGCACAAGTACTAGCTCTTACTGCAGGTTGTCACTTGATCAGCTGGCACAAGTTCACTAGGAGCTTAAGCCAACTTCTATGAGTTCTTGGAAGAAGATTTGAACTATGATGGAAGAAAGCTAACTCAAAGGAGGCTAGTATACTTGCAGAAAGAAGATGAAAGCTTAAAGGAAATGAAAACCCTAGCAAACCCTAGTTTTACCCACTAACCCTACTTGTGCAAGAAAAGAGATGGGAACTACTGAAATGGATGTCATTGACTATTGAAAAGGTAAAATGCATGTATTCAAGCTACTTCTAAAGGAAAATATGGAAAAATCATCTTTTTGTACTTTTGAGCAATTTTATGCAAAATTATTATGCTTGTGTTTTAACTATTTGTGATTGTGCAGAGGTTTAGTGGTGAAAGGAAATGGAGTGTGCATTTGTAGGAGGTGGATAAGGTGTGTAGAGGACCTAAGGAGTCCCTAGTACCCTTCTAGAGATTTCCACTATGATCAGACTTCGAAAAATTGCTCGCATGAACTTCTACAGGAGGCTGTAGGGGATCTATAGGAAGTTCTATAGGAAGAGGCCGAAAGTGGTTTCTGGAGGTTTGAAGGTGAAAAAATGGTGGGAAAAGGGAAATGAAGGCTGGATAGAGATGTTAAGGGGTCTAGGACCTTGTAAATGAAGATCAAGAGTGGAGGAGATGGTTGGATTTGTTCAAAGGTCAAGGAAGCAATTTTGCGCAAGAACATATAAATTAGGGCAGTTTGGGAAAGTATGGTGAATGAGTGAAGGAAATATTGAGAGAGGGAATAGAGAATGTTGTATGATGGAAGAATGATAAGCTGGAGTGTTTTACAGGTGAGTTTCACACTTCTTTTTGAAACTGACCCAAGCAAGAACTAAGAAAATAGAGTTTCACCTATTTTTAACCTAATTCTGACCTAAAAACTAGAAAAGTGCTGAACAGAACTTTATGGACAGGAAGTTATGAAAGAAAGATATGGAAACTAAACAAGAATAGATATAATCATGTAAACACAACTGATATCAACTTCTACAACTTGAAATCTAACACTAGCAATTACATTGGAATGCAAAAACAGTGTTTTGGTGGCAGCAAGAGTACCTTGGTCTCAATTCATGGTCCCAAGGAGGGAGAAAGGAGATCAAGGCCTGATTGGTAGCCTTTTTGTGGATATTTTTCTGTTATCAAACTATCTAATCAATCTAAAGCAAGAACAACTATTCTAATCATAAAAAACAACCTAAGTAACAAAGCAAGATTTAACCTAAACAACATAAATTATTTCATAAATGCAAGAAAAACACATACGAATACACAAAGGAGGTGTTGTGCACTTGGTTTGGGCCCAAAACTAAGAGCTACAGCCCCCTAAGAAATATCAGTGTTGGTTCAAAGCTGGATTCACCTTCATTGATAAAAAAATAATAGTTACATCACAAAACTATTTGCAAAAAGAGCTCGAAAATGAGCTGAGTACAAGGCTGCACTAAAGTGTGAAAATAGACTATCAAATGGCTAACCTACTAAGGCTTGAAGCCTTCTTATTTATACAAGTGAGGACTCCCAACAATCCTCCTAAAATTTAGGAACTCGACTGCCCAACACTGCAGATAACAACCACTTCACTAGACCTGCTCGGCTTCCCCTTGAAATCATATTTTATGGGGTGTTGAACTCCGAGCTGTTGATGGTGAACTCAAGGAAGGGGTCATTTAATGCAAGAGACACCCCTCCTATAAGTCCTCAACCTTGTTTCTTTACGTTTGGCTGCCAATCTACTCATAAATTCATGGACTTGGTCCAAAAATGTCCAAAAATCTGCAATAAACACTCATTAGACTTTGTGGTAAAGTGACTATCCCCATTCACTCAATTAACATAAATATATTCAAAATCATGTACAAAACTATGGAGAATGGTGGATTAAATGAAAATAATAGGTAGAATGATCCCATATAGTTACCCATTTCTGGGGCTCATCAGTACTATTCAAAGTGAACCTTGTTGAAAACACAATGTTTGCACCCTAACTAGTGTCACCTACTCTAGTCAGTTGTTTTTGGTTTAACCCTTGTCAGCTTATTCAAGTAGAGTAAGGTGAGGGAGAAAACCTTAATAGGCACATCAGAGGTATAATAAATTACTTCTTTGGTGGAACAACCTCTTCTCCTCTCAATAAGTTGGGATCCCTCTTCTGCCTTTGAAATGAATAGGTGCTATGCATAGTTGAAAATATGAAAAATGAAAAAACAAAAAATGAAAAAAATAAAAATGAAAAATGAATAAGGCAAAAGAATAGAAAAGCCTCCTACACAAAGAGGTGATGCAAGTAACTTTTCCAGGGTATTGACTAGGCTCGCTGGCAGCAGAGCCATGCTTATGTTCCTATGTAACTCTCTCGGGGTACTGTCTAGGCCTACTAGCACCAGAGCAACACCAGAGATGAAACTAAGACTATGACGACTATACTTCTGGTCCACCAATATACCCCTCAACCCCAATTGAAAAAAATGTGTTGCCATGGCTTGGAATGTGTGTCAACTGAACAAGAGATTGGCAGATGCTACATCTTAAAATCAAGCTAGTGTGAAACCAAGATGAGCTGAGAACTGAACAATAGTTCCGGAGGTGTTAGACTTACTTTTCATGAACAAGGTCCATTGAGAGAGTTGTTCTACTAGTGTGTCACCAATTGTTGTAGCGGCTACAACCACCCTCCAAAATTTTAACTTAGCTTGGTTTTGGAGCCTCCCTACCAACCTTTCATAGCAGCTTGTCTTGCTTCATCAAGTACACAACCTTTAGTATTTTTCTTGCACAAAGACAACCTATTGATCAAAGCTTGATGAATTCCCCTCATAGGTTGTTCATCAAGACTTGGTCCAGCTGCAGGCTGAGCAGGTCCCCAAGAAATTACGCAATTTTGGAGGGCAACTAACCTTCCCTCCAAAAATTTCATAATTTTATCTAGTAACCTGTTGGGCTCTAGAATTGTGCAATCCTACCAGTTAGGCTTCACCTAGAAAATTGCACAATCCCTCCCAGCAGGGCTACTCAGCCCAAGAATTACATAATTTTGGGCAATAGTCAACTTCTCTGCCATGAAATTGCATAAATCTCTTGGGCAGCCAACCCAGCTCCCATCCAGAAATGCGCATTTTCTCCCAGTAGTTGAGCAGCCTCATGCATGAGCAATTGGGTTGACTAGTTCCACTGGGGACCAAGGAAACTTGACTTGCATGCATGGCTTGCTTCTTCCATAAATAGAAAAAGGAAACATGCCAAAAGAATCCCTTGATTCAGGGAGCTATTTTTAGTCGCTGGAGGTGTTAGGGCCTAAATCTACCTCAGGCTAAGAAAGGTAGGATCTAGGGTAACATCAAATCAAGCTTAACCTAGTAGCTAGCCCTACCAGGTCGGGAGAGGGCTCTCTCTTGTCAATCTTAGCAAAAATGATCAATGAGGCTTGAGATGACTTGAATGAACACTGATTTTAGGCTAGGTATTTCTGCAAAAGGTTTTGATTGAATTTGATGATGTTTTGTTGGCTCAAATGGAAAGGCAGTTTTTGGGTCTTGGGAATGAGGCTCAGTTTTGCAGAGGTCTCAATGGGGCAAGGTAGCCAAGTGATTTGATACTTCAAATTGCATGAAATGGAGAGATTTAGACATGTGAGTAGTTGAAGAGGGTAAGAAAACCTCAAGGATCCTCTTCAAACAACTGAAAACATCAATACCTAAGCAAACCTTAGGTAGAGCACTGCAATTTCAATGGATTCTACCTATATCCTTGTTTGTTTTAGTTAAGAAGAAACAAGAGAGATAATGGCATACATAAAACACATATAAACTTACATTTATAGAAGGAAACACAATATCAAATAAACATGCCACATGAATCCCATAGAGTGCTGCAAACCACTGGTCTATTCCTTAGCCAAATCTGTTGAAATGAGTATACAATAAGCTCCAAGCTTTCCCAAAAGTCCAACCATGCTAATGACTGAAAAAACATAAGATATAGGAAAAAAAAAACTCATACTAACCTCTAGGGGTCGAGCTCATGAGTTTAGGAGCTCTTCCAACTAATTCTAAATTGATAACTACAAATTAGGCAGTGGAACAACTTGCCTCTAGAAACTAGGGAACTGATTCATTGAGTTGCAAACTACTTTTTGATAGATGAATCTACCTCCATGAGTGAAAATTTGACATAATTACATCAATATCCATCAATTTACATTAAATTACATCATGAGTTTGACATTAAGAAAGAGAAAAGTCAAACTGTCAAGGAACTAGGCGAAAAACAGAGTATACTTGGTCAAACTGAGCAAAATTCCCCTATGCGCCGCGTTGATTTCTCTATGCATAGCGCATGTTTGCAACCACTGTTGGAGGCCTTACCGGTGTCAAAATTTGCTCCAAGTGTTCTTTTTGGAAAGGTCTTTTTATCTGATTTCCAGATCAAGTGGAATTCTTGAATTTGGCCTCAATTTGCGCCTCCAAAACTAAGTTCTCCCAACACTGCTTCCTGTGTGTCAAAATAGGGGTAGTAAGGTCATTGTTTGAGTGTTTTTGACCTTTTTGAGGGCTCAAAACCTGAAAAAATTTGTTGGCCATTGGTATAAAAGCATATTTTTTCATGCCAAATCCAAAAATGCTGATTTTTTGTCATTTGGAGGCTCCCATCAAAAGCGAGCGCCAGGTGGCGCGGCGGATGGGTGCAGAAAATTTTGTGTTTTAGCCCAAAAATTTCAAAAATGCAAAAAGTGTCTCAAATTTTTTGAAAATTGGGCTGAGTGCTCTCCATCAAGTGCTGTGTTGGGCCAAGGAAGCCTCAGCCAATATCTGAAGTTTATCTTGCTCTTTTTACCTCCTCAATCTCTTCTTCAATTTTACCTTCAAGTTCTTGATTCTAGCATGGCACACCATATTCCTTGACAAATAATGATATGCCATGTTTCTCAACATATTCTTCTCATTGATGGATTTTTCCAACCTCCTCTCTAAGTGGATATTAGCTCTTTCAAGTCATGATTCTCGATCGACATTGATTTCTTGCTCAAGTGATGTGAGCTTCACCTTCCGTCTTTTAGCAGTTTCGCAGTTTTATCGTATGTTTTGCAGCTCCATAATCACTTACTGATCCTCAGGCTGCTTGTTTCTTTGCTCAGGTACTTTATTATCCACTTAGCCCTTTCTAAGTTTAGGGACAAAACATTTATTTCTGCCTGTTGTTCTTGGATGACTTCTTTCAGATTTGAGCTTTGTGGGCCCAAATCAGTATCATCACCTTCAATGAGAATGAAATCAGTCTCTTGCTCACCTGAAGGTCCCTCATCATGTAATGGCCTCTTTCCCTTATCCTGACCCTAATGTTATGATGAAGGAAGCAAGACCCATTCCACCACAGGTGGAGATAATACTTGCTTTGTTGTTGTAAACAACCATCTAGTTCCCTTTTTATATGTGACAAACACTGACACACTAGCGGTCTATGTCTCATGACCTTCCTGCTGATGAGAAGGTCCACCTATCTCATGAAAAGTCTCTAGAGGTCCCTGAGGAGCTGTGAAGAACTCATGAGAAACGAAGTCCTCCCATGAGATGCCCTACATACCAAGATGATGCATGACGACAATTTTAATGAGAGCAAAATGATATATACTATTGAACTACTGCTGAGGAGTCTTTTGTTGTACTAGGGTGGTCATCTTCTCAATGTTTCGGCACATAAAGTAGGGGAGATTCATCATCCTCACCTGGTAAAGTGCATCAACAACCTGATATGATAGGCATATAGGTGAGAAAATTAGCCCTCGCAGCTGAAATATTTCATTATTAGTTTCATTAAAGGAGCATATGAATCTTTCAGGTACCAAAAGGGAAAAACTCTGCTGAGTTGTCTCAAATAACCAGGCTTGATGTATGGTTCACAATGTTCCCTGTCAATCTGCTGCCTTTTATTCCACTACTCTCCGAAATTAGGACTGTCGGTTGCTAGAGAAATAGACTCTGGTGTCAAGGTAAATGGCACACTAGCTAGAGTGGTTTGGCCATTATGTAGATGAAGCACAAACAACCCAGCCAACTCATGATGATATTGGACTCTAGCAACCATCTCACAGAACTCATAGCAGGATTGGTGTTGGAAGCATGTAATAGCAAGAGGGCAGGAATATAGCTCAGCAAGTGTGGTAGGTTCCTCTCGTATATGTTTGCCACCCTTATGAGATCTCCTTGGTGCATGTGCTTCTGTTGGAGAATAACGGTCTGTCTCTTCCTCATGGTCATATGAAGGATCAGACTCCATTTTTGCTAGTGGGTTGTGTTTTCTTGATGAGTAGTAGGAGATTTATGGTGTTGTTTGATCTTCTACCACCAAGGGATGAAATATATGAGGGACTGTGGGGGGGAGAGAGTATGAGGGGTTTTGGGAATGATAGGACATGATTTTGTTTGGGAAATAGGGGATTAGGGAAAATATGTAAGTTTAGGGACATCAATTAGGGTTTAGGGATTTGTAGTTAGGATTTGGGAAAATGGGAATTGGGGATAGGGAAGACTGAATAGGGGAGTTAGGGAATGGGTGGATATGTTGAGAAAATGAATGAAGGAATGAAAAAATGAGTGAGTGGTAGAATAGACTTGGTAGCAAAATGACAAGTACAAACCCTAGGCAATATTTTTTGATAAATGACAAGGAAGTAGGGTTTGATTTTTCTTTTACACAACCCCCATAAATTGTATGAAAAACTCCTTCACTAGCAAGGAAGAGGGCTTAACTTACTTGCACATTGGACGTTTTGAGCGATTTTAGCAATTTGAGGGAGTTTTTGAGAGAAACAGGCTTGGTAGCTCTATGCGCCACACCTCAAACCCAACGCACCGCGCCTCCTGTGTGTGCCACGCTAGTACATAATAACACTGAAGTCCATGGCCCTATGTGCCGCGCCCCTCACCCAGTGCACCGTGCCCACAAATTTGTACAGTTTTTCTCCAGTTCCACTTCCTTTGCTCAAACACGGCCTTCACTTTGCTCAACCTTGTTCTTTGAATGAAAATGAGTTTTTGAATTGAGAAAATGATTTATATACAAGGATATTTTTAATTTTTGATTCATAAAAACCCACTTTTATAATGTTTGCAATGTGACTTTGTTTTTCACCTCTGTTTTTTGAGCAGTTTGCTTCATTTGAGCCTTTTGATGAACTGAATGACTTGATCTTTGTTTGCCTTGCAGGGGATGGAGCTACTGAAGCTTGGCAAGGTGACCAGGGTTTCCACTGAAGTGATGTACATATGAAAGAACTGAAAATACATGAATTTATACAAATAAAACCTAAAATACTCTGTTTTTCCTCAAAACTATGTTTTGAGGAAAAATACATTTTCGAGTGAAATTTATTAATACTGGAACTTTATTCAGCCTCCTCATGTGCCTATTGACTGTTATTGGAGACTTTGAAGACCTTTTTAATGAAACCCTAGACCTAATGAAAGTGAAACCGTAGAAATGACTCTTGCAAATTTAAAGACAAAAAGTGACTGTAGATGATCTTGATGAATGGAAATGAGCCAGCGGGTAAAGGAAATGAGGGAAAATGTACAAAAAGCCACTACTGTCAAATGATCCATGCTCCTAATGGAATGCAACTGACTGAGCGAGACACCTAATATGCAATGCAGCAAGAGAATTTTATCTCTGATGGAGGGATGAAGATACCAACACTAACATTGGCTCCAATGGGGATGGTAGCTCCTTGGAGGTGCCAAGAACTACAGATCTCTGGGAAAGCAGGAAGTGCCTTCGTCTATTGCGCTATGGAGTTAATAACTTCGACAAACCAAATGAGATTCTTGACTCAATTTCAGGACTGAAATGTGACTCAAAACTAACCCAATTTCAAGACTGAAATCGACTAAAACACCTGACTCAAACAAACCAAACCAAAATTGAAATCAAACCTCAGTTTTATAGCCTTCACCTTGGGCCCCAAATTGAAAGTATGAAAACAGTACACACTTGCAATGGAATTTAAACAAGTACTGTTTGAGTTGCCGACCTTTGACCAGCCCACCGGGATAGTCTTCTCCATTCATTTCTTACAAGAGGAAGGTATTTTGGCCCCAATATGCAGCAATCCTGTAAGTTCCTTTCCAAAGATTTTCAAACTTGCCACGTTTACCTTTTTCTTCATTTCTTGCATCCCATTTAAGCACTATGTCCTCTATTTGAAACTTGTCTGCTTTTGCTTTTCGGTCATATATCTTCTTGATTCTCTCTTGCAGCTTGAAAGTGTTTTGAAATACCTCCTCCCTAGTTTGCTACAAGTGAATCATTTGATTTATTCTCCACTGCAAATGATCGTCTTCATTGCTCGCTTCTTGTAGGATTTTGACCACCAGGACCACAAGAGAGGTCGAGAAAACTATGTCCACACCATATACGAGCTCAAAAGGAGACATGCCTATAATTTTTTTTTGACTTACTCTGTCTGCCCAAAGTGCATTGACTAGCTTTATATGCCAGCTTTTCTTGTTCGTTTCCAGTAGCTTTTTTATAATGTTGACCAAAGATTTATTTGAGGATTTTGCCAATCCATTGCCTTGTGGGTCATAGGTGGTTGAGTGCCCCAAAGTGATTTGATATTTACGACAAAAGTCAATCATCCTCTTAGATTTAAAGGATGCTGCATTATCAGTGTTCAGCTTATTTGGATAGACAAAACAAGACAAAATGTTGTTTTCAAGAAATGAAATGATTACCGAATCAGTTGCCTGCCTCGTGGGTATCGCCTCAATCCATTTGGTGAAATAATCCGTCGCTGTGAGGATCCATTTATGTTGCGCTGAAGAAGAAGGATGGATCTCGCCAATAAAATCCAAACCCCACTGCTGAAATGGAGCACTTACTTCAATGGGCTTGAGTGGTAAAGGCTGCAACTTCCTCCTACCTTGAAAAATTTGACATTCATGGCAGCTTGCTACTGTTTTGTACACATCAGCAAAAAGAGTTGGCCAATAATACCCCGCTCTCAAAATTTTATTGGCTGTTGTCTTCTAGAAAAGATGGCCTACGCAATCTCCCTTGTGAAAGTCTTCCATAACCTGTTTTGCCTCTTCTTCAACCAAACAATTGAGCAAGACACCACCGGGATCTTTCCAATAAAGTGCATTATTCATGATACAAAATTTGGCAGCCTTCAATTTCAGTGTCCTACTTTTGTTCTTAGCCATTCCAGGTGGTGATGACAAATTTTGGAGTACATAAACAATGTCCGAATACTAAGGAGAAAGAAGAAAAATTTCTAATACCTGAGTGGGCAGACTTTCTTCATCTTTCTGGACATAGCAACAATGATATTGATGTCCAAGGCATGTAAATTTGACTCAGCCATTAGTTTAGCCAGCCCCTGTCCTTTGATGAGCTTTGTTGGTTTGATTTCCACTTCATATTTCAACAAGGTAGCGATCCATTTGCCTCTTCTCCCCTCTGGATCTGTTTGCACTAAGACATCTTTAACATCAGCATTAGGGACATAAGCAAGAATGTGAGAATGCAAAATATAAACTTGAAAATATTTCAATGGATTTACCAAAGCAAGGGCCTATTTTTGAATAATATTGTACTTTAATGCCACATCCCTTATGGTCTTGCTGAAAAATGCAAATGGTTTCTCAAGCTAGTCTCTTTTCTGCATCAAGACTGTTGCCATAGTGTGATCCGAGGAAAATGAAAACAAAATGAAATCCTGAGTATAGTCCGAGATGATCAAAACCGAAGCAGAAGAAAGGGCCAATTTCACCAAATTGAAAGATTTAATTGCTTCCTCAGTCCATTTGACTACACTATCTTTTTTGAGCATGTTTGTGATTTCCCTTAAATGTTCTGCAAGATTAGGCACAAAGCGACATAAGAAATTCATCTTACCATTAAATGATTGGATTTTTTTCTTACTTCATGGAAAATAAATCTTTTGAATGGATTCCACCTAAGCTAGATCAATGCAGATGCCCTCCTTTGATATGATATGACCGAGAAGCTTGCCTTCATCCATGGAAAATAAACTCTTCTTCGGATTGAGAGAAATACCATACCTTCTACAACACTAAAATACAATTTTCAGATGATAGAGGTGCTCTTCATCTGAGTTAGAGAAAATTGTCAAATCATCAAGATAAACAAATAGAAAAACATCTTTTTCATTAGTGAATGAAACATTCATTGCCCACTGAAAAGTTGCACCAACATTTTTCAATCTGAAAGGCATCTTTGCATAGTGAAAAGTTCCCCACGGAGTGTTGAACGCTGTTTTATCTCTGTCATCCTCATGGACCAGAATTTGGTTATACCCAGAATACCCATCAAGTAGCAACATGCGAGAATCCCCAACTACCCTCTTAAGTATGTGATCCATCTTGGGAAAAGGATAGTTATCTTTCAAAGATACTTTATTCAGATTTCTAAAATCAATACATAACTGAATCTCACCTGTTTTCTTGCACACGGGCACCAAGTTTGAAATCCAGTCGGAAAATCGTATAGAAACAATGATACCTTCTTTGTATAAACAATTCACTTCCTTCTTAATTGAAGGCAGCAACTTTGGATTTATTCTTCTTAGCTTCTGACAAAAAGGCTTCTGATTTGGCTTGATTGGGATGATATGCTGAATGATGAATGTGTTATATTCCTTCAAATATGAATAATCCCAAGCAAATACATCAATAAAAGAAGATAGTAAATTGATATACTTTGTTTTTACCTATGGAGGCAATCCCTTTGATAACTTCACCATTTTAGGATTTTCAGTGGATCCAATGTTCACATCCTCAATTCCTTTCTCGGTTGGCAACAAGCTCGGTTTCCGAGCCACATCATCTTGATCGAACAGATCCTCTAAAGGTATTAGACCTTTAGGAATGATGTTGTCCTTCAGCTGCAAAACTTCCATTTGATTGACTTCTATATCCACCTCACCATCATCATACTCCACATCAATAGAAGTGTCTTTGAATTTACCTTCATTTTGTAGAAATTCATCGATCTCTTCATCATCTTGAAACACTTTCCAATACCTTTGATTTTCAGGAACGACTGGGCAATGTTTTACATGAATCTAAAACTTGTTGTTTGAATTCATCGGAATTTTCAAATTACTTGTTGTTGTTGCAAGTGAATCTGCAATGACATTCTGAACACGAGGGACACATGTCAAAGTGTAATATGGAAATACTCTCAAGATGTCTAATACTGCATTGTAGTAAGCCCACATTCGAGGATGCTTAGCTTGATATTCCATTTTCACTTTCTTGATCACTAACTCGGAGTTGCCATACAATGAAATCCTTTTAGCATTCAATTTTCTAAGAATTTGCAAACTAGCAATTAAAGCCTCATATTCAACCTCGTTGTTTGAACAATCAAAAGCTAGCTTATAAGAACAGACCCTTACTTTGCTTGGCACATTGTTTGGGGTGAAAATAGGGCTACGTATCCAAATGCCAATTCCAGAACCTTCCCTTCCTACCGCGCCATCAAAATCCATGCTCCATAGGCCTGCTTCATCCTCTTCCAAATGCTGAAATTATATTTGTTGTGTTACTCTTCCTTGTTGTCCATCAATATGTTGCTACTGTTGGAAGGCTAATTGCTCAGCGGTACTATCAAGTCTTTGTCTTTCTTGCTTTAAGACCTCTCTAAAATTTTCAGTAATCTTGGGAATGTCTTCTACTTCTACTACTTGGCTATTTACATCATTAAAGCTATCTGAATACAAAACAAATGATTCTAAATCAGTATGTACATAGTTGATTGGATGATTTACCGATTTCTCCTTGCTAGTAATCATGTACTTCATCTTTTGCTCCCGGTATAATTTTCTCATTTGACCAAACACGAGGATGGTAGCATAGGAGAAATCAAGCTACATTGTCCCTTTAATATTTGATCCCCAAGATTTGGAAAGAAGCATGGCAAATCTAGGATGTATATCCAGCATGACCACATCCATCAAAACATTTTTAGCCAGAATCTGATCCAAACTGACCACCAAATCTTTGATAAGACCAATGCACCTTACTCTACCAGAATCAAAGGAGTAGAAGTCATGATACTTTCTAGTGATATCCAACCCAAATTTCTCCATGATGGCCTTAGGCATGAGATTATGAGAGGCTCTGGAATCAAGCATAGAATTATGTAATACATAGTCATGCACCCACAGGCTAATGTAAAAAGGAGCTACATCACTATCTTGAGACTGACCTTCCAATGTTGGAACAAAAATCAACTCAAGTCTATCATCATCCACATTCACCATATCAGAAGATGGATCCAAATTCAAAATCTTAGACACCTGACCTTTGTAGCTGCTGCTTTTCATCAACTTAGTCAAAGGAATAGATACTTTTAACTTAGCAATTTCATTTTCTAAGTTAAAAACTGAAATCTTTTCTACCTCTTTCATTGAAACATCCTTCTTTTCAGTCTTCTCCTTTGACACACTTGGCTGATTGGATCTTTCATTTGGTGATGGCGTTTTGTTGATGGTAGGATTAGCTATCTCTTTTCCCTTTTTCTGCACAATAGGAGGATCATTCTTTGGTGCTGTTATCTCCTTTCTTTTCTGAATTGCATTTATGGGCACATCTCTATTTCTGAGTGAATATTGTTGTTGCTGGGCTGACAAAGCATTCATGTATCCTCTTTGATATTCATCGGACTCCTCCTCAAGAACTGTTTCATTTGCCAAGATGAAATTTTCGTCCCTTTGTACAGTTGAATTCTCTGAATACTCATTTTCAGTAATAAAAATTGCCATATCAGCGGGTGTAAATAAATGATTCTCTTCTCAAATTATGTTCTCCTCATTGTCTAATTCTGGGCCATGTACAAAATTCTGCTGTAAGGGCGTCTTCACCTGTTATTGCGCTGTTTGTTCTTGTGCTTGCTACTCTCTTTGCTTGATTCTAAATTGTGGTTGCTGCTGACCACGGAAGTTGGGATTTATGACTTGTGGTTCAGACTTGTCAATTGTCAATTTGTAAAACATCTTCTCCATCTTCCTGAGAAATTGATCTGAAGTGGAAACCTCTTCCTTTATTGTTACCTTCTTTTCAGCCTTTGTTCTAGCTCTCTTGGAAAGGAAATTAGCTTCAACGCTGACTACAATTTTCTGTATGTCTTCCAAAGTGGCTGAATCTCTTTCTCTTAATTGATAGGCCATATCAGGATTGAAACCATCCGGAAACTTAATCAAATCCAACCCCATAGGTGGCTTTATATGATCAGGAATTGCATTGTAAACTGAATTGAATCTAATACAATAATCTTGAATAGACTCACCAACATTCCACTTGATGTTATCATATTCTAAAAGGATCTGAAGAGGATTTTTCTTCACTTCCCAGTGATCTAAGAATTGTCTCTGAAGATTAGTCAATGTAGTGATACTTGCAACTGGCAAAGCTCTGAACCACTTCCTCACTTCACCACCAAATGTTTGTACAAACAGTCTCATTGTCACATTTTCAGCATCAATCTCATGAAGGTCGAAGAAATCTGCCATCCTGTCCACATCTGGCTGAGCTGTAACACTGTGAGGAGTGCCATCAAACAATGAAATTTTGCTTTGATAATCGATGGGCATATCATCCAAATTTTGAGGTAGCACAAGGGGTGAAAAACGAGCAGCCATTGCTCTCAGTGGATTTACAATTGGTCTTGGGGATGTTGGGGGAGTGGGTGCAACTGGTGTATGGGGTGTATGAGGTGGGGATGGTGGTGAAGAAATTTTGGATGTTTGAGGGGTAGAAGAAGTGGACGGAGGTGGAGTCAGGAGAGGGCTCTCGCCTGTCAATATCAGAAAAAATGATCAATGAGGCTTGATATGACTTGAATGAAAACTAATTTTAGGCTAGGTATTTGCGCAAAAGGGTTTGATTGAATTTGATGATGTTTTGTTGGCTCAAATGGAAAGGCAGTTTTTGGGTCTTGGGAATGAGGCTCAGTTTTGCAGAGGTCTCAATGGGGCAAGGTAGGCAAGTGATTTGATAAGTAAAATTGCATGAAATGGAGAGATTTATATAGGTGAGGAGTTTAAGAGGGCAATAAAACCTCAAGGATCCTCTTCAAATAGCTGAAAACATCAATAACTAAGCAAACCCTAGGTAAAGCACTGCAATTTCAATGGATTCTACCTTCCTTGTTTGTTTTAGTTAAGAAGAAACAAGAGAGATAATGGCATACATAAAACACATATAAACTTACATTTATATAAGGAAACACAATATCAAAGCAACACGCCACATGAAACCCATAGAGTGTTGCAAACCACTGGTCTATTCCTTAGCCAAATCTGCTGAAATGAGTATATAATAAGCTCCAAGCTTTCCCAAAATTCCAACCATGCTAATGACTGAAGAAACATAAGATATAGGCAAAAAAAAAGTCATCCTATCCTCTAGGGGTCGAGCTCATGATTTTAGGATTTGTTTCAACTAATTCTAAATTGAGAACTACAAATTAGGCAGTGGAACAACTTGCCTCTAGAAACTAGGGAACTGATTCATTTAGTTGCAAACTACTTTTTATGGATGAACCTACCTCCATGAGTGAAAATTTGACATAATTACATCATTATTTTTACATTAAGAAAGAGAAAAGTCAAACTGTCAAGGAACTAGGCGAAAAACAGAGTATACTTGGTCAAATTGAGCAAAATTTCCCCTATGCGCCACACTAATTTCTCTATGCATAGCACCTGTTTGCAGCCACTTTTGGAGGCCTTCCTGGTGTCCCAATTTTCTCCAAGTGTGATTTTTTGAAAGGTCTACTTTCTACTTTCCAGATCAAGTGGAACTTTTGAATTTGGCCTCCATTTGCCCCTCCAAAACGGAGTTCTCCCAACACTACTTCCTGTGTGTCAAAATAGGGGTAGTAAGGTTATTTTTGAGTGTTTTTTACTTTTTTGAGGGCTCAAAACCTGTCAAAATTTCTTGGCCATTGGTAGGAAAGCATATTTTTCATGCCAAATCCAAAAATGATGAGTTTTTGTCATTTGGAGGCTCCCATCAAAAGCAAGCGCCAGGTGGCATGGCGCATAAGGCAGAAAATTCTGTGTTTTAGACCAAAAATTTTAAAAATGCAAAGTGTCCAATTTTTTTTGAAATTTGGGCTGAGTGCTCTCCATAAAGTGTTGTGTTGGGCCAAGGAAATCTCAGCCAAGATCTTAAGTTTATCTTTCTCTTTTTGCCTCCTCGATCGCTTCTTCAATTCTGCCTACAAGTTCTTGATTCTAGCTTGGCACACCATATTCCTTGACAAATAATGATATGACATGTTTCTCAACATATTCTTCTCATTGATGGCTTTCTCCAACCTCCTCTCTAAGTGGATATTAGCTCTTTCAAGCCATGATTCTCGATCGGCATTGATTTCTTGCTCAAGTGATGTGAGCTTCACCTTCCTTCTTTTGGCAGTTTGGCAGTTTTCTCGTATGTTTTGCAACTCCATAATCACTTGCTGATCCTCAAGCTGCTTGTTTCTTTGTTCCAGGTACTTTATTATCCACTTAGCTCTTTCTAAGTTGAGGGACAAAGCATTGATGTCTGCTTGTTTCTCTTGGATGACTTCTTTGAGATTTGAGCTTTGTGGGCCTAATTTAGTATCATCAACCTCAATGAGAATGAAATTGGTCTCCTGCTCACCTGAAGGCCCCTCATCATGTAAAGGCCTCTTTCCCTTGTCCTGAACCTACTATTCTAATGAAGGAAGCGAGACCCCTTCCACCCCGAGTGGAGATAATACTCGCTTTGTTGCTGCAAACAACCGTCTAGTTCCCTTTTGATATGTGACAAACACCGACACACTAACGGTCTGTGTCTCATGACCTTCCTGCTAATGAGAAGGTCCACCTGTCTCATGAAAGGTATCTGGAGGTAGCTAAGGAGCTGTGAAGAAATCATGAGAAATGAAGTCCTCCCATGAGATGCCCTACAAACCAAGATGATGCATGACCACAATTTTAATGAGAGCAAAATGATATATACTGTTGAATTGCTGCTGAGGAGTCCCTTGTGGTACTAGGGTGGTCATCTTCTCAATGTTTCGGCACATGAAATAGGGGAGATTCATCATCCTCACCCTGGTAAAGTGCATCAAAAACCTGATATGATAGGCATATAGGTGAGAAAATTGGCCCTCGCAGCTGAAATAATTCATTATCAGTTTCATTAAAGAAGCATATGAATCTTTCAGGTACTGAAAGGGAAAAACTCTACTAAGTTGTCTCAAATAACTGGGCTTGATGTATGGTTCATAATGTTCCCTGTCAATCTACTACCTTTTATTCGACCGCTCTCCGACATTAGGAATGACGGTTGCTAGAGAAATAGACTCCGGTGTCAAGGTAAATGTCACACCAACTAAAGTGGTTTGGCCATTATGTAGATGAAGCACAAACAATCGGGCCAACTCATGATGATATTGGACTCTAGCAACCATCTCACACAACTCATAGCAGGATTGGTGTTGGAAGCATGTGATAGCAAGAGAGCAAGACTGCAGCTCAGCAAGTGTGGTAGGTTCCCCTCGTATATTTTTTCCACCCTTATGAGGTCTCCTTGGTGCATGTGTGTTTGTTGGAGAATCACTATGTGTCTCTTCCTCATGGTCATATGAAGGATCAGACTCCATTTTTGCTAGTGGGTGTGTTTTCTTGATGAGTAGTAGGAGATTTATGGTGTTGTTTGATTTTCTGCCACCAAGGGAAGAAATATATGAGGGACTGTGGGGGGAAGAGAGTATGAGGGGTTTTGGGAATGACAGGACAGGATTTTGTTTTAGAAATAGGGGATTAGGGAAAATATGTAAGTTTAGGGACATCAATTAGGGTTTAGGGATTCGTAGTTAGGATTTGGGAGAACACGACCTTCACTTTGCTCAACCTTGTTCTTTGAATGAAAATACGATTTTGAATTGAGAAAACGATTTATATACAAAGAGCTTTTTAAGTTTTGATTCATAAAAACCCACTTTTATAATGTTTGCAATGTGACTTTGTTTTTCACCTCTGTTTTTTGAGTAGTTTGCTTCATTTGAGCCTTTTGATGAACTGAATGACTTGATCTTTGTTTTCCTTACAGGGGATGGAGCTACTGAAGCTTGGCAAGGTGACCAAGGTTGCCACTGAAGTGATGTACATATGAAAGAACTGAAAATACATGAATGTATACAAATAAAACCTAAAATACTCCGTTCTTCCTCAAAACTCTGTTTTGAGGAAAAATACATTTCCAAGTGAAATTTATTAATACTGGAACTTTATTCAGCCTCCTCATGCACCTGTTGACTGTTATTGGAGAGTTTGAAGACCTTTTTAATGAAACCCTAGAAATGACTCTTGCAAATTTAAAGACAAAAAGTGACTGTAGATGATCTTGATGAATGGAAATGAACCAGAAGGTAAAGGACATGAGGGAAAATGTACAACAACCCACTACCATCAAATGATCCATGCTCCTAATGGAATGCAGCTGATTGAGTGAGATAGCTAATATGAAATGCAACAAGAGAATTTGATCTCTGACGGTGTGATGAAGACACCGACACTAACAAGAGGTTACATGCAAAGTTAGTTTTAGAAACATTCCTCCAAGTGTCACTTTTTCCTAGATTTGTGGCATGCACATCATGAACTCAAAATGATTTATTTGATGTATCTGAGCTCATTCTTTCGCATAGATCTTGGAGCTTTGACATCCCACAGCATATCCAGGACTCTTCGACACATCCGACCTAGATATTCATGGATAAGTGGTCTCAACTTGTCTTTTTCATCATTTTTGTCGCTTTTTGTGTTTTTGATTGTGTGAGTGATGTTTGATTGATTTATTTGAATGCTTGTTTTCGTTTACATGCATACTAGCTTGTACTAGCACCATTTCAGTTTTTGTTGCTATCTCATTATTGTCGCATGCATGAAACTGTTTTGCACAAATGGTCATCGATTTGGCAACTCGCTTAACCCACATGCATGTTTATTTGTTTACCGAATCTTTCATTCAATATTTTCATGCATGATCAATCACTTCTGCTTTCACTCAGAATTGCCATGCATTCACTTTCATATTTTCTTTCAGTTTCCCGATAGCGAGTCTTGCCAACCTTAGCTTGGACTCTGCCTTCACCGAGAAAGTATTGCGTAATCTGGGGAAGGAACGATTTGTCTTCCTCTCCAGAAATGTGCCTTTCTTCCCAGGAACTGTCCTCCAGGACTTCTTTGCGCATTTTTGAGGGACATTGACTACTGTCCTAGAAAATTGTGCAATGCAGTCCCTGAGCCTATAGTCATTGCGAGTTGGAGTTGTGTATTGCACAATCCCAATAGTAAGCAACCAGTCTTGATTGCAAGTTGCGAAAATCCAGTGGCCATTTAGCCTCCCCAAACAGCTGAAACTTCTTTTTACGCAAGTGTGATAGCTAGTCTCCCAGCCTTCAAGAAGATATTAAGCAATCTTTTCCTATCAATCCCTAGGTATGTGTTATGCCATTCCTCTAATTTGCTTTGGTTTTCACGGATAGATTTATTTCCATGCATGTTTCTTTGTCTCCAGATATTTCAAGTGTTCATCCGCCTCTTAGCAGAGTAAGATCAGTGGCCTCCTACAGAGTAGGATCAAAAGACACTGATGGAAGTGCAGTTGGATCAGCAGTTGAGCGAGTGTCTGCATATCTACTGATCTATGAAGACACCAAGTTGTTTCTAGGAAAAGACATCAAGCTGAAGTGGCAGGAGGTCAATGAAGCACTTGCAAGAACTTTGGGGAAGACCTCAAACATTTTCAGGTGTATGTGAATATTCACAAGTCTGGCTTGTAGTAGATTGCATGCAGATACTCTATGTTCCCATTCACGGACATGATACACTGGATCATCTTGCACATTGATCTTGAGATGATGACTCTAAGTAGTGTCAGTGGGACGAAGCTTGCCACCTTCTGGGCACAATATTATGATGAGATGTATCAGATGTCAAAGCCTGTGACTATCATGGAGACTCCCTTCAGCTTACCTAGTAGCAGTGCCAACTCCAGAGACAGTCTTAAGAACTGGTTAAAGGAGTCGACTAAATTCAGGATGACAACCAACCAGATCTACAAGACGAGGATACTGTGGAAGGCACGTAAACCTTCCCACAAAGTTGGGTGATCGTGTTGGACCACCCGGCTAGAGAAGGAAATCCATGTAACTGGTTTGACATGTTGGCTCATCAACTGAAGGAATAGGTAACAAAGGCTTGACAGTCACTCGGACGTATGCAATCAGAGATCTACATGTCCACCTACATTTTATATCGAATCTGTGCCCGACAAGAGTTCCCAAGCTTGGAGTGGGCATTTTCACTAGTGGAGATTGTTGTGAATACATATTGTAAGTTTTTTTCTAAATGCAGCTTTAGAGGAGTTATGACACAGATCTCCGATTATTTTTTCACCCTAGTTTACAAGATGATATTCGAACAGGATCCACCTTACATGTCGAGGAAAACAATTGAGGCACTGATAGACATTGTTGATTGGTATGCCTCATTGTCTGACACCTTCATATGAATGTTCATCATGGAGAAGCCTCCACATGTTCTATCGAAGTTTTTCTTAGACATACTCATCATGTAGGAGGTAGCATATCGAGGAAAACAATGGAGGCCCTGATAGACATTGTTGATTGGTATGCCTCACTGTCTGACACCCTCATATGAATGTTCATCATGGAGAAGCCTCCACATGTTCTATCGAAGTTTTTCTTAGACATACTCATCATGTAGGAGGTAGCATATCACATCTTGAGAGGATTGATAGCTAGATTGCACTAAAAGAAGAAGGCACCTTGGCACACTCTTCCATTGTAGATTGGGTTATATGAGATCTAGAGTTTCAAGTAAGTATATCTTGAAGCAAAATAGATGAAGTATCCACTCGACCTCCAAGGTTACAATCCATATGACCCACATTGTATTTTGAAAGATCATTGCATGAGAGTACAGTTCAATTGAATCCACAGGGCATTTCATTGGGTGGAGGAGGATCCATGGAGATATTGCTAAAATTTCTCCAGACCCAGTGAATAGGTTAGCTTCATTGTGGAGTGGTTAGCGAAGCAATATGAAGTAGCATCCCAAAGAGCACCAGCACTGGCAGCAATAGCAATAGAGGCAAGCATACCAGAGAATGACAACGGAAAGAGGAAGATTGTTGATCGCATAGAGGAAGAGAAAAGCTTCAAGTTCTGAGTAGATCCACTTTTGGAGAAAGAAGCTATGGCTATAGAGGTGAAGAGGCAAAATGCGACAAGCGAATCCAAAAAAGGCAGAGGGATAAGAGAAGAATGGAGGAAACAAAAAAGGAGTAACATGAGTTAAAGGAGCAACTCAGGAAGGAAAAAGAGTTGCGAAAACAAGAGAGGGAAGCACACAAGCAATAGATACAATAGTGACTGCAACATGTGCAAACAGATGAAACAATGCCTGTATAGGAAGGGATTCATCATAACAGCTGGCATCAAGCACATAGGGTGAACCATCACAGGAGCAAGGCTTCGCTCGTGAGATAAAGCAAGCACTTGAACAGTTGGATAAGGATATGGAGCAACATGAATTGGAATAGGACACCAACCTCATTCCTCATCACCAAGAGGTTGACTTACCTACTTCAACACATCCAAATGATGAGCAAGTCTCAAGTGACCAAGGAGGCACTGAGATCCTTGGAGATCAGTTGGAAGGAGAGATGCACAACATCGCATTCGATGAGTCTCAACATAGAGTTGTGCAGTCTCACAGAGTGTTGACTTCGGATGATCACACATCTCTTATGCAAGATGAGGAACAAGTGATCATGTCTGACGTGCGCAAACATCCAGCATAGTTGGCCGATGCAACTGGAGTGTATACCGAATCGACTAGCTGAAATGTTCCCCTTTTGATACCTAAGAATGAGCGAATGGTTAAGGAACTTGTTAACGGTACTGGACTCACCAACATGTCAAAGGATCTTCCCGGTAAGAAGTCCCAATTAGACCTCAGACCATTTGGTGTAGGCATGCCAACAATGGGTCGTAAGGTAATGCCTTGACCACAGTGTCGCACAGAGGCAAGTAGAATAACTCTGTCAGAAGCAAGGGTTTGGCAGATGTAGTGAGTCAAGGACGGTGTATGAGAGGTTCCAATACTTTGAAAGGGGAAGGAGGTGAAGGTGAGTTCTAGGTTGAAAGGGATCAATCCCAACTCAGCTAGGAAGACACAACCCAAAGGACATGCACAACTCCCGATAGAGCAGTCCACGCTGATGTGGCAGTCACATCATACAAGGTAAGATAAGACATACAACACTCATGGATCATTCTGAGACGAGTGTGACAATTGTTATAGCAAGGTTCAAATGAAAGGTCTGTTTGATGTTTGGCAGATTAGTCGACACAGATGGTGACAACATTAACAACATATGCAACAAATTAACAACAAGATTCATATTATTTCATGTCAATCAGTTCATACATAAGTACGTAAGTTAAACAACACATATCATTAAAGCAACCGGAGAAAACCGACTATAATAACAACATATGCATGAAAATGTGCTCACTCTTATTATATAAAGAAGTCTAAGTCACAATCATACAATACATCCATGTAAACCTGCTAGCCCCAACATTGGAATGTTATAGCCACATCTGCCTGCTCCTCCAAAGATATGTAATGGCTCCATGCAGTGGAGAAGCCAAGCCACGTTACAATACTATCCAACCCTTATTAAAAATAGTCTTATTAGAAGCTTGGATCATCAAAAGCCTATAAAATGAGTTATGAGGGACTACTTATAGCAAAGCGTAGGGTGACCCTTGACATTCCCCTTTGTGACCATTCAACTACCCTCATGGCTCTTCACCGACTCTATGACTATTACATCCACTCTTGACACTTGACTTACACTTGACATGAGTCAACATTACAATGCACATGTACCCATGTGAACAATGGCTTGGACAAGACAAACTAGACATCATTTGGACTTAGGCACTCATAGAAGTCCAACTGCTCGACATCCTCATGTTGATCAACAGTGACATATTGATGCCAAGATTGGTAGTCCTTGAGAGTGTCTGTGTGTTCTGCTGTGAAATCCGTCTAAAACCTAAACCGTACCTCCATAGCATCTAGGTACACTACTCGAGATGCTCTATCCAACTCATCTGTGAGCATACGCATAATTGTATTTAGTGTGGTTAGACTAGCAATGTTCTTGTGCATGATGTCTACACTGATAGGAAAGTATGGGATGGTGGCATTGCGCATCAACTCGTTGAAGTATGAGTCAAGCTCCTATTGCACCTACTTCTTGGTCTTCACTTAAGTGAGGGTCCCAAGTGATGGGATTGCGTGAGTGTGCACTATAACATCCATGCTTTTGAATACTCATGCATGGGAATCTTGTATGCTAGTGATGACTTGCGGTAGGTCTTCATAGTTTTGGATCTAACTCTGGATATGTGCTTGTAGCTTGACCACACAGGCCTTCATCATCTGTGGAAAATGAAGTGGGGCTCCCTTGTACTTCATCATCCATCCTCACATGTTATCAACAACAGTATGTATTTCCTTCAAGATGCATATTCTTCTTACACATCGCTGCTACCATCCATGGAGATGAACAACTACCTAATGCACGTACCAAACTTGGAGTACAATGCTCGCATAATTGTGTCCAAGGAAAATACTTAATCTAGTATTGCCTTCTTCAGTTTAGCTCGAGCGAACATTGTCGCCAAGTCTCCTCCCTACTTGGCCACCTGTAGTTCATTTTCCATTCACTTATTCTTAGCTATTAGAGAATGAAAACTTGAGATGGTGGCTTTGACATGTACTCTAGTTGCATTTTCCAATGTAGCTGGATGCTTGTGCACATAAGTCACAATCACTTTCTCTTCAAATTGCACAGGGGATGTTTGGTTCTCCAGAGTGAGTATTCTCTAAGACTGTGCAACTCTATGATGAGATTCGTCAAAGTAGATGTTTTGCATATCAGTTTTTGGTTGAGCACCAAGGATCTCAGTGCCTACTTGGTCATCTGATACGTGATCATCATCTTGACGCATTGAAGTAGGTGAGTCGAACACTCTTTGGTGAGGCACAAGTTCAGTGTCATCTTCCAACTCCTGTTGCTCCATGTTTGCATCCAACTATTCAAGAACTTGTTTTATCTCATGTGCAAAGTCTTCTCGCTTCAAGTGTTCTACCTATTCGCTTGATGTGAGTTGTTCAGAAAAATCCACTACTTTTATGGGCATTGCTTTGTCTTTCTGCATGTGGTGCACCCCTTGCTAAATCTCTTCTTGTTGCACTTCCTTCTCCAGTTGGAACAACTCTTTTTCTTTCTAGAGTTTCTCCCTCAGCTCATGCAACTTGTTCTCTGCTCCTTCCATTCTCTTATTATCCCTCTGCCTTTGCACAATTCGCTTGTCACATTTCTAACTCTTATGTTGAATAGCCATAGCTACTTTTTCTACAAGTGGATCTGCTCGAAACTTGCAAATTTGTTCCTCCTCCATGTGGTCGAAAATGATTCTCTTCCCTTTTTCACACATAGGTATTCTTAGCTCTGTTGCCTCTGCTCGTACTACTACTATTGGTGTTCTCCATGATGTTGCTTCATGCTGCTGCAGTAACCACTCTACAGCGAAATCAACTTGTTCATTGGGTTTGGAGGAATTGAAGAAATACCTCCATGAGTCCTCCTTGGCCCAATGACATGCCCCACGGAACCACTTGAATTGAACTCTCATGTAGTGATCCTTCACAATGCAATGTGGGTCATACAGGTTGAAGCTTTGGAGGTCGAATGGGTACTTCTTCATCTGTTCAGCTTCGAAATCCACTTGCTTGATGCTTCGGATCTCGTATAACCCAGACCAAGGTGCCTTATTATTCCACTACATGCTAGCTATTAGTCCTTCTAGGATATGATATGCCACTTCCTGCATGACAAGAATGTCTAGAGCAAACTCGGGCAGAACATGCGGAGGTGTCTCCGCATTGAACACTTGGATGAACATGCTGTCCGGTGAGGCATACCAATCTGCAATGCCTAACAATGTCTTCATCGCTTCTTTTGACATGCAGGGTTGATCCTATTCGAATATCAACCTATACACTAGGGTGAAAAGATGTTTGAATAACCATATGATCACTCCTTTGAAGCTACACTAGGACAATAACTTGAAATACGTGCTCACAATAGTCTCTATTGGTGACCATGCCCACTCTAAGGCTGGGAACTCTTGTTAGGCAAAGGTTGCATCTAGAATGTAAGCAAACATGTAAATCTATGCATACATGCCTTTGAGTGACTGTTGAGCCTTCGTGAATTGCTCCTTTACCTCATGAGCCAGTATGCTAGACCAATTCCATGGTCTTCCTTCTCTAGCCCTTTGGTCTAGTAAGACCACCCAACTCTAAGGGAAGGTCTCAATGCTCACTTGGCAACTCAGTTGACATGTGAATATGACCAAGTATTGGTATTCCTACCTCAATATATTCATCTTATAGATATGATTGGGGTTCATCCTAAAATGAGTTGGCTCCTTTACCCAATCCTTCAGAATGTCTCTGGAGTGGCCTCTATTGTTGGACAAGATGAATGGGGGAATCATGATAGTAAGGGCTAGGTCATATGGTACATCTCATCATAATCTCATGCCCATAAGGTTGCAAGCTTCGTCCCACTAACACTGCTCAAGGTCATCGACTCGGGGTTCGTGTTAGAGACGATCCAGTGAATCATGTACACACATGGGAACACAGGGTATCTACATGTAATCTAGTACAAACTGGACTTATGAATGTTCACGTACACCTGACGGTCTTCAAGGTCTTCCCCAAAAGTACATGCAAATGTTTCATTCACCTCTTTCCACTTAGTTTGATGTCCTTGTCTAGATACAACTTCGTATCTTCATAAATCCACAGACCAGAGGAAACCTGCTTAGCTGCTACTCCAGCTGCCATACCATTAGTGTCCTAAGATCTTGTTCCCTTGGAAGCCATTGAGATAGATGAACAACTGAAATATTTGGAAACAAGAAGCATGCATGGCAAGAAATATGTAATTGAAAACAAAGCAAATCTGGGGAAGGACACAACACATACCTAGGAAACTGATTAGCGAGATTGCAAATTTCACTGGGAGGCTGAGTGACTGGCTGCCAAAACTGCGTAAAAGGTAGTCTGGGATGTCGGGGAGGTTGGACTGGCTGCAGGATCTACGAAATGCACAATCCAGTTGGGCAGCTTGTTGGGTTGTGTTATATTCTTTCCACGACTAACCCGCGTAGTTAAACGGGGGGTTAGAGGGGGGCGGTAGCCCCCCTTTGTTGCGCCGATTACGCAGGGGGGGTCACAGGGGGGGTGGCAGCGCCCCGAGAAATTTTTTTTTGGACCCTATATTAGGTTGGACGAACCTACCTATGGTTTTGTGCATGATTTTCGCACATGGTATTGGACGCGATGGTTTTTCGGTTCATGGTATTGGATGCTTCGGCATGTATAAATATGCATTGTAACATTGAAAGGAACATAATGAAAAATCAAGTTGGTAGTCCCGGTTTTGGGATCCAGGGAAAAATCTCTGTGCATATGTGTTTTATGGGTTATGCCCTCGCATTGTTTATTTTCTTTGTTTAAGAATTCGTATGCAGGTAATTTCTGTACAGGGTTAAAACCTACATTTGGTATCAGAGTTGTTTTGTCTTCAAGGGGACGCCTTTGTTGCTGAGGGGTTTCGCTCGGGCCTGTGGTAGACCCTGTTCAGTGGGAGATCTGCGAGATTGATTCTGGTGGTGAAAGAAGATGGAGAGAAGTGGAAAGATCGAGATTGAGAAGTTCAATGGTCAGAGTTTTGAGTTGTGGAAACTCAAGATGGAGGATCTGTTGGTCGATAAAGATCAGTGGATCGGGGTAGATCCGGGTACTAAACCATCGGGAGTGACTGATGAAGAATGGAAGAAATTGGATCGGAAGGCAAAGAGCACAATACGATTGTGTGTCTCAGATTCAGTATTACTGAATGTATCAGGGGAAGCTACGGCAAAGGCTTTGTGGGTCAAGTTAGGGACTTTGTACCAATCTAAGTCTCTGGTGAATAAACTGTTCCTGCGAAAAAAGCTGTATAACCTGAGGATGAAAGATGGAGACTCGGTGACAGAGCATCTGAATGCGTTTAATACTGTGGTAAGTCAATTATTATCTGTTGATATTAAAATTTCAGATGAAGATAAGTGCATCAGTCTATTGTGTTCTCTACCAGATTCGTGGGATAGTCTGGTTATTGCAATAGGTAGCAATGCAACTGCTTTGCAGTTTGATGAAATAGTCTCAGCCTTGCTGACGGAGGAGATGAGACGGAAGAATATGGACAACCAGAATGGTGATGCCTTGTCTGTACGAGGACGGTCCCAGAACAGAAACAAAAATAAGTCATCGAGTGGGAGATCTAAATCTAGAGGGAGATCTAAATCTCCAGGAAAACCTACAAAGGTGGTGTGCTGGAAATGCGGAAAGGAAGGGCACTTCAGAAGGGATTGTAAATCTAAAGCTCCTGATAAAGGAAAGGGATCTGATGATGCTCCTTCTGCAGAGGCGAAAACCACCTCAGATGAAGGTGGGGATGTGTACTTGGCTTCTTCAAGTACACATGTAGATCATGAGGCATGGTTGATTGACTCAGGTGCATCCTTTCACTTCACTCCGCATAGAGAGTGGTTCTGCGAGTATGAGAAATACGATGGTGGTGATGTCTTCTTAGGAGATGATAGGAAGGCTAGAATCATTGGTCGGGGAAAAGTAAAGTTGAAGTTGCAAGGTGGAAGGGTTAGAACACTTCCGGGTGTTCTACATATTCCTGCATTGGCCAGAAATCTGATTTCTGTAAGCAAGTTGGATGATGCAGGTGTAAAGACGGTGTTCGAGAAAGATACCTGCAAGATGGTTCGAGGAGCACTGATATTGATGCGGGGAGTTCGGACTGGAACTCTGTACAAACTGCAAGGTAGCACTGTTGTTGATGGGTGCAATAGTTCTATGGTTCCTAAAAATGGAGTAGAAAATCTAGTGGTCTCCGGAGAGAAGACCATGTTGTGGCATCAAAGGCTTGGACATATTGGAGAGAAGGGCCTTCCAATACTTCATGGTAAAGGTAAGGTAGAAGGTATGAATGATAGCTCTCTGGATTTTGATTTCTGTGAAAATTGTGTGTATGGGAAGCAGAATCGAGTGAGTTTCCCCTCTGGTGGTAAGAGGACGAAACAGATATTAGAGCTTGTGCACAGTGATGTGTTTGGACCTGTGAAGGTTCCATCACTGGGTAAGTCTGTGTACTATGTATCATTCATAGATGACTTCTCAAGGAATACATGGATATATTTCCTTAAGAAGAAATCTGAAGTCTTTGACAGGTTTATAGAATTTAAGGCTCTGGTGGAAAATCAGACAGAGAAGAAGATAAAGGTGCTGAGGACAGATAATGGTGGAGAATTTTGTAGCAAGGAATTTGAAGAATTTTGTAAGAAGTGTGGTATAGCACGGCAGAAGACTACTCCATATACACCTCAGCAAAATGGAGTCGCAGAAAGAATGAACAAGACGTTGATGGAAAGGGCAAGAAGCATGCTCAGTGGTGCCGGGTTAGGACAAGAATTCTGGGCAGAGGCGGTGGATACTGGACGTTACCTGATCAACAGATCACCCTCATCAGCGTTGGAGGATAAGACTCCACAAGAAGTATGGACTGGTAAGAAACCCTCTCTTTCACATCTGAGGGTATTTGGATGTGATGCATATGTACATGTTCCAAAGGAGAAACGAACCAAGTTGGATAGTAAATCTGAAAAGTGCATCTTTATTGGGTATAAGGTTGGTTTAAAGGGTTATAAGCTTTGGAACCCAGTCACACGGAAGGTTGTGTACAGTCGAGATGTGGTGTTCAGAGAGGTAAAAGATGTTATTCAATCTGAAGTCCAACCAAAGGAACCTGAGAAGATAGAGTTTGAGCCAAAGGAGGAAGAATCAGACTCTGCAGCAGAGGAGGAATCAGAAGATGAAGAGCCACAAACTCCGGCTGTGAGAAGATCAGGTCGAGAAAGAAGGCAGCCAGAGAGGTATAGTCCATCTGCATTCAGTTCAAATTTTGCTTTGTCTGTTACTGATGATGATCCCAGAACTGTGAAGGAAGCAGTGGATTCAGAGGATGGAAAACTCTGGAAAGAGGCCATGGTTGATGAAATGGCATCTTTGCACAAAAATGAGGCTTGGGATCTGGTAGAGTTGCCGGCTGGAAGGAAACCCATTGGCAGCAAATGGGTGTTCAAGAAGAAGACTAATGCAGAAGGAAAGGTGGAGAAATACAAAGCTCGGTTGGTAGCAAAAGGTTATTCCCAGGTGCCGGGAATTGATTTTGGTGATATTTTTTCTCCTGTTGCCAAGGTAGCTTCTATTAGATTACTTTTATCTGTTGCTGCTGCTTTTGATTTTGAGGTAGAACAGATGGATGTGAAGACAACATTTCTTCACGGGGATTTGGAAGAGGAAATCTACATGAGGCAACCTGAAGGCTTTGCAGTGAAGGGTAAGAAAGAACTGGTATGCAAGTTAAAGAAGTCTCTGTATGGGTTAAAACAGTCACCAAGGATGTGGTATCAGAAATTTGATACATTTATACGGGGACTTGGCTTCACCAGAAGCAAAGCAGATCATTGTGTGTATTTCAAATTAATTGGTGACCATGTTATTTATCTGGTCTTGTATGTGGATGATATGTTGCTGGTTGGAAATGACAAAGAAATTATCCAGGATTTGAAGACCCAATTGTCCTCCAAATTCGACATGAAAGATCTTGGTGCTGCAAACTATATTTTGGGCATGGAAATTAAAAGAGATCGGGCAAAGAGGAAGCTCTGGTTAAACCAGAGGAAGTATGTCGAGACAATACTGCAGAGGTTTAATATGCAGGATAGTAAACCGGTGAAGGTTCCTATTCCTGTAGGTGTGAGGTTATCTGCTGAACAGTGTCCCAAGACACAAGAAGAGGAAGAGGACATGTCCCGTGTTCCATATGCAAGTGCAGTCGGTAGCCTGATGTATGCAATGGTCTGTACTAGACCAGACATTGCACATGCAGTGGGAGTATTGAGCAGGTTTATGTCAAAACCTGGGAAGGAGCACTAGACAGTAGTGAAGCGGGTTTTCAGGTATTTGCGTGGCACTAGTGATTATGGTTTGTGCTACCAAGGAAGACCAGGATTGGACAGAGTGTTGGATATTCATGGTTTTTTTGATGCAGACTGGGCTGGAGATCTGGATCAGAGAAGATCTACAAGTGGGTATGTGTTTAACCTATTTGGAGGTGCAGTCAGTTGGATGAGTAAGAAACAATCTGTAGTGGCACTATCAACTACAGAGGCAGAATACATGGCAGCCACTCATGCAAGCAAGGAAGCAGTTTGGTTGCAGAGATTATGTTCAAGTATGGGGTTAGTACAAGGAGCTATAAGAATAGACTGTGACAGCCAAAGTGCAATTTTCTTGGCAAAGAACCCTGCTTATCATTCAAAGACAAAGCACATTGATGTTCAGTATCACTTTGTGAGGGATATGATAGAAGACAAAAAGGTGTTGCTGGTAAAGGTGGACACTTTGAAGAATACTGCAGATGCATTGACAAAATCTGTGAGCTCTGAGAAGTTCTCTTGGTGTAGATAAACAATGGGTGTTTCAGGGCTGGAAAAATGACTAAGCTCTCCTGTGGCCCCCTGTGGAAAGAAAACAACAAGTGGGAGATTGTTGGGTTGTGTTATATTCTTTCCACGACTAACCGACGTAGTTAAACGGGGGGTTAGAGGGGGGCGGTAGCCCCCCTTCATTGTGCTGATTGCGCAGCGGGGCGCGGGTAGCCCCCCTCTACGGGGTTCGGGGCAGCGCCCCGGGAAATTTTTTTTGGACCCTATATTAGGTTGGGCGAACCTACCTATTGGACGCGATGGTTTTTCGGTTCATGGTATTGGATGCTTCGGCATGTATAAATATGTATTGTAACATTAAAAGGAACATAATGAAAAATCAAGCTGGTAGTCCCGGTTTTGGGATCCAGGGAAAAATCTCTGTGCATATGTGTTTTATGGGTTATGCTCTCGCATTGTTTATTTTCTTTGTTTAAGAATTCGTATGCAGGTAATTTCTGTACAGGGTTAAAACCTACACAGCTGGCTTCTGGGATTATGCAATGTACAATTCTAGCTGGGAAGGACTTCTGGCCCAGGGATGGATTTGCACCATTTCCTAGGCCAAGTAGGCACTATACTCCAGGAATGCACAAAATAGTCTAGGAGGCCAGTGTTGTGCGAGAATGTGAAACTCTAGTGGGGAAGGCGAGCCTTCCTTCTCCAAATTGCACAATGCAGCCTTGGTAAAGGCAAATACTGAGCCATGGTTGGCCGACTCCCTGACAAGCAACTGAAAGCAAGTAAGTCGATGAAATTCATGGTGACACTAAGTGATAGTAGAAGTGATAAATAGTGCATGTATAATGTGAATGGAAGATTCAACAAATAGATCAACATGCATGTGGGTGAGGTCATTTGCTGGTTGGGGGAATGTCCTTGCAAAATAGTTTAATGCATGTGACAACAATGAGATAGAAACGGAAATTAAAACACAACTAGGAGAAGCTAGAATATATGTAAACGATAATAGGCATTCAAAGAAATCAAGAAAACAACACTCACACAAGTGAATACACAAAAAGTGTCAGAAATGCTGAAAAAGAAAAGTTGAGGCCACTTACCCATAAATAGTTGAGTCGGATGTGTTGAAGAGTCCTGGATGTGCTTAGGGATGTCAAAGCTCCAAGATCGATGTGAGTGAATGAGCTATGATTCATTGAATAAATAAGTTTTGTCTCATGACGTGCATGCCACAAATCTAGGAAAAAGCGAAATTTGGAGGGAAACTTCTAAAACAACCTTGCATGTAACCATCGACTGCTAAAAATAGTTCCCTAAATCATGGGATGCCTTTTGCATGTTGTCTCTTGCTATTCTGGGAAGATCAAGTCATGCATGCATGCAAGTCAAGTTTCCTTGGTCTCGGGTGGAACTGGTCAACCAGACTATTCATGCATGTGAGTGCTCAATTGCTCGCGAAAAATGTGCATTCTTGACTTGGAGCTGGGCTAGCTGCCCAAGGGGATTGTGCACTTTCTAGGCAGAGCAGCTAAATTCTACCCATATTTGTGCAAATTCTAGGCTGAACAACCTATTGCTGGGAAACATTGTGAAAATCATGCTGGGAGGGGTGGCTGGAAGGATTGTGCAATCTTAGAGCCTGACAAGCTGTTAGAGAGGATTGTGAAATTCATGGAGGGAAGGTTGGTTTCCCTCTAGGAATGCGCAATTTTCAAGGGGAATTTGCTTAGCCTGCAGCTGGACCAAGTATGAGTAAGCATCTTGTGAGGGGAATGGATCGAATTTGATTGACAAGATGCCTTTGTCCAAAGAAAACTCTAAAGCTTGACTACTTGATGAAGAAAGACAAAATGTTGTGTAAGGTTGCTAGGGGAGGTGAAAAAATAGACTAAGGTAAAATTTTGGAGGGTGGTTGTAGCCGCTACAACACTTGGAGACACACTGGTAGAACTCCAACTCTCTGAATCGACCTTTTTCATGAAAAGCAAGTCTAACACCTCCAGAAGTATTGTTCAATTCTTAGCTCATCTTGGTTTCACACTAACTTGATTGTAATATGTAGCATCTACCAAGCCCTTGGTCAATTGACACAGATTCGAAGCCAAGGAAACACAGTTGTTTCGATTGGGGTTGAGAGGTATATAGGTGCACAACTAGTATAGTCGTTAGAGTCTTAGCTTCATTTCCGGTGTTTCTCCACTGCCAGACGGCCTAGACAGTACCCCGGTGGAGTCGCATAGGAACACAAGAATGGATCTAGTGCTAGTGAGCCTAGTCAGTACCCCGGTGGAGTTACTTGCATCACCTCCCTGCACAGGAAAGATTTCTCTTCTTTCATCTTATTTATTTTGATTTTTGATTTTTTTTTCTTTTCATTTTTTTAATTTTCACTGTGCATATCACTTATTCATTTCATAGGTGGAAGAGGGATCTCGACTTATTAAGAGCAGAGGAGGTTGTTCTAGTAGAGAAGTAGTTTATTATATCTCGGACGTGCCTATTAAGGCTTTGCCCCTCACCTTACTCTATTCGACTAAGCTGAGAAGGGTTAACCCAAAAACAATTGACTAGAGAAGGTGACTAGTTAGCGCGCAAGCGTTGTGTTTACACAAAGGTTCACTTCGAAGAGTACGTATTTTCCTTCAACGTATCATGGACTAAGAGTAAAAATTTCATCATACAGAGGCAATATGATAGATAACCAAGTAGTGATAGTTGTACAAACCCTCTTGTACTTTTACCCAGCTCGTTTCATGAGTCACACATGGTTTCACCTGAACTAAGCTATGAGCAAAACAAGCAAACGAAATAACAACAAATCCAAGAAAAAGTAGAAGAATAGATTAGAGCAAAGCATGCAAAAAAAAAACCAAGCAAACAATCAAGCAATCAAAGCATGTAAGGAAACAAGCATGTAAGCAAACAACTGAAATCAAACATTACTCCTACACCTATGTTAATGGTGCATGGGCCTAATCACGTGAAGTGATACTTCTAATGCAGCCACTAGCGCATTGGTACACCCATGTTGGTGAAGGCTTGGTCTGAAAACAACCCATTGGTGCGAACCAACAAGAAAGATATATGCAACAATGAAGACAACGACGCTTCCTGTTTCAAAGTGCCCACAGGACATAAGGGAGTGCATGTGCATGACGAGCAGTCCGTGGACTTATCAAGGTGTTGTGTGACACTACATGCAACTTTGAAGCATAAGCACACTCTTGACTATGACATGCAAGCAAACAAAAGAAACAAAGACAACTTGTGTGCGAATGAGTGCTTGCAATGTAAGACTCCTCCAAAGCATGAGCAATGGGATCATGCAGTTCGAGTGGAGGAAGTGTGATCTATGTGTGAGATGGATCTTCAATGCATATAGATGAGTAATGAGAAGCCTTGGGTGATTGAATGATTTCATGATTGGAAGTAAGACTAACCTCAAGAGAGTCAGGGCCTAACATAACCATCAGCTTGGGCTGAAGTTCCCTGACAATCTTGGGTGTCTCAACTTGCTCATCAGGTATATCATCATACATCAGTGGTTTCAAAATATTAACTGTGATAGATTCGTGTCTGTTATCAAAATTGGAAGCAAATGGATCACAACTGCCATGATAAAAAAATCAATGAATGCTTCGGCATCCTCATGATCAAATGAATCAAACAAAGGGGTAGCTGAAAAGTGAATGAATTCATCCTTTGTGTTTCCGAAAAAGATAGATGAAGGATCAAGTGGATCTTCAATGAATAACTTATCCTCTCCGTTGTCGAATCATGGACTAATATCTAGTGAGTCCTGCGAGTGATCAACAATGGATGCATCTATGGATGAAGACACACATGAAAAATCATGGATGGTAGGCTCACCAAAGAGGCTAGGACAGGATGGAGGGTGCTCAGACGGAAGAGAGTCATCCTTTGCTGATTGTTGATGTTCAAGCTCCCACTCATACTCTTCATGAATGACAACGCATGTTGGTTGTGCAACACCAACTCCATCAATGTTTTTTTCCTTGTTCACAACAAGTGAAGAGTCTGGAATGGATGAACATAAGACAACATCATTCGGAGGAACACCTGAGTGTGAAGATGGAGGTCAAAGAAAAGAACGTACATTGGAAATCGAAGGACTCACAACTAAGTCTATGCAAAAATGGAGTAGAGAGATGTTGGGAGAGTGTGAAGGATCAACAGGCATGAAAAAATGATCCTCAACATCACTCGACGATGGTGGAACTATTGAATGAGAGGGAGGCAGATAGTCCATTGAGACAGTGCCTGCCCTGACATAAGATGGCGCAGTTCCATTGACTAAGAAGGTTGACAGAGTCTTGATATCAAGATTTCTCTTGTGATGGGAAGATTTCTTAAGACAGTACTCGAACCGGTCCCAGAGATAAGTGAACTTCATCTGGCTCCTTGGAGCTTGAAACTGTAGGTCATGGAAGTGCTGCCAAAAATCAATAACAGATTCATACAGAGCCCTTCTTTGCTATAACAATTTCCAGTCAAGATGGTCTGGATCAAAATGATAGAATGTGTCTTCAACAAGATCACATAAGTTCTCAAATAAGTGCACGATGTCAGCCAGTAGGCCGAGCACCCAACGAAACAAAGATTCGTGAAGTGTAAATACAAGCAGAAAACTGGCCTGTTTGTCAGTAAACTCATCTTCATCATAAATCATGGAAAGAAAGTTATGCAAGTGCTTAGGCTAGGCCACTTCACATTCACCATCATACATGTGAGTGGACAAGAGATTGAAAAGCCCCCCCAAGATGGAGACATCTTCACGATTTGAAAAACACCTCAGGGGAAGAAGAATGAAAGACTCCATGAAAGATATACAAAGGTTCAATCCTAGATGAGAACACACTGCTTATCATTCAGGCCCTCCTTCTAGTGCCAAAAATTTTGACGGTTCTTGACCTGTCGACATGTCAAGGGGATCTCCCTAGTAAGAAGTACCAATTAGAACTCAGACCATTTGGTGTAGGAGTCCCAGCAGTGGGTTGTAAGGTAATTCCTTGACCATGGTGTCACACAGAGGCAAGTAGAATAACTCTGTCAGAAAAAAGGGTGTGCCTGATGCAATGAGTCAAGGAAGGTGTATGAGAGATCCAACACTTCAAAAGGGGAAGGAGGTGAAGGTGAGTTCCAGCTTGAAAGGGATCAGACCCAACTCGGCTAGGAACACATAACGTGAAGGACATGCACAACTCCTGACGGAGCAGTCCACTTGGATGTGGTATTCACATCATACAAGCTAAGATAACATGTACAACACTCACATATCAGTCTGAGATGAGTGTGATGGTTGTTATAGCAAGGTCCAAGTGAAAGGTCTGTCTTATGTCCAGTAGAGCAATCAACACGGACAGTGACAACATTAACAACATATGCAATGAATTAATAGCAAGATTCATATAATTGCATGTCAATCACTTCATACACAAGTATGTAAGTTAAACAACACATATCATTAAAGAAACTGGAGCAGTCCAACTACAATAACAATATATGCATGAAAATGTGTTGGCTCTTATTATATAAATAAGTGTAAGTCACAATCATACAATACATCCATGTAAACCTGCTAGCCCTAATAGTGGAATGTGACAACCACATTCGTGTGCTTCTCCAATGAGATGTACTAGCTTCGTGTAGTGGAGAAGCCAAGGTGCATTAAAATATTGTTTGAGCCTTCTTCATAATAGTCTTAGTATAAGCTTGGTTGAACAAAAGCCTATACAATGAATTATGAGGGACTATTTATAGCAAAGGGTGGGGTGACCCTTGACATTCCACTTTATGACCATTCAACTACCCTCATGACTCTTCACCTACTCCATGACTGTTACACCCACTCTTGACACTTGAATTACACTTGACATGACTCAACATTACAACGCACATGTACCCATGTGAAGAATGGCTTGGACAAACCAAACTAGACATCATTTGGACTTAGAAACCCATAAAAGTTCAGCTGCTTGACATCCTCTTGCTAATCAATAGTGACATATTGATGCCAAGATTTGTAGTCCTTGCGAGTGTTCATGTGTTCTGCCATGACATCCATCTGAAACCTGAACTTTTCCTCCAGAGAATTTGGGTACATTGCTCGGGCTCCTTTTTCCAACTCATGTATGAGCATACACATCATTATATTTAGTGCGGTCAGACCAAAAACAAACTTGCGTATGATGTCTGCATTGATAGGAAAGTTTGGGCTGGTGGCAGTGTGCATCAACTCATCAAAGTATGATTCAATCTCTTGTTGGACATGCTTCTTGGTCTTCTCCTGAGTGAGGGTCCCAAGTGATGGGATTGCATGAGTGTGCACTATAACCTCAATGGTTTTGAATACTCATGCATGGGAAGCCTGTATGCTAGTTATGAGTTGTGGTAGGTCTTCATAGTTCCAGATCTTTTATCGGATACGTGCTTTTAGCTCGACCGCATTGGCATTCATCATCTTTGGAAAATGAAGTGGGGCTCCCTTGTACTTCATCATCCATGATTGCATGTTATCAACAACAGTATGTATGTTCTTCAAGATGCGTATTCTTCTTGCACATCATCGCTGCCATCCGTGGGGATGAATGAGTGCTTGATGAACGGTACCAAACTTAGACTACAATTATTGCATAACTGTGTCTAGGGACAATACTTCATCTAGTATTTCCTTCTTCAGTTCAGCTTGGGAAGACATTGTACCAAGTCTCCTCCCTGCTTGGCCACTTGTAGTTCCTTTGCCATTCTCTCATTCTCATGTATGAGAAAAAACACTTGAGCAAGTGGCTTTAGCATACACTCTAGTTGCATCGGCCAACGCAGTTGGATGCTTGTGCACATCAGTAATGGTCACTTGCTCTTCAAATTGTGCAAGCGATGTTTGGTCCTCCGGAGTTAGTATTCTATAAGACTACACAACTCTGTGATGAGATTCGTCAAAGGAGATGTCGTGCATCTCAGCTTCCAGTTGACCACCAAGGATCTCAGTGCCTCCTTGGTCATCTGAGACTTGCTCATCATCTCGATGCATTGAAGTAGTTGAGTCGACTGCTCTTTAGTGAGGCATGAGGTCAGTGTCTTGTTCCAACTCCTACTGCTCCATTTCTACATCCAACTATTCAAGAACCTATTCTATCTCACGAAAATCGTCTTTCCCCTGTGAGGGTTCACCCTATTCTCCTGATGCCAGCTGTTCAGAAAAATCCACTACTTGTACAAGCTATGCTTTGTTTGCCTACACAGGATGTGCCCCCTATTGAATATATTGTTGTTGTGCTTCCTTCTACAATTGGCAAAACTCTTTATCTTTCTGAGTTGCTCCCTCAGCTCATGCAACTCCTTCTCTGCTCCTTCCATTCTCTTCTTATCCCTCTGCCTTTGCATAATTCGCTTGTTGCACTGCTGCCTCTTCTATTGAATAGCCATAGCTTCTTGTTCTACAAGTGGATTTGCTCGAAACATATAGCTCTCTTCCTCCTCCATGTGGTAAACAATATTTATCTTCCCTTTGTCATGCATACGTATGCTTGGCTCTACTCCCTTTGTTGTTGCTGCTACTACTAGTGTTCTTTGTGATGCTGCTTCATGCTGCTATGGTAACCACTCTACAGAAAAACCGACCTATTCATTGGGTCTGAAGGAATTGAAGCAATACCTCCATGACTCCTCCGTGGTCCAACGACATGCCCCATGGATCCAATTGAATTAACCTATCATGCGGTGATCCTTAACAATGCAATGTGGGTCATATAGGTTGAAGCTTCGGAGGTCGAATGGGTACTTATTCATCTATTAAACTTTGACACCCACTTGCTTGATGCTCCTAATCTCGTATAACCCAATTCGAAATAGAAGAGTGGACCAAGGTTCCTTCTTCTTCTGTTGTAGCCTGGATTTTAATCCTGCTGAGATATGATATGATAATTCATGCATGACAAGCACGTCCAAAGAAAACTTTGGCAGAACATGCGAAGACCTCTCCACGTTGAACACTTGAATGAACATGACATCCAGTGAGGCATACTAATCTGTAATGCCTAACAATGCCTTCATCATTTCTTCTAACATGTAGGGTGGATACTGTTCAAATATCAACCTATACACTAGGGTGACAAGATGGTCAGACAACCATATGATCACTCCTTTGAAGCTGCACTTAGATAATAACTTCAAATACGTGCTCACAATAGTCTTTGCCGGTGACGATGCCCACTCTAAGCTCCAGAAGTCATGTCGGGCACAGACTACATTTAGAGTGTAGGAAGACATGTAAATCTGTGCATGTATTCCTTCAGGTGACTGTCGAGCCTTCATGAGTTGCTCTGTTAGCTGATGAGCTAATATGGAAAACGAGTTTCATGGTCTTCCTTCTCTAGCCACTTGATCCAACGCAACCACCCAACTCTGAGGGAAGGTCTTAGTGCTCACTTGGTCACTCAGTCGACATGCGAATATGACTGAGTATTGGTATGCCTTCCTCAATAGCTTTGTCTTATAGATCTGATTGGGGGTCATCCTAAAACGAGTTGACTCCTTTACCCAATCCTTCATAATGTCTCTAGATTGGCCTCTATTGTTGGGTAAGCTGAATGGCGGAATCATGGCAATCATGGACTTGGTCATACGATACATCTCATTAGAATCTCGTGACCAGAAGGATTCAGGCTTTGTCCCACTGATGCTGCTCAAGGTCGTCATCTCAGGGTCAGTGTGAGAGACGATTTAGTGAATCATGTCCGCGCATGGGAACACATGGTATCTGCATGCAATCTGGTACAAGATGGACTTATGAATGTTCATGTACACCTGACGGTCTTCAAGGTCTTCCCCAAAAGTACCTATGAATGTTTCATTCATCTCTTGCCACTTCAATTTGATGTCCTTGTCTAGATACAACTTCATATCTTTATAAATTGGTAGACCATAGGACACCTGCTCAGCTACTGCTCCAGCTACCAAACCATCAGTGTCCTAAGATCATGTTATCTTTGAAGCCATTGAGATATATGAACACCTAAATGATCTAGACACAAACAACATGCATGGCAAGAAATATGTCAGTGAGAACAAAGAAAATTTAGGGAAGGACACACCACGTACACGGGAAACTGCGAGCAAGATTGTGCAAATTTCACTGGCAGGCTAAGTGACTGGCAGCCAGAACTGTGCAAAAGGCCATTTGAGCTATTAGGGAGGCTAGACTGGCTACTAGATCTGCGAAATGCCCAATCCAATTGGGCAGCTAGCTATTGGGATTGTGCAATGCGGAATGCTAGCTGGGAAGGACTGTTGGCACAGGACAAATTTATGCATTTTCCTAGGCGAAGTAGCCACTGTCCTCCAGGAATGAGAAAAATAGTCTAAGAGGTAAGTGTTGGGCTAGAATGCACCAATCTGGAGGGGAAGGTGAGCCTTCCTTCTCTAGATTACACAATGCAGCCTTGGTGAAGGCAGAGACAGGGCCAAGGTTGGCCTGACTCGTCGACGGGCAACTGAAAGCAAGTAAGTCGATGAAATGCATAGAAACACTAAGTGATATCGTAACTGATGAACAATGCATGCAAAACATGAATGGAATATTCAACAATCAGATCAAGATGCACGTGGGTGAGTCTGTTCGTCAGTTGGGAGAACGTCCGTGCAAAACAGTTTCATGCATATGACAACACTGAGATAGCAATGAAAATTGAAAAAAATCTAAGACAAGATAGAATATATGTAAACGACAACAGGAGTTTAGAGAAATAAACCAAACAACATCCACACAAGTGAATACAGAAAAGTGACAAAAATGTTGAAAAAGACAAGTTGAGGCCACTTACCCGTGAATAGCTGAGACGGATGTGTCGAAGAGTCTTGAATGTGCTCTGAGATGTCAGAGCTCCAAGATTGATGTCAATGAATGAGCTCTAATGCATCAAATAAATAAGTTTGGTCTCATGACGTGCATGCCAAAAATATAGGAAAAAATGACACTTGGAGGGAAACTTCTAAAACAAATTTGCATGTAACCCCTAGCTGCTAAAAATATTTCCCTAAATCATGGGATTCCTTTTGCATGTTCTCTTCCTACTCCAGGAAGATCAAGTCATGCATGCATGAAGTCAAGTTTCCTCGGTCTGAAGTGGAACTGGTCAACCATACTATTCATGCATGCGAGTGCTCAACTGTTCAGAAAAATGCAAATTCCTAGCTTAGAGTTGGGATCACTACCCAAGGTGATTACACACTTTTTAGGGAAGGTAGTTGACTACTGCGTAGATTTGAACAAATATTGGGCTGAACAGCCTGCTGCTAGGAAAAATTATGCAAATCCTGCTAGGAGGGATGGCTAACAAGATTGCACAATCCTAGAGCCCGACAGGCTGTCAGAGAGGATTGCACAATTCCTGGAGCGAAGGCTAGTTTCCCTCTAGGAATGCACAATTTTCAAGGGGAGGTTGCTTAGCCTGCAGCTAGACCAAGTATGGGTAAGCAACCTGTGAGGGGAAAGGATCGATTGTCATCGACAAGCTACCTTTGTGCGAGGAAACACTGAAGCTTGAGTACTTGACAAAGCAAGACAAAGTGTTGTGTAAGGTTGGTAGGGGAGGCTCCAAAATAGGCTAAGGAAAAATTTTGGAGGGTGGTTGTAGCCGCTACAATAGAACTACAGGCGGCCAAACAAGGAGGAGATTTGGTGATAGCATTCGCCCGAGCTCAAATGAAGAAGGAAATACTAGATGAGGTATTTGTTGAAATTTGGTACCGGAGGATAGGTGGTTCCCTTAGGCTCTGATCTTTGGCCTAGGGAAAAGTGTCCAAAAGAATTTAATTTTTCTCCTAAAGTGACTTTATAATTTTATAAAGTTAAATCTAATTTAAAAGTGACTTTAAGTGATAAAGTTACTAAGTCTAATTTTAAAGTGACTTTTATAAAGTCAATGAAAAATTAGAAAGGAAAAGTGACTTTGGAAATAAATGACTAAGTGGGTCTTTATTAAAGTGGGGTGAATTAAAAAATAAAAAGTGACATTTAAATGAGCATTTAATATCAGCCTTAGATCTCAATCTATTTTAGCCATTGGATTTAGGGATCACCCAAAAGTCACTTGGATCACCTAAAAGTCACTTGGGGTTAGATTAAAGGAGGAAAAGGAGGAAAAGGTCATTCATTCTTTCATGAGCAGATTGAGAGAAGGAGAGCAAGAGAGCAAGGGAGATTTTTGGACAGTGAGCTGCGGAGTTTCAGCAGCGAAGTATCAACAACAGAGTATCAGCAGAGCGGAGTTTCAGCAGTGGAGTTTCAGCAGCGGAATATCAGCAGCGGAGTATCAGCAGAGCGGAGTTTCAGCAGAGCGGAGTTTCAGCAGCGGAGTTTCAGCAGAGTGGAGTTTCAGCAGCGGAGTTTTAGCAGCGGATTTTCAGCAGGGCGGAGTTTCAGCAAGTCTGTACAGTGGAGTTTCAATAGGGTGGAGTTTCAGCAAGGTAGAGTTTTAGCAAGGCTGAGTTTCAGCAAAGCTGAGATAAGTTGTAAAAGTTTGCTTGCTGATTTTTATTGAATATTTCTCTTACTGTAAAAAGGCATTTTCCAGAAATAAAGAATAGCTCTCAAACTAGTTTTCCCAAAGAGTTGTAGGGGGTTTTTCCAGGGTCACATTGACCAAAAGTCTCAGTGTTTAAATGTGTTTTAATGGTTGTTTATTACTGCTGATTTTTATTTCTGCAATTTCCAGCATTCTGTAAAATTTCCAGAATTTGTGTTTTCAACAAATTTATTTTTTCAGCTTGTTAAATGTATGGTTATGGGAAAGGGCATTTAACTATATGAGAGAAATAAGGAGAAACTGAAAACTGGGGTGGGAAATGAGAAATTTCTACAGTATTGTCCCTTGACACAATTATGCGAGAATTGTACTCCAAGTTTGGCACCGTGCATAAGGCAAACGTCCTTCTCAATAGATGGCAACAAAGATGTGCTAGAAGAGCACGTATCTTGAAAAACTTGCATGATGTTGTTGATTACATGCAAAAATGGATGATGAGATACAAGGGATCCCCACTTCACTTTCCTAAGATGATGAAGGCCAATGCGGTCAAGCTAAAGGCACGTATCCAGAGTCAGATCTAGAACTATGAAGAGCTCCTGCAGCTCATCGCTAGTATACAGGCTTCACATGCACGTGTGTTCAAGAGTATGGATGTTGTGGTGCACGCACATGCGATCCCATCTATTGGGACTCTCACCCAGGTAAAGAAAAAGGCACAAGTCTGACTATAGCTTGATTTGTACTTCGAAAAGTTGATGTGAATTGCCACTAGCCCAAACTTGCCCATCAGTGCAGACATCATGCACAAGTATGTTGCTTTTCTGGTCGCATTGAAGACAATGATGTGCATGCTTATAGACGAGTTAGACAGATGAGCCCGAGCAGTGTACTGGATGCTATGGAGGCAAGAATCACGTTCCAAAAATATGTCACCTTAGAGCACACAGACATCATCACAGACTACCAATCTCGGAATCAGTTTGTTACTATTGATCAATGTGGGGATGTTGAGGAGTTGGACTTCCATGGTTGTCTAAGTCATAGTGATGTCTAGCATGGTTTGCTTGAGCCATTTCTATGACATGGGTACATGTGCATTGTATAATGTATTATCAAGTGTAAGTCAAATGTCGATAGTTGGATGTAATAGTCAGAGTATATGAAGAACCATGATGGTAGTTGAACTGTCATAAAGGGGAATGTTAAGGGCTACCCCACCCTTTTCTATAAATATTCCCTCATAACTCATTGTAAATACTTTTAGTCAGCCAATCTTTCGATAAGACTATCTTGGGGAGAGCTTGGATAGTATTGTAATGAGTTTTTCTTTCTCCACTGCACAAAGCTAGTACATCTCTTTAGAAGAGCAGGCGGTTGTGGCTGTAATGTTCCGCTATCGGAAATAATGGTTGGACATGGATGTATTGTATGAATGGAACTTACACTTCTTAATATAACAAGAGCCAACATGTTTCATGCATATTTTGTATTATATTCTATGCTATCTTGTTCACTCTAAATGATATATGTATTGGTTTTCTTACACATGCATGTATAGCTATGTATGTATGTATGTATATATGAATATTTATGAAATGTGTTATTTGTTTAACCATCACTTTGGATTGCTTGCTAACATACATTCCATGTTATGATTCATCTTCACTCGTGTGTTCCCTTGTTAACTATGTGTTATCACAGGTTTCCAAGGGGCACACTCATATCAATCCCCATGTGTTAGAAACTCTCATGCACCTTCCTTGGCTCACTACAACTATCACACCCTTGCTACCAACAAAGTTATCTTACTTACCTCTGTGCAAAACCGCGGTCAAGTAATTACTGTATGACCCACTGCTGGGACTCCTACACCAAAAAATCTAATGTCTAATTGGGACTTCTTACCGGGGAGATCCCCTGACATGTTGGTGGGTCCAGCACTGTCAACAACTTCTATGGTGATGTGCTCAAGGCGATATTCGTTGAATTGGTAATCTCTCTGGTCGTGCCATGGATGAGTAGGTTAGTGGCCTCTTCCTCTCCCTCCTATCATGGCACATGCGCTTTCTCAGACCATAATTATCTAGTAAGCATTACTGCTACCAAAGCCTCCAAACTCCATGTCATTCATAGCTCTACAAGTGCAAGAATGACTAACCACCTACAAAGATCAAAGAATGTTGGAAGACATGAATTCTTGAGGAATAAATTCGAGCTTCATCTCGCCAACTAGAACTGAATGAAATAACCTCATTATCCTACCACCCAACCTTGTGTATTTAATGTCTCCTACATGAATGGTAGTCACGGATCGCCAAAATTCCGCACCTTTAACATGTTAAGGCACAATGGTAAGACGATCATGATTATCGCACGATGTCAATGGTCACAAAAATCCAAGGTATTTAGATTTTTCTTTCAAATATTTAAGCATTTGGAAGCCAAGGTAACAATCTCGGGGGAGCTTAAGTCATGTTAGCACATGGAGCTCTCTTTTCTACCCCTTTATTGGATAGGAGGTCTGCTAGGGAATTTTCCTAGAGCTTGACATGAGAGAAACTTATTGCTTCTTGCTAGGAGAGAATTTGTGTGAAATATTTCATATTATGGCCTAGACACTAGTTAGATGAGCACTTAACGGGAGGATATCAATGGTGAAAAATATGGGCTAATTGGACTATTAGCTGAGAATGGCCTTCCTCAATGTTTACTAATGTGTTTAATACAATATGTCATTGTGTTTAAAGTGAACAATCATCTACATAACCATCATTTTACAAATATAAAGTTAATTTATTTTTAACAATTTGAAAGTCATTTAATGTTTTATCATGAGACATGCAAGTCTTTGGGCAATTAACATTCCATATTTTGGTAATGCAACAAATTGTGACTAACATATTAATAGTTTCATATAATCATGCCTAATTCAATTAGCTAAAAATGGCAGGCATTCTTTGCCTTTGGCATATTTAGGAAACAAAAAGGAAATTTCTAACCAAGAGTGAGCTTGGTAGAAACCATTTTCCCTTATGTGGGAAACCAAATGGTTTCCCCAAGTGTCATGGAACCAATTTAAAAAGAAAAAAACCATACTAGAGTGCAAGAATAACATCAAAACACTATAAACTAGGAAGGCCTTTCCTAGAGATTGGAGGTCATACTAAGAGTTACTGGGTAGTACAAACTCATCCTTCTAGAATCCATGGTCGTATCTCTCATTCAATGAGCATACCTTTAGTGTTGAAGTTGGCATCCTTCTTTGGCGTCTCTCTCATATGAGTGTCCACCTAGGAAACCTTGCTACAATGGCTAGCTCCTCCATCTCGGAACCTAAAGTGTGCCATAGTTTTCCTATTTTCTTGTCCCTCATGTGTAGAGACCCCAACTTGATGAGGCTAGGTGACAAATTGAGTATGGGAGACTCAAAGAAGAGTGGACTAAATTTTCTTGGACATCCAAGGAAGCTGAAGGTGGGGGTGGAGAGGGGAATTGAATTCCCAGAGCTCCTACTAAGACATGCAAAGTTGACCAAGGTTGAACCATGTGGAAGTCCAAATTAGTGATTTTTCCCTCAAATACATGCAGAACCCCTTCCTATTCCCTTAACTATCATCCTAACAAATTCCTAACCTCACAATATCAATGTTTCCTATCTCTTGTGCTTCCATGGTTTCTATCATTTATCTAATATGCTAAGGAATTCTTAGTCAAACTAGTCATCTCCTCAGTTGTCTCAAGGATGAGGAGGTTGGTAACATCTTCCTTTCCTTCCTCTCCTCATGCATGCACACTCTCAAACCATAACAATCTCGTAAGAGTTACCACTACCAAAGCCTCCAAACTTCGTGCCTTTGTAGCTCTACAAGTGCAAGAATGACCAATCATATACAAAGATATGTGAATGTTGTAAGAAACAACTCATTGTTGAGCTTCAACTCCCAAGCTGGAATTGAGTGCAACAAACTCTAAATTCCACCATCTAACCTTGTGCATTTATTGTCGCCTATAATAATGGAAATGAGGGATCACCACCATTCCCTTAACTTTAATACATTAAATCATGCTTGCATGAGGGTCATCATTTTTTCTTGATGTTATTGAGTCACCTAAATTTAGGGTGCTAATACCTTTATTTTCTATATTATAGCATTCAAAGAGCTAGGTCATAATTTGGGGGGAGGTTAAGTTCATTTTAGTGCATGGAGCTCTCTCTTCTACCCCTTATTGGCTACAAATTCCACCAGAGATTTTGTCACGAGAGAAAATTATTCCTTTTGTTTAGGAGGGACTTTGTGTTGGAAATTACATGCCATGGCTTAGATGCCACCTAGAGGAGCACTTCAAGGGAGGAAATCCATGTTGGAAGCCATGGGATGCTTGGACTATTAGGTGAGAATGGCCTTTAGCAAAGTTTATTAATGTGGTTGATAAAGTATATCATTGTGTCTATAGTGAATAATAAAGTACATAACAATCATTTTACATTGCTAAATTTCATTTACTTTCTATAATGACTTTGAAAGTGATTTAATGTTTTAGCATGAGACATACAAGTTTTTGTGCGATTAACATTCCATATTTCGGTGGGGAAACAGAACACAACTAACATATTAATAGTTTCATATAACCATGCCTATAATTCAATGAGTTATTGGCCATAGTTAAGCATGTGATATCTTGAAATAATTTAATATTATGGTGTTGTTCTATTTCTTGATGTTCATAGATATAACCCATCAAATAAAATCAAGTTTGATTTTCTTAAAATATTTTTGTTGATGCCGTGAGAAAAATGTTGTTGATGTCTTGAGTAGAAGAATCCCAGTAAGTCAAATGGTAGCGGTAAGTTTGTATGCAATAGATTTGGAAGAAAGAGTCAAAAACATTAGACAACTGAACGAAATGTACCAACAACTGAAAGAGACATTGCAGCAAAGTGGTGATGGAGGATCTCATCTCCCTCAAAATGGCTTAGTCATGTTTAAAGGAAAAATTCATGTTCCCAATGAAAATGAAATAAAAAGGCTAATAATGAAAGAGTTCCATGTTAAGCCTTATTGAGGCCATCCAGGGTATCAAAACACCCTCACAACCATTAAAAAGTACTTAGATCACTGGCCAAATATGAAGAAATAAGTGGAAGATTTTTTAGCAAGATGCATGTAATTCCAACAGGTAAAGGTTGAATGAAAACACTTAATTGGGTTGTTGCAAGCTATCCCTATTTTGGAATGGAAGTGGGAGGTAATTTCTATGGATTTCATTACAATATTTCTGAAGACATCTAGGCACTATAATGCAATAATGGTAGTGGTGGATAAACTTAGCAAGGTAGCTCACTTTGTGGTATTCAAGTCAACGAATTCCACTAGTGATATAACACAAGTATTCATAAAGGATATTATGAGGCTACATGCAATTACCAATAAGACTGTATCAAATAGAGATGCTATATTTACTTCCAAATTTTGGAAGGAATTGTTTGTAGGAATGGGAAAAAAAATTAGCATTTAGTACAACATATCATCAACAAACCAATGGGAAAATAAAGAGGATCAATTAGATCACTGAAGACATGTTAAGGGTGTATATGATAAATCGACAAAAGAAGTGGGAAGAGTGTCTTCCACTTGTAGAATTTTCATACAATAATGGACACTACGAGTCCATAAAGATGATCCCCTTTGAGGAATTTTATGCCAGGAGATGTAATACTCATATTGGCTTGAGTGATCTAGTTAATAAATTTCATGTAGGACCCGATATGATTAAGGATGTGGAACAACAAGTTCAAATAATACAAAAAAATATGAAAGTGGTATAGGATAGATGGAAAATCCATGCAGATAAACATGTGGTGCACAAAGAGTTCCAAGTAGGAGAACATGTTTACCTAAGAATTAAACCCAAGAAAATTTCTGAAAAGCTGGGCACATGTGCCAAGTTGGCACCATGGCATTGTGGGCCATTTGAAATTCTTGAGAGGATTGGACCAATATAATATAGACTGGCATTACCTCTATCAGATAGATTTCATAATGTTTTCCATGTTTCTTTACTTAAAATATATTTAGATGATTCTAATCATGTGATTGGTTGGTTATTGCTACAAGTCAAACCAGAGGGAGAGTTCAAACCAAAACAAATGTGCATTCTAGACCAGAGGAGTCTCATGCTCTGGAATTGAGATATAGAGAAATTCAAGATGTAGTGGAAGCACTTTGGGCCATAGGAGGCCATGTGAGAAATGGTTGATGCCATGAAAACTAATTGTCCCTTATTATTTTATGGTTAAAGAAAATGTGTGTAATTGTAAATAATGTATAGAGTTGTTTGTATAAAGCTCCATGAAGCAGTATGTGTCTTATTTTAATGTTGGCACTGTGTATGTGTAAAATAACACTAAGGGTGGCATTCCCTCAAGGGGGAGGGTACTGCAACAACCCCACCCAAGGTTCTCGTTTGAGCCACCTTGTAAATATGGTTTAAATATTATACAATGTTTGAAATCAAAGAAAAAGGTGATTGAGTCAAGGGACACCGATTCTAGAGCTAGGGGAGGAGAATTCATACTTGGAAATTATGGTTTGTTATGAAAATAAGAAACTTGAACTTCAAGGAAAATATAAAGGTTGGTTGGTGCGTAAAGTTAATGAATTGATTCTTGGAATTAATAGGGTTGAGGAAAATTCCTTGGGCCCTTGGAGGCTATGGTTTGGGATGGAATCTCTGGAGCCTAGTAACAACTTGGGTCCCTGAGAGGTTGTGGGTTGAGATAGCTACTCTGGTGCCTGATAACAACTTTAGAAGAGACCATCCTAAAGTAGACACAGAGGAAGACTTGATCAAATACCTTTGGATATTTCCTTGTTGGTACAATGGATTCTAAACACTCTAGAAGGGGGTGAATCATTGTGTGTTCACTTGGGGGTGAGGTGGGGCACCTCTACACTCCCTATGAAAACAAAGGAAGAATCCATCAGCTGGTGGGATTGAGGAACAAGTCCTCTAGAGTCCCTGGTTCAGTTGGAAGTTGGTGTGTAGTACCAAAAGTAAGCATTCTCCACCTCAGCCTATGGAATCTGGCTCAAGGGTCACAACTACAAGTGAAAGTGGCTATAGCTATCTATGGTTGGGTGGAGATTCATAGTCCCAAACTTAGTTTCCCTGCAGACTAAAACATAAGTATTTGTGAATACTTCTTGAATTTAATGGATTATTTTGCATTTTTGTTTGTAATAGACATGGAAAGTAGGGACTGCAATGGTGTTTTTGTGTGTATATCTGTGGTGCAACCATGAAGTGACAATCTCTTGTCTCGTATGTTGAATATGTCTATGTATATGTATTTGTACATGTGTTCTTGCGCTTTCACTTGAGAGTAAATATGTTCAGTAGCCTAGGTATTTGAAACCACAAAGTATATGATTTTTAAAATGTGAAGATATCTCCATTACAATGATTCCTAAGATTTAGAGCCGAGGTTGAATCTTAATCTAAATGAGATGCTTAACTGAGTTGAAGATAATATAGTAATTAAAGGAGAAATAACTACATGATAAGTTACAGGCCATAACCATATCCATGAGAGCCTGAAATCATCCTTGAAAAATAGTGGGTTCTAAGACCCTTTCACTATGTACAGCTTACATATAATACCCTCTGCTAGTAGGGTCTGCATTTGAGTACATGCTAGGTATTAAATTATGAGTTGTTCTACTAGTAAGAAAGCAGTGCATGAAGGATAAAGGGAGTTTCCCAGGGCCAATCATGCCAAACAACCTTATCACAATGTCCTTTAACCTGTTGTGTACAATAGCCTCCATTCCTGCCATAGGGATTATGGCAATGAGGACTACATGTCTCTGCCAATAGCCAAATACTCTGGAAACCCATGAGAGGTGCCACATAACTATTTACAAAGTTTGTGTATACTTTGTAGCTATATTCATGTAGTTGGAGAGGTGGGAGCCTCCAAGAAGTTCGTATTATGCCTTTTGCATATATCAGACGTAGGAGTTCCTATGTGACCATGTGAGGAATTCCATACATCATGGTAGGAAATACTCATGAGATAGGAATCCCTCAATGTAGCTATCACTCTAGCTCGGAAGGGGTTATGCCATTAGACACTTTAGTCTGACTTCAACAAAGTGGCAAGATCTTGAAATATTTCTAGAGGCTTACCAAACCTTTGAGACTGAGCCACAGTCAAGAATACTAGTTTGAGTAATCTTGTACATTAGTAGATCCAACCTCCATGGAGAGCATGGATATCACTATTGTAGGCATTGCATGAGGCAAAGTTGAAGTCCATTGACTAAGCCATCATAGAATGGTAAGGTAAAAGCATTCATTTTGGCACAAGGGAGTGAAAGCATGATATTATAGGAAATATTAGGTAGACTTATCGCCTTGCAGATCAAAACCTTAGGTTGGAAGGTTTCTAATTGGAGTAGTTGGATTCTACTCTTATACAATTGTTCGGAAGAAACTAACATGGAATTTCTATTAGATTCATATAGCCAGATGTACAACCCAAAGGATAATTTAAGTTCCAGAGGTCGGAGTTTGGACCTGATGCCTTGGTGGTAACAAAAGAAGATGGAATGTTGACCCAAACTAGTCGAAGGTTGGGAAACTTTCCAACAGAAGGAGGCGCAATAGGAAGGCACAATCTGTGGACCCGACTAGGTTGAAAATCAGAGGTCGGGTAATCAGGATGAAGGCAAGCCCCAAGCTCATAGAATGGGCTGACCTTGACTCAATTAGAGGTCCGGCGTTGGGATGGAATATGCTGACCTAACTAGGACAGAAATTTGGGGGTTAGGTACTCAGGATATATGCAGTGTTTGTGAGTGGAGAAATGCACTTGCCTTGACTAGTCTGCTTAATAGACTATTGGGCGAGCCTATGGAATAATACCACATGGAAAAGGGAGATAGGTAGTCATTTTTCCCTACAGGTGGGAGAGAAAAGGAGAGAAAATTAAAAAATGAATAAAAAGAAAAAAATATATAAGGGTTCGAGCCTCGTAATACCATTTCCATGATCGGATAATGGGGACTAGATCTTCTGGTGACAACTCCCTTACTATAGGAGTGTAGGTGGGTACATTACAACTAACCGTCACAATTCTAGTGCATGCATCATAGATAGGGAGAATGATGGTTTGAATTAGCATGGTTTTCCTTGTGTCAGAAATTGTGACAAATTAAGATTGATATCCTATGTCAAGTAGATGGACATGGATAAGGAGAATGGAGGATTGGATAAGAATCTTGGAAAAATATTCTTGAGTCATATATTATAATGGATTACGATGGATATCCTAAGTCAAGTACATGGAATTGGATTAGAATAGTCTCATGGACATACATTTCCTTGATGGAAAAGGGTTAGTGAAAGATATATTCTAGGTATCGTAGGTGGAGTAGATACCTCAACGATATGGTGTGGTGTCCCATGGAATGCCACCTGTCATTGTACTTTGATCTTGTGAGAGATAGAGTGTACCTATCAATTCCTTTGTAATGTGACAATGCTAGCTATAATGACACTTTGATGCTTATGAATTTAGATCCTTTCTTATCAGAATATTTCAACTTGAGACATACGTATTGAGTCATAATGAATACCTCCCTACTTAAGAGGTAGTTTTGGAAAAGTAACTAGGTTTGACCTTCATATTAATTTGTATTTTATGTAAATGAAGAAAGATAATTTATTTGTTCAAGAATGGGTTTCATGCTCTAGGCTAGGCATTTTCTTCATGGTTTTAGGGATTGTTGTGTCAAGAAATATATTTCCACTAATTAAAGTCCCATTTGAATTCTTTGTACTATAATAATTTAAATACTAATTTTTGAGTCATTGTGTTCTCCAAACACAAAGTCGCCCCTGCCATGATAAGTTGGCTTTATTGTGACATGTTTTCACTCAACTAGATGAATATATATAGGGCATCCTTCATCCTTATTTTCTAGAGAACAAGCTTTTGGAATAAGGAATTACTGGGGGTGTGAATCAGTAATAATGAGGTTCTTAAACCTTTAAGTATAAAACATTAATTCTTTTCACTATTGTCAGTTACTTGTGAGATCATTCATACATAATACAAATAAACAACAAGATATGACATTGACATGTACACACAATCCATCACATGAGTAGCATACATATATTGACTCATGTATTTTTACGTGGAAACCCAAAGAGATAAAACCACCAATACGTTTGTTGTTATAAATGTAAATTAAGCACCTGCTTAATTACATCAATTTTTTTGTGAGCACCCACTCTTAGGAGGCACAAATCCCATTAATAAAGAAAGCCACTACTTTCCAAGAGGCACCAACCTCTTATGAATGTAGGAAACTACCTCCTCTAGCTAGTGTTCTACTTTTCATACAATTTTCAAACTGAAAATAGAGGCAAATGCATAAACATAGAAAAACAAATCTAGTATGTTCCAGTACCAATACCTTTCTTTTAGCTCCCCAGTTCTCCTTATAACTGTGCTATCTGTTGCCCAATCAACTCAGGTCTCAACCCTATGATACACCTTCTCTCAGTGAGACTTAGCTTAGTCTCACACCGACAACTCTACACTCTTTTTCTCTCACCAATTATTCGTTCACCACTTTGCATAATTGCTCCCCATTTTTTTGTTCCTCTGTTATGTTGTGATCGATGTTGCCTTTATTGTCTCTGTAACAAAGTGATTGGAAGTGTACTTCTACATGGATCTGCATGTTGTTGTTCCATCAGAGTGCATGGTGACTGCAACTACATTAATCACTTAGAATGGGATCCCACAACCACTGCATTACACTTATTGCAAATAATGTTCACCTGAGTGTCATCCATACTGAGAAATAAAATCTCAGTCAAACTGTGCATGCTAGGAGTACATACATTGAATTTTCATGTACAAACAACATGATACTCCATCCTATTGTTGTTTCCAATACATGACATCTACATCTGCAACACACCACTCGAGCCCATGACTACTGGTATGACATTTCATACCTATTCTCTTCATTTAATTCTATGAGGCATGCAAGAAATCTCAAGCGTGGTTATTTTTAAGTCAATTGAAACCTTTGAAAATCATGGGTCTTTCTTATCTCGTTCTCCTACCTATGATAGTGACTATTAACTCCATCAAAGAATACGTGCAATCATGGTCCTCGCTACCTTGAGCCTTTGTTCTTTGTAGTAGTCATTGATACAAGAAACATCACTAGTGCACCACCATTCAATATTGGTTGGGAGGTTAAAGTTCATGGGTTGCCTCACTTCACCTATTATGCATCCATGTTTTCCTACGACTTCATGACTAGACCTAGGGCTTGATACTCTTTAACATTGAAACACAATGTAAAAACAAACTCCTTGGAACATCTTTCAATGTTGGTTGAGAGGTCATGAGTCAGACCGCTTAGCCTTCTTATGTGTCTGCCTTTGCCACGACCCCTGACTTTTCCATAGGCCTGACTAGGGTCCTTTTTCACTATTTTTACATGTTCTGTGCATTCAACGCCAAAAACCAAATACACAGGAAAATCTTCACAAAAAGATCCTTTGCTACAAACTTTGAGGTTATGCCACATCATCAACTTATGTCATGTTTACATCGTTTAGGCCATATTGCACCTTTTGTATGGTGACACGTATCACCTAAATTTGGCCCAATAGGCTACCAAAAAATTCTGAATCTACCTACCACGTGTCATCTGTACTACCACATCATGATAATGTCATATGTTACATTGTGGACAACACATCACCATGAGCCAATCACATTATGCCACTTGTTTTCTTGTATCAGGTCCCACATAGGTTGGGGGTAAGAGGTCAGGGCTTTGTTCTTCTTGGTAAAACTTACTGCATTGCTTGACCTCTGACTAGTCTGACTAGACCCATGTCCTGACTTAGACCCGGTCCCACATAGGTCAGCAGTCGGGGGTCAGAGCCTTGTTCTATTGCCAACTCTGATGCATGGTCTAACCTCCTACTTTGTACATTTTCTATGTAGCTCGACCCTACTCCAAAAATTCATAAGTTTAAAATTGCTTTAGCAAAGATATTGCACACGAAGAATGAAATCTATGTGGAACCTTGAGCCATGGAACCATGTTTGTTGACCTTTTGATCTACAACCTTTGATTGGCAATATCTCTCGATCTAAGAGACCATTTTCAAACTTCAATATACCATTGGAAAGCTCTTTCAGAGAAAAATCCAACAATGTCATTGCTACAATCTTATGAACTAATATTTTGAGGCAAAATATCTTCCAAATTTTGGGATACCCTAGTCATCATAACCATATCTTTATGACTTATCTACTAACCTTGCTACTGTGAGGATTCTTTTGAGAGTATTGCCACAATGATGGGACTCCCCCTAAATATCATGCTCTTCATTACCTTGGTTGCCTCTGATTTGAATTCCATTCTGGTTGACATCAATGCCAAGATATATAGTGCCACCAACCATTCAAACAATGGCAATTGTCCAACAATATCCCCCTTTGGCATTGATGGCAACACTATAATATCCACCTAAAATTAGACACAGTCTTCTTCATCAGTGTTCTTCTACCTAGCACTAGTAATTGTGTCCCCCTTTGACATCAATGGAAAAGGATTCTCTTGAAAAATGCCCCTTGAACCACTGCAACCTACTCAAATCATTCAAGTTGAGTAGCGACTATATCTCATTCTGATTTAGTCATTTCGGAAGAAGAGTCATAACTCTAGTCTATTGTCAAAGAAAAAAAAGGGGTTCTCTTGCAATTGATTTACTAAAGATGTCTGCTAGTTGTTATTTAGTGGCCACATATTCAACTAGGATAATATTAGCAACAACCTGTTCTGTCAAGAAATCAAACTTGATAGGAATAAGCTTGGTCTTTCAGAGAATGAGAGGATTATTAGAGATTTTAATCACACTTGTGTAGTCACACATGATTGGAATTGGATTATTTAATTCTACTTTAATGTCCTTCAAGATATTCTTCCTCCAGGGAATTTATGAGAAACTAGTGGCAACTGTAATATAATCTGCTTCAACAGTTGATATAGAAATGGATCCTTGTTTCTCGCTGACCCAGGACATTAAGCAGTTTCCCAAGAAGAAGTTTTCACTAGAAGTGCTCCTCCTATCATCAATATTGCCTGCCCAATCAACATCAGTATAGGCCTTCATTTTAAACTCTCTACCTTTAGCATACCTCAACCCATAGTCTTTGATCCCTTGGACATATTTGAAAATCCTTTTATAGTAATGACATGAATTTCATTGGCGAAGGCTTGAAATTTGGCCACTAGACCTATTTCTTGCATGATGTCTAGTCTAGATTCTATAATATACATCAAAATTCCTATCATCAATCTATAGACAGTCTAATGTATAGGCAGTGTCTTATCTTCTTTGCATAACTTACAACTTGTAACCATGGGGTGTTGAATGACTTGCAATCTTATAGTCTAAATTTCTTCATATTTTCTTATAGGTATTTGGATTGGGAGATAAATACCCCATCCTTTGATTGAGAAACTTGCAATCCTAAGAAAAATGGAAGCTCTCCTATCATGAAAATTTCAAACTATGTTTGCATACAATTTTCAAATTGATTCCCCAACTACTCTAAATCGTTGCCAAAGATTATGTCATCTACATACACTACCACAATCAATATGTGGTCATATTTAGATTTTATGCATAGATTTTTGTTTGCAGTGCCCCTCTTAAATCCTTGTTCCTGAAGATATATATCTAATCTTGCATACCAAGCTCTAGGGGCATTTTTGAGTCCGTATAAGGCCATTTTCAGTTTGCACACAAACCATTCATTTGTGGTGATCATGAATCCATCTAATTGCTCAATATACACATCCATATAATATACCTTTATGTTTTTATGGTTGGAAAAGGAAAGAAACATTCTAACAACTTCCAGTGTAGCTACTAGTGAACAAATTTCCTCAAAATATATCCCCTCTATGTGGGCATACACTTTGTAGAATAATCAAGCCTTGTTCCTAATTACTTGACCCTGCTCATTTAGGCTATTTTTAAAGACCCATTTTGTGTCTATGACATTTTTCACTTTGGTTCTTGGAACAAGCTCCCAAGTTCAATTCTTCTCAATTTGGTCAAGTTCTTCATTCATAGCTCTCACCCACGACTTGTCCTCACTAGCTTGACTAAGATTACTAGGCTCAACCTGAGGTAGAAAAACAATATTTTCATAGCTTGGGATTCCAGCAAATTTCCTCCTAGTCTAAACCCCAAGTCTTTGATCTCCAATAATTTGTCTCTAATGATGCTCTTTTTATACATACCTGGATGATATTTTGGGCCTTGGAGCTGTGCTTATTTCTACGTCCTCATTATCTTATTCAATTTCTTCATGGTCTGATGGCTGAACTCTCTTTTCCATATGACTTCATGTTCCCTTTGGAGGACTTAGATTGTCATGTTATTTCATTTATCACTACATCAATGTAGTCCTCAAACCTATTTGTCCTTTTGTTCTAGAACTTGTATCCTTTACTTCGAGTAGAGTATCCTAGAAGTATATTCTCATTAGTGTATTAATCAAACTTTATAAAAAAAATTATAATTCTTTTAGATAAAGAATTTGCTCCAAAATACCTTGTAGTGTTTTACTGGTGCACGTATTCCCTTCCACAAATCATAGGGAGTTTCGTCACTATTAGGCATGAGTTGTGTTCTCTTTGATAGGTACACTACTTCTTGTGCCACTTCTCCCCAAAATATGTGCAATACATCTACTTTAACCATCATCACCCTAGAAATCTCCTATATTATTTTGTTCTTTCTATCAACTACTCCATTTTATTATGGAGTTCTAGCCACAAAGTATTGCCTCCTTATTCCATGCTCTTCACAAAAGCCTTCAAACTCTCTTGAAGTGTACTCTCCTCGTCTATATGATCTTAATAATTTGATATTTAGATATTTCTAATTTTCCACCTGAGATTTAAACTTTTTAAAATGTTTGAACACATCTTATTTTTCTGTTAAGAGAATGGTCCAAGTGGCCATGGTAAAATCATCATTAAGCGCTCTAAAATACCTCTATCCACTTGATATTTTTTCTTTGGTTGGGTCACATATATTTGTTTTAATTAGCTTAAGTGGTCTAGATTAAGAGAATTATTTTTTATTGGAATGAGAAGTAGTCTTCTTACCAAAATGACATGATTTGCAGATTGATTTATCAAGCCTTGAGAATCTTGGGAGTACGCTCACAACTCCCAGCTTGTTGATTCTTATTAGATTATCAAGATTTACATGACCAAGTCTCGTGTGCCATAATCAAGTTTCATATGTCTTACTTAGGTAATAGCTTGCTCTGGAGTCATCAAACACATATACATTATTGTGAGTTCTCACTGCCTTTCCCACAACCTTTTCATTGTTTTCATGTCAAATAACACAATTTGTGGATCAAGAGGTCACATTAGAGCCATTATAACACATCTAACTTACACTAAGCAAGTTTTTCTTGAGACCTTCTACATAAACACATTTTGGGCTTTAGTCTTTACATCAAGAATGACTATGCCCTTACCTCTAATTCTTGCTAGGGCATTGTTTCCAAAAGTGACATTGTTACCTCTGTCCTTTTCTTTTAGCGAAATGAATTTTCTCTTATCCACATTCATATGCTTGGAACAACCACAAGCTACATAAGATTAGTTCTCTTGATTATGTGTTGGCATAGAAAGTTCACATTCCAAGCTCTTTCTAGATTTTCGTTTCTAATCCTTCCTATCCTTTTGAAAATTTGGCTTCCAAGCGTACTAGGAAATATATGGGTAATCAAATATTATTCTCAAATCACTCACCTTGTGCATGAAATTATTACAATTGAAGCATTAAACAACATTCATTAGGGGAGAGAAGGGGTTTCTATCTTTGAGATTAGAGTTTTGAGATCTAAAATTTTGATACTTATTGTACCTGGAATTTTCATCTCTTTCAACTTTGATCCTTCTACAATCAAAAACCTTATTTCCAAAGATGTGACATTTATAAGAATGACAATATTTAAATAAAGGAGATTACCTGAGGTTTTAAAAAACACGATTTTATGCATGATGTTACATTCTTTGTGTAGTTGATTGATTCATTCTCCATTGGTATGGCTACTTTATCCAAAATGGATCTAGTTTTGCCTCCAGATCAAATTCTGCAAATGTAGTTGAAAGTGGGATCAAACCAAATTGCACGTCAATACGATTCCAACAGTGAAAATTATGCGTAAATCTGAGTCCGGATGAAGAAGTTAAAGCCAGTCAAAGTTTATGGAAAATTAGGGCAAAAAGTCAAAAAGTCAAAGGTCAACAGTCAACGGTCAACAGGGTGATGCCAGCAGGACACATGTCATCTCGGGAATACACCAATTTTCCTGGATGATGTCAGTGGAGGAAGTGACATGATGTGATATCATTGGTTGATATGGGCCAATCCAGTGCTGACATGTGGCAGCTCAGATTTTGCCCAATGTGGCCTTATTTCCAAAATTTTGGGGATCAGGGAGGGTCGAACCCCTAACCTCCCAAAATGGCTAATTCTTTGCTGGAACTAGCTCACTAGATGAGCTACTATAGGTCCTTTTTAGAGTGGTTATGATATTATATTTATGGTGTGTGGGATTTGAGTTGCTGGAGAAAAGGGCCGATGGCCAGGGTCAACCACACGACCACCTGAACCCTTAAGTTTATTAATGTAATATCCCGACATGCAGTGGGTAGTGTTAACCATACACCATATATAAACCAATTGAATCATATAACAAGCAACAGAGTAGAGTGATATAGCTGAAACCTTATCATATAGTGCAAATATCTATGTATATCCAATATAAAACAATGGGAGAGTCGGGTGGGGGTTTCAACCCGCCAACCTCCAACCTTATATATGCAAATTCCTTCACACACATTCACTAACCAACATGTCAAGGGTGGGACTTGGTTAACCAAGCCACCATAATTTTTATTAAACAGTTGCAGGTGCTGAACCCTCCATACCACCAGCGCATAGACCGAGTTAGTTTTGTATAGGCCGAGGTGGTTTTTGTCAGCAGAGAGTGGTTTTGCAGGGACAAAGGTGATTTTGGATCATTCCAAGGGTCCTTGAGGTCATAGTGGCCAAATATGGTCAAGTTTATACTCGTTTGACTCCAAATTTCAAGATGAATGCAATGATGAGGTCCGTTTGCTCATTTGAGTCTATGTTTTTGAGCTCATACCTATAATAGCATTTTGAAGTCAAAATAAAGAGATCAACATTAGAGGCTAAAGGACCAGGAGATGTAGCCAGGAAGTCTAGTGAACCCCTTTATTAAATTTTGTTGTGTCGACGCATTTGAATGTGTTTCCAATTTATTTATGTGTTTATGTTATTTGCAACCTTTTTGATCCATTTCACTAAGTAACATAAGCAACTTCACATAAAGTGTATAATACCTTTTACATTAACAGATCAAGTGGTATCAAAGAAGCAAGGTTTTTAAGGTCTGATAAGTTTGTGTGAAGATTTTAATGCTTACTAGGTTGAGTCTCGGATGAGGTGGAGGTAAGATTTTTGAGGCGAATCCAGAGATTGGAAGGGTCTTTTCACAAAGAAGGATGGCGGATGAAACCCCACTTGGGTCAGAATCTCAATTTCTGGATATTTTCATGATGATACGTGTAATGGTGGAAGAGATGTATCATGAGTTTAAGAAGAACAAAGATGAAGGCACTCCATCACCTAAAGATCAATAAGATAAGGGAAAGGGAGAAATTCTTCCTCCACCATATCCTCCATCATCACCATCATCGTCATCATCATCCTCTTCTTCTCATAAATCTAGTCCTTCTAAGAAGAAAAAGAAGAAATCCTCTTTGATCAAATTATATGTAAAATTTGATTTGCCAATTTATGATGGAGAACTTAGCGCTGAAAAGCCTGATAATTGGATAAGACAAATTGAAGTGTATTGCAAGGTGCAAAAAGTTGTCTCTAAAAGGAAGGAGAACCAGCTTGTTGGCCTTCCGCTTGGAGGAAGCACACTTGTATGGTGGGAAGGCAAGACACAAGAAAATCTCAAAAATCATGGTAAAATCATTTCAACTTGGAATGAATTTGTTTCTGCTATTAAAAGAAATTTTATCCTTTGGCTTATATGCAACAAGAAATGATGAGTTGGAAAACACTATGTCAATTAAAAGGTCAATGTGCTTAAAGTTATACTCAGGAATTTTGTAAGAGAACTTTAACATTAGGCATATCATTGGACTCACCAGAGACATTGTTGAAATACATAGGTGGTCTTCATAGTTATTTGAGGAATACCATACTTATGTTTAATCCAAATAGCTTAGATGATGTATCAGTTCAAGCAACTCATCTAGAAGATAGAGGAAAAAATGTAACCCATGATGTTGGGAAATCATCCAAACCTATTGAAAGCAAGAATAAAGGCAAGAAGAAACTGAAATGGAAGGAGAACAAAACAAACACTGTGAACAAAGATAAACATTCATGCACTCATTGTAAGAGGGAAGGTCATTATGAGGCACACTATTGGTCATTGCATCCAGAATTGAAGCCTAAGAAGTTTGGGAGTAAAGAATGGAAGAATGTTGCTGCTATTCAAAAGGACTTGGGATCAGATTTAGGTGACGAGACAATGGTTACAACTACAGGTATAAAGGTAAAGATTCTAAAGCATCCACAAGTACTCCTTCTCATTCTGTAGATAATGATAATGATGAGAGGAAAAGAAATGAGCTATTTCACATTAGAGTAATTTCCAAGCATACTAAAATTGATACTTTAATTGATAGTGGATCACAAGTTAATTTGATTTCTGAAGCAATTGTAAAGAAGTTGGGTCTAGAAACAAAACCTCATAGAAATCCATATCCATTAGGTTGGGTGTTTGATAAAACTAAGCTACAAGTTAGGAAACAATGTAAACTTCGTTTTGCTATGGTGTCAAATTTTGTAGATGAGGTTGAGTTAGACATAGTTCCATTGGACATATGTGGAATTGTATTAGGAAGTCCATAATTGTACGATAGAAGTGTTATCTTCTATCGAACTAAAAATAAGTATCAACTCACTAAGGATGGAATTGAATATATTGTAAGAGCTCATAAACTCAAAGATAACTTCTCTCTTTTAAATTGAGGATAGATGAAAATAATTGTAAACTCAAGTAAACAATTTTCACTCATGATTGTAAAATCAATATTGATAAGTCCAATGCTTTACGAGGTTGTAATCCTAAATAGAAAGGAGATCTAGTTAAAGTTGTTTCCGATTATGATATTCTATTTTAAGAGCCTAAAGGGCTTCCACCCAAGCGAGAGATAGAACATGAGATTTATTGTAGAAAGATGTTCCACTACCTAACATTGGAATGTACAGGTTATCAGCTCTAGAGAATGCAGAGATAAAGAAGCAGGTACAAGAGTTCTCGATCAAGGGTTTATTCAACCAATCAAATCACCCTACAGATCACCTATTGTGTTAGTGCGAAAGAAAGACGATTCATGGAGAATGTTCATTGATTTTAGATCATTAAATAAAATCACAATAAATAATTGGTATCCTCTTCCTCATATTGATGATTTGTCATATCAGTTAAAAGATGCAGTTTACTTCTCTAAATTGGACTTACGAAGTAGCTACCATCAGATCAGAGTTGCAAAACAGGATGTATGGAAGACCGTTTTCAAAACAAAGCAAGGACTATATGAATGGATGGTTATGCCTTTTGACTTAACTAATGCTCTAGCTACATTCATGCGAGTCATGAATTATGTATTTAGACCATTCATTGATGATTTTGTAATAGTCTATTTAGATGGTATTCTTCTTTTCAGTAGAACATGGGATGAACATGTAAAGCATGTAAAGAAGATTTTAGATGTTTCAAAAAGAGAAAATATTTATGTAAAACTATCAAAATGTGAATTTGGCATAGCATCTTTGAATTATTTGGGGCTATATTGTAGGGGGTGGTGAATTGAAGATAAATCCCTCTAAGGTTGAAGTAATTGTAAATTGGCCTAAGCCCAATACTGCTACAGAAGTTAGAAGTTTCTTAGGGGAAACACAATATTGGAGAAGGTTTATTGCTAACTTTTCTTTGATTGTAGCTACTTTACATGCTTTGACAATGTGAAACAGGTGTTTCAGTGGGGAGGAAAACAACAGAAAGCTTTCGACACATTGAAAGAAAGGATCAGTACAACGCCAGTACTAGAATTTCCAAATCTTTAGCATCCTTTTGAGATCGAGATAGATGCAAGTGAATATGCCATGGGGGCAGTGTTGATGCAACACAGAAATCCTATATGATTTCATTATGAGACATTCACATCAGCAGTAGTCCACTATCCTACATATGATAAAGAATTGTATGCATTAGTTCAGAGTGTTAAAAATTGGAAACATTACATAATGGGTAAAGAAACAATCATACAAACAGATCATCAAACACTACAATATTTACACTCACAAACTAAATTGAAACAATCAAGACATTATCGATTGATGGGTTTTCTACAACAATTTCATCTTGTTATCAGATATAAGAAAGGCATACATAACAGGGTTGTTGATATGTTACCAAGACCAGTTATAAATGCGTCCACAACACTTAAGCATAATTCAGTAATTCATGAAAGTTACATTGAACAATATGCTCAAGACACAGATTTTAAGGATGTATATGCAACTTTAAGTCATGGCAAGTAGGTAGAAGAATTGGATTATTTCATAAATGACAAAGTCTTATGTCATTTGGGAAAGTGATGCATTCCACAAAATAAAAGAGTTAATATAATTCGAGAAGCACATACTTCTCTCATATTAGGGCATTTTGGTGTAAGTAAAACAATTGCACAATTACAAAGATTCTGTTATTGGCCACAAATGAATGAGATAATTTCTAGATATATTAAAGGATGTATTATGTGTGCTACAAGCAAGCCAAGTAATAGAAAATTAGGCTTGTATACTCCACTTCCAATTCCTTCTCTTCCTTGGGAAAGTGTTTCCATGGATTTTGTTAGGGGATTTCCAAAGTCTAGAAAGAATCATGATTATTTGTATGTAGTTGTGGATAGGTTCGGTAAGATGTGTATTTTGAAACCATGTAATAAACAGGTCACAGATGAACAAACTGCAAATTTGTTCTTTCAAAATTTATGGGTTCATTTTGAGTTACCCACTTTTATTGTATTTGATCAAGATTCTCAATTTGTTGGGAAATTTTGGTCAAGTCTATGGGAGTTAATGGACACAAAGTTAAAGAAGAGCACGAAATTTCATCCACAATCAAATGGTCAAACAAAAGTGGTCAACAGGACAATGATATAGTTGCTTCAAGGATATTGTAGCAAGCATCCCAAACTTTGGGATGAGCATTTGTGCTATGTGCAACATGCTTACAACCATGAAAAACATTCTTCTACTTAGAGATCTCCTTTTGAGACTTGTTTTGGTTTTATACCAAAGTCTCCCTTGGATTTTTAATTTGGTAAAGACATAGCAATTTTTGGGCACAGTCATGTGGACAAAGCAACCAAGTTCATTGAAAAAGTCAATGAAATTCACCAAGCAGTACAGGAACAGTTGGAAAGAAGCCAAGCGAAGTATAAGGCGTGACATGACAAGGATTTATCCAGGTGGATATTGGTGGCCACCCACCAAGTCCACTTCGAATCACACCATTGTTTCTTTTAGCTTTTCAGTTTCCTTAATTATAGCACAATTTACTATTTTTAGGAGTTTTTGGGTCCTAAACTTCCGGCGCTATTTTGAGGCCCTAAACAACATTTTTTGGGAAACCTAGGAGCAACATTGGTCCATGGACCGATGTTGCTCTTCCCAAAGTTGTAGTTCTTGGATAGATCTTTCTAATGAGATATTGTGCACATCAAACAGAGATAGTATGCCAAAGTTACGACCCCGGGAAGTTGATGTACCAATTTACCCAAATGGGGCCCAGAGTTTGGCGTTTCATCTTCTAGGGTTAGGTTTTTGGATGTTTAGAGTTTTCCATTATTTCTCAACAATAAATGTGCCTTTGAGCCAAGGAAAATTTTAAGGATGGAAAATTTTCTTGGAGTTTAAAAACATTGGCAAATCTCACTAATCCCTAATATGCAAACTATAAATTTTTTAATGATATATTTGCAAAATTATTCAAATTTATAATGATTTTATATATAGTCTCTATATAATGTTGGCGATTTTTAAGGTAAAATAATTTTATATTCTAAAATTTGGGCGAATCATCTTTTATAAAAATTGGAAATTGGCGAATCGTTTTTTGGAAAAATCATGGAAAATTAGCCCACTGGGCGAACATTAGCCCCTAAAATTTTCCATGCTTTGAGCCTTATTGTAACATTGTTTAGAGGCATGTAGCCACCACATATCTTCTCAAAGATAAGCTACCATCACCCTAGCTGGTTTATTTCCATTTATGTTTGTAAGCATATTTCAGTATTTTACATTATTGAAATGAAGTATTATTCCCGTTGCATCTTTTTGTATATGGTTATCTCTATATTTTGTTGTGTTCCTATTAAAATACAGATCAGTGGTATCAGAGCGGTCTGCTCTTTCTCTGTTTTTCTTTGCATGTCCCCAACGAGGTCGGGATATAAGGAGTTAGGGCTTGAACTGGTCGAACCTTTACAAGATTATCCTCACAAATCCCGACGACCTCCTGTTATTGGGAAAACTAGTGTCTATGCAGAGCTGCTAGTCCCACTAAGGCTGGTAGCTACCTTAGAAACAAACAAACTAAAACCTACTTTCGTTTTCCTTTATGAGAAATAGATAAGAGGGGAATAAGGATACCAACCTCTGTCTTGCGCTTTGTTCCTTGCTTGATTCCTCTCCCTTCTGATAGGTCTTCGCCGCTCGCTTCCTCATCTACCCAGCTTCAAAGAGCACCTATAGAATCAAAGCAGCATAACACTATCCAAGAACATAGATCTATTATCATAAACAATATAGGACTAGATGTATATTGACCACACAAATGCATATAATATCAATCATACAAGAATGTGGAGGAAAACTTGAATAGCTTTATTGATAATCAAGAAAGAGAAAAGAGGATTACAACCAATTGTTCTGACCCAACATCATCCTCTCAGCAAGAAATCCCTTCTTCACCTCATGAAAATCTTAGATCACCCAACACTATGATATTTCACCAAGAAACCAACAACACTTCCTTACAAGATACAAAATTCCACCCTCTGGATCTCTGGGATGAGGGATTCATATATAAATGTTTGCGAGGGAGGTGAGCCAGCTTTTGAGATTTGATTAGTGTCCTCTCTCTTATAGTTCTTGATTCCACTTGGAGATTGATGATCTCTTACTCGTCCCTGGGCGAATGCAGAGAGGCAAGTGTCACAGGAGAAGTTTCTAGAAGATTCCATGATCCTCCACCTTGCAGATTGACCCCTCCATTTGTCCACTCTCAGCCATCTCACCCCATAGAAGGGATTTTCAGCATGCATCGCACCTACTATGTGTATTCAGGTGGGATGCAATGCACTTAGACCATGGAGCACGTGAAATGGTCCTGTTCTGACCAGTTTTGAGTAGTTTTTCATGGAGAACTTCTAGGAGATGTTGTAATCAATTGACCTTGTTCTTTTAGGGGTTGTAACAACACCTTTAGGGACTTAGGAGCCCTTGGTTTATGGAAATTTATGATTGGGGTTGCAGTGCCCAAAAATGTCTATAACAGTTGCCCCCTAAAGCATGAGGTCGTTAGTCTTTTGATGTCGGTGAAATGCTTTATCATGAGGATCCAAACTTTTTTCAAGCTGGAAGGCGACCTGTAATAAGATACAATACAATACATTATCTTCATAATATTTTCATGATCTAGCTGAGGCGGGCATTCCCATGCTCAGCTTTATAAATTCATTTTCATGTACATAGAACAGAAAATTGTCTGAGTGTAGACTAATGATTCTGGTAGAGCCATCATCCCTTAGATTGGATGATTATTTGTGCAACAATGATGTACATTTGATGTTTTTATTTTCTTGAATATATATCGCAGCCCAGATGAATGAGACTAGATCCGGGGTCTTCAATCGCATTCGATCTTCACTCAAAGTACAAGTCAATCCATGTGAGAGATGTTTTAGAGTCGAACATGGAAAGACATCGCTTGATTACCAGCCAATTATGTATGTTGTTAACAGGCACGAGAGGAATCACTGATAATGATGATGACCCTCAAGGTACTACAGTACAATTCATGTGGTGTGAATAAGTGACTTGGCGTCGAACACCACACAAAATCTTTCAGTTGAAGGCCATTGGTGTAAACCTGTCGCCGAAAGTGAGAAACTTGCCATTGAGGCATGCAAGCTTCAAAGTACTGAAAGGGTTGTTCCTAGACCAACTTCTTGGATAATGAGCGAATGTCGACAAGAAGTGATCCATCATAGGAGGGCCTTAGTGAATCCCACATCAATGACACGAAACAGAGCAAATGATTTTACTGGAGGTGAAAACGATCTAGTGATATAAGGTTCAAGGTGGTGGTCATGAAAGAATGGAGCGTGAATGTATTGCAACAGATGAGACATAGGTGAATTCTCTAAGCGACTTCTCTTGAACATATCGGCGACACTGACATGATGGATTGGTAGCATTAACCCCAAATATGGATGGTGTGATGGAACCATGGTGATGTGACCAGTGAATGGAACAACCCAACCCGACTCGGATGCGGAGTGAAAGTGTCATGTTCAAGAGCGACTTGCTACCAACAAAGTTTCTTCATGTTTTCTTCCCAATTTTTCCCCAGTCATTGCTGACTAGTACCTCTTTATTTTTTTCAAGCTTGAGGAGGATAACATATGCTTGTTCTATAATTTTCCCTTCGAGCAAACCCATCGCTATGTTTTAACGAGCTAGCGATAGTGAAACTCGTTCTTGTCTGTTATGGACAAGTTTGTCGCTATTTGGTTTTAACGAGTTTAACGACAAAGATAACTAGGTCCTTTTCAATTTTAGAGAGTCTGAAAAGGGACGTAAAGGAAACTCCAAAAATCCTTTTTCGTCATCTAATCCATTAAGTCTGAGAAAAGTATAAAATAATACAAAAGGGATAAATTTTTGGTAATTTTAACGAGCCGAACAAAACAAGCGCTCGATATTTTTGTGTAATAATCCCTTAGGTCCAAAAAGATTAAAATCTAAAGGAGGGATAACACTTCCGGTCACTTTAACGAGCTAGAGAGGCCAATGGCTTGGAAATCTTTTCATATTTTACAAGTCAGTTGAAAAGAGCTTAAAGGAGACTCCTTTTTGAGGAACGAGTGATAGATTCGGGTAGCAGCTGATTCTAGGGAAGGTTTGGAATTTTCCAATCACGGCAGTGTCACAAGGATGGCTAACAAGATCACTCTTCACAACTGTTCCTCGAAAGGGGTAAACAATCAAGTGGGGGTGAATGATCGCCGATACAGAGTGGAGGTGATGATGAGAACATGATCAAGGCTTCAAAAGGCTGATGATAGTACATTCACGATGGTTATTTACTGGAAAATAGTTCATTTTTTAATGAGCTTAAACGCTGGGGGGGAACACTTGCTCATTACTTATGTTTATTTTTTAACGAGCTTGAATTCCGCGTTAAAACTTCTCCATCTAGTCGTATAATAAGGATCTCTCATCTAAGATGCCATTTTTGTGGAGCTTGCACCTTACAAAGCTTTGCTCCGGATCCTTTCTTTATGCAAGTTAGGAAACGACCAATCCAACGAGTTTAAAGGGTTAGAGGACCTATAAATTTAAAAAATAAATGGTCGCTCTTTGCTAGCACGCCAAAAGGTTTGCATGCCCCCAGGTATAGCGAAAAATTCCTAGGTTACCAAGGATTGTTCTATTTGTGTCACAGACAAAACACTTCCTCGACGATGTCTACCGAAATAGACAAAGGTGAGTGGCGCAGATGCCCCCACTCACATAACTTTGACGAGGGAATCTTATTCCAACCTAGTCCCATTTTCCTAAATGGACTGGTGTGTCAGACTAGTCATATATCCTCCCCAGAAACCTACCCTATACCCAAGGTTTTCCTGTCGAAGTAGACCAAGGTGCATGCCCCCTGGGTTTCAGTCATGTCCTCCGTATCACTCGCGCTCATTGGGAGGATAGACTGGGGATTGATGAGAAATTCCTTGCATGAAAAGACCATTCAGGGTTGGTATATGACTATTTTCTATGTGTGAACCAAGAAATGAAAGCTGGTCTATGAGCTTGACCACTCTTCCTTCGTGTGGAAAACACATTACTCTAAAGAGTGAGGAGAAGATGGCCCCCATGCAATAAATATAGTCCCATCCAAGGAGTAGATTATAATCGAGGGGTCCTTGGAATACCATTACGTTCAAGTGAACGAATTTCCTTCTCAACATTATTAGCACATCAAGAAGGATCCCTAATGGTCGACTGGTTCCTTTGTCAAAGCCTGTTAGATTTCTCATCTCAGGCAAAAGCGATGGCGATCCAAGCACTTTCCAAGGAGTTGAGGAAAGGATACTCACAGAAGCCCCTTCATCTATGATGGTACCAGCCATGACCATTCTATATATTTGAGCAACGATTCGAAATGGTACACTAGCCGGTAAATGGGGTGTGCCTAGTAGATTCCAGTCAAAGGAAATAACTAGGTTGCTTGGAGGTGCAACCGAATAGACAGCCGAATATGACTCCGAAGAACTTACTTCCTGCGGTAAAGGAATGGGTAGACTGCCCCCATGTTCATCAGAGTTTGTGCTTATGAAGAGAATTTGAACGGTATCATTCTTGTTCTCTTCGGTGACTGTATCATCTGAAGATGGACCTACTAAAGGCAAGACCGGGTCAACTGCCACCTTGACCTTTTGACTTTCGTCTGGTGTGGATTCAGATGGTTTATCTTTAATGATAGATGCTTCGGGAGACCACAAGGGCGTGTTAGCCGGATTTTCAACTAGTGACAGACTCGGCAAGAGTTTCTTATATCTAGGAGGAAGCCGTAATGGTGAAAACGGGCGGTTGTCCAAAACTCTTTTAGCTTCGTCTAAGAAGGGACAACAATGGACGACGTGATCATCTTCACACAATTTACAAGGAAATTTATATTTTCCTTTTTGTCCAGGGGCTTCACTTTCACTAGTTGAAAGCGTACTTCCAACATGATCATCAGAGGTTGATGCCACCAGATTGTGCAAGTGAGGAGACTAGTCCCTTAAGATCTGATGGATGCAAGGACAATCTCGATGATAGTGGTCTCCTTTGCAAATGACACATGGCGATTTAGGCCTGGTCGGTGCAGCGTGTGGATCTTTGCTAGACGATGCTTGGTTTCCCCTTTTCACCTTTGGCTCCTTCTTCTTTTTCTCTTTCTTCTTCTTCTCCTTCTTCTTCTCAATTACTTGATTTTGGGCTTTATCAGCTTCATCAAGCGAAGAGGAAGGAGGAGAGGAAGAATTGGACGAAGTAGAGGGTTGGGGGGTAACTCTGGTATCGTTTAGTTGTTGACTTGATTGTTCAGGAATCACGGTGTTTTGAATGACAGAAGTTGAGAAGAGCCATATGGGAAAACCAATTGTCAATCCTGGAAGAGACAATGTGGCCATATGGGGTGCACCAGCATCTCCCCAAGAGGAGAAGGGACTAGGATTTCCTCCAAGGGGAACTCCTTGGTTGGTGTACTCCATTTTTCTCAACCTAAGACGAACGTAGGAAAGGTGATGTTTATTCCGTTTAAAACAAATTTTAGACGCTTTGACACAACTTGTTTTTTCAATTTTTAAGAATCGAGAAAAAACAAAAGATGACTCTAGTCGCCTTCGATTTTTAATGAGCCTGAAGTGACAAGTGCTCAGATGGACCTTTTCCATTAAGGAGTCTGAAAAGGAACAAAAGGGACTACTCTGGAAATCTAGATAGAGGGATTACCAAACCAATCACAAAACCGCAGAATACTTTTTACGGTACGGCAGTCAATCTTCCCGAATTCTGTGTTCAGTGCATTGCGATCGATAGGGCGGTAGACATAACTTCCTATGGATAAAGGATATAACCTATTGTGGTCTCCCAAAATATACTCGAGGTACGTGGGAGCACAAGTCCATACTGGCACTTGTCATCTCAAAGTGGAGGAATCACCCAACCAATAGTGAAAACAATAGTTACCAGGCTTTACGACGCTGGAATACGTCTCTAGCCTAGACTTCTAAATGTTGTGCGTTAGGTTCCAAAGCATTTTTAGGTTCATTAAATTTATTTTATAGTTGATCTTAAGAAATTATCCTTTCAGGTTCACCGCATGATGTAGATGTACAATTCCTAAAATGCAATCTAAGATGATAAACAGTCGTTTAATCTTCTTTTTACAATGAAAATCCTAGATACTAAGGAAAGAGAGATGGCGTTCTTTCAACAAAGAGCAGAGAGAACACACTATATGCACTTGTCCTAAATCAAACCAACAAAAATTCTAAATGAAAATGCACATGCATGTATTTGTTTTCAGCCTTCTTAATTTGTGAATGATAAAAAAAAATCTAAGTGCAAATCTTAATTATTTTTCAAAGTGACATTACTAACAAGTTTCTTTTCAAGAAAAAATCAGGACAATGACGACACTTTGCTATTTGGAATTGAAAACTTGCTTTCGACACTTGAAAAACTACTAATTGAAATCAAATACAAGAGTAATAGTGTAATCGACTATCAAGAACAATTAGATTCTCTTCTATGACTGAAAACGACACTTGCGACACTTTCAGAACAAGAAACGACAATTCAATTATGATACTTCTTTGTAAAAGAGAACTGAAAATGGCTCAAAAATGCATAAAAAATTTTACAGTTCTTTGCACAATGGAGGCGGAATAAGAGCAAGGAAAGGGGGTTTCAATAGAGGTGTACTAACTATAGGCAACAAAACTCCTGAATAGAGCTAAAAAGTATGAACACAGAAGCCAAAATCTAAGAGCAGAAGAGGTTTGATCAACGCACCTGTAGCACAAGGAAACTGAAATGCAACGCACCTAATAAAATCGGGAAGTGCGATGCATTCAGGTTTCAATGAAGAGACAGTGCGATGGACCAGGGACGAGACTTTAGCTAGGTTCCAGGTCACAGTTTGCAGCTCAGTTCAAGGATTTAGGCCGAGCAAGTGGTAATAAGTAAATCAATCACAGGGGTAGATATTATGAGGTTACTAGAACCACCACAAGGGCAATTAGAGAGCTTGTAAATCAATCGTTTAATTCATAAACAAAACCCGGAGATCAACTGAAGCAACATTGATCTACTTTGCACTTGCATAGCAAATGCAGTTCGAAGGCTAGCTGGCTTGACTTCAGGCTCCGTCTGTAAGTTTATAAAGTAAAAAAATGTAGATAAACAAACAATCTATTCGCTTCCCAGTGGAGTCGCCATTTTGTTATCAGGAAAACTAATGTCTATGCAAAGCTGCTAGTCCCACTAAGGCTGGTAGCTACCTTAGAAACAAACAAAATAAAAACTACTTTCGTTTTCCATTATGAGAAATAGATAAGAGGAGAATAAGGAGACCAACCTCTGTCTTGTGCTTGGTTCCTTGCTCGATTCCTCTCCCTTCTGATAGGTCTTCGCCACTCGCTTCCTCGTCTACCCAGCTTCAAAGAGAACTTGTAGAATCAAAGCAGCATAACACTATCCAAGAACATAGATCTATTAAAATAAACAATATAGGACCAGATGTATATTGACCACACAAATGCATATAATATCAATCATACAAGAATGTGGAGGAAAACTTGAATAGCTTTATTGATAATCAAGAAAAAGAAAAGAGGATTACAACCAATTGTTCTAACCTAGCATCATCCTCTCAGCAAGAAAGCCCTTCTTCACCTCATGAAAAGCTTAGATCACCCAACACTATGATATTGCACCAAGAAACCAACAACACTTCCTTACAAGATACAAAATTCCACTCTCTGGATCTCTGAGATGAGGGATCCATATATAGATGTTTGTAAGGGAGGTGAGTCAGATTTTGAGATTTGATTAGTGTCCTCTCTATGATAGTTCTTGATTCCACTTGGAGATTGATGATCTCTTACTCATCTCTGGGCAAATGCAGAGAGGCAAGTGTCACAGGAGAAGTTTTTGGAAGATTCCATGATCCTCCACCTTGCAGATTGACCCTGCCATTTGTCCACTCTCACCCATCGCACCCCATAGAAGGGATTTTCAACATGCATCGCACCTACTGTGTGTATTCAGGTGGGATGCAATGCACTTAGACCATGGAGCAGGTGAAATGGTCCAATTTTGAACAGTTCTGAGTAGTTTTTCATGGCGAACTTCTGGGAGATGCTGTAATCAATTGAACTTGTTCATTTAGGGGTTGGACCAACACCTTTAGGGACTTAGGAGACCTTGGTTTATGGACATTTATGATTGGGGTTGCAGTGCTCAAAAATGTCTATAACAAGTCCCATGGCAGATGAAAATAAAGATGAGGGGGCAGGATATCATATCAAAATCTTGCTCCAAGAAGCCCTCGAGCGACAAAGGAACGCGATGATGGACAACTTTGCCTAGATCCTTCCACAGCTAACCAGGGGTGACGCATCAGCTTCCAACAGCTCCTCTGGAAATGCCACATTGTTTAAGGTACAAGTTAATTTTTAAATCCCTATATTCGAGGGTCAGATAGACGTAGATGTCGTCAATAAATGGTTAAATATGCTAGAGGGTTATTTTTTTGTTCATGATTTTTCTAGTCGGGAAAATATTATTTTTTCTCTTCTCAAAGCAGCCCCCCACGTCAAGGACTGGTGGGAAACCTACTGTGAGTAGAAGGATGAAAGTACAAGCTCACTATTTTCGGCTACACCCACTTGGAATTCATTCTAGGATGCCATCAAGGAGCAGTACTACCCTCTCAAAAGCTATGAGGATCAATACATAAAGTGGACCACACTACAATAGGGAAGGGACCAAGACATGCTGAAGTTTACCAATATTTTCCATATCCTTTATACAAAGTTGGGTATCAAGGATTTGGAGCAGCATTTGGTACTCAAATACCGCGGTTGTCTACACAAGTAAATCCAGGAAGAAATAGAATTCCTGAACATATCCTCTCTCGGCACGGCGTATCGATATGTCATCAGGTTCGACCAAAAGTTTAAATAGAAGAAGCGAGACTTTGGATCTGCAAATCTGAAGTAAGGGAAAGGTGCCCCCAAACCACAGAACAAAGGACAAAGCCAAGGCGAGGCAGCTTAAGACAACCTACCAAAGCTATAATCAAAGAACAGTGTCGCGAAGCTAAAAAAGGACATAAGAAAGTGGTGTGAGTTCCATAAGAGCTCCACTCACAACACAAGTAGTCACTGGTGGTTGAGCTAAAGGTTTTAGAATCATATGCATGTTCCGACTCCGAGTCAGAAACTAAAAAGGGAGATGACAAAGGGAAGAAGATTATTGATGTGGAGCCCAACACCACCATTGCCACCACGAAGATCCAGATGGAGGAACCCAAATATCTAGAGGAGGAGGAGCATCTCTTCCACTCCTAGATGTTGGTAAAGGGCTCCTCGCTACAGTTCATTGTCAATAGCAGGAGCCAAAAGAACCTCATTTTGGCAGAGGTTGTGAAGTGGCTAGGCTTACCGACCATAGCACATCCACAATCGTACACCATCAGGTGGCTTCCCCAAGGACGGGATCTTTTCATGAGCCAACAGTGCCACCTTCCATACAACATCAAGCCCTTCACGGATGAGGTATTGTGTGACATTAATACCCTTGAAGTTTGTGATGTATTATTAGGATAACCATACTTGTAGAAGCGACATGCTTTATATGAATCAAAGCCCCGTGTTGTTATTGTTACTTTGGGAAATAAGATGTACAGGATACCGAAGGTAGCACCGCCTATCGCCATATCTTTGGTTATTGCAAAACAATGCAGTAAGATCATTTCCAAAACTAGGAAATTTGTTTTCTTGATGATATGCCCTCAAGGAAAGAAGAAGATGACGGTAGCCACGACCTCCAGACAGGGTCCCTCCGCACAACAATTACAGATGGACAAGGTCGTGAAGGAGTATGAGGACATCTTCACCTCCCCCGTAGGGGTTCCTCTACACTGTCAGGTCAAGCACTACATCAATCTAATCCCAGGGGTGCCGCTGCCCAATGGGCGAATCTATTAGCACTTCGTTTTAGAGAATGATGAAATCAAGAGGCAGATTCAGGGGATGCTGCAGAAAGGTCACATCCGTCTGAGTTCATCGCCCTGTGGGAGCCCGATCGTGTTGGTAAAAAGGAATGATGGGACTTGGAGACTCTGTATTGACTATCGAGCGCTGAACAAGATCACTATCCATAACTAGTACCCGATCCCATGGATTGATGACCTCCTTGACCAACTAAAGGGGGGAAATATTCAGCAAGATTGGTTTGAAGTTAGGATATCACCAGGTACTAATCGAACCCTTCGATGTGTGGAAGACAACCTTCAAAGCCAACGAGGGCCTTTCCGAATGGTTGGTTATGCCTCTTGGATTGACAAATTCTCCTACAACCTTCATGAGGCTAATGGATGACATCTTGTGGCCATTCACAAACTCATTTGTAGTGTTATACTTGGATGACATCCTGATCTTCAGCCAGAGTTGGGAAGAGCACCTCCACCACATCCGACAGGTTCTCCAAACACTACGGCAACACAAGATATGTGCCAATTTGGAGAAATGAACTTTTCGCATGACCTAGGTTCAGTATCTGGGATACATTATTGATAAATAGGTGGTGCATGTGGATCTATCCAAGATCCAAGTCATTCAGGATTGGCCATATCCAACCACTTTGACAGATCTCTACAACTTTCCAGGTCTTGCCAACTTCTACCATAGGTTCATGTTGGGATTTTCTCGTATCACTTGGCCCTTGAGTCAAGTCATCAAGGGAGAAGCGAAAGCAAAATTATTTTTGTCTGAATCTCAATAGAAGGCATTCACAGGGTTGAAAGATTGCCTCTGCTCAGCACTAGTGCTCGTATTACCAGACTTGCAACAACCATTTGAGGTTGAGACAGATGCCTTTGACTATGCTATTGGGGCAGTGCTTACTCAACATGGGCATCTAGTGGCATATCACAGTGAAACACTTTCAGACACAGTCCAAAAGTATCCCACTTATGACAAAGAGATGTATTCCATTGTGCAGGCCTACCGACAATGGAAGCATTACATTTCGGGGAAGGAAATGGTCATCCACACAAACCACTGACCCTTGTAGTTCATACAGACCCAAGGGCAATTGCAAAATGATTGCCATCAGAAGTGGTCCACATAGTCACAACAGTTCCATTTGAATATCAAGTATAAGAAGGGCAGCACCAATAATGTTGTAGATTGCCTCAGTCGACCACCGATCATGGCATTAACCACTGTGCTCAACTCTTGTGGGCATGAGACTTTTGATCAGCCACTTCTCTATGAAAGCGACCCAGAGTTTGACCACACATACCAGACACTCTTGGAGGATCAACATGTTCCAAATTTTCACCTCCAGGATGCCCTTTTATGCCACCTAGGTCACCTTTGTGTTCCTTCAAGCGAGCGTGCCAAGATGATTTGGGAAGCACACTACAGTCAGGCTACTGGTCATTTTGGGGTTGAGAAAATGGGGGCAGTACTAAAAAATTATTTCTATTGGCTGAATCATTGGTAGGATTTCGGGAAGTACATCAGATCATGCACTGCCTGTGCCATTGCCAAACCGACCATCAAGAAGCAAGGCTTATATACCTCGCTGCCTACCCCGAGTTGACCTTTGGAATACATCTCTATGGATTACATGTCAAGCCTTCCTTCTACTAAGCATGGAAATGACTGTGTTTTTGTGGTCATTGACAAGTTCTCAAAGATGGCCATTATGGCGGCCTGCAAGAAAAATATCATAGCAGAAGCCACTGCTAAATTCTTCTTTGAATGAGTGTGGGTACACTTTGGGACCCCACAATCTATCATCATAGATCGGGATAACAGGTTCCTCAATACATTTTGGTCTAGTCTCTGGTTAATTCTGGACACCAAACTCACTAAGTCCACAGCCTTCCATCCTCAAACTGATGGCTAGACAGAGGTTGTCAACAAGATGATCGTACACATTCTGCGCATGTACAAATCAAAGCATCCGCACACATGGGACGAGAGCCTCCCCTATGTTTAGCACAGCTACAACCGAGCTCTCCACAGTTCGACTGGCCACAGCCCTTTTTAGGTGGGCTTGGGATTCTAGCCACTATTTCCCATTTATGTTGCCATGCCATTTGCAACTACTCACGCAGATTTGGCTCATGTTCAATTTGAAATAGATAAGGAAAATAGCTTCATTGAGCACATCCAACATATTTTCCAGTAGGTCCATGACATTCTAGAGAAATCAAATGCCAAGTACAAGTAACGACATGATCAACATTAGCTTCCACACAAGTTTCAGGTGGGAGACAAAGTCTAGTTGCATTTGCAAAAGGAAGGCCTTACCGGAGCCTATAAGAAACTCAAACCACTCCGATATGGTCCTGTTTAAGGCTCAAAAAATCAGGTCTACAGCAAGGGGAATAACCACCCATTTCAGACCTTAAAGTAGCTCCTTTTCCATTTGGAATAGTGGCTCTGACTAGGGATAATGGGACGAGCTTCCTAATTTGTTTATGATGTGTGTACTAATGGGATGATGATTTTCTTTTTGGGGTTTTATGGGGTGAATTCTTGTTCTAAATCTAATCTATCCTTTAACTATCATATGCAATTTGTTCCAATGAAGGAAAAAATCTAACTTTAAACTCTCCTGGGAGTGATGTCTCACTTATGCGATCTAAAATAATTTCTAGCAACAATTGGTAATATAAATCATTCAATCACCATGAGAAAAGAATCCATTAAAAATGAATTGTTTCTTATAAAAAGTTAGCCAAAAAATTTATGAGAAACATATCGCATAAGAGTTATTCATATACTCAGCATAAAAAAAAAGGTTATCACCATACGGAAGTGCAATAATGACAACTAAAGATCCAGAATTTCATATATCAATAACTGAAAATATATTTATCACTGGGCACATAAGTAAAAAGTATCAAGAGATAAAAATACCATTGGTAATAAGTTCTACTCATGAGCTGCAACAATATAGATTTATCATCAAACAACTCAACATCCACTAAGAGTACAAAAGTGCATTTTAGTAGCAAACATCAAACTCATAAAAATAAATCTCATTCTATTCATTTTATAAAAACCTCCTTAGTGGGGGGAAAACTGCACATTCTGAAGAATTGTTTTGATAAAACTCTTGACCCCTCTCTAAATTCATGAGAGGGGTTTAAATAATACTATAATGAAATCTAAAAATAAATATTACAAAAATAAATGAGAAGGTTTAAACCACCTGCCTCATTTTAAGCAAAAATGAACTAAAACAAAACAAAACTATATCTATGACAAATTCTGTATCTTATCCTTCAGATTGCAAATGTCCAGCATCGGTTTCAAGAGTGTCGGTTGGCCGAATTCAGCTCCTAACTGTCCTGCAAATATGGCATTAGCTAGCACTAGCACTATCTTCTCGGCAAAGGTTATGAGGCATTTTAGGGTCATCCATTGGCTATGTGGCTTTACCAAGTACTGCTAGTATGTGTCCTAGTTTAACTTATTTACCTTTTTAATCGCCTCTGCCTTTTCCTCTACTATTTTTTTCCACTTTGTTTGAAGTTTTTATGCCTTTGAGAGGAAGCCTAGAGTAGTCTCTGATATCAAATTGGCCTTGTGCAGTTTTTCATTTATGCACTCAATGACACTATTTGTTGTTATCGCTACCTCTTCCATCACCTGTTCTTCTTCTTTAAGCTATGAATCCCATTTTGCAGATAAAATTTCTTTGTACGATTCATCGATTCTGGGCAATTCAGGTCTTTTACCTTATGCTAATCTTTTCCAGTACAAGAAGTTTGAAACCTTCTTAAAAATTGAATCATAATCATGTCGTAAGTCTATGACTTGATTTTTAATATTATTGCTCATTTCACAATGGGAATTCCATTGCGAGATCTTCTGGCAGAGTATTTCTTCCTCTTGCAAGAGATAGGCATTAAGAGTGAGTTCTTCTGTGATAAATTCCCTAATTTTGGGATCCTCCTTATGCAGTTCTATCATAGCTTGTAACTGTTCTTCTTTATTGGCCAAACTATTTTGATGATTCAATTGCATCTGCTGGAAGTCTTGTTGGAGTTTTATTAGCTATGTTTTTACTTCTTGACTGATGCTAACTTATTGTAGTTGTTGCTCCAAAAACAAAATTCTATCCTCCTCTTTTAGTAGCACTTGAACTTTTGTTGCTTTATCAATTATTGCCGAAGCATATGCTCCTACGATTTGAGAGAGCCTAGTTAAATTTTTCGATGGGTCTGTAGTTGGGTCTTTCCACAGAAAATCCAAAGGTTCATCCTTTGGAGCAAGCATGGCATATATTTTCCTTTTCTTCCTTTGCCTCTTGATAACAAACTTATGTTGCAAGCTATAAAATATGTCTAGAGGAGGAATCTCCTCTATCTTTAGTACAATTCCAGATGACGGAGCAACAGGAATATGCTCCATTTCTTGAGTATTGGTAGCCCCTTCTACCACCATTTCTGTGGTTGTCTCTCTTAGATTTTTTAGTGGCTCTGTGCTTTGTTCCTAAATGTTGATTAACTCATTAAAATTCTCCAATTCCCTTTCTAGATCCACTATAAGTCACTTTGTTCACTTTCTAAGGGGAGTGAGAACTTCAGCTTGTTCTGGGGGCAAAACCTACTGGTCAGGATTTTCAGTAGATTGAGCTATGTCTTTAACTAACCCTTCAATTTTGTTGTGTTCACTCTTGGATTGTTTGTCCGACTTTTCAGCTGATTCTTTTTCAGAATTTGATTTAGACTTCTCTTCTTTTGAACTACCACTTATGCTAACATTGGGAGTAGGCTCCCTTATTGGTTCAATGAGAAATTGGTCCAAAGGGACCTTTGTTAACCTTTGTTTTCTGTAATTGTCAAACTTTTGAAGTTCTTCTTAGTTAAACTAAATTTGTGCCATATGTAGAACCTCTCTAAAAGTGTGCTTCTGCAAAAAGACATCATCAAAGGGATCTTCTTCATTGGTAAACACTTTTATTTTAACCGCTGTAGTAAAATTCTTTACAACACCAAAGGGATCGTACTGGCTCCCTGGGAACTTTGGTAGCTATAAACATTGCATATTATCAACCTCTTTAAAAGCATGACCTATGTAAAATAATGCCAAAGCTCCACATACTACAGGGAATTGAGGCCAAATGGCGTTTTTAGAATCTTTGAGCACTTTTCTCATTCCCCTAATGACACAAGTCTAGTAGGCTATTTCCCTGGCCATTAGTTTATCGGGGACATAAAAAGGAAGTACATGGGGTGAAGCAATGCTGCCAAACACCCTGATGTATGTGAACAACTCCTCTCCAAACCACCTTCCCACAGGGAGAATGTCAATTTCAGCTTCTGGGGAAAATCTTGGGGTGTCTTTATTGTAGAGAATTTTATAAATAGGGAGCATAACTCCATGATAGATTTTGTTGAAATTTGGGATGAAATTTGATTCCCATAATACTTTGTGATAAACCTAAATGGGAAGAGGATTCTGTAGTGTCCACTTCCATCCCATAATAGGAAAATTGGAGAAAAAACGAATGGCATCCATGACATAGGCACTCAAAAATAATGGAGGATAAACTCTTGAAGTAAAACTTCTTTTAGTTTGATATGCTAAAATAGCAGAAGCTAAATTATCTGATAAAATTTGGGCCCAATCCATTATGGTGGCATTGGTAGCTGCATCCAATAAAGATAACCACTCTGATGAAAACTTATTGATATTTGGCCTCCCAAACAGTCTACACAACATTGCAGCGGAAAAATAGTAAGGAGAAGAAAGAGAGCCAGTGGCATACATACCATTTTTATCCTTCTTTAATCTTTCCTCGTTTTTCGACCACTGCTTTGTACATTTTTCCAAGTCTTCGTTCTCCTTGGCAAACTTCTCTACAAACTGCTTCTTGTAGCTAGCTTGGGGTTCTGGCAAGTGATAAATGTGTCTCAGATTATTTGGGGCAAATGACCCCATGACTAGCTGATTGGCCGTCTTGAACTCCCTATCAGATATGTCTACATGATCTATGATCCATTTCACCATATCTGTGTAGGGGAGTATCTTTGGCCTCGCTGCAATACGGTGTAGGAATAAGCATGCAAGCTTCGTTAGGGATGCTTCAGAGGAGCCACGTTCATCTGCTGTAACTGTAACCTTCATAATTCTTGGGTTTTCCTCTTCTAACAATCTATACATGGATTCCTAGGTAGATATCACTGCATCCCTAGTACAAGTGGTTTCTGCAAATAGTGGAGTCATTTCTATTTTCTTAGATGCAGGTGCTTTGCCTTTCTTTCCCATATCATCGTGTAATACACTCTATGTAGTCGTCCTAAAAATTGCAAGGAAAGAGCAAGGATATGATAAGGATGATAATGAATACAGGAAATATCAATAGAAAGAAAAAAATAAGGTGACGAGAAAACTTTAATTCTTCAATCATATCAAAGTATATCACCTTGCGTGAAATGGTCCTTTATCCTGATCCAAACTGTTTTTAATAAATGGCCACTAGCGGACTGTTAAGTTAAATTTAATGTTCATAACTTTGCATTGAAGTGACGGAAAGTAATTTTATTGAACTATGAGCCCTTAGATCTCCTATAAAAGCAATTTTGCAATTTTCTTTGCAATATCGCAGATCACAATATCGCAGAACCTGTTATCGTTAGAAATCATCATTTCATCTGGCAGCTGCGATATATGATTTGCGAGAGGCTTATTGCATTTCAAAATATTTGTGCATTTACATAAAGTAGCATGGTTGCTTTTGGAATTTCCAATGTGACAAGGTTGTAATACTTTGTGATCTCGCATTCTCTCAAATTACATTTTTGAGGAGTTCTTTCATAAGAGATGCCTGCTGTGATATTTTGTGATGCAATAATATCGTTTAAAATCGGGTTTTTTAAAGCTTATCTTAATGTTCGAGACCTTCTGCTTATAAAGTTTTTCTTAGGTCTTGTGGTGATATAGCGCTTTTATAAGGTAACTCATAGTTTGTGATGTTTCATGCGCTTGGGGTATGAAAAGGTAAATTTACATGTTTTAGCAAGTTCTACTTTGATATCTTGTTTTATTCTAAAAAGAAAAGGCAACATTAAATGCTAAGATTTGATCTTTTGGAAGGGTCCCCATTTATTAATGTTATTGCTAACACTAATAAAATGGGGGTTGTTGATGGTCACAACAATTGGCGATTCACTTGAAAGAACCAATTATCTCTGATGGTTTTTCGAATTTTCTAAAACTTCTAAAATAGAACAAAAGAACGAGTAAAAGTTTTCAGAAGGATAGCACTTGACCCTATGTTTCAAAAACAAAGATTAATTTTCCTAACCACTTCCACTTATACAAGCGAAAAAAAAAATTTGAAAAGAGACACTATTCTTTTTGTGGAAACCAAAAAGTAAACATTTTCAACCTGTTTTATTATCAAAAAAAAAAAAACTAAACTAAAAACAATAATTTACAAAAAATAGAAGAGATCATCTTCTATGGGAAATATTTTTTAAGGATTTGTCCATTAACAGGTAAAGACTCTCTTTTCCCTACTAAATCTTGTAGCATGAAAGTTGATGGACTTATGATTTCAACAATCTGGAATGGTCCAAGCCACATCATTTGGAATTTAGTATGCTTGCCTTTCTCTTCATGGGCTTCATCCCATTTCAATACTAAGTCTCCAAGATGAATGTCTTTTCTAGACACCATTTTTGAATCAAAAGAAGCTTTTACTAATTGTTGATGATGTGCATGGGTAATTCTGGCTTTTTCTCATTCCTCTTCAAGCTTAAGGATCTACAATTGTCTTAATTGCAAGGATGAGGAAGGAGTTTCTTCAATGAATTGAACCAAGGCTAAAGAAGGAATAGATATATTTGTTAGGAGGAGCACTTCTTTCCCATAAACTAAATTAAAAGGAGAAGTGCCAATAGAAGTTTTCTGAGTTATTCAATCTACTCAAAGATCGTACATTAAAGACTTATGCCAGTTTCTATGATTTTGATCAATAGTTCATTTAATGATTCTAATAAGGTTTTTGTTTGTTGATTCAGCCAACCCATTTCCTTGTAGATAATAATTGACAGAATACTTAAGCTTAAAACCTCTTTTGAGCACAAATTCAGTCATAGAATTACCTGAGAAATATGATGCATTATCGAACATTAAAGTAGAAGGTAAGCCAACCCTAGTAATTATGAATTGATCTATGAATTCAATGATACTCTCAAAATTGGCTGACTTGAGTGGGACTACTTCTACCCATTTAGTAAAGTAATTGGTAGTAGTAAGGATGTACTTATGCTGTTTAGAAGAGTTGTTGGCATTATGATTCAAGTGTTGTCCTTGATGGCAACTCACTCAGAGGATGGTACAGGTGCTCAGAGGTTGGTACAGGTGATGGCAACTTAATCAGAAGACAGATCTCAGTACAGCATACCAAGGAAGCTCATACACGCCGTTTCGTTAAGCCCAAGTCGCGTGTACACGCAAGTTCGATTCATAAAAAGCGCGTGTATGTGGAAAGGTTCATTTGGTCCATGGTGGTTAGTCCTTGGAAGTTGTGCCTATGATTTCGGACCATTGTGTCTCGACGGGCGTGTCGATCCCTAGTTTTGAAGTTGATGGTATTGTGTTACTATGGTTTTGGCTCTTGGTATTGAGTTAGGACTAAGACTATATAAGGAGAAGAAGATCATTAGGCAAGATCATCTTTCGACAAGGCTTGAATATCTAAGAGAGAAAGAGATCTGATATGCAGGTTCTGGGTTGCTTGATCTAAGCCAAGGAGAGATCACATCGGTTGATGGAAGACTAGATCTAAGGATAGATCGGGATCTAATGGTTTGAAATGCACTATCATGATATGGTTGATTATGCGTATTTCTAGATCTGCATATTGTCGCAATGTTACGTTTTGGATCTAACTAATGTCTGGTACAGCTGCAAATTGAGAAAGTTTAGTTTTAGATCTGTACGCAGGTTGGCTTCGGTAAAAGAGTGTGTATACGCGGGTTTTGCTCATTGAAGTAGCGTATATCTTTTGAAGCTTGATTTTGGGTTTACAGTGGGGTCTGACTGTTATTGCAGAATTCTGTAGTCTGCTCTGTGTTTTGGTAACTGGTGATTGACAGGGTTCAGTGGTTCAGTGATTCAAAGTTTGGTTGTTTTATGCTTCAATGATCTGTTGTGGAAATTGAATGATTTGTGGTCTTCAGATTGTAATGTTGTGCTTCAGGAATATCCAAGTCTGAAAATGTATGAAAAGTGATATCTGAAAGAAGGAAGATTGTAGGTCAGCACCTACGTACTAGTATCTTGGCTAGTACAAGAGCAAAGGGGGTTGGAGCTCCCTTCCAAGGAAGTTTGGAGAACGAGAGAAGGTTGAAGCCTTCTGCAGGTTGTAGCCTGCGTACTGGTATAAGGCTGCACCAGTACAAAAGATTGTAAACTGAAGTTTCATATTAAAGAAAGATAGAGACAACTTGCAGCAGGTGGTTTTCACCCACATTGGGTTTCCACCTTATATCTTGGTGTTCATGTGTGTGGCTTTTTATCTGTTCTGTTTTACTGCACATGTTTACTGTTAATGTGATGAATAATGTCCTGATGCACTTAATTGAAGAAAAAGCTAACTAAATTGTGAGTTTTCTTCCTATACGCTGTTTTACTTCGTCACAGTAGCGTGTACACGCTGGTTCACTTAACTGAAGTAGCGTATATGTTTCTGAGCATTTAAAAAGTTTGATTAATCAGATAATACTGATTCACCCCCCCTCTCAGTATTATTTCCAACAATTGGTATCAGAGCAGGTCCTTCAGAGAAGCTTGATCGCTTGAAGGAAGATCATTCATCATGAGCAACTACGAGAAAGAAGCATCAATCAGGCCACCGGTTTTTGATGGAACAAATTTCAATTATTGGAAGGTAAGAGTTACTGCATATCTTCAATCTCTTGGTACAGAAGTTTGGGACATTGTAGAAACAGGCTATGCTTTTCCTTCAGCTACTCCTACAGATCCAGCTGAGAAAAAGGCATATGAAACAAATGCAAAAGCAGTCAGTACTCTATTAGGAAGTATATCTCAAACAGAATTCATGAAGGTCATGCACTTCAAATCAGCAAAAGAGATATGGGACAAAATGATCACTAGCTATGAAGGAGATGAACAGGTAAAGCAAGCTAAACTTCAAACTCTCAGGATTCAATATGAGACCCTCAAGATGTATAATGATGAAAGTGTGGCTAATTATTTTCTTCGGGTAGATGAGATTGTTAATTGTATGAAAAATCTGGGTGAAGAAATAAAAGAGACTATAGTAGTTCAAAAGATTCTAAGATCATTATCCCCCAAGTTTGAATCTAAAGTATCTGCAATAGAAGAAAAGGAAAATCTCAAAGTTCTCACTATGTCTCAGCTACATGGAATTCTAACTGCTTATGAAATGAGAAAGGGAGGTCCATCAGACAGAAGGGAAGCTGCTTTTAAGGCATCAAGAAAAGAAGATTACTATGAAGCAGGCCATGTTCCAGAAGAAGAGGAAGAAGAATCAAACTTTGTCAGAAATCTTCAAAGGGGTGCTGGAAGGTTCAGAGGTAAGCTACCTTTCAAATGCTTTGCTTGTGGAAGAGTAGGTCATTATGCTGCAAAATGTCCTAATAAGGATAAAGGAAAAGAACCTGCTAGATGGAATAAGAAACAAAGTGCAAATAAGAAAAGCTACTACACCCATGAAGATAGTGATGGCTTATCAAACAGTGATGAAGATGAACAAGGTAATAAATATAAGCTATTAATGGCATTTGAAGATGATGATTATGAGGATGCTGTAGATGTGGATAATCTCTATAATGAAATTACTAGACTCAAGAGATGCATAGAAGAAAAGAGTGTGATCATTGATACTTTGCAATTTCAAATTGATGAAAAGGAAAAACATCTTGAAAAACTAGAAGGTGAAATTGTTGGTCTCAGAAAAGAAATTGAGAAAACAAAAACTATTAATCTTAAGTTTGTCAAAGGATCTGAAACTTTGGATGAGATTATCAATGTGCAGCGGTCTCCTCTAAACAAGACAGGTTTGGGCTATAATGGAGAAACCTCTCAAGCATCCACCTCAAAAAGTTATCTTGATGCAGCAAGAAGAAATGAGCAGAAGAACAATGAAGATAATCAGGTAAAGCAGGGACGAATTACAAACAGAAACTATCAGGGACAATCCTTCTTAAGGGTGAACAAAAGCTACAACCAACCACAGGTAAAATCTTCTCAGTTTGGCACAAGAATAGATGAAAATAGAAATTACAATCAGTTGGCTGGTAGATTCAATAACCGCAGAAGCTTCTTCAATGGACAATGCTTTTCTTGCCATAACTTTGGTCACAAAGCAGCTCAATGTGTTGCATATAAAACAATCATGACTAGGGAAGCTCAAAAACAAAGAAGTATGACAGGGATTACAAAGAGGACCTATAACAACTTTTCAGTTCTTGAAAATGAAGTTGAATGTTCTATTTGCAATAATTTTGGTCATAAAGAGTCTGAATGCAGGAGCAGGTTTCAGGAGAAAAAGGAACAAGCCACGAGCACCAAAAAATGGAGAATAAAAGAACCTCAGACAGAAAGATGTGGGATAGCGTTTTATGCAGAAGGACAGGAAAATCTATGGTACATTGACAGTGGATGTTCGAAACATATGACAGGTGATAAAGAAAAACTCGAATCTTATTCTACTTTAGAAAAGGGAAAGAAAGTTTCTTTTGGAAATGATACTCCTGCAACTATAAAAGGAAAAGGTATTGCTCCTTTGAAAGAAAAGGTTAAGGCTGGAAATGTTTTGTATGTTGATGGATTGAAGCATAATCTTCTAAGTGTCAGCCAAATGTGTGATCAAAAAACCGAGGTTATTTTCAGATCGAATGGATGTCTTGTTCGTGATCTTGATACAGGTAAAACAGTTCTCAAAGGCAAAAGAACTCCAAATAATCTGTACATATTTGAAGAAGGACAACAACAATGCTATCTTAGCAAGGATGAAGAGCACTGGTTATGGCATCGAAGGTTGGGACATCTAAGCTTCTCACAAATAAGGAAAGCATGCAAATATCAGGCAGTTCGCGATCTTCCAGATATCAAAATTCCAGACAACACCATATGCAAATCTTGTCAGTTTGGAAAGCAAACCAGAACTAACTTTCCAGAGAAGGAAGGATCAGCTAGCTTGCCTCTTGAGCTAGTTCATACAGATGTATGTGGTCCATTTAGGAAAAGGACACCTCGAGGAGAAGAATATCTGATATTATTCATTGATGATTTCTCAAGGTTTGTTTGGTTAGGGCTTATGAAGCACAAAGATGAAGCATTCGAAAAATTCAAATCCTTCAAAGCATTGGCTGAAAATGAATCAGGACACAAAATTAAGTGCCTCAGATCTGACAGAGGTGGGGAGTTCACATCAAATGAATTTTTCGATTTCTGCGATGAACATGGGATAAGAAGAGAATTCTCTACAGCTAGAACTCCTCAGCAAAATGGGGTTGTGGAAAGAATGAACAGAACTATCCAACAAATGGCTCGTGCTATGCTCGATGAATCAGGTACTCCTGCAACCTTCTGGGGTGAAGCTGCACATGCTGCTGTTATCATTCTTAACAAAACAAATGTCCGAGTAAACAGCACTCAAACACCTCATGAGCTTTGGAGTGGTAAAACTCCTTCCGTGAAGCATTTCAAAATCTTTGGGAGCAAATGTTATATTAAGAACACTGATGAGCAACTTGGCAAACTTGAACCTAGAGCAGATGAGGGCATTCTTCTTGGTTATTCTCCACATAGCAAAGCATACAAGTGCTACAATAAAAGACTTGGCAGAATTGTTGACAGTATTGATATAGTGGTTGATGAGAAGGGATATATTCCTAGGCAAGTTCATCATGAAGACATTGAAGAAGATGAAGGTTACTCTCAAAGGCGAAATGATGAAGAAGAAGAACCTCAAGAAGAAGAAGAATCTCAAGAAGAACCAGAGGAGCAGACAAGAATAGAAGAGAAGACTCCATCCAGATATGTCCAAAAGAATCATCCAGAAACTCAGATTGTGGGGCAGAAAGAAGCAGGAGTACAAACAAGAAGGACACTTGCAGAAGCTTCAAGCTACTTGGCTCTACTCTCCTCCATTGAACCACAAAATGTGAAAGAAGCATGCAAAGATGAATGTTGGGTCAAAGCAATGGATGAAGAACTTGAGCAAATCGAAAGGAACAACACTTGGGAATTAGTTCCTAGACCAAAAGATAAGAATGTAATAGGAACAAAATGGGTCTTCAAGAATAAGTTAAATGAAAATGGAGAAGTAATTAGAAACAAGGCCAGACTTGTTTGTAAAGGGTATGCACAGCAAGAAGGAATAGATTTTGAAGAGACCTTTGCTCCTGTGGCAAGACTAGAGGCCATCCGAATGTTCCTTGCTCTCTCAAGCTTTCAAAACTTCAAGGTATTTCAAATGGACGTGAAATCAGCCTTCCTGAATGGAGACTTAGAAGAAGAAGTATATATTGAGCAGCCAGATGGGTTCATTCTTGGAAATGATCCAAACCTTGTATGCAGATTGAAAAAGGCACTCTATGGGCTCAAACAAGCTCCAAGGGCTTGGTACTATCGGTTGGACAAATATCTTCACCAACAAGGCTTTTCAAAAGGATCAGCAGATAGCAATCTCTATATAAAAGTTGAAAATAACAAATTGCTAATTCTTGTTGTTTATGTAGATGATATTATTTTTGGCAGCAATGAAGAGACCATGAGTCAAAACTTTGCCTTGGTTATGCAGAAAGAATTCGAAATGTCACTTCTTGGAGAATTGACATATTTTCTTGGATTGCAAATCCAACAAAGTGAAGGAGGTATCTTCTTGTCTCAAACCAAATACCTCAAGCAGATCTTGAAGAAGTATGGCATGGAAGAGTCAAAGCCAGTATGTACACCCATGGTTACAGGATGCAGCCTCAGTGCAAATGATGAATCAGCAGCAGTCCACCAACCCACTTATAGATCCATGATTGGGAGTTTGCTTTATTTGACAGGTACTCGACCAGATATTACACATGCAGTAGGAATGGTTGGAAGATTTCAAGCCAACCCAAAGGAAACTCATCTTCAGGCAGTCAAAAGAATCTTCAAATATCTTCAAGGGACCCAAAACTATGGCTTATGGTATCCTAGAAATACTGATCTCACTCTTCATGCTTACACAGATGCAGATTGGGCTGGAAGTGTGGATGATAGGAAAAGCACAAGTGGAGGTGCTTTCTTCATGGGTTCCAGATTAGTATCTTGGTTCAGCAAGAAACAAAGTTCGATTGCCTTATCTACAGCTGAAGCAGAATATGTGGCTGCAGCATCTTGTTGCACACAACTTCTTTGGATGATGCAGACCTTGCAGGACTTTCAAATCACTTGCACTCCACCTGTCTCTATCTTATGTGATAATACAAGTGCAATCAGCATTTCAAAGAATCCTGTCATGCACTCAAAGACCAAGCACATACCAATCAAGTACCATTTTCTTCGGGAACAAGTGCTTGAGCAGAAGGTCAAGTTGGAGTATGTTCCTTCTAAAGAGCAAGTTGCTGATATTCTCACAAAACCACTGCCCAGGGAAACTTTTGAATATCTCAGACAAAAGCTGGGAGTAGTTGATGCTTCATCCTGTTGTTGAAGTTTGTTTGTTCTACAGAAAAGTTGGTATACGCAGGTTACGGAAGGGATATGAGCGTATACACGCGGATTCATGCTGGGTAAGTCGCGTGTATGCTGGACGCTTGTTGCAGAAAGAATATCCGCGTACATACGCTGTTTTGTACAGAATAAAACGCGTATATGAAGTTCTGAACAGCAAGGGAAAACTCTGAAGTTCTGAACAGCAATAGGAATGTCAGAATTCTTCAGGCACAGTTTCAGGGAGTGCAACAGGCACAGGTTCAGGGGGAGCAGCTCAAAAGTCTCATAAAACATTGTTGGCATTCAGATGTTTTGGTTGTTGGTTTCAGGAGAAGGAGCTCAGAAAGAAATTCTGGTTGCTGATCTAACAAGATGTTTATCAGATGCTGCTGGTGTCTTTCCTAAGTCTTGGTCTAGATCTGTTGTCTCTATGTCATGTATCTCTCTTGTCATATCTCTTTTATGGTATCAAGGTCATGTAACGGCCTTTGTTGGTTTCCCCACTATGCCTGGGATGAATGCTGTAATATAATTGGTTGTTTCTGTTATGTCCCCTCTTGGTAGGGAGTATGGATGTATGTATTGAGTCTTTTGGTGATAGGAAGGTCCCTTATGGTGTATAAGTCTTGGTTCTTGTTGAAGAACATCTTTTGCAGATCTGGCCTTCGGTCAGGGGGAGCACAAGTCAGCACAGCCAAACAGAGATATCAGCATGTCCTCAGGGGGAGCACAGCCCTTTGCCCTTGATGTCAAAGGGGGAGAGTGACTTGGTGTGATGGTTGTGTGATGGTTGCCATCAAGTCCAAAGGGGGAGATTGTTGGCATTATGATTCAAGTGTTGTCCTTGATGGCAACTCACTCAGAGGATGGTACAGGTGCTCAGAGGTTGGTACAGGTGATGGCAACTTAATCAGAAGACAGATCTCAGTACAGCATACCAAGGAAGCTCATACACGCCGTTTCGTTAAGCCCAAGTCGCGTGTACACGCAAGTTCGATTCATAAAAAGCGCGTGTATGTGGAAAGGTTCCTTTGGTCCATGGTGGTTAGTCCTTGGAAGTTGTGCCTATGATTTCGGACCATTGTGTCTCGACGGGCGTGTCGATCCCTAGTTTTGAAGTTGATGGTATTGTGTTACTATGGTTTTGGCTCTTGGTATTGAGTTAGGACTAAGACTATATAAGGAGAAGAAGATCATTAGGCAAGATCATCTTTCGACAAGGCTTGAATATCTAAGAGAGAAAGAGATCTGATATGCAGGTTCTGGGTTGCTTGATCTAAGCCAAGGAGAGATCACATCGGTTGATGGAAGACTAGATCTAAGGATAGATCGGGATCTAATGGTTTGAAATGCACTATCATGATATGGTTGATTATGCGTATTTCTAGATCTGCATATTGTCGCAATGTTACGTTTTGGATCTAACTAATGTCTGGTACAGCTGCAAATTGAGAAAGTTTAGTTTTAGATCTGTACGCAGGTTGGCTTCGGTAAAAGAGCGTGTATACGCGGGTTTTGCTCATTGAAGTAGCGTATATCTTTTGAAGCTTGATTTTGGGTTTACAGTGGGGTCTGACTGTTATTGCAGAATTCTGTAGTCTGCTCTGTGTTCTGGTAACTGGTGATTGACAGGGTTCAGTGGTTCAGTGATTCAAAGTTTGGTTGTTTTATGCTTCAATGATCTGTTGTGGAAATTGAATGATTTGTGGTCTTCAGATTGTAATGTTGTGCTTCAGGAATATCCAAGTCTGAAAATGTATGAAAAGTGATATCTGAAAGAAGGAAGATTGTAGGTCAGCACCTACGTACTAGTATCTTGGCTAGTACAAGAGCAAAGGGGGTTGGAGCTCCCTTCCAAGGAAGTTTGGAGAACGAGAGAAGGTTGAAGCCTTCTGCAGGTTGTAGCCTGCGTACTGGTATAAGGCTGCACCAGTACAAAAGATTGTAAACTGAAGTTTCATATTAAAGAAAGATAGAGACAACTTGCAGCAGGTGGTTTTCACCCACATTGGGTTTCCACCTTATATCTTGGTGTTCATGTGTGTGGCTTTTTATCTGTTCTGTTTTACTGCACATGTTTACTGTTAATGTGATGAATAATGTCCTGATGCACTTAATTGAAGAAAAAGCTAACTAAATTGTGAGTTTTCTTCCTATACGCTGTTTTACTTCGTCACAGTAGCGTGTACACGCTGGTTCACTTAACTGAAGTAGCGTATATGTTTCTGAGCATTTAAAAAGTTTGATTAATCAGATAATACTGATTCACCCCCCCTCTCAGTATTATTTCCAACAAGAGTGAGGAACGATCTCACCTATTATATCTAATCCCCATTTTTCAAATGGTTGATTGATGTTGACCGGTTGTAATGGCAACGATGGTTTCCTCTATCTTCCAGCAACAGTTTGACAAAATTGACACCTTCTAAGATTGCTATGTGCATCCTTAAATAACATTGGCCAGTAGTAGCCTGCGCACAAGATTTTGTGTGTTGTCGCATCACCTGCATAAAATCTACCCGCTGGTCCGTCATGAAGTTCATGCAATACTTTTTTAGCTTTAGATTTCTCAAGGTATCGAAGGAGAACAGAATCATAATTCATCCTAAAGAGTACATCATCTACAATTTGATATTGTTTAGCTTTTAGCCTCAGAGTTCTTTTCTTTGTTTGATTCAAATATGAAGGAGCATACCCATTCTTTAAGTAAAGTATGATATCTGCATATCTTGATTTAGTCTCATTTAGGCTTACCTCATGCATTTGTACTTCACTATCTAGAGAGTGCGTTTCTAACATGTGTGATGCTCCAACCAACATCCTGCAAAAACCTTGACCTTTTACAATATTTGCTGGTTTGATTTCAACATCATATTATTGCAGGGATGTGACCCAATTTGCCCTCTTTTCACCTACGTCTTTCTATACCAAAAGATTTGTTACCGCTGGAAATGGTACTATTATTTTCATATGAGTCTTGAGAAGGAAGAGTCTAAAGTGTTTAATTGCTTTGAATACATCACAAGCCTGTTTCTCAACATCGGAGTAATTTAACTCATCTCCTTGCAAGTTCGAACTGAAGAAGGAAACTAGGGCTTTGGCTTTATCTTGGTTGGCCTGTGTGAGTATTGCAGCATACGATTTTTAGAGGCAAATGTGTACAAAGTGAAAGGATTGGAAAAGTTTGGAGTCGCTAGAGATGGGGCATTTATAATCTCTTGTTTTATCAAACCAAACACTTCATGTTCCGCATGACCCCATTTGAAAAGAGAGTTTTTCTTTATCATGGATTGGACGGGTGATATGATTCTTGAAAAGCCAGGGACAAATCTTTTGATGAAATTAATTTGACCAAGGAAAGAATGCATCAATTTTTTGTTATGGGGTAGGGATATCTTAGAAATTTCCTTAATTCTATCTGGATCAATATGGATTCTAGCTTTAGACACTATAAATCCGAGAAGCTTCCCTTCACTTAATTCAAAAAATGACTTTTTGGATTAAGTGAGATCCCATATTTTTGACATCATTAGAAGATCTGTTTTAAGTCTTTGAGGTGACTACTACATTTTTTAGAATACACTGTTATGTCATCTAAGTAAATCACCACTGAATTATTCACTAGTCCTTTAAATGAAATGTCCATGGCCCTTTGAATGCCCCATTTTGTTCTAAATGTAGTCTTCAATTGATTGTCTGGGTGGACTAAGATTTGGTTATACCCCGAGAAGCCATCTAAAAAGGACATCAGTTCAGACCCTGCAACCGATTGTAGTATTTGTTCCATAGGGAGTAGTGGAAAGTTATCCTTTTGGCAAGCTTTATTTAGATTTTGAAAGTCAATACAAATACGTATATCTTTGTTTTTCTTTTTGACTGGTACTAGGTTGGAAACCCATCTGGAATGCCTAACAGGAAAAATAATCTTGGCTTTCAGTAATTTGTTCAACTCAGACTTAATCTGGTTTCCAAATTAGGATGGATTTTCCTCAATTTCTACTGGACTGGCTTTTCATCAGCGATCATTGTAATTGTATGTTGTATAATCGAAGTGTCATAAGTTTTGAGATCATAATAATTCTAGGCAAAGACATTTTTGTATTGTTTTAACAGTCGAATGAAAGCTGCCTTTTCCTCGGGTATTAGAACAAGACCTAGATTGACATTCTGTGGTTTTATGGCAGTCCCTAGATTCACTAATTCATATCTCATAGTTGAACTCTGAATTTTTGAATTGGTAGACCTTCTGAGACTATTATTTAAATCATATAGGTCCTCCAACTTGACTACGGATTTAGGTATAGCATTATTGCTGCTTCCTTGTTCCAGCTACTTGTCATGTTGGTCTTTATCAATTATCTAATTATTGTAAGAGCCTTCTCAAGTCAGAAAATTTACAATATGAGGGTCATCGTTGAAAACTCTTCAGTTGGTAATATTGTCAGGAATGGAGGGTCTAAATATTAACTCAATCAAGAATTTTTCTGGACTATAGTCCTCTGATGGAATGAGCATGGAAGCCATATTAGCAAGGAGATTAGCACTAACATTTTCGATTCTGGGAATAGGTGATATATTAAATGCTATAAAGTATGAAGTCAGGTCTTGTACTAATGATTGATAATGCTTTAGGTGTCTTGTCAGACAATGTATAGTATTTCTTACCTACTTAATAACAATCTCAGAATCTCCAAATACTTGCAGCTATTTGATATCAAGCCCGATTGCCTTGTATAATCCTTGAACTTGTTAGCCTCCTGCTACAGCAGGTTAATCATCTTTCATGATCGACATTTTTACATGCCAAATATGTCGTTCTATGCATGCTGCAATGCTCCATATTTGATACAGATGGCCAAAGAACTGTCCATGAAAGCGTGCTAGTCTAAATGCTACTACTGTGTTCCAATTTTTGGTAAGCAATTCATTTTTAGTTTGAGGCAGTTTTTTCAGTTGGAGGATTTCAAGCGAGGCATGTCTAACTTCCCCTTATTCCTCTTTTCCCAACTCTCTCACTAACTTCCCCTAAAAGAGCTCAAGATCTGCTTGATACCTCTTAGTTTCATCATTCTCCATATCATTTGTCTTGGTGAAGATCTGCTTCACTCAAGGAATGTTCACACTTCTTCTATCAGTCATTTTCCCCCATTGATAGCCTAAGACATCATTCTTAGCGCTTTTTCTCATCATGGTCATATTAACTATTAACTTTACTATATAGCTCCATATTTATTTCCCCTTCCCCTACTAAAACTATGTATATTACTCCCCTATATACTTATCCCTCCCCCTGGTTGAAAAATAACCTTATACATCCTCGGGAATTGCTAAGTTTATCTGAAACTTAGCAAGAGCCCTCAATTCACCCTCTAACCATCTCCCAAATACATAAGGACTCATTCCTTTGCATAGTCTCCCTTCATATGTATAAAAATCATCCTTTTGGCCTTGTTTTACCTTTTTAAGGCATGAATCCTCCCTTTTTGGCCGTCAGACCCCTTCCGATGCCCTAGAAGTCCATTCCAAGCACTTACCTCACCCCTCCGAATTCATTTGCCTTGCCGTTTTTTATAATAAATTGCTCCGATGTAAAAAAGAGTCTTTTGGACCCCCTCCGATGCAATATCGTAGTCGGGAGGGAGGTCTTGTGTTGAAACAACAACAATTTTTGCATGTCCGATCAACAATGGCCGATGCGATATCGCTTATCGGCATATCGCAAATATTCAGGGTTATAAGGCATGGGTTATAATGGGCCGCCAATTGCCGATACAGTGACCAAATCTCAGTCGTCCATCACCCTCGCCTATCCAATGGCCCGGATCATTTCGGCGATCGCAATATGTAAAGGCTGTGCCCTCCACCCCGCCGATTGTCGAATCCCCGAATTAATCACAGCCATCCATTTTTGGGCCCCAAATCAACGGCCCATATTATATCAGCGATCACCCCATGTATATGGCTCCGACCAGCGGAGCCAAAATATTATAAAGGCGCGGCTTATAAAGTTTTTGGGTTCATAAGGTCCTCGGGCACAGCGAAAAGGGAGTTCTCCGATTTTCCGGAGCCGATAAATTATAAAAGGCAGTTTTGAAAAGGATTTCAGGTCTGCCATATTTCGGCGATCGCACAAATGTTTCCCCCCGGTCCCTCCGACTGCCAACATGCGACTTAGCGCCAGCCGTCGGATCGGACCCCCAGATCAATGGCCCTGATTTAATCGCTGCACTCCCCATGTATCGCTCCGACTGGCGGAGCCGAAATAATGAAAAACGCGGCACAATAAGCATTTCGGGTCCGCAAACCAAATTTTTGTAAATCCGCCGATATGACATCGCCGATGGGCCAGACGCGATTCCAAATAAAAGGAAGGGCCTATAGCATATCGGGTCCGCGCAGTTTCAGCGATTGTTTATGTGCCACCCCCCGGTCCACCCAACGCCGATATTGCGACAAGATCTGGGCCATTGGATCGGCCCACGTCGGATCCAACGACCACGATTTATTTCAGTGAACAGTGTCGCTATTTGGCCGTTTTTCAATGAAAATTCATGTTTTTATGGCATTCCGCCTGTTTATAATAAAAGGGCCATTTTTAATGTTTTATGTGCAGCGCCCGTGCCCGCCCAGGTATAAAGGAAATGATGGTTTCCTTAGCCATTTTGAGATCGCTCTAGGCCCAAATACATCCAAATGCATGGTTTCGCCTCAGCAATCTATCAGCATGCATTTCTCCTCTGTTTCGCAACATTTTTTAAAGATTTAAGCATCATTTTTGATCGGCCAAGCGCCGATAGCATCCCAAAGGCCACAGAAGCATTTGCAATAGTTATTCTTGCATTAAATTGGTAGATAAAGGGGCGATTAGGCAGTTAAAGAGTATCAGGGAGAGAAAGTGGCCTGATTCAGTGTCAAAGTGTATCAGAGGAAGCGGCAAAGAGTATCAAATCAAAATATCAACAGCCCCAAGCAGCAGAACATTAAAGAGGCCCCCATCAAAGTCAATAAAGCAGCTCAGAGCCATCAAAGCCCACCAGATCACAGTTATGAGCATTAAAGCCAATCTACAGCAGCATAACCGCCTAGAGGGGCAATTTAAGTGTTTAAAGCCTAGATTTTGCAGAGACAATGTACAAAGACACATATCAGCAGCACAGCAAGTCCCAAGGCACAGTTATTGCAAACGTGCCAGCGCATTGCTCAAAAGTCAAATAATTTATTCATTCTTATGGCTGTAGTCCCTGAGCCACTGGTAGATAGGCATTCTTTCATTTATTTGCAATAAATGTTAGGTTAGAAGCATTCATTTCTCCAGATCTGCTATCAGATCTGCTGTTGTAGATATTTTGTAGATATTTTCTCTATTTATACCACCCTTTGGATAGTGTAAAGGGTTGGTTGGTTGTATATGTCATTCCAGACTTGCTCTATAAGCTTAAGAACTTTTGTAATCAAAGATTGCTGGAATATTTGCATCTGAACTGGCTGGTTGTGCTTTCAATGGCTGAAGAGCTTAATATGGAATTCTCGTGCTTGCTCATGGTCCAAGAAGTCTTTCCTCCCTCTGTTGTCAGCTTATATGTATTTGTATCATCTATATATCATAATCTAAGTTGCAGGAAGAAGGAATAGTTCAGAAATGGTTTTTATTCCCTCTGTACTCAATTCTTGTAACTTTTCTATGTTTTCCTCCGAATTAGTGATGAATATGCATACTTAATTGATCATGTTTAAGCTATTTCCTTCACATATGAATGTTGTCTAGGAAACTCTTCATTACTCCTATATAGTCTTCATCCACTTTCCCTCTTTGGCTGGATGAGAGATCCTTAATTGCCTCTCATCCCCTAACCTCCATTTCATCCTTGTTCTAGCATTTAATCATTGTGCCATGCGTGGCTATCCTGCTCCATATTCCCCTCTTTTGCCAAGGAAAACACACCCTTCAGTTCACATTCATTGACTCCATGCCCAATGGTTTGAACTTCTTACACTTTGTATGCCAACTCTGCTTGAATAGATCAACCATCCCACCAAACTCAAACAAAACCCATGTGCATCATATCTAGCCTAAAATCATCCCTTAAACAAAGCTAAATCCTAAAGAGAGAGCCCTCTCTGACTGCCGGTAGGCTAGGACCTGCAGTCCAAAGATTGGTTTGTGGTTACCTCAGCTGTATCCCTTTGGGAGTCATAAGGGACAACCTGAGTGATAACATAATGGTGACTCCACTGGGGACCTGAAATCATTTGTTTATTACTGTATACCCCCAATTCTGATCAGTTTGCCTTTTTTTCTGGAGAAAGTGTCCCTTTTCTTCAGAGCTTCTCATGTTTAGCTCTGATATGTGACGGTGGACAAAGATCAGGCACTTCAAGGTTAATTCATCCACCTGGCGACTCCACTCAGAATAAAGACTCCACTGGAGAAGTGAACCCAAAAGAGATATATGAGCATATCAGTCTTTTGACCTGGATTACTATCCAAGAGGTCATGTTTTTTCTCCATAAAGTTTTGCTATGTATATTGTATTTTAAAGACGATTCTATATCAGATTTTTATGATTTTCCTTTGGAACATGTTGTTGAAAAGCCTCCTTGCACATTAGAGCAGCAGTCTTCAAATGCTATTGAAGATCATCATACAGCCAAGGAGGAACCAAAAATAGAGCCCAGTCTTACAGTTCCTGTATACACTCCTGTGTCTCGTAACGTTCCTGATTGATATAAGCCTCTCATTTTGCCTCATGTGCTGAATCCTTTGCCTGCAAATCATCCCGAGTATCTCCCTAGATTTGATGGAGATAATGGTATTATTGCCCAGAAACATATCCAGGCTTTTGAAGATTATCTTAATATATTTGAAGTAGAAGATGAAGATGTAAGTCTTAGACTATTTTCCCTTTCTTTGCAAAGCGAAGTTAGGACTTGGTTTAAAGCATTGCCTGAGGCCAGCATCTCTAATCTTCAATAGTGTTCCAAGCTTTTCCTTGATAGATGGATGATTAAAATCAATTTCCTCTCACTCATTCAAGACTATGATGAGTTAAAAAGGCTTCCAAATGAATCTGTTCAGCAATTTTCTGATCCATTTAATCAAGTTTATCTTTCTATGCCTTTGAATATAAGACCGCCCCCTGATTTAGCTCTATTGCACTATCCTAGAGCTTTTGATCCAGAGATTGAGTTTCGTTTGAGAGAAAGAAACCCGTCCACTATGAAGCAAATGCAGGACATAACAGTGGACGTGGAGGCAAATCTGAAGAGGAGGGAAGAATAGTGCAAGGTAGAGCAAGAGGAAAGACTTCATACTGTGTTACAAAAGACAGAAGAAATGATGTAGTTGATCACAATGAAATTTGAATGCTTAGAGCACAAGAACACATCTGTTGTGCATGAGGAAAGTAGTGACATTCACGAACAAACCTACCACAAATTAGATGACATATTCATACAGCCATATGTGAAGGAGAAATTTCCTGATATATTATGTGAATATGGCAACTTCTCTTCTTTCAACTGCTTGCCAAAATATGATGAGTATGATGATTATTATGAGCCTAACGACCAAATCAGCCTTGCAGAGGAATCAGATCCTATTTTGGCAGGAAGCGAAGTTCAGGCTCAACAGCTTGAATGTAATGATCAGTTTGCCCAGTTCAGCTATGAAGTAAAGGAGGAAAGCGCAGAAAATATTGATATCAGCAAAGGAACTTTACCTTTCTGTTTTGAATCTTTTCAATTTATTAAGGAGAACTATCATGCAATTAATAAGCATTTGTTAGCAAGTCTTGTTATTGACTGCCTAGAGGATGATCAAAATATTGTTCCAGATGCATCGCCTCTAGTTTTGTAGCCCCAAAGAGCCATTGAATATCAGATTGAGGAAGACTTAGAAGCAACAGCATATGATCAAATGATCCAAGTGGATCCGCTGCCTCTTTGTTTTCAGCCATCTGAGTTATTCGAAGAAGAAGAAGAGGAGCAGCCTGCGCAGACCAGTCAAGTCCTATTCGAGCCAGATTGTAATAAATTGCAAGCACCTTTGCAAGTTTTGAATGGCCTATCTGCTGTCAGGCAGAATGATGAAAGAGATCAGCGCTCTTCTCCATTAGCAGGCTGCAAGGCTCAGTACCGAGTTGCTGATGATCTCCCGACTCCAAGGCATGGTAGCGATCCTGAACCTTTGTACAGTTCTTTATTTCAGCCTAGCAATTGTATATATATGTTGCAGGACAGTTTTGTACAGTGTTTAAACACAGCAAAGGGGGTCAGTAGCTTCCTGATCTTCTCAAAGATTAACAAAGCCAAATCAGATTGCAAGATCTCAGTTTTTCTCACCGGCAAGCACAAGCAGCAAAGCTCACTCATGTCTATTTTGCTTAAATGGCTGCATTGGTTATTTCACTTCACCTAACAGCAAAGTAAGTTCTGGTTAGGGTAGGTAGGTAGGTAGGATCAATAAGGTAGCCAGCCAAGGGAATTTTGCAAAACACAGCAACAACTGAATACAAGGCAGTCTGACTTGCTGTTCTTGGCTTTTCACAAGGAAAAGCCATCCCCAAGTGGAGCCACTGTTAGCCTCCTGCTGCAGGAGGTTAATCATCTTTCATGATCGACATTTTTACATGCCAAATATGTCCTTCTATGCATGCTGCAATGCTCCATATTTGCTACAGATGGCCAAAGAACTGTCCATGAAAGCGTGCTAGTCTAAATGCCATTGCTGTGTTCCAATTTTTGGTAAGCAATTCATTTTTAGTTTGAGGCAATTTTTTCAGTTGGAGGATTTCAAGCGAGACATGTCTAACTTCCCCTTCTTCCTCTTTTCCCAAATCTCTCACTAACTTCCCCTAAAAGAGCTCAAGATCTGCTTGATACCTCTTAGTTTCATCATTCTCCATATCATTTGCCTTGGTGAAGATCTGCTTCACTCAAGGAATGTTCACACTACTTCTATCAGTCATTTTCCCCCATTGATAGCCTAAGACATCATTCTTAGCGCTTTTTCTCATCATGGTCATATTAAATATTAATTTTACTATATAGCTCCATATTTATTTCCCCTTCCCCTACTAAAACTATGTATATTACTCCCCTATATACTTATCCCTCCCCCTGGTTGAAAAATAAACTTATACATCCTTGGGAATTGCTAAGTTTATCTGTAACTTAGCAAGAGCCCTCAATACCCCCTCTAACCATCTCCCAAATGCATAAGGACTCATTCCTTTGCATAGTTTCCCTTCATATGTATAAAAATCATCCTTTTGGCCTTGTTTTACCTTTTTAAGGCATGAATCCTCCCTTTTTGGCCATCGGACCCCTTCCGATGCCCTAGAAGTCCATTCCAAGCACTTACCTCACCCCTCAGAATTCATTTGCCTTGCATTTTTTTATAATAAATTGCTTCGATGTAAAAAATAGTCTTTTGGACCCCCTCCGATGCAATATCGTAGTCGGGAGGGAGGTCTTGTGTTGAAACAACAACAATTTTTGCATGTTCGATCAACAATGGCCGATGCGGTATCGCTTATCGGCATATCGAAAATATTCAGGGTTATAAGGCATGGGTTATAATGGGCCGCCGATCACTGATACATCGACCAAATCTCAGTCGTCCATCACCCCTGCCTATCCAATGGCCCGAATCATTTCGGCGATCGCCCGTTTCGGCGATCGCAATATGTAAAGGCTGTGCCCTCCACCCCGCTGATTGTCGAATCCCTGAATTAATCACAGCCATCCATTTTTGGGCCCCAGATCAACGACCCATATTATATCGGCGATCACCCCATGTATATGGCTCTGACCAGCAGAGCCGAAATATTATAAAGGCGCGGCTTATAAAGTTTTCGGGTCCGTAAGGTCCCCGGGCACAGCGAAAATGGAGGTCTTTGATATTCTGAAGCCGATAAATTATAAAAGGTAGTTTTGAAAAGGATTTCGGGTCCGCCATATTTCGGCAATCGCACAAATGTTTTCGCCCGGTCCCTCCGACTGCCAACATGTGACTTAGCGCCAGCTGTCAGATCGGACCCCCAGATCAATGGCCCTGATTTAATCGCTGCAATCCCCATGTATCGCTCCGACTGGAGGAGCCGAAATCATGAAAAACGCGGCACAATAAGCATTTCAGGTCCGCAAACCAAATTTTTGTAAATCCGCCAATATGACATTGCCGATGGGCCAGACGCGATTCAAAATAAAAGGAAGGGCCTATAGCATATCGGGTCCGCGCAGTTTCGGCGATTGTTTATGTGCCACGCCCCGGTCTGCCCGACGCCGATATTGCGATAAGATCTGGGCCGTTGGACCGGCCCATGCCGGATCCAACGACCACGATTTAATTCAGTGAACAGTGTCGCTATTTGGCTGTTTTTCAATGAAAATTCATGTTTTTATGGCATTCCGCCTGTTTATAATAAAAGGGCCATTTTTAATGTTTTGTGTGCGGCACCCGTGCCCACCCAGGTATAAAGGAAATGATGGTTTCCATAGCCATTTTGAGATCGCTCCAGGCCCAAATACATCCAAACGCATGGTTTCGCCTCGGCAATCTGTCAACATGCATTTCTCCTCTGTTTCGCAGCATTTTTTGAAGATTTAAGCATCAATTTTTATCAGCCAAGCGCCGATAGCATCCCAAAGGCCACATAAGCATTTGCAACAGTTATTCTTGCATTAAATTGGCAGATAAAGGGGCGATTAGACAGTTAAAGAGTATCAGAGAGAGAAAGTGGCCTGATTCAGTGTCAAAGTGTATCAGAGGAAGCGACAAAGAGTATCAGATGAAAATATCAGCAGCCCAAAGCAACAGAACATTAAAGAGGCCCCCATCAAAGTCAATAAAGCAGCTCAGAGCCATCAAATCCCACCAGATCACAGTTATGAGCATTAAAGCCACTCTATAGTAGCAGAACCTCCTAGAGGGGCAATTCAAGTGTTTAAAGCCCAGATTTTGCAGAGACAGTGTACAAAGACATATATGAGCAGTGCAGCAAGTCCCAAGGCACAGTTATTGCAGAAGTGCCAGCGCATTGCTCAAAAGACCAATAATTTATTCATTCTTATGGCTGCATTCCCGGCGCAGCTGGTAGATAGGCATTCTTTCATTTATTTGCAATAAATGTTATGTTAGAAGCATTCATTTCTCCAGATCTGCTATCAGATCTGCTGTTGTAGATATTTTGTAGATATTTTCTCTATTTATACCACCCTCCGGATAGTGTAAAGGGTTGGTTGGTTGTATTTCTCATTCTAGACTTGCGCTATAAGCTTAAGAACTTCTGTAATCAAAGATTGCTGGAATATTTGCATCTGAACTGGTTGGTTGTGCTTTCAATGGATGAAGAGCTTGATATGGAATTCTCGTGCTTGTTCATCGTCCAATAAGTCTTTCATCCCTCTGTTGCCAGCTTATATGTATTTGTATCATCTATATATCGTAATCTAAGTTGCAGGAAGAAGGAATAGTTCAGAAATGGTTTTCATGCCCTCTGTGCTCAATTCTTGTAACCTTTATATGTTTTCCTCCGAATTAGTGATGAATATGCATACTTAATTGATCATGTTTAAGCTATTTCCTTCACATATGAATGTTGTCTAGGAAACTCTTCATTGCTCCTATATAGTCTTCATCCACTTTCCCTCTTTGGCTAGATGAGAGATCTTTAATTGCCTCTCATCCCCTAACCTCCATTTCATCCTTGTTCCAACATTTAATCATTGTGCCATGCATAGCTATCTTGCTCCATATTCCCCTCTTCTGCCAAGGAAAACGCACCCTTCAGTTCACATTCATTGACTCCATGCCCAATGGTTTGAACTTCTTACACTTTGTATGCCAACTCTGCTTGAATAGATCAACCATCCCACCAAACTCAAACAAAACCCATGTGCATCATATCTAGCCTAAAATCATCCCTTAAACAAAGATAAATCCTAAAGAGAGAGCCCTCTCTAACTGCAGGTAGGCTAGGACCTGCAGTCCAAAGATTGGTTTGTGGTTACCTCGGCCGTATCCCTTTGGGAGTCAAAAGGGACAACCTAAGTGATAATAGAACTAACACTTCATATTCAGCAGTATTGTTCATGCAATCGAACTCGAGTCTACATGTTAGCATGGTTTTATCTCCTTTTGGAGTGAATAATATACAACCTGCTCCTGCTCCATCATTAGACTTAGAACCATTAAAAAATAATTTCCAAAACAAAGTGTTATTTACAGGTCTATCTACAAAATTAATGCATCTAGAAGTGTCTTTTTGAGAGAAATTTTCTATTTGAGATAAAACAAAATTTTCTAAAAAAGGTGAAGTATGAGTGTTGAAATTCCCTAAGAATGAATCAATGGAATAATTGACAATTATATTGTTGTTGTACGCTATAGGTTCGTTTTCTCCTTCCAACTCCGTTATTATATACTTTTGGTGTCTTTCTCATTCAACCTTTATTTTTTTTGGCTTGCCATTGTAAGGGAGCCACATATGAGACCAGTTTGTCACAAAGTAACCATGCAACTTCTCTAACCAATCCCTACTAAGGGTTAGTCCATAAAATTCAGGTATATCTACGACAAGTGTATTAATGACTTGACATACCTTTGGATTTGATGAAAGCCTTATGGTCACTTGATTAAGTTCACCGATAACCTTGACTTGAGACCAATCTAGTTGTACTATGCGCACTGCAGATTTCTGAGGTTGGACATTTAATTTTGTGCAAACTATCTTAGGCAAAATATTAGATGAAGCACCAGAATCTATCAAACAGTTATGCAAATTTTTATTGAAAACTTCAAAGGTAAGGAGAAATGGTGGAGTATGGGATTTCAACCTTCCTCCAATTAAAGCAATGTCATTCGAATTGACTTTATTTGACATACTAGTCAGAGGTATTCCCATTTCATGAGTAGCTTGAGATATTATAGTGGCAGGTAGAGGCACAATTAGTACTGCATTGAGTTCTTTTAAGGGCAATTTCTATTGATTCTTTAATTTGTGAAGCTCATGAAAAGTAATATTAGCCCTAGTCTTCTTCATATCTTCAACAATTGTATACTCCATTCCATCGGAGATGATAAGCATTTTAGATGGAGTTGTTGAATCAGATTGGACTGGGTTTGTCTGAGTAGCCTTTGGTGAGGACTTCTTACCTACGATTTTATCCTTAGGAGTTGGGCTTGGATTTTTCTGCTTATCACTAGATTGTGGGGGATCAAGTTGATTTCTATTTCTTGTAGTAACTGGTAATGCATCTTGTTCTTCTTCATCCGGAAGAATGAAGTCCCACATTCCTTGTAGTTCTACAACTTCATCATCATCAGTCTGTTCCTCATTTGAAACTTCTTCCTCTTCCCCTTCTGATTCTATATTTGTTATAGCATTTGGAGGTTTTGGATCAGTTGAAGGGTTTCTCTTAAAGGGTTTATAAGGTTTCTTGGAAGAGGTTTCTACTACTTGTTTCTTTATATCTACCATTTTGTTTGACATGGTTTTCAAGACTTTTTGTAACCCTTCCAGGTCGAACAGGTCTTTTGATTGTTTTTTCTTAGGGTCATCTCTAAAAGACACTTTTTTAGACTTTCTTTCATCTACAACATTTTTCTTTTCTACAGCTAGGATACATTTCTCTATAGCTATCACCTCTTTCATGTTTTCAGCTAACGTTGGCTTGGCAGCTCTATCTACAAACATGGCTGAATTTGAAGGCAAAGCATAAATATACCATTCATTTCGGACTTCATTACTAGGGTTTGATGTTGCTGGTATTTTGTTTAATAATTTATTGATGCGAGAATTGAAATCCTTAATTGGTTCTCTTGGTTCTGGTTTCAAATTGGATAGGTCATTAATTAAAGTTGTTGTATATTTATCATCTCCAAATTTTGTTAAAAACTGATCTTGAAATGTATCCCAGTTATTAATGGAGTGCGATGGTAGTGAAAAATACCATGATCCTGCTGCTCCTTTTAAAGTATAAGGGAATATTTGTACAACTGCATCCTCTTCCACTACTCCATTTAAATTTATGGATAGCATGAAATTATTTATATTCTATTTGGCTGTTTAACCATCGTCAGGATTGAACTTCGGGAGCCATTTCTTAGGATGAGCTAGTAACTGTGATAAGGGTGTAGGCGTGTTCACATCTCCTGGATTAGCCCATGGCCTTGTTGGTGGATTTCCTGCCATGGTTGGAGTATGAGTAGGAGGAGGAGTTGTAGTAGTTGAAGGTGGTTGGGTAGAGGAGGATGTTTCTCCTATACCTGTGTGAACCACAATTTGGAGTTGAGGGATGGATGAATGAACTTGTGATGATATTGATGGTATGGTGGATGAAGATGATGATAGAACCTCACTCTGAGATTTTACTAGTGTTTTCCTAGCTTTCTTATGACTTGGTAAAGGAATCTCAACTGGTGGGATTCCTAATTTTTTGCTTTATGCACTAGTCAGTCATTGAGTCGGGGTCAAATGAGAAGTGACACTACCTTGGGAAAACTTAGATTCTTCTTGAGATAAAGAAATTCCCTGTAACTTATGATTTAAAGTTTGTAACTTGGGAGGATCTGAAGAAGAATGATCTAGCTTGCTTGGGATTTCAGTAATGTGCTCTATATTTTTCTTTTCAACTTCTGGTTCAATGATGGAGGATTTAGAACGAGAATGAGAAGTTGAGGGTGTTGGTGAAGGAGTTTTACTATTAGAATGGTGTGAAGATGTAGATTTACTTTCCATTCACAGTCAGGCCCTCCTTCTAGCACTAAATATGTTTAAGGCTAGAAAAATTGGGTCTACAGCAAGGAGTATAACCACCCGGTCCAGACCTTAAAGCAGCTCCTTTTTCGTTTGGAATAGTGGCTCCAATTGGGGATAATGGGACCAATTTCCCAATTTGTTTATGATGTGTGTACTAACGGGATGATGTTTTTCTTTTTGGGGTTTTGTGGGGTGAATGCTTGTTGTAAATCTAATCTATCCTTTAACTATCATATGCAATTTATTCTAATGAAAGAAAACATCTAACTTTAAACTATCTCTGAAGTGATGTCTCACTTATGCGATCTAAAATAATTTCTAACAGAAATTGGTAATATAAATCATTCAATCACCACCAGAAAAGAATCCATTAAAAATGAATTGTTTCGTATAAAAAGTTAGCCGAAACAATTATGAGAAACATATCGCATAAGAGTTATTCATATACTCAGCATATAAAATAAGTTATCACCATACATAAGTGCAATAATGACAACTAAAGATTCAGACTTTCATCTAACAATAACTAAAAATTTATTTATCACTGGGCACATAAGTAAAAAGTATCAAGAGATAAGAATACCATTAGTAATAACTTCTGCTCATGAGTTGTAGAAATATAGATTTATCTTCAAATAACTCAACAACCACTAGGAGTACAAAAGTGCATTTCAGTAGCAGACATCAAACTCATATAAAAATAAATCTCGTTCCATTCATTTTATCAAAAACTTCTTAGTGGGGGGCAAACTGCACGTTTTGAAGAATTGTTTTTGATAAAACTCTAGACCCCTCTCTAAATGCATGAGAGGGGTTTAAATACTAATCTAATGAAATCTAAAAATATATATTACAAAAATAGATGGGGAGGTTTAAACCACCTACCTCATTTTAAGCTAAAATGAACTAAAACAAAACAAAATTGTATCTATGATAAATTCTGTATCTGACCTTTCAGATTGCAAATGTCCAGCAGCAGTTTCAAGAGCGTCGGTTGGCCGACTTCAGCTCTAACTATCCTGCAAATATAGCATTAGCTGGCATTGGCACTATCTTCTTGGCAGAGGTTATGAGGCATTTCAAGGTCACCCATTGGCTATGTGGCTTTACCATGTACTGCCAGTATGTGTCCTAGTTTAACTTATTTACCTTTTTAATCGCCTCTGCCATTTCCTTTGTTGTTTGTTTCCACTTTGTTTGAAGTTGTTGTGCCTTTGGGAGGAAGCTTGGAGTAGTCTCTAATATCAAATTGGCCTTGTGAATATTTTCATTTATGTACCCAATGACACTATTTGCTACTGTTGCTACCTCTTCCATTGCTTGTTCTGCTTCTTTAAGCTATGAATCACATTTTGAAAATAAAATTTCTTTGTGCAATTCATCGATTTTGGGCAATTCAGGTCTTTTACCTTCTTCTGATCTTTGCCAGTTCAAGAAGTCTGAAACCTTCTTAAAAATTGAATCATAATCAAGTCGTAAGTCTATGACTTTATTTGTAATATTATCGCTCGTTTCATAATGGGAATTCCATTGCGAGATCTTCTGGAAAAGTATTTATTCCTCTTGCAAGAGCTAGGCATTAAGAGTGAGTGATTGTGTGATAAATTCCCTAATTTTGGGATCCTCCTTATATAGTTCCATCATATCTTGTAACTGTTCTTCTTTATTGGCCAAACGATTTTGATGATTCAATTGCATCTACTAGAAGTCTTGCTGGAGTTTTATTAGCTGTGTTTCTACTTCTTAATTGATTCTAACTTGTTGTAGTTGTTGCTCCAAAAACAAAATTCTATCCTCCTTCTCTTTTAGTAGCACTTGAAATTCTGTTGCTTTATCAATTATTACCAAAGCATATGCTCCTACGATCTGAGAGAGCCTAGTTAAATTTTTTGATGGGTCTGTAGTTGGGTCTTTCCACAGAACATCCAGAGGTTCATCCTTTGGAGCGAGCATGGCATCTATTTTCCTTTTCTTCCTTTGCCTCCTGACAAAAACCTTATATTGCAGGCTATAAAATATGTCTACAGGAGGAATCTCCTCTATCTTTAGTACAATTTTAGATGACGGAGTAACAGGAATATGCTCCATTTCCTGAGTATTGGTAGCCCCTTCTACCACCATTTCTGTGGTTGTCTCTCTTAGGTTTGTCAGTGGCTCTATGCTTTGTTCCTCAGTGTTGATTAACTCATTAAAATTCTCCCATTCCCTTTCTAGATCCACTATAAGTGGCTTTGTTCTCTTTGTAAGGGGAGTGAGAACTTTAGCTTGTTTCGGGGACAAAACCTACTGGTCAGGCTTTTCAGTAGATTGAGTTGTGTCTTTAATTGAACCTTCACTTCTGCTATGTTCACTTTTGGATTGTTTTTTGGATTTTTCAGCTGATTCTTTCTCAGAATTTGATTTAGACTCCTCTTCTTTTGAAATACCACTTATGCTAACATTGGGAGTAGGCTCCCTTATTGGTTCAATGAGCAATTGGTCCAAAGGGAGCTTTGTTAACCTCTGTTTTCTATAATTGTCAAACTTTTGAAGTTCTTCTTGGTTAAATTGAATTTGTGCCATATGTAGAACCTCTCTGAAAGTGTGCTTCTGCAAAAAGACATCGTCAAAGTGATCTTCTTCATTGGTAAACATTTTTATTTTAACAGTTGTAGTAAAATTATTTACAACACCAAAGGGATCATACTGCCTCCCTGGGAACTTTGGTAGCTGTAAAAATAACATATTATCAACCTCTTTAAAATCATGACCTAAGTCAAATAATGTGAAAGCTTCACTTACTATAGGGAATTGAGGCCAAATGGCCTTTTTAGAATCTTTGAGCACTTTGATCATTCCCCTAATGCCACAGGTCTAGTAGGCTATTTCCCTGGCCATTAGTTTATCGGGGACGTAAAAAGAAAGTATATGGGGTGAAGAAATGCTGCTAAACACCCTGATGTATGTGAACAACTCCTCTCCAAAGCACCTTCCCATGGGGAGAATGTCAATTTTAGCTTATGTGGAAATTCTTGGGGTGTCTTTATTGTAAAGCATTTTATAAATAGGGAGCATAACTCCATGATAGATTTTGTAGAAATGTGGGATGAAATTTGATTGCCACACTACTTTGTGATAAACCTGAATGGGAAGGGGATTTTGTACTATCCACTTCCATCCCATAATAGGAAAATAAAAGACAAAACAAATGGCGTCCAAGACATAGGTACTCAAAACGAATGGAGGATAAACTATTGAAGTAAAACTTCTTTTAGTTCGATATGCTAAAATAGCAGAAGCTAAATTATCTGATAAAATTTGGGCCCAATCCATTATGGTGGCATTGGTAGCTACATCCAATAAAGTTAACCACTCTAATGAAAACTTATTGATATCTGGCCTCCCAAACAGTCTACACAACATTGCAGCGGCAAAACAGTAAGGAGAAGAAAGAGAGACAGTGGCATACATACCATTTTTATCCTACTTTAATCTTTCCTTGTTGTTCGACCAGTGCTTTGTACATTCTACCAAGCCTTTTTTCTCCTTGGCAAACTTCTCTACAAACTGCTTGTTGTAGATAGCCTAGGGTTCTGGCAAGTGATACATGCATCTCAGATTATTTGGGGCAAATGACCCCATGACTAGTTGATCGGTCGTCTTGAACTCTATATCAGATATGTCTGCGTGATCTATGATCCATTTCACCATATCCGTGTAGGGGATTATCTCCGGACTCGCTACAATACAGTGTAGGAATGAGCATGCAAGCTCCATTAGGGATGCTTCAGAGGAGCCACGTGCATCTGCTGTAACTATAACCTTCATAATTATCAGGTTTTCCTCTTCTAACAATCTGTATATGGCTTCCTAGGTAGATATCCCTACATCCCTAGTACAAGTGGTCTCTATGAATAATGGAGTCATTTCTGTTTTCTCAGATGTAGGTGTTTTGCCTTTCTCTCCCATATCGTCGTGTAATACACTCTACGTAGTCTTCCTAAAAATTGCAAGAAGAGAGCAAGGATATGACAAGGATAATAATGAATATAGGAAATATCAATAGAAAGACAAAAATAAGGTGACATGAAAACTTTAATTCTTCAATCATATCAAAAGATATCACCTTGCGTGAAATGGTCCTTTACCATGATTTGAACCGTTTTTTAATAAATGACCATTAGCAAACCATTAAGTTAAAATTTAATGTTCATAACTTCGCATCGAACAATGGAAAGTACTTTTATAGAACTCTGAGCCTTTAGATCTACGATAAAAGTGATTTTGAAATTTGCTTCACAATATCACAGATCGCAATATCAGAGAACCTGCTATAGTTAGAAATCATCATTTCATAGGGCAGCTGTGATATGCGATTTGCGAGAGGCTTATCGCATTTCGCAATATTTGGGCATTTACATAAAGTAGCATGACGACTTTTGGAATTTGCGATGTGACGAAGTTGTAATACTTTGTGATCTCACATTCTCACAGATCGCATTTTTGACGAGTTCTTTCATAAGAGATGTCTGCTATGATCTTTTGCGATGCGATAATATTGTTTAAAAGTGGTTTTTTTGAAGCTTCTCTTAATGTTCAAGACTTTCTGCTTATAAATTTTTTCTTAGGTCTTGTGGTCATATAGCGCTTTTATAAGGCAACTCATAGTTTGTGATGTTTCATGCGCTTGGAGTATAAAAAGGTAAATTTACATGTTTTAGCAAGTTCTACTTTGATATCTTGTTTTATTCTAAAAAGAAAAGGCAACATTAAATGCTAAGATTTGATATTTTGTAAGGGTCCCCATTTATTAATGTTATTGCTAACACTAATAAAAAGGGGGGTTGTTGATGGTCACAACAGGTCCTTACACCATTACCAAGGCTGTGGGAGATAATGCATTTGAGCTCAACATTTCCCCATTCCTTGGCCTGCACCCAGTGTTCAATGTGGATTTCCTTCGACCATACTTTCCACCATTACTAGACACATCTGACATTGAAGAACAGCTCACACCCACAGAGTTAAATCCAAATTGCATGGAACAAGCTGCAACTGATTCGATCATGGACACACAGATCGAGCACACTCGCCAACAGAATATCCAATTTTATCAAGTTGTCAAAGCAAGCCAACTCCTTCACCAGGGCAAGTGGCTCACCAGAGACCAAATTCAGCAGAAGTTTCGTCATCTCATGGAGGAACTCAACGTAATGGGTACCATTGCTTCCTAAGGGGGGAGGAATGATCCAGGTGGATATTCGTGGCCACCTGTCAAGCCCACTTGGATTCCGACCATTGCTTGTTTCAGCTTTTCAGTCTCCTTAATTGTAGCACAGTTTACTATTTTTAGCCGTTTTTCAACTCCTAAACTTCTAGAGCCGTTTTGAGGCCCTAAACGACATATTTGGGAAAAATGGGAGCAACATGGGTCCAAGGACCCATGTTGCTCTTCCCAAAGTTGTAGTTCTTGGATAGATCTTTCTAGCGAGATATTGCGCATGTCAAACGGAGATCGTATGCCAAAGTTACGACCCTAGGAAGTTGATGTGCCAATTTACCCAAACGTGGCCTACAGTTTGGCATTTCATCTTCTAGGGTTAGGTTTTTGGATGTTTAGGGTTTTCTATTGTTTCTCAACAATAAATAAGCCTTTGAGCCTCATTGAAACACAGTTCAGAGGCATGTAGCTGCCACATCTCTTCTCAGAGATAAGCTACCATCACCTTAGCTAGTATTACACATTAATTAAATGAAGTATTATTTCCGCTGCATCTTTGTGTATATGGCTATCTTTGTATTTTGTTGCATTCCTGTTTAAATCTGAATCAAGCATCAAGTTGAGCATAGTTTTCAAGTTGGCGATCAATTTTGATTGTACATCAGTAAAGAAATACTACAAGGGGAAGGTCAAAAGTTGAAACCAATTAGATATGGTCTTTTCAAAATACTTGACAACATTGGTGAAAATGCTTTCCGCCTAGATCTACTGGCTTATATGAAAATCTATTCCAACATAAATGTTGAAAACTTGTGATTGTATGAGCCATCATTGATTGAAGATCCCAAAGAGCAAGGTTAGTTACCTTCCATTGAAGATCTTTTGCCCGAGTATCTCAATGTGCTACAGGAGGATACAGTTCTTGATAGGAGGATAAGGACTTCGCAACGGGGAAACGTTGAGTATCTTCGAGTTGGACTCAAAGGTAAAAAATCCAAGTAAATCACGATGGATCAAGATTGGAAAAATTAAGGAAATTTATCCTCACTTACTCGACAGCTAAAACCAACTTTTGGTGGTCCAAAAGCTTCCAGTGGGGAGGAGTGATCCAAAATGGATCCAGTTTTGCCTCCAGATCAAAGTCTTCAAGTGCAGATGAAAGAGGGATCAAATCTAAGTGCTCGTCGATACGATTCCAACAGTGTGTAAATCTGAGTTTGGATGAAGAAGTTAAAGTTAATCAAAGTTTATGGAAAATTAGGGAAAAAATTCAAATGTCAACATTCAACGGTCAACAGGGTGATGTTAGCAAGACATGTGTCATCTCGGGAATACACCACTTGTCCTGGATGATGTCAGCAAGGGAGGTGACGTGTCATGACGTGGTTGGTTGATATGGGCCAATCTGGTGCTGACACGTGGTAGCCCAGATTTTTCCCAATGTGGCCTTATTTCCAATATTTTTGACATCAGGGAGGATCAAACCCCTCACCTCCCATAATGGCTAAGTCTTCGTTGGAACTAGCTCACTGAATGAGCTACCGCAGGTCTTGTTTAGATTGGTTATGATATTATATTTATGGTGTGTGGGATTTGATTTTCCAGAAAAAAGGGTCTACGGCCAGTGTCAACCCCACGACTATCGGAACCCTTAAGTTTATTAATGTAATATCCCACATGCAATGAGCGGTGTTAAACATACACCATATATAAACCAACCAAACCATATAACAAGCAACAAAGCAGAGCGATATAGTCAAAACCTTATCATATAGTGAGAATATCTATGTATATCCAATATAAAATGGCGGGAGTGTCGGGCGGGGGTTTCGACCTGCCGACCTCCAACCTTATATATGCAAACACCTTCACACACATCCGCTAACCAACATGTCAAGGGTGGGACTTGGTTAACGAAGACACCATAATTTTTATTAAACATTTGCAGGTGTTGAACCCGCCATACCACCAGTGTGTAGACCAAGGCAGTTATGTGCAGGCCGAGTTGTCTTTTGTTAGAAGAGAGTGGTTTTGCAGGGACAAAGGCGGTTTTGGATCATTCGAGGGGGTCTGGATGTCACAGTGGCCAAATATGGTCAAGTTTATACTCGTTTGACTCGAAATTTTGAGCTGAACACAATGGTAAGGTCCATTTTCTCATTTGAGTCTCTATTTTTGAGCTCATACCTATAACATCATTTTGAAGTCAAAATAAATGGGTCAGCACTGGAAGCTAAAGGACCAGGAGACGTAGCCAGGAAGTTCGGTGAACTATTTTATTAAATTTTTCTATGTCAATGTGTTTGAATGAGTTTTCAATTTGTTTATGTGTTTTTGTTCTTTGCAACCTTTTCAATCCATTGCCCTAAGTAACATAAGCAACTTCACATAAAGTCTATAATACCTTTTTCATTAATGGATCACTACTTGGGATGGTACCAATTATTCCATAGATGGGATCCTTTTTGGCTTGCTACATTTTTGTCTTCATTGATTCTTTCTTGATGCACCTTTGCATAGCTACGAGGTTCCTCAAATCCTACAGACTTGAAGTTCATCTTTCCAATTGAAGAGTCACGTGGTCTAGTGTATCCTAGGCCTATTTTGTTTCATGAATGTCTTTGATTGTTAAGAATATGATCTATATTTCTTGTTCCTTCTACAAAATTTTCATTTATACCTTTCTCATTCTCCAATCTCTCAAGATCCATTCTCACAGAGATGACCTCTACCTCGAGACTCTAACAATTTTCTTCCCTTTCAAGGATCAAATCATTAAGAACTTCTTTTCGTTTTTCTTCTTCTAGCTTGAATTTTAACGAAATAATTTCATCCTTGCATTTTCTTGAGATCACTTCCCTCTTTACCTTGAACAAATCCTTCTTTATATTCTTTTTCTCTTCTTCTAGCTTCTCACATGTTCCTTGTTTTTCTTCTAGTAGAAGATCTAAACTATACATGATTTTAATAGCTTCTTCAAATTTTTCCTTTTGATTAGAAAATTCCTCATTGTCTAAGTTGTACATACCTTCTTCCACATGTTTCAATTGTTCTTTGAGCTTCCTGTTGTTTTTATTGGTCTTCTTTAACTCATCAAGAGAATTGATGAGTTCCCCTTCAAAGTACACTACTCCTACTTCTTCTTCTTCCTCTCCAGAGTTAGTAATATTTTTTTTCTTGGAGTCTGCTCCAAATTCCATGAGTAAATACCAATTTGAATTGTATTTTGAAGAGTTTCCTCTATTTGACCCTAGTGATGAGATATACTCTTCGGAGTAGAGCCCGTTTTTCTTAAATAACTTATTATTATGATGTTTTTGATATTTACTTCTAAATTTTTTATAATATTCCCTTTTTGTTCTTTCTTTGTAGGGTTATTTCAATGAAAAACATCCAACTCTTCCATAGTAAAAGCATTTAAATGGAAACTTCCCTTTATACTTTCCTGGGCCATACTTTATTTTCCTAGCAAATTGAGAAAACTCCTAATCATATTCGCAACTAGGGAAATACTAATGATCTTTGTGCTCCTTAGCCTTCTTGGACACTCTGAATTCTTCCTCCTTGGGTACATACTTCTCTTTTCCTACTCTCATCTCATAGGATTTTAGAGTACCAATCAGCGGATCCATCTTGAGATTCTTTAAATAATCCATCTCTTCAATGACAAATACTTTGGCATTAAATCTCACGAGGATAGATCTTACGACCTTTTGAACAATTATATCTTCTTTGACTTCTTCATCAAGTCCTCTAATCATATTGGTTACTTCATCAACTTTGAGGAAGTATTCTACTATGCTTTCTTCTTCACTCATTTTTAGGTTTTCAAACCTCATTCTGAAGGTTTTAAGTTTAGCCTTATTGACTTTATCATCTCCTTCATTAGTCTGATTGAGGTTCACCCACACTTCCTTGGAAGACTTACAATGCATAACCTTTAAGTTCAAATTGACTAAGGCCAAAGAGAATGGCATTATTGGCTTTAGCATTACTTCCATACAATATTTTACCGTCTAATTCAGTGGGAGGGATATCAGGGACATCATAATCAACTAGTACAAAGCTCCAAACATCTACTCCTAAGGACATAAGATATGTTTCCATCCTAACTTTCCAAAAGGCATAGTTTGTCCCATTAAAGACCCATATCTTGCTTGAGTGAGCATCTTGACTCTCTTTCAAAGACATAATTCTTTATGGATCTACCTTGGAGTGGTTAGATTGTTCATGAAGGGATCTAGATCTGATACCAATTGTTGGAATAAGGAATTACTGAGGGGGGGATAAATCAGTAATATCGAGATTCTTAAACTTGTAAGTATAAATATTTAATTATTTACACTATTGTTAGTTACTTTCCTGAGTATTCATACACAATACAAATAAACAACAAAATACATTGTTCACATGTACACACAATCTATCACATGAGAAACATACACATATTGGCATGGGAATTTTTATGTGGAAACCCAAATGGAGAAAACCACCAATATGTTTGTTGTTATGATGTAAATTAAGAACCTACTTAGTTACATCAATATATTTGTGAGTACACACTCACAAGAGGCACCAACTCCCTTAAGATAGTAAGCCACTACATACGAAGAGGCACCAACCTCTTATGAATGAAGACAAATACTTTGTCTAGCCATTATTCTACTTTTCATATGATTTTTAAACTGAAAATAAAGGCAAATGCATATACATATAAATACAAGTCTGGTATGTTCCAGTACCAGTCCCTTTCTTTCATCTCCCTAGTTCTCCTTCTAACTGTTCTCTCTAATACTCAACCAAATCAGGTCTTGACCCTTTGATACACCTCCTCTTAGTGAGACTTAGCTTAGTAACACACCGAAAACTCTGCACTTTATTTCCCTCACCAATTTTGCATTCCCCACTTTGCATAAATGTACACCACTTTTTTGTTCCTCTACTATGTTGTGATTGATGTTGCCTGTGAACACAATGTCTTGAAGCATAATTCTGCATGGCTCTCCATATCGTTGTGCCATTACAGTGCAAGGCCACTGAAACTACATTAATAATCGAGAATGGGATCCAACAACATATGCATTACAATTAATGCAAAGAATTCCCCCCTAAGTGTCTTTCATACTGAGAAATAAATTCTCAATCAAACGGTGCATGCTAGGATTACCTCCATTGAATTTTTCTTATACAAACAATATGGCACTCCATCCTCTTTTTGCATCTGATACATGATATTTACATCTGCAACACACCATGATATCCCATAACTACTAGTATAACATCCATGAGATATTCTCTTCATTTAATTTTATGAGGCATGCAAGAAACGTCAAACATGGTTATTTTGAAGTCAATTTAAATGTTTGCAAATAATGGTACTTTACTATCTATGTATTCTACCTACTATAGTCAATATTGAATCCCTTAAATCATTTGTGAAATTGTGGTCCTCGTTGGTTCTTCGTTCTCTACAGTCGTCCTTAAATCAGACAACAACTCTTGTGCACCACCATTCAATATTATTTTGGAGGTTGGAAGGTTGTGGGTTAGCTCACTTTGCTTGTTATGCATTCACTTTTTTCCTTCGACTTCACAAGTAGACCTAGAGGCCTAAGACCTCCTTAACATTGAAAAACATGGCAAAACTAACTCTTGGGCACATCTCTCAATGCTGGTCATGAGTTTGTGAGCCAGCCCGCTCTACCTGCTTATGCACCTGCCTTTGCCTTGATCTCCAATTTTCCTGTAGGCCTGACTAGGGTCCTTTTTCATAGTTTTGTCTTGTTCTATTCATTCAACATCAAAAACCAAATACATAGGAAAATATTCACAAAACAACCCCTTGGTGCAAACTTCAAGGTTCTGCAATTGTGGAGAAATGGAAACAAGAAATTCCAATTTAATTTATCCTTGAATTAAACTGAGAATTAAAATCTAATTCTTTTCTCATAGAAGCTTCTAATAGTTAACTAAGTTAAGTTTACTTAGTTAGCTTAGGAATTTCGATTTGGAAGTCATGTATATGTTCTTCCTAAGTTTTAGGGGTCCAGGATGAGTTTATTTATGATTTGTAATTAGATAACTTTGTTTACTGAGTTATGGTCAGTTAAATTAGTTCTAACTATTTGTGGAACTAATAGAGAATTAACAATCAGTTGGTGCACTAGTGCATCCACAAGTGTTACTCCAATTAACTGAAGATTCCCTCACCAGAAACTCATGCATGCTAGTTCATAGAAAGACCCAGTTGAGAATAGAGTGCAGGGACACTATACTATCGGTTATATGATATACTGTGTTGTAAATATAATACATGCAATTAGGAAGAGGACCTAATGGATTCCGCAGTCTTGAGGAAGGATTTCCCTTTAAATACAGGCTAATTCTCTCACGCATTGTGCAAATAATTAGAATCTTGGAGGCTTATAAATTTGGCTAAGTATTGGCCAAATTAAGTCATCAGGGAGAGGATAGGAAATACTTGTGTAGGTTAATATCAAGCTTGAGTAGAGCATATTGTATTCATCCAAATTATTTGACCAAGGGTGCAAGGAAATAGGGGCTTGGAGGGTAGAAGAATTGGTTAATTTTGGCCAAGAGCTTGCTTGTGAGCTGAGGGAGTTGAGAATACTTGTGCATAACTATTATAGCGAGAACAAGCTTTGTATCTTCACTCATATTTATGATTAACGTAAACAAATAATGTGGTTTTGACCAGTGGCTTTTTCCATATACATCTTGTGTTATGTGCCATTGATTTATCTTCTTCTTGTTCATATTGTTTTCATCGATCTATTGGCTTCTACTGGTTGAAAGTAGAATTAGATTCTTCTCCCATGCTTTAGTAATTTCATGAGCTTGTGAATCTACAGGAAAATATACATGGTATCAGAACTCAAAATAGTATACTAGAGAATATTTTGAAGTTTTGAGTTTTGGGTTACAGGTGAAATTTGAATTTGCATTACATACTTCAACATCGATAGATTTCATTCTACAGTTTGCGGCTTGACTATGCCTTGGAAGGAAACTCGAATTTTATAGCCTGAAGGGACAGAATGGAGGTTGTGCTTGAGGATAATGGCTTGAAGGAATTCGTTCAAGAAATTACTAAGCCAATAACATCGGATCCATAGAATTTGGACGAATGGAAGAAGTGTGTGGCGAAGGTGAGGTGAATAATCCTTGAGGGAGTGCAAGACCACATTTTCTCAAGTCCCCATGGCAAGGAAAAAATTGACGGACTTGTATCAGAACAACAATGACCAAAGGAAATTGGCACTAAAGGAAAAACTTCGAAAAATCAAAATGGAGAAAGGCGAGATGATTCCAAAATACTTGACCAAGTTCACAAAGTGTCTTGATGAACTTGGAAGTGTTGGAATCTCTGTTGCCGACGATGATATGGTGAGTCTTGCTCCTCTAGGACTCCCAAAGAGTTGGCATAGTGATCAAGACTCTGGCAATGGTCGGGAGAAGTTGCCAGATTCGGAATGACTATGGTCGGATTTGATGTAGGAGGAGATCAAGACAAACACCAGGGATGCATATTTATCAAAGACCAATGATGAAGATAAATGTGCCTTAGCGATTAAGGCAAAAAAGGGGAAAGGGAAAGATTCCCATTCCAAATCTGATTCTTATCATGGAGGTAAGAAGAAGGATGATGAAAGTTAAATGCTTTCATTATCATGAGCTGGGCCATTTTGCTACAAATTGTCCACTCAAGAAGTCCTCGGGAGGAGTGACGAGTGAGGCTTTGGCCTTTCAATTAGAATTGGAATTTTCCCTCATTGCATGCATGGTGTCATCAATGATGGAAGTGTATGGTACTTAGATAGTGGAGCTTCATTCCAGATGAATGGCAACAAAGAGTTATTCAGTGACCTGGAGGAGAAATATCTCCATATGCATATCAAGATGGGTGATGACGAGAAGTTTAGTGTTAATGGATTGGGCATGATTACTTTTCATAGGGAGCATGGTGCTCCACTCACATTGAAGAATGTTATGCATATTCTAGAGCTTAAGAAGAACTTGGTATCCATTTCCATGCTTGAGGATGGAGGCTATGATGTGATCTTCACAAAAGGAAAGGAATTCCTTCGACACATAGCCAGAGGTCAAGTAAAGAAGATAGGGATTCAAGTGATGAATCTCTATAAGATGGAGGTAGAGGAGTGTGTTGCTTTGAGCACAAAAGCACAAAGGGTGCAGAGCCGAGACGTTGGCGAGTTGTGGAACAGGTGATTGGGCCACTTACATCATGGGGCATTGAAGATATTGTGGAAGATCTCTACCGGTCTTCCCAAACGTACGCTTGATTAAGTTGATACATGAAAGGGGTGTACTTTGGGAAAATACACCAAGACTACCTTTCATGATAGAGACATTCGAGTAGTGTCTATTCTGGAGAGAGTCCATTCAAATGTGTGTGGACCATTCTCGACAACAACCATGGCCAAACACATGTATTATGTGATATTTGTTGATGAATATTCTTGTGAATGTTGAATATTTTGCATGTAGAAAAAGGATCAAACCTTCACAAAGTTTTGCAAGTTTAAAGAATTGGTGGAGAAAGAGTCGAGCAAGAAGGTTAAATCTCCACGGAGTGATAATGATTTTGAGTATGTCCCAAACAAGTTTAAGAAGTTCTTTGCAGTAGAAGGGATTCAACGAGAGTTGATGACACCCAATAACCCTCAACAGAATGGGGTGGCCGAGAGGAAGAACATAAGCATAGCAGGGGCAGTAAGGGTGATGTTGCATGATCAGGGTCTACCTCTACACTTGTAGGCTGAGGCATCCAACACAAAGGTTTATGTTTAGAACCATAACCCACACCAGATATGTGCTATGTAGTTAACCACCTTAGTCAAGCGATGGTTAGGCCTACCAAGTTGTATTGGAAGGCGATAAATCATGTGTTGAGATACCTCATGGGCACTTCTAAGTATGGATTATGGTATGGATGAACACATGGAGTGAAGCTTCAAGGCTTCACTAATGCAGATTTGGTGGCAAGTCCATCTGACTGAAAGAGCACATTAAGAGGGACCTTTAGTATTTGGTTAGCAACAGTTTCTTGGTACATCAGGAAACAGAGATTGGTTGCACTCAGTTTGGAAGAGGTAGAGTACATGGCTGTGAGTCAGGCATCATGTGAGGCCATCTAGATGAGGAAGATCCTAGTTGGTATGTTTGGTCAGAAAATGGATCCAACTGTGATTTACTACAATAATCATAGTTGTATCAAACTCTCTGAAAATCCAATTTTTATGATCGGTCCAAGCATATTGATATCCGATATCACCATCTCATAGATTGTGTATTGAGGCGGATTATGTTGTTAGAGCACATTCCCACTGAGGAGAAAGATGGTGACATTTTGATAAAGGCATTGTCAAGATGTAAATTCGAGTTTCACAGAGATAGGATGAGGGTAGCTGATAATCCCTTTCTTGTTGAGAGGGAGTGTTGAGAAATGGAAACAAGAAATTCCATTTTAGTTTTTCCTTGAATTAAACTGAGAGTTAAAATCTAATTCTTTTCTCATAGAAACTTGTAATAGTTAACTAAGTTAATTTGACTTATTTAACATAGGAATTTCGAGCTCGAAGTCTTTTTGAAGCCATGTATATGTTATCGTTAACTTATAAGGGTCTAGGATTAGTTTATTTATGAGCTGTCATTAGATATTTCAATTTACTAAGTTATGGAACTAATAGAGGATTAACAGTTAGTTGGGGCATTGGTGCATCCACAAGTGTTATTCCAGTTAACTGAAGATTCCCCCATTAGAAATTCATGCATGTCAGTTCAGAGAAAGACCAAGTTGAGACTAGAGTGCAGGGACAATGTACTATCGGTTGTATGATTTACCGAGTTGTAAATATCATGCATGCAATCAAGAAGAGGACCTAATGGATTGCGCATTTTGAGGAATGATTTCCCTTTAAATATGGTCTAATTCTCTTAGGAATTGTGCAAAGAATTAGAAGCTTGGAGGCTTGGAAATTTGGCTAAGTATTGGCCAAAGTAAGTCATCAAGCAGAGGATAGGAAATACTTGTGTAGGTTAAGATCAAGGTTGATCATAGCATATTGTATTCATACAAATTCTTTAACCAAGGGCGCAAGGAAATAGGGGCTTGGAGGGAAGAAGAATTGGCTAAGTGTTGGCCAAGAGATTTCTTGTGAGCTGAGGGAGTTGAGGATACTTGCGCAGAATTGTTCTAGTGAGAATAATCTTTGTATATTCACTCATATTTATGATTAATGCAAAAATATAGTGGGGTTTTGAGCAGTCGCTTTTTCCATATACACCTTGTGTTATATGACATTGATTTATCCTCTTCTTCTTTATATTATCTTCACTGATCTATTGGCTTCCGCTAGTTGAAAGTAGAAGTAGATTCTTGTCCTATGCTTTAGTAAATTGCATGAACTTATGAATGTATAGGAAAATCTACAGCCACATCATCAATTTATGTCATGGTGACATAATCTAAGTGATGGGGCACCTTCTGTATGGTGAAATGTGTCACCTATTTGGCCCATTAGGTAACCCAAAAATGCCAAACCTGTATGTTACGTGTGTTTGTACTACCACGTCATGTTGATGTCATGTGCCACATCGTTGCCAACACATCACTGTGATCCAATCACATTTTTCCACTTGTTTTCTTGTATTGGATCCCATATAGGTTAGGGGTTGGGACTTTGTTCTTCTTTCTAACCTTGCTACACTTCCTGACCTCCGACTAGCTTGACTAAACCCATCCTGCGACTTGGAGCAAGTCCGACATAGGTCGGGGATTAGGGGTTCGAGCTTTCTTCTCTTGCCAATTCTGATGCATGACCTAACGTATGACTTTTTACATTTGTTGCGTGGCTCAAACCTACTCCAAAAATGGCTAAGTCCAATATTTCTTTAACAAAGATATTTCACACGAAACATGAAGTCTATTTGGAAACTTGAGCCAAGGAACCATATATGTTTACCTTTTAATCTAAAACCTTTGACCGACAATATCTCTCGATCCAAGAGGCAAAAAGAAAGAAGTGGCTTGAATTTTTACTTTCTTTTTCTCACACATGGGAAAATGCTAGGGTTTATGCAGCTATTGAAGGGAAAAGGATCGAATTACAAGTTGTAGACCTAGGACCGAAATCTTGATTTGGAGTAGATTAAACATCTTTGAATTAGTCAACATCAACTTGACTGTCGAATGTTTTCGAAGGGTTGACTTGGTGCTTTGAGGAGATCTTGGTTTTTTAGTCTTGGAGGTCTCATTTTGATCTGATTCTATAAGAAGAGGATTTCTCGAGTTTTCCCCATCTGTGGGGTTTTTCCCTTGCTTGAAGCTTAAATCTTGTGTTCTTTGTGTCTTTGTGATCTACTTGTTTTGGTAATTGGTTAATGAATATGTAAAACTAAATAATATAATGCCAACACATATCACAAGTAATTATCATGAAAGAAGAATCAATATTAATCTACAAATATCTTGATTTTCCAACACTAAGGAGAGATCATCTGCCCTTACGTGGGAAACCTCAAGGCTTCCTTGAGTGTCATGGAACCAATGTTTGATAGTAAAAACCCATACTAGAGTGTAATAACTACGTAAATAACATAAATTGGAATACCTTTCCTAGAGATTAAGGGTCATGCTAAGAGATATTAGAAAGGATCATCTTGTTCTTCTAGAAACCATAGTAGTCCCTTAAGTTCTTTCTTAACAAGTTCCTAACATCCTAGTGGACATCGCTAGTGCTTCTTATCTCTTATGCTTCTATAGTGATGTGCTTAGGGAGGTCTTCGTTGAATTGCTAAGCAATGTGGCCGTGCCATGGATAAGTAGGTTAGTGGCCTCTTCCTCTCCCTCCTATCATGGCACATGTGCATTCTCAAACCATAATTATCTAGTAAGAGTTACTGCTACCAGAGCCTCCAAACACCATGTCATTGATAGCTCTGCAAGTGCAAGAATGAATAACCACCTGAAAATCTCAGAGAATTTCAGAATAAACAACTTCTTGAGGAATAAATTCAAGCTTCATCTCCCCAAATATAATGGAATGCAACAACCTAATATTCTACCACCCAACCCTGTGCATTAAATGTCCTATGCATGAATGGAAGTTAGGGATCGCCACCATTCCCTGACCTTTAATGCATTAAGGCCTACTAGTAAGAGGGTCATGATTGCCACTTGATGTCAATGGGTCACCAAAATCCAAGGTATTTAGATCTTTCTTTTCAATATTAGAGCTTGGGAGGCCTAGGTAACATTTTGGGGGAGCTTAAGTCAATGTTAGCACTTGGATATCTCTCGTCTACCCCTTTATTGGCTAGGAGGTTCTTGGGGGAATTTTCCATGTACTTGACATGAGAGAAACTTATTGCTTCTTGCTAGGAGAGAATTTGTGAGAAATATTGCATATTATGGCCTAGATGCTAGCTAGAGGAGCACTTAAAGGGGGGATATCAATCATGAAAAATTTGGGTTAATTGGATTATTAGTTGAGAATCGCCTTCCTCAAAGTTTAGTAATGTGTTTGATACAATATATCATTGTGTTTAAAGCGAATAATAAAGTACATAACCATTGTTTTACAAAGCTAATGTTAATTTCTTTTTAACAATTTTAAATTTCTTTAATGCTTTATCATGAGACATGCAAGTTTTTGTGTAATTAACATTCCATATTTTGGCAATGAAACAAATTGTGACTCATATTAATAGTTTCATATAATCTTGCTTAATTCAATTAGCTAACAATGACATACCTTCTCTCACTTTGGCATGTTTAGGAAACAAAAAGGACATTTCTAACCAAGAGTGATCTTGGGAGAGACCATTTTCCCTTATGTGGGAAACTAGATGGTTTCCCCAAGTGTCATGAAACCAATGTTTAAAAGAGAAAAACCATACTAGAGTGCAAGAATAACATCAAAATACCATAAACTGAGAAGCCCTTTCCTAGAGATTGGAGGCCATACTGAGAGTTATAGGAAGGTATCAACTTGTCCTTCTAGAAGCCATGGTGGTCTCTCCCATTCAATGAGCATACTTTTAGTGTTGAAGTTGGCATCCTTCTGTGGTGTCTCTCTGGTATGAGTGACCACGTAGGAAACCTTGCTAGCAATGGCTAGCTCCTCCATCTCAAGCCTAAAGTGAACCATAGTTTCTTATTTTCTTATCCTCCTATGTAGAGACCCCAAATTGATGAGGCTAGGCGATAGATCGAGTATGGGATCTCAAAGAGGAAGGGTCTAATTTTTCTTGGAATTACAAGGAAGCTGAAGGTGGGGGTGGAGGGGGGAATTGAATTCCTAGGGTTCCTACTAGGACATGAAAATTTGACCAAGTTGAAGCAAGTGGAAGTCCAAATTAGTGATTTTTCCCTCCACTACAGGCAAACCCTCTTCCTAGTCCCTTAAGTGTCATCCTAACAAATTCCTGACCTTGCAATGGCCATTACCAATGTTTATTATCTCATGTGCTTACATGGTTGCTATCATTTATTCGATATGCTAAGGAGGTCTTAGTCAAAATGGCCATATCCTTAGTTCTGTCATGTATGAGAATGTTGGAAGCCTCTTCCTCTCCTCGGACATGCACACTCTCGAACTATAACAATCATCACAACAATCTGGTAAGAGTTACCACTACCAAAGCCTCCAAAATTTGTGTCGTTTGTATCTCTACAAGTGCAAGAATGAACAACCACCTACAAAGCTCTGCGAATGTTGAAAGAAACAACTCCCTATCGAACTTCAACTCCTAAGCTGGAATTGAGTGCAATAACCTCTACATTTCACCAGTCCACCTTGTGCATTGATTGTCGAGTACAAGAATGACACCAAAAGATCACCACCATTCTTGGGGGTCATCATTGTTGCCTGATGTTAATGGGTCACCTGAATTTAAGGTGATGATATCTTTGTTTGTTATATTGGCGCATTGGGAGTTGGGGGAGCTTAAGTTCATGTTAGTGCATGGAGCTCTCTCTTCTACCCCTTATTGGCTAGAAAGTCCATCAAAGGATTTGTCATGAGAGAAAATTATTGCTTCTCACTAAGAGATAATTTGTGTGAGAAGTTTCATGCCATGGCCTAGATGCAAACTAGAGGAGCACTTCAAGGGAGGAGATCCACATTGGAAACCGTGGGCTATTTAGACTATTAGTTGAGAATGGCCTTTAGCTAAATTTTCTAATGTGGTTGATAAAGTATATAATTGAGTCCATAGTGAATAATAAAGTACGTAACAATCATTTTACATTGCTAAAGTTCATTTCCTTTCTATGATGACTTTGAAAGTGCTTTAACGTTTTAGCATGAGACCTACAAGTATCTGTGAGGGGAAACATAATGTGACTAACATAAAAAATAGTCTCATACAACAGTGACTAACATATTAATAGTTTCATATAACCACGCCTATAGTTCAATTAGTTATTGGGCATAGTTAAGCATGTAATATCTTGAAATGATTGAGCTGAGAGACTCATTCTACAACCCTATGATGTGTAATTTTGTTCCTCCTTCATCAAACTTGAAATTTTGCTTATATCCCAAAATAAAATTTCTAGAAAATAAAAATAAAATAAAATAAATAACTATACAAAATATTTAAACAATATGGGCTCATAAAAAAATTACACAAGAATAAATTAATTTGCACTTGAAGAAATTGAATCCCTCTCTATTCATAATCCATCCGTATTTAAGATAAATTTATGCTAATTTAATATTACAAAGTTGTGATGTTCTTAGATATAACCCATCAAACAAAATTAAATGTGATGTTCTTAGATATAACCCATCAAACAAAATCGAATGTGATGTTCTTAAATATAACCTGTCAAACAAAATCGAGTGGAGGCAGGTTTATCTTGTATATGTTGGCATATATCGAATGAATGTGACGTTTCACACGTAATGCATCAAGCATCATAATAAGCATGCTTGTCCACTCCAAAGTCACTGTTACTGCTTTCTTTCAATTTACCATACCTCCTCCATAAAAATTTCCGTCGTATATGCATTGGCTTTACGACCAACATCTATGAATATGTTTGATAACTCGCTGTGGTGGGATGAATTCCCTTGGGACTTGCATGAAGAGATATTGTCGTGGCTGTCACTTGAATACCTGTCAAGGTTTAGCTGCGTCTCTAAACAATGGAACGCTTTCGTTTCTTCAACCCAACCCAAGGAAAGGAACCAATGGCTTTTTCTTCACCCTTTATACGACTGCCGGAGGCCTTGTGCGGCTTACTCTTTCGACACACAGACGTGGAAGTTATTACCGTCGTTTTCCTTCGTTAGGAAGTTTGAAAATGAAGACCTTCTTTGCTGTGGATCTGCGGCAGGCCTACTTTTGGTGACGACGGCTACGGGTGAGAGGTACAGATTGTGCAATCCTCTCACGCGGAAGGCTTTCCAACTTCCCGCCGTGAATTCCATAACGAGAATAGTTGTTATAGGCATCGTGAATGATGAAATGAAGTGCAAAGTGGTAGCGGTGGGTCTGGACCGTAATGGACGCCATATAGTGGAGATCTACGATACCCGTGAGAAGAAATGGAAGATCGCTGGAATTCTGCCAGAGGATCGGCGAGCACGTGGAGGTCATATTGCTTTTTGCAAACAAGATGGTTTCCTCTACTTCACGCGGAACCCTCAAATCGGTCAAGGACTGATAGGTTTCAGCCTGCGAGAACGTACCTCCATTTTGGTTCCATTTCCTGATCCAGGAATCGAGCCAGCTGAATTGGTCCATTTCTCTGACTCGTTCATCTGTGACTCACGGGTTCTACTTTTGTCGGCAATACTTCAGCGACCCCTAGCACATGGAGGGATTAATCATGGTTTACAGGGCTTGATTTTGTGGGAGTTGGAGAAGAAAAATGGTACAAGTTCCTCTTCATGTTGGAAGGAGCTGGCGAGACTGCCGGTATCGCTGCTCGACGAATTTAATAGATTTGTTGGTCTATACAGATCTAATAGATGGTTTGATATGAATACAAATATAACTTCGTTTTTTAGATTGGTGGGTGTGGGGCATCGTATATGCATCAAATCTTTGGATGGTTCTCATATTTCTCATAAGAGAAGTATATTAGTTTACAATATAAGAGAAAATCACTGGAGTTGGCTGATTTGTCGAATTCCAATTATCGCAGAGGACATATATCTTGCCAAAACATTCGAACCGAGGCTCGATATGAACGTAGAGTGAAAATAAACCTGGAACGTCAATAATGGCATGATCTCATTTATTGATCTTGTATTAATCAACATTTCTCATTAAATTACTGTCAAATGCCTGACCTTCACACTCAAGCTTCAATTCAATATTTTACTTGTAATTACCCTTTCCTAGTGATAAAAGGTACATGAATTTGGTTCCCTTTGACAAGCTTATAATGGTGTCTTCATTTCTTTTGTTTTAAATTTGTGAATGGGTTTGTGTAGAAAATTGTTTAATGTTATATCATTTTATTTTCAATTAAAAATTATTTATTAAATTTAAAAAATGTTTTTATGAAATTTATATATTTATTTATTGATAAGTAATTATATAAGTGTTCTTATGATAAATTTGGTTGGGTAGATAACATCTGTGTTTTTTCGTCTTCCTCCTTTCAAATAAAAGTTGACAAGTCACCAGATGTGCATGATTGTTTCTTCAATGTTTGGCCAGTGTTGTTATTTCTTGCTGTGGAAATGTTTCTTGATGATCATGAGTTTTCATAAATATTCTTGTTAATTCTATGAAATTCTACAATTTATCATTCAAAGTTTCGCTAGGTTAGAGTGTGCAATCATTGTTTGTATCTTGTTTGTAGTTCTTACATATTGTGTTATTTAATATTATGCAAGTAGTGGTGTGGAGAGTCTCAATGCAATGCCCCTGTTCTGCTAGGAAAGTCAGCAAACACATAAGAAAAATGGAAGGAGACACTTCCTCAGCCTGCCTGTTTAATGTATGTTATTTGTCTATATATATGCAGGCCAACATCATGTTTGCAAGCAATTTTTATTTACTGAATACACAAAGTCTGGTGTCCAATTGTGTTAGGTACATCATTTTTTATTGATCTGCAGAAAAATTGATCAGAGTGATGGGTGATATATCCCCAGTTGGTGTTTTGGAGAGGGTTTGAAAGGTTTTGACCACATGGGAAGTTAAGTCAAAAGGTTGTAACAGAAAATTTGTAATCGAACAGTCTGAATAATTAAGATTTAGCTCTTATCATTCCAGCTTTTCAAAAGTTATAGATATCATTAACTAGATATAACTTCACTCTCTTGTATTGTTGCACGGTTTTGCAAATAGCTTGATCTTCCCTTCTGTCAATCTCCATACTTATTTTGGGATCTACACATAAATTTTAATTAAAGAGAAAGGCCAATAGGTACACGCTGCTCAATGAATCTGTAGAAGATAAATACATTACCAAAATGATAAATTCGATTCAAGAGGTTACTAATATTTTCCAATAATCTTTATAATAATAATTGAATAAACTTGATATCAACAGATATATATTTTAAAGTTTTTATTATCCATAATTTTGAATTAGAACGTAAAAGGTGGATATTTATACTAATTTTTATGAATACTATACATAATAAATATAATTATCAAATTATAAAAAAGTAGGCTCATTTCTGTTCTCTTAATTATTTTTTAAAATAATAATCAAAATAGTGATATTAATAATATTCAATAAAAACAAATATTATGAGTAATATATATTATAATCTTAAGTTTTTAACCAGGTATTATAAAAATATACTCTTCATTACAAAATTGTTTGAATTATACTATCGTAAGATTAATTATGTTGATAGGCATGGTCTATTTCATAATAGGGTTTAATGAACTTCTTTAAAATATAAAAAGTGATAAACTGATTAGATTTGATATTTAGTCATATACATGATCCAACAGATGAAATGAAATGTTCCAAAAAAATAAAAAATTATGTTTCAAACAATTTTGGCTTTACAAATTCTTACCTTTAAAAGTTGGCATATTTATTAGTTATTATGTTTTCCATCTTTATTTCTAATTTATAAATAATTTAATTAGAATGATGTTTTTTCTTCTATGAACCTTAAAAATGGAGGATATCATGATGTTTTCAATTGAAAATGGATCCATTGGTCTATATTATTTTGAGACTTATTAGTAACAAGCAAATCATCACAGATTTCAGTTTGAAGGATATCATAATTTGGTGATTTTAGTCTACTTCAGTAATAATGCCTTAACCTAGTTGAAAATCTAATAGCATAATTTTTATGTGATTTTTACCAAAATAAATTTAATTAATGAAAATAATGATTCCTTATGAAAGTAACAATTATATGTTATTTTTTTGAAAGAGGTAAAGTAATGCAAGTTCAAAGAACTTTTGGAGGAAGTTTCACAATTTTTAGTACCACATTGAAGGGTTTGAAACACGTTGAAAAAAATTTTATGATGTGATTTTTACAATTTTTTTCTTACTTTTCATGTTATGGATTGCAAAACCCTAAATTCAAATATTAAAAACTTGTCGAGTGATGTAGGAGCATTTAGAATAAATCCCTTCTCATAAAAAAATTTGTTTTTGTCATTTCTTATGAGGGAAGAACCACGTATATACTTTGTTGTTTTGATTATGTGCCCCTATGGGACAACTTCACTTTTATCAATTTCTTTTTTCATACTTATGTGTCCATTTTAAGGAAAAATGCACCTAGTTTGTTAATAGAGGGCTTTTAGAAAAGCCCAAATGTAACCATGGGAGAAATGATGCTTGTAAGTGGCCTCCCTATTTTTTTATTAGATATTTTTACCCTTTTGTGAATATAATTATGAACCCTCCACACTCTATGAGTGTGCGGGAAACAATAGGAGAAAGTAATTTTTAATGTATCAATTAAGATTTTTAATGTCCTTTTAGTAATTTACTCATATTTTTATTTCTATTCAAGGCTACTAGTGTATAAGTTATCTATATTCACGATATTTATATTCTGGTTGGTTTGAATGCGTGAAATTAAGCTTGGAGTGAAGCGTTAATCCCCTTTCCAGTCATAGATTGATACAAAGGTTCTCTTCCAATAGTTTTTAACTGTTCATGGAGAAATATAGATATACACATAAACAAAGAGATGTAGCAGAAATAAAACTTGATTTCATTAATATCATTATAGAATGGAAATAAACTAGCTTGGGTGATGGTAGTTTATATCTAAGAAGAGATGTGGGAACTACATGCATTTAAACTTTGTTAAAATGAGGCTCAATGGCCATTTTATTATTGAAAAATAAGGGAAAACCTTAAACAACCAGAACCCTAATCGTAGGAGAAACACTAAGTGTTTGTCAACCCTGTCGGGGTTAGTTGGGTAGCTAACTTCTTGGGGCTATAACTTGTTCATATCATCTCTTTTTGGTGCGTATGGTACCTTATTGGAAATATCTCTCCGAGTACTATAGGATTTTGCACAAGTATTTGCTTTTTGCATATGGGCATGTCGAGGACCTCAAAAAAATGTCTTTTAGTGGGTTAGAACAACTCCAAAATTTTTGGACTTGAAAACCTGCTAAAAAGGGTAAATGCTACTATAATCAAGGAAACAAAAGAAATTGACTGGAGGTATAGGTTGACTAGTGGGTGACCACCAATATCGACTAGGATTAGTCCTCCCCCATTGGGAATAAATGGTACACATTGTTGTAGAGCCTCTATGAGGTGAGGAATTTTTTGTTGAACTTGGTCACTAGTGGATCACTTGCCCTAGTGGAGGCATTGGCCTATTTTGAAAACCCGATATAGCTAGATCATCTATTGGCGAGCGTTCTTAATTTGTGTTTCCATGACCGTGTTAGTTGTGGCCTACTCAATGCAACATGGGTTGAACTATGTTTGCGTTAACTTCTTCGCGATGTTGGATGTGTCCAACAATGGAGGAAAGTATGGTCACAAGTAGTCCACATTGAATACTAGGTGCAGAGTAAGGAACGATGGAATGTTGAGCAAGCAAAGCTTGCGATGGGGCCCAACAATGATCCGGATTTAAACAGGAACACAAAAAAGTACAGATATAACCATACATATAGAGATGCAATAGAAATAATACTTTATTTCATTATTGTAAAATACTGAAATATGCTTACAAACAAAAATGGAAATAAACTAGCTAGGGTGATGGTAGCTTATCTCTGAGAAGAGATGTGGCGACTACATGCCTCTGCATTGTGTTACAATGATGCTTGAAGGCCTATTTATTATTGAGAAACAATGGAAAACCCTAAACATCCAAAAACCTAACCCTAGAAGATGAAATGCTAAATTGTCAACCCTGATTGGGTAAATTGTTACATTAACTTCCCATGGTCATAAATTTGGTATACGATCTCGATTTGATGCGCACAATATCTTGTTAGAAATATCTATCTGAGAAATACAACTTTGGGAAGAGAAACCTTGGTCCATGGACCCATGTTGCTTCAATTTTGCCCAAAAAATGTCGTTTAGGGCCTCAAAACAACTCCAGAAGTTCAGGACCTGAAAAACTACTAAAATTAGTAAACTTTGCTAAAATTAAGGAAACTAAAAAGCTAAAAGAAAGAATGGTGGGGGTCCAAGTGGACTTGGTGGGTGGCCACCAATATCCTCTTGGATCATTCCTCCCCCCTTAGGAATCAATGGTCCCCATTGCATTGAGTTCCTCCATGAGATGAGGAAACTTCTACTGAACTTGGTCCCTAGTGAGCCACTTGCCTTGGTGAAGGAGTTGGCCTGCTTTGACAATTCGATATAGTTGGATATTTTGCTGGCAAGTGTGCTTGATTTGTTTGTCCATTATCTGATCAGTTGCAACTTGTTCCATGCAGTTTGGATCTAACTCTGTGGATGTTATATTTCTACAATGTTAGCTGTGTCTAGTAATGGTGGAAAGTATGGCCAAAGTCAGTCCACATTAAACCATGGGTGCAGGCCAAGGAATGGGGGAATGTTGAGCTCAAATGCATTGGCTCCCACATCCTTGGTAATGGTGTAAGGACCATATCAAAGTGCTCTGAGTTTTCGATAGGCTTCGGTAAGGCGTTCCTTTTGCAAATGCAACCATACTTCGTCACCCACCTAAAACTTGTGTGGCACCCGATGCTGATCATGTCGATGTTTGTACTTGGCATTTGATTTCTCCAAAATGTCATGGACCTGCTGGAAAATATGTTGGATGTGCTCAATAAAGCTGTTTGCCTTATTTGTTTCGGACTAAGCATCAGCCGAATCTACATGAGTAGTTGCAAATGACATGGCCACATCAATGGGACATAGTGGTTGGAATCCCAAGCCCACTTGCAAAGGGTTGTGGCCAGCCGAGCTATGGAGAGCCCATTTGTAGTTGTGTTGAACATAGGGGAGGCTCTCATTCCATGTGCGTGGATGCTTTAAGTTGTACATGCGCAAAAGGTGTATGATCATCCTATTCACAACCTATGTCTGGCCATCAGTTTGAGGATGGAAGGTTGTGTACTTAGTGAGTTTGGTGTCTAGCATCGACCAAAGATTGGACCAAAATGTACTTAGGAACCTGCTGTCCCGATCTGAAATGATAGACTTTGGGATCCCAAAGTGTACCCACACTCGTCTAAAGAAGAGTTTAGCAGTGGCTTCTGCTGTGATATTCTTCTTGCAGGCCACCATAATGGCCATCTTTGAGAACTTGTCAACGACCACAAAAACACAGTCGTTTCCATGCTTCTTAGAAGGAAGGCCCAACATGTAATCCATGGAGATGGATTCCCAAGGTCAACTAGGGGTGGGAAGTGGGGTATAGAGGCCTTGCTTCTTGATGGTTGGTTTGGCAATGGCACAGATAGTGCATGGTCTTATGTACTTCCTGACATCCTATAGAAGATTTGGCCAATAGAAATACTTTTGTAGTACTGCCACCGTTTTCTCGACCCTGAAATGCCTAGCAACCCAACTATAGTGTGCTTCCAAAATCATCTTGGCACGCTCGCTTGAAGGAACACAAAGGTGACCCAAGTAGCATAATAGGGCATCTTGGAAGTGAAAATATGGAACATGCTAACCCTCCAAGAGTTTTGGTATGTATGGCTGAATTATGGGTCACTTTTATAGAGAAGTGGCCAATTAGAAGTCTCGTGCCCACAAGAGTTGAGCACGGTCGTTAACGCCATGATTGGTGGTCGACTGAGGCAATCTACAACATTATTGGTGCTTCCCTTCTTATACTTCATATTCAAATGGAACTGTTTAAGGTATGTGGACCACTTTTGATGGCGATCATTCTGCAATTTTCCTTGGGTCTGTATGAACTGTAGGGGTCGGTGGTCTGTGTGGATGAACGTTTCCTTCCCCAAAATATAATTCTTCCATTGTTGGCAAGCCTGAAAAATGGAATAAATCTCTTTGTCATAAGTGGGATACTTCCAGAGTGTGTCTGAAAGTATCTCACTGTGATATGCCATTGGATGCCCCTGTTGAGTAAAGATTGCTCCAATAGCATAGTCAGAGGCATTTGTCTCGACCACAAATGGTTGTTTCAAGTCTGGTTATGCGAACACTAGTGCCGAGCAGAGGTGATATTTCAACTCTGTGAATGCCTTCTATTGAGATTCAAACCAAAATAATTTTGCTTTTGCTCCTCCCTTGGTGACTTGTCTCAAGGGCCATGTGATATGAGAAAATCCTAACATGCACATGGCAAGACCTAGAAAGCTACAGAGCTCTGTGAGAGTGGTTGGAGATGGCCAATATCGAATGACTTGGATCTTCGCTGGATCCATATGCACCCCTCGTTCATCAATAATGTATCCCAGATACTGAACCTGGGTCATGCCAAAAGTGAATTTCTCCAAATTAGCACATAACTTATGTTGCCGCAGTGTTTGGAGAACCTATCGGATGTGGTGGATGTGCTCTTCCCAACTCTCACTGAAGATCAGGATGTCATCCAACTATACCACTAGAAATGAGTTGGTGAATGGCTGCAAGATGTCATCCATTAGACTCATGAACTTTGGAGGACCATTCGTCAATCCAAAAGGCATAACCAACCATTTGAGCAGACCCCCCTTGGCTTTGAAGGTAGTCTTCCACACATCAGAGGGTTTGATTGGTACCTAGTGATATCCTAACTTCAAATCGACCTTGATAAAATATTTTCCCCCTTCAATTGGTCTAGGAGGTCATCAATCCGTGGGATCGAGCACATATTATAGACAATGATCTTGTTCAGCACTCGATAGTCAATACAGAGTCTCCACGTCCCATCCTTCTTCTGTACCAACACGATTAGGCTCCCACGGGGCAATGAACTTCGACGGATGTGACCTTTCTGCAACAGCTCCTAAATTTGCCTCTTGATTTCATCGTTCTCTAGAAGGGAGCATTGATAGATTGGTCCATTGGGAAGTGACACACCTGGGGTCATATCGATGGAGTGCTTGACCTGACAGTGTAGAGGAACCCCTGCGGGGGAGATGAAGATGTCCTCATACTCCCCCATGATCTTGTCCATCTGTAGTTATCATGTGAAGGGGCCCTATTTGGAGGTCATGGCTACCGTATTATTCTTTCCTTTAGGGCGTATCATCAGGAAAACAAATTTCCCAGTTTTGGAAATGAGCTTACTGCATTGTTTTGTAGTAACCAAAGAGATGGTGGTAGGCGGTGCTACCTCCGGTATCCTATACAACTTATTTCCAAAAGTAACAATAACAACACAGGGCCTTGATTCATACATAGCATGTCGCTTCCACAAGTATGGTTGTCCTAATAATACATCATGAACATCATGGGGAGAAACATCACACAATACCTCATGAGTGAAGGGCCTGATGTTGTATGTAAGGTGACACTATTGGCTTACGTGAAGATCCTGTCCTTGGTGAAGCCACCCGATGGTGTACAGTTGTGGATGTGCTTTGGTCAGTAAGACTAGTAACTTCTTGACCTCTGCCGAAATGAGGTTCTTTTGGCTGCCATTATTGATAATGAATTGTAGTAGGGAGCCCTTTACCCACATCTAGGAGTGGAAGAGACGCTCCTCCACCTCTGGATCTTCGAGTTCCTCCTTTTGGATATTTGTGGTGGAAAATGTGGCATTGGGCTCCGCATTGATAATATGCTTCCCTTTGTCATTCCCCTTATAGGGTTCTAACTCAAAGTCGGAAGATGCATCTGATTCTAAAACCTTTAGCTGAACCACCAGTGACTGCTTGGCCAGACACTCACTTGTGTTGTGAGTGGAGCTCTTATGGAACTCACACCACTTTCCTGTGTCCTTTTTCAGCTTTGCGACATTTTTCTTTGCTTGCAGCTTTGGTGGGTTGTCTTGGTCCACCCCACCTTGGCTTTGTCCTTTGTTCTATAGTTTGGGGCACCCTTCCTTTGCTTCAGATTCATAGATCCAAAGTCTCCCTTCTTTTGTTTAAACCTTTTCTTGATCTCTTACGGCATATCGGTATCTCATGCCAAGCGAGGAGATGTTCAAGAATTCTATTTCTTCCTGGTTGTACTTGTGCAGGAAGCCACAATATTTGAGTACCAAATGCTTCTCTGAATTCTTGATACCAAACTTTGTGCGAAGGGTATGGAAAATATTGGTAAACTCTGACACATCTTGGTCCCTTCCCTGCCGCAGCGTGGTTGAATCACTTTATGTATTGATCCTCACAGCTTAGGACACGGTAGTACTCCTCCTTGATGGCAGTCCAGAATGAACTCCAAGTGGGTGCAACTAAAAATAGTGAGGTCGTATTTTAATCCTTCTACTCACAGTAGGTTTCCCACCAGTCCTTGACATGGGTAGTGGCTTTGAGAAGAGCGAAAGTAATATTTTCCCATCCGCAAAAATCATGAACAGAAAAATACCCTTCTAGCAGATTTAACCATTTATCTATATTGTCTGCATCTATCTCACCCTCAAATATGGGAATGTCAAAGTTAACTTGTACCTTCAAGGGTGTGGTGCTTCCAGAGTAGCTGCTGGAAGTAGATGTGCTGCCCCTGGGTAGTCACTGAAGGATCTGGGAAATGTTGTCCATCATCACATTCCTTTGTCACTCGAGGGCATCTTCAAGCAAGATTTTGATAGGATCTCCTGCCCCCTCATCTTTATTTTCATCTGCCATGGGAGGCCATCAGGATTTGTGAGGCTGGTCTTGCAAAGGTTCGACCAGTTGAAGTCCTAACTCCTTATATCCCAACCTCGTTAGGGACATGCAAAGAAAGATAGAGAAAGAGTAGATCGCTCTGATACCAATGATCTAGATTTAAAAAGGAATGCAACAAATTACAGATATAACCATACATATAGAGATGCAACAGAAATAATACTTCATTTCATTACTATAAAATACAAAAATATGCTTAGAAATGGAAATAAACTAGCTAGGGCGATGGTAGCTTATCTCTGAGAAGAGATGTGGCAGATACATGCCTCTGAACTGTCTTACAATGAGGCTCAAAGGCCTATTTATTGTTGAGAAATAATGGAAAGCCCTAAACATCCAAAAACCTAACACTAGAAGATGAAACGCCAGACTGTAGACCCCGTTTGGGTAAATTGGTACATTAAATTCTCGGAGTCATAACTTTGGCATATGATCTCCGTTTGACGCACAAAATATCTCATTTGAAAGATATATCCAAGAACTACAACTTTGGGAAGAGAAAAATTAGTCGATGGCCCCATGTTACTCTCAGGTTCCCAAAAAACATTGTTTAGGGCCTCAAAACAGCTCTAGAAGTTCTGGACCTGAAAAACTGTAAAAAATAGTAAACTGTGCTACAATTAAGGAAACTGAAAAACTGAAAGAAACAATGGTGGGGGTCCAAGTGGACTTGGTGGGTGGCCACCAATATCCACCTGGATAAAGCGAGGCACTCCTTCTGAAAATGTAACCAAACTTTGTCTCCCCCTTGAAACTTGTGTGGCACTTGATGCTGATGATGTCGCTACTTGTACTTAGCATTGGTTTTATCCAATATATCATGGATGTGGTGGTGGATGTGCTGAATGGGTTCAATGAAGTTGTTAGCTCAGTCAACTTTGGACTGGACATGAGTCAAATTTTGTTGAGTAGCTGCAAATGGTATGGACACATCAATTGGACATATTGGATGGAATCCCAACCCCACCTAAAAGGGGTTTTAGCTAGTGGAGCTATGGAGAGATTTGTTATAACTATGTTGGACATAGGGGAGGCTTTCATCCCATGTGGGTGGATGGTTCAATTTTTACATGTGAAAAAATTGCACGATCATCATGTTCACGACCGTCGTTTAGCCATCAATTTGGGGGTGGAAGGTCATGGAATTAGTGAGGTTGATATCTAGCATCGACTAAAGGCTTGACCAAAATGTACTCAGGAATTTGTTGTCCTAATCCTAAGATAATGGACTATGGGATCCCAAAATGTACCTACACACATTCAAAGAAGAGATTAGCAGTGGCTTTTGTTGTGACACTCTTCTTGCAGACTACTAGAATGGCCATCTTAGAGAATGTTTTAATGACCATGAACACGGAGTCATTGCCTTGCTTAGTAGAAGGAAGGCTTGGCATGTAATCCATTGAAATGGATTCCCAAAGCTGAATAGGAATAGGAAGAGGAGTATATAATCCTCGCTTCTTGATTGTTGTTTTGGAAATGGTGTAGGTAGTGTAGGATCTTATGTACTTCCCAACATTCGGATGAGGGTTCAGCCAATAAAAATACTTTTTTAGCATTGCCATTGTTTTCTCTACCTTGAAGTATCTAGTGACCAAACTATAATGCGCCTCCCAAATCATCTTGGCACACTTGCTTGTAGGAGGACAAAGGTATCCCATGTGGCATAAAAGTGTGCCTTAGAGGTGAGAATCTAGAAATTTCTTTTCTTCTAGGAGAACCTAGTAGGTGTTGCCAAATTGTGGATCTCTTGTAAGGATGTGGCCACCACGAAGTTGGCAACAATATACAACATTATTCATGCTACCCTTTCTGTAATTGATGTTCAAATGGAACTATTGCAGATATGTGGACCATTTTTATGGTGATCATTCTGCAACTTCCCTTGAGTCTGTATGAATTGGAGGGGTTGGTGATCTATGTGGATAATCGTTTCCTTCCCAAAAATGTAATGCTTCCATTGTTGGCATGCCTACACAATAGAATACGTCTATTTGTCTTAAGTGTGATAATTTCAGACTGTATCTGAAAGTGTCTCACTATGATATGCCATTGGATTCCCTAGTTGGGTAAGAACTACACCAATAACATATTTAGAGGCATTTGTTTCAATTTCAAATGGTTGTTGCAAGTTTGGTAATGTGAGAATTGGTACAGAGAAGAGGTGATGCTTCAACTCAACAAATGCATTTTGTTGGGATTCATAATAAAATAAATTTTCTTTCGCTTCGCTCTTGGTGACTTGACTCAAAGAATGAATGATATGATAGAATCCCAATGCAAACCTGCGACAAAAATTTGCAAGACCTGAAAAGTTACAGAGCTCTGTTAGAGTGGGTGGGGCTGAAAAATCTATAGGTTTTGGATGTGGCCATAGTAGTCTTCTTTCCCTGAAGGTGAATCATAAGGAATACAAATTTATCGATCTGCATAATTATCTCACTGCATTGCTTCGTATGTATCAAAGAGATGGTGTTAGGTGATGCTACCTCCGGTATCTTATATAACTTATTTCCAAATGAAATAATTCTAGTGTGTGGCCTACACTAATACACATAATAACAATTCCTGGATGAAGGTGACAATAGAGGACAATGAGGTGGTTGCTATCTGGGTTGGCGTGTGGTGAGAGCACATGGCCTCCCATGGGGTGGCACAGTGGTCCGAAAATGGCATTAACCATCGCCATAATTGCACCTAAAATGAATACTACCACCACTCTGTTAACCGCCATCAACCTCATCTCAAGGTAACGATGAACTCTCAAGAAAATACCACTTCTACTACTGCCATTCCTCCCCTTCAACCTCAGCCCCTATAATGCCTCTGCCCTCATGTATTGGAAGCACCCAGCTCCCGCACTACCACTGGGAGACATTGTAATCTTTATTGCTACCTCAATTTTGGCTCAGCCATCCATTTCACCCACAACCTGAATCTTCAAGTTCTCATCCCTTTGGCCTTGGTTTCTCATCCCTCTACTGAATTTCCTGTTAGCTCTGCTAATTTTCTTGTTAGCTCCACTGTGACGCTACATACTATTGTGCCCAGTTTTGACCAAAATTTTCCTCCAATTGCAGAAAGCATGGTGCGCCATAGGATGCGCAACTGTAGAGGTGGGAACAGAGGGAGCCTGAGTCGCTCATGGCACTCTTCTGCTTCGAAGACCACCTCCTCTCTAACTGAGCAGAACATTGGCCGCTACCCCAATACATGCAGTGGCAAGGGTCGCTTCCACTCGGTGGCCTCTGCTACACCTCCTAGCAGCTTCCTCTCCACTTCTGGACCTTCTCCCAGAAGCTCTCCACCAGCTCCTCAGCCACATTCCCAAAACACCTAATTCACATTTTTCTCTGCCCTGAACCAACCCCTCATCACCGCCACCATCACCATTAGCTTTCATGAGGAAAAGAAAATTTCTGAGGCACATGAATTTGAGGTTCGAGGTCGACTCATGGCCACTGAGGAACATGGAGCAATGGGGCTCTCGAACATTGCTGGTGGCAGAAGCACCATAGCGGGGAGTAGCCAAACCAAGGCCAAAACAGAGCTGGCTTAGATAAGTATTCAAGGTGCATAGGAGCGGAGCCAGGAGAAACAAACCAGACACACAGGGAAGGAAGTGGAAACAGCTCCGCAGATGAACTGGGTCATAGACGAATACTGCTACATCATTGAGGAAGATCAACCGGAGTTGCAGGCTAGTGACACGAAGACTTCACCACTGCCATGTGGCGACATGGACAAGTACAGATGCTTCATCATGGAGGAGCACCCTCTGTTGTTGCCATGTCCCTAGCCACCACCTCGATGTTGTGTGTTCGACGCCTAATCTGCCACCTTGCTGCCACTCAATGTGCCACGCGCTTGCCTAGTAAACTGCCACTCAGCATGCCATGTGTCTCAGGTTCATTGGGACTTTGTTCTTTAGTTTCTGCTTTCAATGGTTTTTTTGGGGAAAACTAAAAAAATTTAGGCTCTTCAGTTGGGTTTACTTTTTCTAATCTCCTCAGATACAATGATGCAAAACTGGTTAATTTGTTGGTTTCACCTCGGTGGGCATCAAGATAATTTTTTTTGAGACACTTCGGTTAAGAACTGGTTTCCCTTCTGGGTAGTTCAAATCTAGTTTTTTTTTTATGGTTGATGCCTTTCCTCTGGCACAGTTAAGTGCAGGCTTCAGCCTCAATGTATGATACTTTTTTACCTTAATAGAATTAGCATAACTTAGAAAAAAATACACATAATAACACTTCCACAATTATGGTTGGCCTAATAATCCATCACAAACTTCAAGAGGAAGACTCACTCCCCCTCCTCTGGATCTCCAGGCTCAATCTTTTGGATCTTGGTGGGGGGAATGGTGGCACTAGGCTCTACAATAATAATATTCTTCCCTTTGTCATTCCCCTTGATGATTTAAGACAAAGAATCAGAACATGCATCTAATTCGGAAGCCTTCAGCTCATCTAGAGGTGAGTACTTGGCTCGACACTCACTTGTGCTATGAGTGAGACTCTTATGGAACTCACAACATTTCTTTGTGTCCTTCTTTGTCTTTGTGGTGTTTTTTTTCTTGCAGCTTCAGTTGGTTGTCCTAGGTTTCCCTACCTTTGCGTTGTCCTTTGTTGTATGGTTTTGGGGCACCTTTCCCTCACTTTGGATTTGTAGATCCAAAGTCTCGCTTCTTTTGTTTAAATTTTTTCTTGATCTTTACAGTGTATCGATAGGCGACGCCAAGTGAGAAGATGTCTAGGAACTCCATATCATCCTAGATGTAATTGTGTAGATAGCCATGGTACTTGAGTACCAAATTTTGCTTAGAATCCTTGAGACCTAGCTTTGTGCGAAGGGTATGGAAAATATTTGTGAACTTTGACACATATTGGTCCCTTCATTTCCATAGCATGGTCCACTTTATGTATTTATCTTCATAGCTCTTGACAGGGTAATATTGTTCCCTGATGGCATCTCGGAAAGAATTCTTAGTGGGTGGGGCTGAAAATAGTAAGGATTCCCTCTCGACCTTTTGTTCACAATAGGTATTCCACCAGTACTTGACATGTGGGCCAACTTTAAGGAGTGAAAAAGTAGTCTTTTATTGATTGGAAAATTCATGAATTGAAAAATATCCTTCCAAAATATTTAACCATGTATCTACAACATCTACATCTATCTAGACTTCAAATATGGGAATGTCAAAGTTAACTCGTACCTCTATCACTCTAGGGATACCTTGAGCAATATTTTGAAAGGATCTCCTTCCCATTCATCTTTTTTTTCTTCTTCCATGGGAGGTTGTTAGGGTTTGGGAGGCTGATCTTGCAAAGGTTCAACGAGTTAGAGCCCTAATTCCTTATACCCTGACCTCATTAGGGACTTGCAAAGAAAAATAGACAAAGAGAAGACGACTATAATACCACTAATCTAGACTTATGCCAAAACAAAATAAAATACAAATATACACTTAAACACAAATATGCAGCTAAATAAAACTTCATTTCATTAATATTAAAGAACTGAAATATGCTTACATACAAAATGGAAATAAACTAGCCCAGGAAATGGTAGTTTATCTTTGAGAAGCGATGTGGTGGCTACATGCCTATGACTTATGTTACAATGAGGCTCATGGGCCTTTTTATTATTAAACAATAATGGAAAACCATAAACAACCAAAACCCTAACCTCAGGAGATGAAACACCAAGAGTCTGTGGTCCCCGTTGCGGTTATTTAGGAACTAACTTCTTAGGGTCGTAAGTTGGTCAAATAATCTCTATTATTCACATATGATACCTTGTTTGAAATATTTGTCTGAGTACTACAATATTTTTAGTATGACCTTGCCTACAACCATAGGTCTTGCCTATGAATATGAGCCTGCTGCGAACCTAAAGAAAACATCATTTAGGGGGTCAAAAAATCCCTGGAAGTTTAGGACCCGCAAAAATACTAAAAATAGTAAATTCTTCTGTAATCAAGGAAACAAACGAACCAAATAGAGGTCTAGGTGGAATAGGTGGATGGCGAGAAAGCGAGAAATTTCACATTGTGAAGTTTTTTAGCCAAAGATGTATGGCATCAAACATATTTTGAAACTTACACAAGGAATTAGTAGTTGTAACCCTCGACTGTTGTGGGACCCAACCTAATGGAGTTCCAAAAAATTTCCCTCTTTGAAAACAATATTTGTAGAATTTTCCCAGACCATTGGATTATACAAAAATCTAGGATAGTAGAGGTTTTCTCTACAATAAGAAGTGTTGTCACTAGAAGAGTCTGAAACTTAGATACATCTAGGCCATCTCCATTGTGGGACCCTTCTCGAGCACAAAGGTCAAGGTGCATAAGTAATTTTTTTAAAGTCTTATTTTAATATTTTTAAAGGAGAATTTTTGGCCACATAACATTCATATATTGGTGTGCCTAGCTCTGATACCTAGAAAACCACTTTCATTAAAAATTTATCCCAAAAAGAGAGATTTTGGGGCCTTGAGAAAATTCATCATATCTAAATCCTCCAAGACCTCAAATATAAAGAAAAATATAGATTTCAAGTAATTTTCATTGTAAAGGAAAATCATGGAAATATAAGGGTCATAAGCATCTTTAGCTTTAAGTCCTCCATTTTGACCATAGTCACGAAGTGAATGATGATTATACATAGAGCCTCAATTTGATTCTAAGGCATTAGACAAGCTTGTCAATTATATGGAAAAAAAAAAAATTATGAAAGTGAGTAACTCCATTACATCAAGTGGTATTATAGTGGGAGGCTCTATAAATCCTCAGACTCATTAAGAAAGACATTTGGAGAATAGCCACCAAGGATTTTCTACAAGCATGTCACCGAAAAGAGGAGGCCAAGAGATAAATATGACACATAAATAATTGATACTAGATTTGAAGCATATATAGGAAAGAATGGAGGCCATGGAGATAGTCACAGAAGAGAAAATTATGTAGGAGACATCAATGAGGGCGAAGATACAAGATCAAAAGAGGAGATGGAAGAAGATTTAGGAAGAGAGAAAGTAGAAAAACAATTGATTAAGGTGGTGACCAAAGTAGGGTCCATACGAAAGATGGAGGCGTCACTATATGATCACAACCTAAACATGGGAGAGTTGCTTTATTGGATCATCTCATTGGATAAGTATTTTAACTATGAAGACGTGGAGGTGATGAGAAGGTCAAATATGTAGTGAAAAGGATAAGGGAATGTGTAACCTTATGGTGGGACGAGTTAGAAGAAAAATGAAGGGAGAAAGGAAATGTAATGATTAAGAGTTGGGATAGAATGGTGGCCAAGTTTAAGAGCCAATTCATGCCAAAGGATTATCAATTGAATTTGTTCAAACAATTGCAAAACTTAAGACAACAATCCATGACATTTAATGAGTACATTGAATATTTTTATAGGATGAACACTAGAGTAGGTCACATTGAAGAGTATGTTGGGAAGGTTTCCAGATGTTTAAATGGTCTAGGATATGAGATCCAATATTAAATTGGTCTCTCTCCCCTAAAGATAATCGAGGATTCCTATCAGGAATCAGTAAGACCGGAAGAGGAGTTGGCTAGGAAACAAAGCCAAAGGAGTAGAGGAAGGTGTCTAGCTATAGGAAAAAGACCTTTCAACAAAGGAAGATTTCATGCTCCAATAGAAGAAAGAGAAATAATGTGTTATTGTTAGTGTGAAATTTCTTGGAAGGTGTACCAAAAACACTTCACTTAAGTCACCAGGTTTCAAGTGACCCTAACAACAATTTCATGGTTTCTTATGATTCAGATCTGCAATGAAAATGGAGAAATCTGAAACAAAATCATATACGGTCCAGAATAGCAAACAACAGTAAAGATATGCAATGCAATAAGCCAAATGGAATTTTTTTTTTGAATAAATTCTTTATTAAAAACACTTGGTGAAGGAGATATACAAAAAGGGTTTGTAAATCCCCCTTTGTGGGATGGGTCCTTTGATGTCCTTGATGCTTCAGTGATCGATATTCTCTCTTTATTTATGAAAAATCCAAAATAGTGTGAAGAACTCAAATGGGAGCTCAAAATAAAAGAGACGATATTGGTGATGATGACAATGATCATGGTGAAGAATGAATGGAAAACCCTCCTATTTATAACAAAGTATTGAGTTGGCCAAATCAAGATCTAATTGTTAGGAATACTTTATTATATTTATGAGAGAGGGAAAATATATTTTAAATGGCTAAATATTTTTATTTAGAAATAATTAACAAATAAAATGTTTTTTTAATTATTCGCAATGATTAAGAATGGTGTGAAATTGAAATAATTATTAAATAGTGATTTAACAATTATTCCAATAATATAAATAAGGAATACTAAATAAATAATGATTTATTTAATTTTTCCTAGTCAAATGTGAAAAGGAATAATTATTTAAACAATGATTTAATAGTTATTCCTAGATAAAACTAAATAAATAATGATTTATCTAATTATTCTCATGGGTTTTTTATTTAAATCAGAAAATAATTTAATAAAAGTGCTTTACTAAATTATTTTCCATAGTGAAAGTGATTTTACTATTGTAAAATTAATCCTACATGGTGTATTTTGATCTGCCTAGCTAGAAATGGCTAGGTGATCATTTTTTGGTGATAATAGATTTCCCCCTTATGTAAGAGTGTTAGGAGAAAATCATATGACCAAAATACATTTTAGATTACACTTCCACGAGACACCAAAGGGGAGTCAAAGAGAGAGAGAGAGAGAATTGAGGCAATGCAAGGACAAACAAATAATGGAGGGGGTGATACCTACTAAAATGATAAAAGTCTCCTTTTATGTTGAGTACATGATCTCAAATGAGGTGTGGGAGGCATACCCATACCCGCTGAGATAAATGCGTACAAATAATAATTATGAGCCCAGCAGTGTGGGACTGAGCTACAAAGTACATGATACATGATATATTGGCATCAATGGTCTAGGAAATAGTACAATGGATCCCATATAGATAATGCACCTGAAAAAACATAGGCCAGGACTGAATACGATAGAATTTGAGTACATGAGACATAATTCCCCCCAATATGATATGGTGAGGGGGGGATCACAACCAAAGAAGCCCTATTGAAAAAGAAAGGGCTCTGGAGATTTGAATGGATCATCTAAAGGAGACATGTGTTCTGCAAGCGGTGGAAACTGAATCCATCTTATCTAAGGAACTGCATCTAAGGCTAGATCATCATTTGTGGTTAATCGGGCATGTGGGGGGCTACCTAAAGGGCCACCCCCTCATGAGGTCTGAAACATATCACACACCTGAGAATCACTTGGACAATCATGTGGATCACCTAACCATCAAGTATATGAATCCCAACTGTGTGATAAGGATTTGGTGTCAAGCATGTGAGAAACAACCAACTCAAAGGGAAATGATGATTCCCTTTGCCTGATCCGAGGCACTGAACAAAAATGGAAGCTGGAACCAAGATACACTGCCCTCTAGACACTCTTCTAGAATAAATGTGTTGAGGTCGACACAAGAGGGCCCACCAATGTTAAGGCAATGAGGAATCCTTAACAAAGGTGTGAGGACTCATAGTATAGTCACTGATGGACTGACACCAGGGATGATGATGGAAGGGAACAATATGGGTGCTGAAATGAAGACTTCCCTTATCATAGCATAATAAGTATGGTTGACCTGTCAGTGACTGATTTGATTCCGGAGGGGGTGGTCGATGACTCAAATGAGGGTTTGGCAAAGACAGAGTAGTAGATCTAGAGGCCAAATATAAATATAATGGGATGGATGTGATTCAGGGAAAATTTTAGGGGCTAATATTCGCCCATGGGCTAATTTTCCATACTTTTTTCAAAAAGAGATTCGCTAATTTCCATTTTTTGTAAAAATGATTCGCCCAAATTTTATAAAATGAATTTATTTTACCAAAAAAATCCCCAAAATATATATATATATATATATATATATATATATATAGACTATATAAAAGTATTATAAATTTGAATATTTTTATAAAAATATCTACAAACATTTTATAGATTTCATATTATGGACTAGTGGGATTCAGCAAGGTTTGTAAAATTTAAGATAAATTTCCATCCTTAAAATTTTCCCTAGATGGAACACGAAGATTTATGGAACATTGTAACTAGACTCAAGGGGACTCGAAACATGCCATAGATATAAGGGTCACTCATCTCAGATGCTCTGAAGAAGGGTTACTCGATAATGTTGCCACATGGGGGAGGCTCGGAGGGGACCATCAAAACATGAGTAAATGATGGTTACTCATGAAAAAAAATGACACCGAGTGAACGAGTTTAAAGGTAAAGTGGTACTAGAGTACGGGTAGCTCAAATGAAGTATTTGTGTTTTAATAGGTGGAAAAGTTAGACCTCATGGAAAAAATGGCTTCCCAGTGAAATGTCAAACTACCAAAAAAATAGAGACCCATTTTAGAACTCGGTGAGAGATTTCCAACAGTTCTAACGGTTCATCAAATGGAGCTATGGTTTGGTCGTAGTGGGTGACGAAAAACTATGTTTTTTCCTATAAAAGGGCTTTTTGCCCCCAAATCCAATTCATTTACATAGTGAGCTATGGAGAATTTGGAGAGAAGGATAGGGCCCTAAATCTTGTGGATATTGTAGTAGACAAACTGATTGTCAGAATTAGGATCTGTGACTTTAAGGTAGGCGACCTTACTTGTCTAAAAATGGCCTTAATGCTTCTTGGAAGAATGGTTCCTAGTGAATAATCAAGGTAAGAAAGGAATACAAGAATTCAAACCACTAAATAAGGTTTAGGATTATCTCCACCCACCAAGTCGAACATGGGGACTAGGTGGTAAGTTTGGCATCACGAAGAGTAGAATGTGTGAATTTGTGGTATCAAACATGTATGATAGGTGATGTGTATATGGTTCACAAGAGAGGCTAGTAGGAAAAAATATCCAAGGAATGAGAGGATAATCGACCATACCTATATCGTTGGGTTCTAAGTTGAGATTTATGTTAATCAAGTGAGAAAGGTGTCCAGGGGTGCCATCATTCCCCCAAGCATGAGATATTTCCCCTCAGAATATGTGGTGGACGGGAAATGATTGGGTATGAAAAAGGTGGGAATGATGCCCATAGATGGATGAATTTGTGGAGTGGAATTATGTTCCAAATGTTCAAATAATGGATTCAAGCGTTTGGCCTTAATGGCACAAAATCCTATATAACACGGTGTTTAAACAAAAACAATGTCTAAGGGACTAGGTTTTTGAGGCAAGATGGAGAGATGAGTAAGTGGATCATCCCCATGGTGATATGAAGTGATATGGGACTTCAAAGGTTCTTCTAAATGGGGAAAAATAATGGTACTAGATTCAACACTACTAGATGCACTTAAGAGGGTTGGGAAGAATTGTTTCTCTTCGAATCTGAAAAGATGGATATCCCCTTACCCAAACATTGGGTGGCAATGTAATGGCCACAAGGTGGATGTGGTTCAAATTATTGGGTTCGAAGTAAGGGGTGATTGAACCAATCAACATCACCATGGATAAAGTATTTGGAGTCCACAACATATTGATCATGGGTTTACTATGGAAGGAAGTACACATGATGGTGAATATCATCCTAAGGATAATCATGGGTGGTTATTGCTTCCATGATGTCTTCATCAGAATGGAAGATGGGGTGACTTGAGGAAGAGAGACCACCTAATGAAGAGGAGCTACCTAAGGCATATTCATGAGAGACAAGGTTCACATACACATTGTCAAGGGTAGGATACATATGACAAGTAGATGGAATATCTACCGATGTTGAGGCTAGGGTGTTCGTCAAAGAAGTTTCAGAATCACAATAGGAAACATCAAGGGAGTTCTGATGCATCAATATCATGGATGAAGACAAGTAGAGAATGAGAGAAGTATTATTTGCCATCTTGACTTCAAGGGGAGGGATCACAATGGGAATTTTAGAGACCTCCTGTTTTGGTGTAGGAGTGGGACCATAATTTGTAGGTAGAGGAGAGGTGGAATCACTATGAGTGACCTCTAATTCACGAAGCACTTGAAGTGTATCATGAAAATATTTGAGACGGGGACAACACTGAGAATAATGGCGATAATTATTGCACAAAGAACATGGGTGATTCATGTCTAATGATCTATTATTTTTAGCTAACTTAGGTAAGGTGACATGGACCTCAAGAATGTTAGAATTAGGGAAGATATCAAAGACCACAATTTTCTAATGAGGGAGTTCAAGAAAATTATCGGTGGCATGACCAACAACATCACACAAATCACATAAATGAATAGGCTTTGGTGGCTTAGCAGGAGCTAGAGTTGCTAATGGTGCCTTTCTTTGGTTTCCTTTTTTCAGAATTTCCCCCCTCGCTAGATGCTTTCAAAATAGGAGTGGTTTCCTGTTGAGTTTGTGAATGGAACTATAGTAAAGGTAGGGGTAAGAACAATAGGTTAAATTGGGGTCAAATAAATGTAAGGTTTTTCTTGATTAGGTGGAGTGTTTTTGGGAGGATCGATGTACCACACTAGTATCCCCAAGGTAATGTTCGGAAAACTCAACGTGGCCATGACAGGTGTAGAATAAAACCAAGGGTGGGGGAGAAGAATAGTATCCGATGAGAAGGATAATGTCCCGAAGGAACTACTCTGGATGGTTAAGTCCTAGGGGAATGGCTCTGGGCGGAAAGGGATTAGGAGAGACATCAACAGAAGGAAATGATCCATGAAGAGTAGTACCAGAAGGCTCGGTTGAGTTTGGAACAATAGGTTACAGAGGTGTTGGATACTATGAAGGCATATTAGACCATTTGTGGGTAGCCCGTGAGGTTTTGAGCATGAAAATACTGGATGATCTAGGCTTAGAAGAAGTAGGTGGTGGACCATAATAGGCACCAAGAAAAGTGGAACCTTTGTAGACTCCAGAAGATACATTGGTGAGGGACGAGACAATATTGTTGTTAGCAATAGAAGATATGTTTGGTTGAGGTGAAGTTTGGGCTTTGGTATCATAGTACATCAACTGATCAATGGTGAAAATGTTTCCATTGTGGGGAAGGAACATATTACAATGAACTGCATATGCAACAACTGACATAGAATAGGTATAAATACAACCCAAAAGGATGTTATAGTCTAAGAGAGCATCAATGACTTGAATGTCAATAGAGATAGTGTTGCTGGTAAGTCTAACTGGGTAGTTACGATATAAGCCAAGGGGATGTGAAGGATGACCATCAAACGCATGAAGAGTGATGGTGGACGGGGATACGTCAGCGGAACCAAGTTGCGTCCAAACGTTGGCAGCCATCACACAGGTGGAGGAACCTTCATCTATGACACAACCCTGAAAAGTGGCATTTCTAATGGAGACTGGTATTTCAAATGAAATGGGTGAAGGTAAAGGAGGATTTTCTAACTTGCTAATAGTAAAGACGATCACATGGTCATCGTGGGGATCGACGACACCCAAAGAAGAGAGTAGATATTTTTGTCAGGATGGGCATGTTTGGAGGACTTCCAGCATTGACATAGCAGTAGGAGACTATGCTGAGTCATCTACTATGCTATAGGTATGGGCGGCTTTAGCGAAAGAAACATTTCGACATAATGGAGCTTTGGGAATTTTTGGAATAAGATTGATCTTAGGCTGAGGGATCTGTAAGGTACCATGGAATGATGATAGAGGCTCATTATAAACTTGGGGTTGGTACTCATTCACTAACTTAGTTGATGGTTTTTTATATTGTTGCCATTGAGTGCGGAGGATGACCTGCTCGGTATTGACCTCATCAGAATTCATCATAATAATCTGATAATCGTGATGACCAGATAGTGGATCTTGCTCAGCTACTAGACCTGGTATATGTTGGGAAATAATTTATCCTTGGTGAGGGAAAGATTGGTAAGCACTATCGGTTAAGATGAAGCGGGAGGGGGAGGAGGAGTGATGGGTTGTTGTCCTCAAGAAGCAGTTGCTTGATCTTCCCATACTTGATGCATATGAGGTAGAAGAGGATGCTCATGAGTTACATAATAACCATATAAGTTGCAATAGGCAAAAGGTTTGTTTGTATGAAGACCCTTGTTTTTATTAGGCTGATCGCCCTATTGTTGGGTTGTGGGATTAGGCTGAGGACCTTGAGTTGCATTGGGTGGAGGATCCTAGTTGTCTTGATTACCTTGAGATTCCTGGTTTTGATTACCCTTCTCCTTATTCATTTTCTTGGGGTTAGGGGGATTGGGTCCACTCTTTTGAGTATACACATGACCTCATGGAGGAGGTGGCTATTGTGGCAAAGGGGGAGCACACATGGGGGCTGAGGCACTAGTGTAGGAGGGGCTAGAGCATTAGGCGGTACGTACAAATAATAAAGAGAAGCGTAAACATTCGAATAAATAGATAGTGTAACAAATGGCCTTGGCATCTATTGATCCTAGTGGGGATATGCAAATGGAGTGCTAGGACCTCAATAAGAGTTGCCATGTGGAAGATTCGGGGAGGGTTAATTGTAAAAGGAACTGGTACCTCCCTAAGGTGGACCATAACTCATCGGAGGTGGAGCATATGGTTGAGGATGTGAAATGGTTCTAACTGTGCCATCCACATCATGAGATGCCCCCTGTGCATAAGCACCACCAGGCAGAGGCAGATCGGGGATGACAGTGTAGACATAACCTAATTGGGCATAGATCAAATCAAATTTTAAGGCTACTTGGAGTGCATCTTCCTAAGACTAGGGGAAGCGTGACATGTCATATTTAACAATTGGCACTGAAAGTGATATAAGGATCTAGTCCATATAGACATGGTCTTCAAATTCAGGAGCTCTACAAATTCGCCTCCTTCTACACCATTCTTGAACATGGTCAGATAAGCGAGTGGCATAAGTTTGATGTAAAGAAGTCAAAAGTTTAGTACCGATGTCATAACGGAGAGGTAACTGAAAATAGGCAAGAAAATATTTGGAAAGAGTGACAAAAGTGGAATCAGTGGCTCTGGGTTGATCAACATACCCCTCAGCAGTAACTCCATTGAGTGTGCGTTGGAACAGACGAAGAAGAATGGAGTCTTAAGTAATGGAATTTGATGAACACCAGATTTGGAATGAGTGAACAGGATTTCTAAGATTACCTTCAAAATTTTGGGCTTCTAAAGGGATTTTAGTAGGTATAAATGACCAAGTGGGATCATAGAGAAGGGGATCATTGATGAGTTGCATGAAATATGAGAGACTCAAACTAACCATAAAAGGACGCAAGGGAGTAGGAATGACCACACTAGTGGGGATTCCTTGGTTGGCACCTAGGTGATCACCCTGGGTTTTCGCACCCATGTTGGTGCCTGACATGATGGCGATATGGGGTTGAGAAGATGTGAAATCAAAGGAGGAACTGGAAGAATTAGTAGAATCGAAATTAGAATGATGACTAAATGAAGGAATGGGAGGATGTACTCTAACTTGATGGGGAGGAGTAATATGTCCTAACGGGAACTAATGGTGAAGACCTTGAAGTCTCTATGACAAATGATTAGGGGATGCAATGATGTCAATACAATAATGGGCTAAGGTCTAAAGGGTAATGATATGAATAAAAGGGAAACAAATAGCAAGAAAACACCTAGTGCAGTGGTTTCAAGTGTAAAGTAACTATATTAATGATGTTATTGTAATACAAGAAAGCATGTCCTATCAAAGAAAAATACTCTAGCCTATAGGTTATCTAAATCCTCAAACAATCCTACATCTACTGTTCCATATGGCCTTCCAAAGAACTTCTTTCTTGACTGAATTTGATCCCTGCAAGCAGAGTTGTCCAGAGAAATGTGGGGTAGAGAACCAATTGCTTCCCACAGTTAGTCCTATAGGGTTTTTTCCTAATGTTGGTGACTATGGTTACCTTCATCCCATTGGGGTGGTCAAGTCTTGAGATTCTTGGTATTCATCCAACGCACATGATTCCCTGTCATGGGTTGGGTAGCCCCGAGGAGAACCACTCACACGATGACCTATCTTAATCCCCTCTGAATCAGGTTTCTAACACACTCTGACTTTGGACCGTGGGATGGTGAAGGATTTTAAGCTTCCTATTATGTCAAATTCTATGTCTTAATGAAATCGATTGATGGGAGTTATTGGAAGCCTATCCCACTGATCCTACACATACACTACAAAGATTATTTGGCCCTGGTGCCCAAGTGGGCTTAATCTATGTGTGTTTATTTATTAAGATGTAGTGTTTCAAGTCTTTCCTTGGCGATGTCAACCAAACTCATGTTCGCTTAGGGTGTTAGTGTGTGAAAACAATGTGTCAAATAGATGATTTAATTGAGCATGTTTTATGATGCCATGTGCTACTAAAAATAAAGTGTTGAAATATTGTAAATAAATATGAAAACGACATAAAACTAAATAGCCAATCAGGCACACAAATACGTATGCACAAAGGCTATCAGGAAGCTAAGAAAGAGAGGGAAAACAAGCTACTCAAAGACACATAAAAATTCCTAAAAGACCTGATTTCAAGGGATTGAGATATAAAGGAAATAATTTTTTGTAAATGGTGCAGACAAAAAATAAAAATGAGAGGTGAAAAATGTTGCAAAGGATAGGAGTGAAGCTATAAAACCTAAGATTCTTAAGGGGATCCTAAGGGGGGAAGGATAAACCCAAAATCAAAAGGTATAATAGGTGAAAGAAACCTATCCAAAAGTGTTGAAAAGTAATGGATCAAAGTTTGAAAATTAGGAGTTAAAAATGTTGAAACCCTAGACTCCCCACTCAACAAATCTCTTCCTAACAATGTGGAGGTGTACTCTAAACCCTAGGGGGATTTTACTTAGTCAAAGAGAAAAATTAAGTGTATCTAGGCCAAAGGGGGACTAAAATAGAGGTGAAGTACCCTACCCAGTCTGCAGACAAAACTCTCGACAATTTTGAAAAAAAAATTGAAAATTTTGTAGAAAAATACCAAAACGCGGATAATGACCCAGAGCAATGGGAAATGCAGTTTCTGGGCCAAATAGTGTGCTTTGGAGCATATATCAGGGGATGAAAAGTATGTTTTTATTTCGAGACCCTTCATCAGAAGATCTCACACATATTTTTCCATGTCCTACTTAGCTAGTACCTTTGACTTGCAGAAAAAACCAAAAAACCACCATAATCCAAAAAATTGACAAAAATGGAAATAATACTATAAATAGAAATTAAGAGGATAAAAATAGATATAGAAAACCTTGAAATTTACTGAAACTCTAGTCACCCAATAACATTTTTATTACACCAGTGGAGTTGTTATTCGTTCAGGACAAATGTAACTAAAAACCTAGTGGAGTCGTCATTTGTTGGTGTGAAATTTCTTGAAAGGCGTACCAAAAACACTTCACTTAAGTCACTAGGTGACAAATGACACTAACAAAAAATTTGATGGCTGCTTACAATTCAGATTTGAAATAAAAATGGAAAAACCTACAACAAAAACATATATGATCTAGAATAACAAACAACAGTAAAGATATCCATTGCAATAACCCAAATGGAAAGACTTTAATTGAATAAATTCTTTATTGAAAACACCTAGTGAAGTAGATCTACAAAACAGGTTCTGTAAATCCCCCTTCATGGGATGGATCCTTTGATTTCCTTGATGCTTAAGTATTCGATCTTCTCCCTCAATATGTGAAAAACACAAAATAGTGTGAAGAACTCAAATGGGAGCTCAAAAGAAAAGAGACAATAATGGTGACAATGATAATGATCATGGTGAAGAATGAATGAAAGAAAATCATATTTATAACAAAGTATTGAGTTAATCTCGAAAATGGAGAATAATAAAATAATATTGACCAAATCAAGAGATAACCATTAGGAATACTTTATTATATTTATTGGAGAGGGAAAAGATACTTAAAATGGTTAAATATCTTTATTTAGAAATAATTGACAAATATAATGATTTATTAATTATTTTGCGAGGATTTAGAATGGTGTGAAACTGAAATAAATATTGAATAGTGATTTAATAATTATTCCAATAATAGAAATAGACTAAATAAAAAATAGTGATTTATTTAATTATTCCTGGGGGGATTTAGTCAAATGTGACAAGGAATAATTATTTAAACAATGATTTAATAATCATTCATGTAGAAAATCAAATAAATAATGATTTATCTAATTATTCTCATGGTCTTTTTTTTACTTAAATAGAAAATAATTTAGTAAAAGTGGTTTACTGAATTGTTTTCCACAGTGAAAGTGATGTTACTATTTGTAAAATTAATACTACATGGTGTATTTCGATTCCCCTAATTAGAAATGGTTAGGCAGTAATTTTTTGGTGATAATAGTTATTTATGTGGGAAGACAAGAAATATGTCATAGGAATATATTGAGAAAAAAACAACAAATCAAAGAGGAGCACATATTGTAGAAGTAAAGGATCAGACAAAAAACATATATGTAAAAGAAGAGATTCTTGAGATGGATGAGTGTTATAGACATTTTTGTGCCTCGCAGCATGGAGCATGAAATGTCAATAATTACAGGGATCCTCAGTCCCTAAACATGTTGTTCTTACCCCTAGAAGAACAAGGTCAGCAAACCACAGCACTTCCCATCAGTTCTCCACCTGAAAACACTCAGAAACAGGCCATTTTTGGATCATGTCAGCTGCTCCACTGAGCATCTGCGCTGTATTGCAACTGCTCCTCTTTGTACCTGCGCTGGAAGTCAAATTTAATGAAGGCTACCTGCGCTGGGCGAGATTGACCAAGTGGCACAGTCATTCTGCAAGGTGTCAATTGCCCAGGAAGCTTCCAAACTGACACTTGGTTCATGAGATTCGCCCTGTGATGAGTAAGAGGTACTTGATCTCCATGTGTAAGCAAGGATCTCCAAGTGGACTCAAGAACTGAAGATTAACTGAAGAGGGAGAGGACACAAGGCAGCTTTATGTCAGTCTCAAGCTGACTCATCCTCTCTTCTTCTCTCCTATATATAGAGCTCTTCTATGAGGTCTAAGGGGGCTGGAATTTTGTGTAAAGCAAGGAGGTGCTGTTGGATTACAGTTAGAGCTATTGGGTGATTTTTTTACTAGAGGTGAAGAGGAGAGTTCTTGCTGCTGGGGAGGTGCTGCTGGATTGGAGCCATCATTGGTTGTAACCTTCTCAGAACCCTGTTACTTCTATCAATAAAGTTTTGCATGTTCTCCTATATACTTGTATTACATTGATGGATTGTATTTACATGTATATTTGATTCACTCTAATCCATGCATCAGTTATGAGTACATGTATCTTGTAGTTACATGTATCTTGTAGTTTCCTCTCTTGTTTTGTGCAGGATCTGTGTGTAGCTGGACCGGCAAAGAGAGTAAGGAGCTGGGAACAAGAGACAAAGAGAGAGGATCAAGATTGACTAAGCGAAGGACACCAGGTTGGTTAATCTTTTCATCCTTCTCTCTGTACTTTCATAAAGGAAAACATCAAAGCTTTACTTTCAGTTGTTGCTAAAGACTGTCACCTTTAGAGTAGGGATAGGGTCATCCGCATCGGATACTTTTCCCCACAACAAACTGGCGACTCCGCTGGGGAGCCTAGTATCTTGTTGGTGTTTGTAGTATTTTGCTATTCATTTCTTGAAGAAAAGAGTACCAAATCGAAAAGCTTTTGACTATATCAAAAGCGAAGTAGAGGGACTGTTACTCTTGCTCATTTGCTGAGAAAATTCAAGATTTGAAGAGCTTATCTAAAAAAGACTCTTTACTCTTTGTGATAGATCTTCATCCTCTTGATCATACCTTAGCCTGTACTTGACCTATAGCTTTTTATTTCATCAAAAACAGTGCATTTTTGAGCTTTTTATGACCCGGAAAACTTTGTAGACGAAACTCTCGTGTGTCAGTGCAGGCTGTCCATAGGCAGTCTGCATTACAGCGCAGGTGCTCCCTTCGGGAACTGCGCTGAGAGTCAAACTGGCAGACTAGAACCTGCGCTGGTCCAGTTAGCCTTTGTCTTGCTCAGTTTTCCCATTGTGTCTTGGCCCTGTTTTCACTGATTTTTTGATGATTGCTTGCTGGTCATTGTACTTGCTGTAAACCACTTCTCCTTGACATTATTCCGCCTCAGTTGTGTGATGAAACTGTGATTGTTCTTTCAGTATTTCTTGTTTCAGTTACAGTTTCCCATTGTGAAAAACGAACCAGTATAGCTGTGACCTCTTAAATCTTGAACTGTAAAAGTGTCTTTGTGATCTTAAGAGCTAGTTTTATTACTGTTCATGGCTGTTTGAGTTTGTTTTTTTTTCATTTCATGGTTTGAATTCATACATTTTTAGTGTCAAAACAAGTGCTTGTAAAGCGTCTTTTCATTTTAGACAAAACTTGTTTGTTTACGCTTCAAATTGAATTCGAAAATTATACAACAATTTCCTTTTGTCTACATCAACATTAAGGGAAAAGAAAAGAAATACATGCATCTTGCATTTGCATTTTGATAAGTTTGTGTGTCTGATCTAGGAGAAAGTGCATTAGTTTGTGCTTGGTGCTCTGTGTGGAAAGATATTGTTTTTTCTCTCCCCTCAGTAGTTAGGATTTTCAAAGCTAAAAAGATTGTGAAAGCTTGCTTATCATTTTAGCTGCATTTAGGAATTTGTACCAATACATCTCGTGGTGATCCTGAAAGACAAACTGATAAACAAGATCAACTTAAAATATATTGAATGAATCTAAAAACGCATTGTAACATAACGCTCACAATAGAGGTCTAGGTAGAGACGTGTTCCGGCGTCGTTAAACGTAGTGACTGTCGATCTCTACGAAGGTGGGTGATTCCTCCTGAGGGACGATAGCACTAATACGGACTTGAGCTCCCGCGTACCGTCGCGTATATTGGGAGACCCCTATTGGCAATTATCCTTTATCCTTAGGAAGCCGTGTCGACCGCCCTACTGATCGCGATGCAGTGAACACAGCATTCACGAAGATCGACCACCCGTACCGTAAAACGTATTCTGTGGTTTCGCGAAAGGTTTGGCACACCCTCTGCCTAGATCTCCAGAGCAGTTTCTTTTGGCCCTTTTCAAACTCTATAACTGAAAAGGTCCAACCAAGCATTTGTCACTTCGGGCTCGTTAATACATCGAAGGCGACTAGAGTCATCTTTAGCTTTTTCTCGACTCTTAAAACATGAAAAAGCAAAGTTGTGTCTAAAAGCGTCTAATAAAATTCATTCAATACGGAAACATAATTCCCCTTTTTGTATTTTAGTTGATCAAGTAATCCGCAACCGTGGAGGAAAGTCAATTAAAACCCCGTCGTTCAGGGAGGCTTGCGAGTCAACCACCTTTGTCTCCGGAACCGAGAGTAGTACGGACGAAGCGAACTCGCTTGACCAGGTCAAAATCTCCTTTTAAAGTTAGAACAGAAGTTCCAACAACATCTGAGATTCTGGTCACTCCCAATATTTCTGGAATCCCTGCCTCTATTGAAGAATTTCAACAGCAACAGAAGGACAGTTGTACTGATCCTAGTCTGAAAACGAGTACTTGCATAACTGAACCAGTTCCATCTGAAACCGGTCCACAGAGTCTTGTTGTTCAAACAACTGTTGTTGTCGAAGTAACCCCTTCTTCGGCACCAGAAATTTATTACGGACCTGACGGTCTGCCTCTTCCTCCTGGTTTGATTGCAATAGAGGAAATCGTAGAGGACCAGCAAGCAAATACTCCAATTCATTTTGGAGTAGGTACCACTCTTTTTCCTTCTGCATCAAAAGTTTGTCCATCGCCACTGGAAGTTCCTGAAGAATCGTTAGAAAGTTTATTGGATAGACTTAAAATGTCTGAACAACCGTCGACATCTAGAACTGTGCCAAACGACACAGCGACAGCAGAAGCTCCTGCTGCCAATCCAACGATGTTTGCCGGCATACCAGCCGTCCCGACTAGCTCTCATCAGCTAGAAGGAGTCCACCCAGGGACTATTATGACAGCTTGGTCTGTTCCAGTTTGTTCTTCCGGTATAATACCCGGTAATTCTTATGTTGAAACTAGACAAATTGATCCCTTTGGGAATCAGTTTGGTCCATCCAGTCCTCAAAGGCCATCTATACCCTTGAGCTCCGGATTGTTACCGTATGGGGGGCAATATGCCCTTTCACTTCCCCTTCCGGGGGGATACCCATACGGCAGTTTTCAACAACATTCAGGTTTGACTGAAGTAACGACGAGTGGTTGGGTACCTATGTTACCCCAACAACCAAGAGTTGTATATTCCATGCAACAGTGTGTACCTATGTCTAGTATCCCGACGACGCCAACAATTGTAACCGTGTCGCAAGTTCAATCGATGCCTGTTGTATGTCAACCCCAAGTTGTAATGCAACAGCCCCTTGACCCTGCAACACAACCACAATCGCCAACTGCCGGGACGACACAGATACAAACGGGAACCGTAACCCCGCATCTTGGTCCGTCGGTTAGTATCGCACAGCAAAACATGGCTTCGCAGCCATGGATGGTGCAATACCAACAACCTCAGTTTCAACAGGTGTACCAGGGATCTGAGCAACAGATCTTTGCGAATAGTGGGCAACCCTATATTCAGAACGGGTTAAATCAACCACTTTACAGTGGCCAAGCCCACTAGCCATATCAGTCCTATCAACATCAGTTGCATTATGCTGGTATGCAAAGGCCTACTGCTCAGGCGATTCCATCGTATCCTGGGTACGCCTCGCCAAACCTGAATCAGCAGTTGCCATTCATGGCGACTCTAGAATTACCAGATTTACATCGATTGACGAATGATCCAATCGCCTATGCCCATTGGTGGCCAGCGATTCCTCACAAACTTCCTTCGGACATTCCTAAATTCAATGGAAATCCTGGCGAAGACCTGTCGAATCATGTGATGACTTTCCATCTGTGGTGTTCGTCGAATACCTTGAATGATGATTCGATAAGGCTTCGCCTTTTCCAAAGGACATTGACTGGTCCGGCGGCTAAATGGTATATTGAATTACCTAGAGCCTCTTTCGACAATTTTAGTTCACTAGCCACGACTTTCTTAACACACTTTCAGTTACCTATAAGGTACGAAACTGGAACCGAGATCTTAACCAATTTCAAGCAGACAACGGCCACACATATATCAGATCATATACATGAGTGGCGTCGTCATCACAGAATGGTAAAGACTTATGTTCCAGATCAGCTTTTAGCTGAGTGGTTTATAAAGTCGCTTCTTCCTGCTATAACAGAAGATGTGGCCAAGGGAGGCGTCGTAACAGAGGAGCAAGTTATTGCTCGTGCCCAGTATTTAGACTTAGTATATACTCAGTCTGGCACGCTCTATGACAAGATACCTGACGCCCCTAGACCGGAATTTTCAATTCCTCCCCCTCCTGGATCAAATAGTGACTCTCATGCCGGCGATGGTGTGATTGGCACTGCAAATGCAAAGTCAACACGGGATTCGTCTAAGAAAACACGTAAGACTTCGAATCAAAATGCAAATGAAGAACTTCTTGCCTCGGAAGTAAGTGCCGTGTCGGACGACAAGGGCAAACAACTGAAGAAACCAGGAGACAAGAAGAAAAAGAAAGGGAGAAAAGGGAAACCCCCTTCGGGGTGTCATATATGCAATGAGGATCATTGGACAGCAGATTGTCCATGCAAAGTTGAGCTTAAAAGATTCTTTAAGAGTCTGAAAACCTCAGCTGTGTTGACTGATCCGTTTCCTAATCCTGGTCAAAATCTGGTTGCTAATCAAAATGCTTCCCGATCCCAAGTGCTTATGTTGTCTACCTCAAAGCAGCAGAATAATGCTTTGACAAGGAATAAAGATTACGGGAATCCATGGCTGTCGAATAACAAGGCTAATGAACAACCTAGTAGTTCGACGACAGCTTTGACCAAAGTTGTGCCACCCATCATTCCTGAACCAATGATAAAGTTGCCAAAGGGAGTAGTACACAAATCGACATTTAATCCTCGTGCCAAAATAGCACAGAATTATAATATAATAGAGGACCTGGCCCAATCGCCATCCGCTATGTCGACACTTGAGGTACCTCAAAATTGCCCCTCCCAAGAGCAAACTTTATTATCAGTAATAGGTGGGATTGGCCCAATGGATTCCAATCTTGTGGCCTTTGATCATAAAGGATATGACCCTAAGTTACCAGCTCAACTAGCTTTCCTTATTCAAGTGAAAGCCCTCAACAAAACTGTTCATCGAACAATTATTGATGAGGGGGCATCTACATGTCTTATGTCGATGAGTTGCTGGAAAAATTTAGGTTCACCACCCTTGTCGAAATCATCAACAACGTTAAAAGCATTTGATGGACGATCATACACTCCATACGGGATTTTAAGTAACTTGCAAGTTGAACTGGGGGGCAAAACAGTAGAAGTTGATGTTGAAGTAATCGACGGAAACCTCGATTACAACATCCTACTGGGAAGGCCTTGGATATATGCCATGGCTGCAGTTGTGTCGACCTACTTCAGAAGGATTGTATTTCCTTTTCAAGGAAAAATTACAATCGTCGACCAACAAACATTTCTCCCCAACAGTTCTCAAGTTACAGGAAGCAGCGCAATGATCCATGAGAGCAATCATTCGCTTCAAAATATTGGAGTAGGTATCCTAAAAGACCCTGCCTTAATGGGTACTTTTGCGCTACCGTCGGTGGGTAATCTGGCGGAGGTAGCCACAGTGGAAACCTACAATATGAAATCTTCTATATCCAACGGATTCGGAAGATTCCTAAATATTTTGTCAGCATGGATCATCGCCCTAATGGAAATACTGTAAATACAGTGGGCTCCGAGGACGGTTCTTATCTCGTGTCAACCTCGTTAAAAAATGAAACAAGGAGTCTCGAGGATAGTTCCTATCTCATGTCAACCTTGTTAAAAAATGAAACAAATCCCCTTTCCAAATCTCAAAGGTAAACCTTCATTCCAACCACCGAGTTGAATGCAATGAAGCTTGGGGGGCATGCACCTCGATTTTCATTATTATGCTGGGGGCATGCAAACTTATCATCGAGCAGTTTTAGCACATAGTTCATGCTCGTTAAAAAATAAACGCAAGATCCGAGCAGTTTTAGCACATAGTTCATGCTCGTTAAAAAATAAACATAAGTTGTGAGCAATCTTCCCCTAGAGTTCAAGCTCATTCAGAAAAAATGAACCGGTAAATAACCTTTTGAGATCGTAAATTCATCAGCCATAAAAGCCTTGGTCGTGTTTGTGCACCGTCACCTCCACTTTTCATTTGGCCGATCATTCACCTCCATTTGTGTGTTTACCTCTTTTGAGGAACAGCTGCGAAGAGTGATTTCACCTAGCCATCCTTGTGACACTGCCGTGATTGGAATATTCCAACTTCTACTTGGAATCTGCTGCTGCCCTGTTAATCACTCGTTCCTCAAAAGACGAGTCTTCTTTGAGCTCTTTTCACTGACTCGTAAAATATGAAAAGTTTGCCGAGTTCTGGCCTTCCAGCTCGTTAAAGCGACCGGAAGAGCTATCCCTCCTCTAAATTTTAATCTTTTTGGACCTGAGGGATTATTGCACAAAAAGATCGAGCGCTTGTCTTGTTCGGCTCGTTAAAAGTACCGAACACCCATCCCTTCTGTATTGTTTTATACTTTTTCGGACTTAAGGGATTAGATGACGAAAAACGAATTATGGAGTTAACTTTCTGTACCTTTTCAGACTCTCTAAAAATGAAAAGGACCAAGTTTTCATTGTCGTTAGACTCGTTAAAATGTTTAAATAGCGACAAACTTGTCTTTAGACGAGAACGAGTTTCCCTATCGCTAAGCTCGTTAAATCATAGCGATGGGCTTGCCCGAAGGGCAGGTTATAGAACAAGCATATGTTATCCTCCTCAAGCTTGACAAAAATAAAGAGGTACTGGTCAGAAATGACTGGGGAAAAATTGGGAGAACATCAAAGTTTAATGGTAGCAAGTCACTCTTGAACATGACACTTTTCTTCCGTACCACATCGGGTTGGGTTGTTTCATTCACCGGTCTCATCACCATGGTCCTCGCCAAACCATCCACATTTGGGGTAATGCTACCGATCCATCGCATCAGTGTCGTTATATGTTCAAGAGGGGTCTTTCTGAAAGTGTCAACCGTGTCCCATCCACTGCCATACATTATCCTTCATCCATTCATGATCGCCACCCTGAATCGTATGTCACAGTTTGTTTTCACCTCCACTAAAATCATTAGCTCCGTTCCGTGTCATTGATGTGGGATTCATTAAGGCCCTCCTTTGACGGATCGCTTCTTGTCGACTTCAACTCATTATCCAAGAAGTTGATCTAGGAACACCCCCATCAGTACTTTGAAGCTTGCATGCCTCAATGGCAAGTTTCTCACTTCCGGCGACAGGTATACATCAATGACCTTCGACCAGAAGATTTTTCATGGCGTTCGACGCCAAGTCCTTTATTCACGCCACGTGAATTGTACTGCAGTACCTTGAGGGTCATTATCATTATCGGTGATTCCTCTCGCGCTTGTTAACGGTTTTCATCATTGACCGGTAATCAAGCGATGTCTTTCCATGTTCGACTTCAGCGAAATTCTCACATGGATCGACTTGTACTTAGAGTGAAGATCGAACGAGTTTGAAGACCCCGGATCTAGTTTCATCCATCCGGGCTGCGATACATATTCAGGAAATATAAAAGCATTTGTCATGTACATCATTGCAGCAGATGATCATCCTACTCAAAGGATGATAATTTCAGCAGAAAATTATCAGTCTACCATCAGACGATCGTCTGTTATATGTACCAAAATGTATTTATAAAGCTGAGCATGGGAATGCCCGCCTCAGCTAGATCATGAAAACAGAATGAAAAATAATGTATTATATTGTATTGTATTACAGGGCGCCTCCTCAGCACTGGAATGAACTTCGGACCCTCTAGATAAAGCATTTCACCCGATAAACGGCCTCATACTTTAGGGGGCAACTGTTATAGACATTTTTGTGCCTCGCAGCATGGAGCATGAAATGTCAATAATTACAGGGATCCTCAGTCCCTAAACATGTTGTTCTTACCCCTAGAAGAACAAGGTCAGCAAACCACAGCACTTCCCATCAGTTCTCCACCTGAAAACACTCAGAAACAGGCCATTTTTGGATCATGTCAGCTGCTCCACTGAGCATCTGTGCTATATTGCAACTGCTCCTCTTTGTACCTGCGCTGGAAGTCAAATTTAATGAAGGCTACCTGCGCTGGGCGAGATTGACCAAGTGGCACAGTCATTCTGCAAGGTGTCAATTGCCCAGGAAGCTTCCAAACTGACACTTGGTTCATGAGATTCGCCCTGTGATGAGTAAGAGGTACTTGATCTCCATGTGTAAGCAAGGATCTCCAAGTGGACTCAAGAACTGAAGATTAACTGAAGAGGGAGAGGACACAAGGCATCTTTATGTCAGTCTCAAGCTGACTCATCCTCTCTTCTTCTCTCCTATATATAGAGCTCTTCTATGAGGTCTAAGGGGGCTGGAATTTTGTGTAAAGCAAGGAGGTGATGTTGGATTACAGTTAGAGCTATTGGGTGATTGTTTTACTAGAGGTGAAGAGGAGAGTTCTTGCTGCTGGGGAGGTGCTGCTGGATTGGAGCCATCATTGGTTGTAACCTTCTCAGAACCCTGTTACTTCTATCAATAAAGTTTTGCATGTTCTCCTATATACTTGTATTACATTGATGGATTGTATTTACATGTATATTTGATTCACTCTAATCCATGCATCAGTTATGAGTACATGTATCTTGTAGTTTCCTCTCTTGTTTTGTGCAGGATCTGTGTGTAGCTGGACCGGCAAAGAGAGTAAGGAGCTGGGAACAAGAGACAAAGAGAGAGGATCAAGATCGACTAAGCGAAGGACACCAGGTTGGTTAATCTTTTCATCCTTCTCTCTGTACTTTCATAAAGGAAAACATCAAAGCTTTACTTTCAGTTGTTGCTAAAGACTGTCACCTTTAGAGTAGGGATAGGGTCATCCGCATCGGATACTTTTCCCCACAACAATGAGTCATTAATGTTGAAGAGAGTCTTGATCAAATCTGAGAAATAAACTCTCCAATTCTCCCAAAGGAGAACTATGCTTAGGAAAATGTGCAAATCCAAAGGAAATTGTTGTGAAGTGATCATTAACAGTGGAAGTATTGACAATCTAGTTTCTATAGAGATGTGAGAGGATGGTCCATACAACTCCATATAGAGTGTCCTGGTTGTAGAAGGGACATCATATTTTGGTGAGTGAGAAAAGTAAGGCAGAATTCTAAATTAGTAGCTACAAAGATTGATTGTTGTTTGACATTATTCCTATGGATGTTTGTCATGTCTTGTTTGGGAGACTTTGGTAATATGACAGAGGAGATGTTCATGATGAAAAGAGAAATACTTGCTCTTTCATAAAGGACAATTGCAAGCATGTCTTGATGCATCTAGAAGATAAAGGAGTCAAATAAGAAGTAAACCTAAGCATGTCGATGATTAGTGGGAAATAATTGATGCAGGAAGTTAGAAGGAAAGAAGAGGCATAATTTTATTTGATTGGTAAACCTAGATATGTACTTACATATATAAATTTGAGGGAATTTCCTACTAAAATTCAAGAATTATTAGATGTGTTCATTAATTTCATTATGGATGAGTTGCTAAACACCTTACAACATGTAAGGAGCATAAATCACCACATGTACTTGATCCAAGGTGAAATTTTACCAAATAAAGAAGCTTACATGATGAAACCCAAGGAGAATGGAGAAATAAGAAAATAAGTCTAAGTGCTATTGGACAAGGGGCTAGTCTAAGAGAGCTAACATACTTATGTTGTACTAGTATTGAGTCCAAAGAAGCATGGAAGTTGGAGAACATGTATAGACTCTAGAGAAATAAATAAGATAATAATAAGGTACATACTTCCTTTACCTCATATTGATGATCTAATGAACTATTTAAGTGGTGCAAATGTATTTTCTAATATATATTTCAAAATTGAATATCAGTAGATTAAGATGAGAGAGGGAGATGAATGGAAGGATAATTTAAAACCAATGATGGGTTGTATGAATGGTTGGATATAAATTTTTTCTTGAGCAACATATCCAGTACCTTTATTAGGATTATGAATGAGGTACATAAGGATTTAATTAGAAAATTAGTAATCTTATATTTGGATACTTTTCTTCTTTTTAGTAAAACTAGGCAATAACACCTAAGTTTCTTGAAGTTGTTGTTGAAGAGGTTGCAATAGGTTAAAATCTTAATAAATTTGAAGAAATTCTCCTCCTTGAAGATAGATTTAACCTATTTGGGTTTTGTAATATCTCAAGTAGGGCTAAAGATGGACCTAGAGATGTCATCAATATTAAATAATGGCCTACCTCGAGTAATATTCAAGAGGTAAGAAATTTTCATGGGTTGGCTAGCTTTTATATAAAGTTTATTAGGATTTTAAACCATTTATGTGCACATATATTGAAGAATATAAGAAAGGAGCATCAACCATTTAAATGGGTTGTTGTAGCTGATAAAGAATTTGAACTACTAAAATAAGAAGATAACAGAAAAACTAATTTTGCTCTGCTTGATATTCAAAAACCTCTCCAAGTTCAGTGTGATGCAAGAGAAATGGCTATTGATGTTGTTCTCAATCCAAGGGAATACACCCATTTCTTATTTCAATGAGAAGATGAATCAAAAAAGAAAGAAATATTCTACGTATGATAAAAAAAGTGTGCAGTGATACAAGCCTTAAAAAAATTAATCCATTATCTCGTGCCTAGGGAATTTATTTTATATATTTACAAATAAAGACAAATCAACAGAAGATGCATCAAACAAGAAGGAACACTCAAGAAATAAAACAAAGAAGGAAATCATCCACCAGGTACACAAATAATTTCTATGGTTACTATTACGTATGCAATGGTTTCGGACATAAAGGTGTTGAGTGCAAACAATATATAAAAATGGGTAGAAATGACAAAGGAGACATAGACCACTTCCTCCATTTCATGGTCATAAAAGATATTATACAGGTTGTGGCCTTGGTCACATAGCCAAATATTTCAAGCTATTTTGTACCTTTAAGAAGGCTAGACAATAGATGGATTCAAAGGCCAATCAAAGCAAACAATATAATATTTTAAAGGCACATACACACAATAGAAAGAGGCCACTAAAGACTAGAAAAATAAGAAAGAACAACTAATGACTGCAATAAAGAATTGAAGTTAGCTTGTCCTCAAGGGGAGCAACTCAAGAAAGCAAAGAAGAATGTGCCAATATTCAAATGCAAAAATGTCTCATGGGGAGAGTAGGTCCAATAATGTTCCTTGGAGATATGGAAATCAAGTAGATATTAATGCAAAATATTAAGAATAAAAACGAAGTATAACCAAAGAAAACAAAGGACGATGTCACTAAAAGAAGAAAATAGAATCATTGTGAGATAGAAAGGAACCTCCTTAAGAGAAAACATATATAACAAATGTTGACTAAATTATCCCACACAACTCTCTATATGCACATGTAAAAAACTAGTTGAGATGGATCTATCCTTAGTTTCTATATACATCCAATCCATATGACATACAAGGTTAGATAAGTATTTATGTGTGGGAATATGCAATTAGCATAAAATCAGGAAATACATGATTCCTCCTCATGGACTATTATAATTGGACAATAAAAACTAGAGTATAGATACCCATTATCTATTGCTATATTCTCAAAATTTATTCTTAGTGGTTGCCTACCATGCTTAGCTATGTTCTCTCATTTCAACTCAAATAAGGGGGCTTACTAGTGGATTAAAATAAGTATTTTGTCTAAACCTAGTACATGGATCTGGAAGCCTATCTTGGCCACTTAAACAATCTATAGTTATTGTGGCACTGAAAGTTCTGAAATCATTATTTGCAATGAGTTCGACAGACTGAATTTCATCACATGGAGTAAAATTCCCAAGACATTACCAGGAATTGAATGTGAATTTTTTGAAAGTGAATAACAACATAAAACACAGTTTCCCAAGTTTTCAATTGAAGTTTTGTGGTGGGAATGGACCAAATAATGTGTTAGCGCTTGAAATTTCACCTCAGGCTGAGAAAGGTAAACCTCAAGGCAACATCAAACCATTTAGCCTCGTAGCTAGCCCTACGGGGCAAGAGAAGGCTCTCTCCGGTATATCTCAGTAAAATCTTCAATGGATGAGATGACCAATATGTTAACACTGATTTTAGGCTAGTAAACTGATCAAAAAGGTTGTTTTGGGATTTTTAGGGTTTTTGGTGGCAAATTGAGGGGATGGCAATTTTGGGTGCGGGGATTGGACACAGTTTCTGCAGGGGGTTCTTTGGGGCGAGGTAGGAGACAATATTGATGCCTTTGATTGAGGTGGATGATCAGGAATGACAGGTGAGGAGCCAAGGAGAGCAAACAATAACTTTGAATTCCCCTTAGATAGTAGAAAACATTGAAATTAAACAAATTTAAAAGCAGAGCATGGCAAGCATGAATTCTTACTTTAACACTTCATTTGTTTAATGTGAAGAAGTAAAAGAAAGGAAATGATTCACATAACATAGTTACAGGTACATAGAGAAACACACCATCAATACATGTAACCACAAGAATCCCAAAAAGGACTGCAAAACCCTGGTCTTCCTTAGCCAAAAATTGCAGAGATACAGTGAATAGTACAATGATAGCTTCTCCCTCAAGAGTACAACCTCTCCAACCATGAAAATGATTGAGAAAATAAATAATATAGGCAAGCCAACCTCTTCCATTGCCTCTAGGGGTCGATCTCATCCTTCTAGGAGCTGTTTCAACCAATTCTAAACTAAGCACTACAAACTAGGCAGTCAAAACAACTTGCCTCTATAAGCTAGGAAACCAATTCATTCATTTAATTTTCACCTTTTTCATGAATGAATCTTATGGAAGAAGTACATAAGAGTAAAAGTGTCATAAAAGTACATTTATTACAACAAAGAGGATAATAATCCACCCCAAAAAGTCAAACAGGGTCAAACTGCGTTTTTCTGAGTTGTACACTGAAATCTGGAGAAGTTTGCCTGACGGGTCGCGCGCCTTTGAGAGAACTTCTAGGTGTCCAAATTGAGCAAGAGTAGACTTGTTGGAAATTTTTGTGAGTCTACTTTCCAACCCAACTGGAACTTCTGAATTTGGTGGTCATTTGCCCCTCCAAAATTGCAATCTCCCAAGACTGCTTTCTGCAACTCAAAAATTTGGCAAAAAATCAATTTTTGCTTGTTTTTTGACTTTCTGGAGGCCCAAAACTTCATAAAATCTCAAGTCCATTGATGAGAATATGTAACTTCTCATGAAAAATCTGGAAATGCTGAGATTTTTGCAAAATGGAGTTGCCAAGATGAAGGGTCGCCCGGGGGGTGAGACCCGTTAATGGACAAAACCTGTAAATGGCACAAAAAATTCAAAATTGACAAAATTTTCTCCAAATTTCTTGAAATTTGGGCTGGGAGTCCCCAATAAAGTACCATGCTCAGTCAAAGAGGCTTTAGCCAAAATTTGGAGTGGATCGGGCCTTTTCCATCGTTTTAGTGCCTTGGCCAACCGCCTTGGATCCGACGATTGTAATTTTGACATTTCTCTAAAACCATGACAACTGTGCAAAAAGTGAAGGAGGTTTTTATTCTTTGGCATGTTTTGGACAAAAACCTCTCTCCGTTTTCCAAAATTCATCTTTGATTGCTCTGAAACATCATTTGAGTGCGACTTGTCCCGATGTGTGAAACAAGGAATTTTGTCAAAATGGAGCGAAATGAAGGGGATATGGGGCTTCTAAATTCTTGGGGAAATTTTTGGGAGTGGGGAGGGATGTTAGGAAGTAGGGGAAAGTGGAATCTCAGAGATTGAGTGAGGGGAAGGGGTCCAAAAGGGCAAAACACAGGCCAAACCGAGAAAATTGCCAGGTTGTAGCTAGAAACTAGGGTTTGTGCAAAAATGAGGAATTTGGCGGATCTAAGGGATGGGAAGTGTTTGATAAGGTATTTTAAGGATTAGGGAAGGTGTATGAACATCAGGATACAAGTTTTTCTGATTATTTGACCGTCCAAGAGATATTGCCTTCAAAACCCTAGGAGAGGGAAATGACCTTGCCTGGGTGCAACTGAAGCGTGAACAAGGTGTAAAATGACTCAATAGACACTGAGATGATAATGAAAACCCTATGAATGATGATAGACTCAGCTGAATAGTGACATAGATTGGCATTTGGGCAACTTTGAAAAGAGTGAGAGCAAACCCTAGACCTACTGCCTAGTGACCAAATTTTGCTTGAAGACTTACTGAAATGACAAAATTTGACCTTGACACTTCAAAATCACTTTGTAAGAGCATATTTGATCACTGTAGGAAGGCTGGAAAGACTGACACTAAAATTGGCTCAAATGGGGATGGTAGCTCCTTGGAGGTGCCAAGAACCTCAGACCTCTGGGAGAGCAGACCAGTGCTTTCAACCATTGGGCGATGGAGTCATTATTTACACCTTTGACACATTTATTGAATGAAAACTTGACTGAAAACTGACTGAAACTTAACTGAAGCTTGACTCAAACTGACTCGATGGCAAACTGAAATAACTTGAAAAAACTCACTCAATAGACCAAACACAAATGACTCATGACTGACTTAACTAAAACAAGAACTTACAAAGCTTTTTGACGGGAAGTAGTCCATCAAGATTTGAAATCATGATGACAACCACCTGTGTTTCTTACAAGACAATATACATCAAACTATATCAAAATGCCAATGCAACCAATCAAGCAGATGCCTTCTTGATTGATTCTCCTGATCAGATCTTCTGGTAAACAATACAAACCTATCACTGGGCATCCAAAAACATAGCTGACCATATTATCCTTCATCACTGAATACTGCAATAATCACCTTCATTGTTGATTGCAACAAATCTGCCATTGGATCCTGGAAAACATGAAGACTTGACATTGCCACCTCCTGCTGAAAGATCAAGGTGTCCTCTGTTTCAATTTCTGATCTACCTTCCTCATGTGCTTCGGTGAAAGTATGCTCTTGGGCTTCAAAAAACTCTGAACAAATGGATGGGCAGATCTCTTCTTGGAAAAGCATTTCAGCATATGAGACATATGAAGAATCTAAAAGGTAATCCTGTATGCTATGATCTTCTGTAGTTTGACAATATGGTAGTTCATCTTCATATGATATCACAACCAAATTATCAAGTTCCTTATTACATTCTTCAATAGTATCAAGCACAATATTATCATTTACATCGTCTGCCACAAATTCACTCAAAGAAACTTTTTCACTTGCTTGAGCAAAGATCTCACCTTGATGTTCATGAGCTGATTGAATGACCTCCTCATGAAGACTCGGTTCTAATGACAGACTGGCAGCACGATTGAGAACATTTGAATCCATACCGTTGTCTATGATCTCAACAACAAAATTCTCCTTTTCAGGATTCAGCACAAGGTATTCTTGGTCATCATGATCTGAATGTTGATCTGAAATAGCTGACTTGACTGCATCACATTCTGAAATTGAATCTTGACTACCCTGCATGTTGTCTTCTTCTGTGGGAAGATCTGAAATAGAACCCTCTCTTTCATCATTTTCAGCCATATGGAAATCTTCAGGCTACTGATCTTGACAAGTGTCCTCTAAGATTTCTGTGTGCTGCTGAAATGGATTCTCATACAGAGCCTCCATGATCTCAACATCCATAAAATTATCATCTTCATAATATTTCTCAAGGCTTTCAATAAAGCTATAAGCATGCTTGCAACAATCATGAACCAAATTTAATGATGGATAAGAGTCCTTATATCGTTCAATGAACATAGCATGAAAATCCTTTAAATAGTAAATACAAGAAGGTGGCAAACTTTCATACCATGATTGAGTTGTACCTTCCAGAGTGGCCAAGAATATCTTCATCAAGCAATCTTCAGGAAAATCCACCTTCAACTTGTGAATATGCATATGAAATCTAACTAGATGTAAAGCAGCATCCTTCCTACCATCATCATTAAATATAGGCAGATTCCTTGACCAATCTACCTTCGGAATTTTATTTGGAAAACCTGGAATGTGATCTCGGCTCAAGGGAGCGTATCTTCTTGCAATTCGATCCATCTTGAAAATCTCAAAGCTACTGATCTCTCTGCAGTGAAGTCACCATGAAGCATTGATCACTGGAGTTTCTAGTGAAGGAGTCGCCAGTGAATGATTTCAGCCTTGTCAGTGTCTGATCGTTGTTCACCATCAACAATCAGATCTGAACTTGATACATGTACTGGGGTAAAATGCAAATGAAGTGATGTATTCGCAAGCTCATGGAGATTGACTGAAGCAGCGTTTATCTACCTCCGCTTATGCAAAGCAAGAGTGTTTTCGAAGGCTAACTGCCATAACTTCAGGCTCCGTCTAAGACTTATGAAACCAACACATCAATACACAGACAAGTTTGTTCTCCCCAGTATGGTCGCCAGTATGTTAGCGCTTGAAATTTCACCTCAGGCTGAGAAAGGTAAACATCAAGGCAACATCAAACCATTTATCCTCGTAGCTAGCCCTACGGGGCAGGAGAAGGTTCTCTCCGGTCTATCTCAGTAAAATCTTAAATGGATGAGATGACCAATATGTTAACACTGATTTTAGGCTAGTAAACTGATCAAAAAGGTTGTTTGGGGATTTTTAGGGTTTTTGGTGGCAAATTGAGGGGATGGCAATTTTGGGTGCGGGGATTGGACACAGTTTCTGCAGGGGGTTCTTTGGGGCGAGGTAGGAGATAGTATTGATGCCTTTGATTGAGGTGGATGATCAGGAATGACAGGTGAGGAGCCAAGGAGAGCAAACAATAACTTTGAATTCCCCTTAGACAATAGAAAACATTGAAATTAAACAAATTTAAAAGCAGAGCATGGCAAGCATGAATTCTTACTTTAACACTTCATTTGTTTAATGTGCAGAAGTAAAAGAAAGGAAATGATTCATATAAAACACTTACAGGTACATAGAGAAACACACCATCAATACATGTAACCACAAGAATCCCAAAAAGGACTGCAAAACCCTGGTCTTCCTTAGCCAAAAATTGCAGAGATACAGTGAATAATACAATGATAGCTTCTCCCTCAAGAGTCCAACCTCTCCAACCATGAAAATGATTGAGAAAAAACATAATATAGGCAAGCCAACCTCTTCCCTTGCCTCTAGGGGTCGAGCTCATCCTTCTAGGAGCTGTTTCAACCAATTCTAAACTAAGCACTACAAACTAGGCAGTCAAAACAACTTGCCTCTATAAGCTAGGAAACCAATTCATTCATTTAATTTTCACCTTTTTCATGAATGAATCTTATGGAAGAAGTACATAAGAGTAAAAGTGTCATAAAAGTACATTTATTACAACAAACAGGATAATAATCCACCCCAAAAAGTCAAACAGGGTCAAACTGCGTTTTTCTGAGCTGTACACTGAAATCTGGAGAAGTTTGCCTGACGGGTCACGTGCCTTTGAGGGCACTTTTGGGGCACTTCCAGGTGTCCAAATTGAGCAAGAATAGGCTTGTTGGAAAGTTCTGTGAGTCTATGTTCCAACCCATCTGGAATTTCTGAATTTGGTGGTCATTTGCCCCTCCGAAATTGCAATCTCCCAATACTGCTTTCTGCAACTCAAAAATGTGGCAGAAAGTCAATTTTTGCTTGTTTTTTGACTTTCTGGAGGCCCAAAACTTCATAAAATATCAAGTCCATTGATGAGCATATGTAGATTCTCATGCAAAATCTGGAAATGCTGAGTTTTTGCAAAATGGAGTTGCCAAGATGAAGGGTCGCGCGGGGGGTGAGACCCGTTAATGGACAAAACCTGTAAATGGCACAAAAAATTCACAATTGACAAAATTTTCTCCAAATTTCTTAAAATTTGGGCTGGGAGTCCCTAATAAAGTACCATAGCCAAAGAGGCTTTAGCCAAAATTTGGAGTGGATCGGGCCTTTTCCGTCGTTTTAGTGCCTTGGCCAACCGCCTTGGATTTGATGATTGTAATTTTGACATTTCTCTAAAACCATGACACCTGTGCAAAAAGTGAAGGAGGTTTTTCTTCTTTGTCATGTTTTGGACAAAAACCTCTCTCCGTTTTCCAAAATTCAACTTTGATTGCTCTGAAACATCATTTGAGTGCGACTTGTCCTGATGTGTGAAACAAGGAATTTTGTCGAAATGGAGTGAAATGAAGGGGATAGGGGGCTTATAAATTCTTGGGGAAATTTTTGGGAGTGGGGAGGGATGTTAGGAAGCAGGGAAAAGTGGAATCTCAGAGATTGAGTGAGGGAAAGGGGTCCAAAAGGGAAAAACACAGGCCAAACCTAGAGAATTGCCAAGTTGTAGCTAGAAACTAGGGTTTGTGCAAAAATGAGGAATTTGGCGGATCTAAGGGATGGGAAGTGTTTGATAAGGTATTTTAAGGATAAGGGAAGGTGTATGAACATCAGGATACAAGTTTTGCCGATGATTTGACCGTCCAAGAGATATTGCCTTCAAAACCCTAGGAGAGGGAAATGACCTTGCCTAGGTGCAACTGAAGCGTGAACAAGGTGTAAAATGACTCAATAGACACTGAGATGATAATGAAAACCCTATTAATGATGATAGACTTAGCTGAATAGTGACATAGATTGGCATTTGGGCAGCTTTGAAAAGAGTGAGAGCAAACCCTAGACCTACTGCCTAGTGACCAAATTTTGCTTGAAGACTTACTGAAATGACAAAATTTGACCTTGACACTTCAAAATCACTTTGTAAGAGCATATTTGATCACTGTAGGAAGGCTGGAAAGACTGACACTAACATAATGGATGCCCAAAGTATGAAGGATTTTTTCAGAGAAAGAGTTAAAGAAACTACACATAAGGCCAATAAATGAATTGATTCTATCCTTGTAAGGTACAACCAGTTGGATCAGGTAGTGTGAAAAGTTTGCAATGTGGTCATAAAGTCTAAGTCATTTTGGATTGCTCAGTAGGCTTCATGAAAACATAACAAGGTTGTGGAAAATTTAAAGGCCCCTACTCTGAAATAAACAACTCATAGTAAAACAATTTTTTCTTTCAACTTGAAGCCAAACAATGAAATCAAGGTTCTACATCTACTAGACAAATTAAGGATGATAACACAAATAATAGAAGTACAACACCACAAGAAGATACATTTTATTCCATCCCTTACTATAGGCATCGAAGGGAAAATTGCCAAACACCAAAAAGAGTGCATCAAAGAGTTGCGTGTGGAGAGTCAATTTTGGCAGAAAGTGGTAGAGAACATTACCTAAGTTTGGAAATATTCAATGGCTATAGTAGTTTTAGGATGGTCTAAAAAACACATGATATGTTGTAACTGTAGTCTGAGAACCTCATCTATAATTAATAAGTGTTATGAATATCGATCTGAGGCATAATACAAATTTTTACATAAATTTGCAAGCTTGTGGCATTCAGTACACATAGTTGGTGGAACTATCTAGAAAATAGACTGTTTGGAAACATTACATAGTCTTCCATAGGTGCCAACAAATGTTACACATCAAACTTTAGAACAAAAGGCAGAGCATATTCTAGACCTTAAGGTAGTTACAAATCATAGAAACAAACCATATTACAAATTAGAGTACAATGTTTTATTAATAAAAGTCTATTCTAAATAAGATACATAACAGACCTAAGCGAGACCTCTGGAAACATCAATGTAATATTGGTGTTGAGTTATATTCTTTGGTACTCTTGAAATAAGATTTTTGGTATATTATATAATATATATTTGCATATTATACGCATTGAGAATTAAAATTATGGTTTTTTCCACTAATTTCATGATAATTGTCCCATATAATGTAGTAGCATGATCTTGATCATGAATCATATCCTAAGAGTGGCTTTGCAGAACTAAGAATAAAATGGTGAACAAAGGTTGAAATGGTGAGCATTAACTGCATGATAAGTTACAAGCCATACCCAGAGCCATGAGAGCTCGAAATGATCCTTGAAAAATAGTGGGTTCTTAGACCCTTTCATTATGGAAAAACTACATAGAAGACCCTCTACTAGCAAGGTCCACGTTTGAGTACACGTTAGGTATTTGGTTACAAGTTGTTGTACTGGAAGTAAAGAAATGCACGAAGGATAAAGGGAGTTTCTTGGGGCTGGTCATACCTGACGACCTTACCACATTGGCCATTAACCTTTCCTGTGCATAAGTCTCCATTTCCACCATAGGGATTTGGTGATGAGGACTACAGGTCCCTACCAATAACCAAATGCTCCGGTAACCTATGAGTGGTGCCATAAAACTACTTGGAAAGTTCATGTAGACTTTGAACTATTGGCATGTCACGGGAGAGGTTGGAGCCTCCCAGAAGCTCACACCAAATCTCTAATAGATAGTATATGTAGGGGCACCTATGGTGTTATGTGAGGAATTCCCTACTTGAAGGTAGGGAAGGCATTTGGGATAGGAATCCCTCAATGTATCTATCACGTGAGATCAGAAGGGGTAACATCGTGGAATGTTTTAATTTGAGTCTGATAGAGTGGCAAGAATGGAAGGAGGTGTATAGGCTGAGCATGCATTTGAGACAAAGTTGTGCTTGATAAGATTAGTTCAAGGGAGGGTACTGGTATGGTGGTACGTAAAAGTGTTCATTGTGATGCAAGGGTGTGAATCCCTAACCTTATAAGATATATTATATAGACTTATTCCCTTGCAGATCAAAACCTTAGGTGAGAAGGCTTCTAGTTGGAGTAGTCAAATTCTTCTCTTACATGATTGATCAAAGGAAACTTACATGAACTTTCTATTGGATCCATCCAACTAGACATATGGACCAGAGGATCATTCAACTTCCAGAAGTAGGAGGTCGAGACCAATACCTTGATGGTAAAAAATCACATGGAAGGTTGACCCTGACTAGTTATAGGTCACACAACTTTCTAGCAGAAGGATGTGTGGTAGCAAGGAACATTGTGTCAACCTGAGTAGGTTATAAGTCGGAGGTTGGGAGGTTGAGATAAAAGTAAGCCCCGAGCTCATGGAATGGGTCAACCCTAACTCAGTTGGAGGTTAAGGGTTGGGATTTCATATATTGACTTGACTAGGTTGGAAACCGAAGGGTCGGGAATTTGGGACATAGGCGGTGTTTGTGAGTTAAGAAATTCACTCACCTCAACTCTTCTGCTTAGTAGACTCTTTGGCAAGCCTATGGAAAACTACCATGAGGAAAAGGGAGATAGGTGGCAATCATTCCCTATGGGTTGGAGAGAAAATGAAGGAAATTTAAAAAGTTATTAAAAATAATAAAAAAACAATGGTTTGAGCCTCATAATTCCATTTCCATGATCGAATAATGGGGACCAAATCTACCAGTGATGACCTCCTTACTCTGGGAGGATAGGTAGGTATGTTACAGAGTGGTGTCAGAGCTATCCAGGTTCAAAGCTAGACTAGATGGGCTTTGTCATGTGAAAGTAATGATATAAAAAAAATGGAGAGAATAATTTTGAATAATTAAGTATCTAATGTTACAAGTCGAGTTAATCTATTGATCCTTTTTTTGTAGACGAATGAGAATTAATGCAAGTTGTCTGAGAATACGACCTTGGTAATGTTGTTTGTTTGGTGGTAATAGGTCATAGGTATGTTTTTGTTTCAATTATCATGATGAAGGGACTGAATGATTGCCACATATGATTTATAAATGCGTTGGCATGATAACATGATTGTTTTGTCACATCAGAAGTCTCCATGGTAAATCATGACCCTGAGTTTGTGTTATATATTATTTTGAAATGTTTAACAATGTGCCTGATTGACAACACATCACAAGAAACATTAAACAAAATAAGCCACAGTGATGAGGACCGGAATGGTTGAATACAATTTTGATGAGTTACAACATGGAAGTGAAGGGGTCACAACTAATGAAGAAGAGACATCAATTGGCCAAGGGGGAGGGAGTCATTTCCTAGACTGGATGGACACCTTAAGAAGCCTAAGGGATGAGGTGAAAATATTGAAGGCTGATAATGAGAGGCTGGTAAGATACCAAGAAAGGAAAGAAGAGATCAATGTAGTCATCCTGCAAAGTCTCTCAGATTGGCAGAGGTAAAGGAAATATGAGAGGAGGGTGAGTCATAAAGATAATAAAAGCCTTAATGGAGTATATGGTGGAACATCCAAGAAAATACATAGGTAGGGAAGTGATGACATTGTTCCAGGAGGTGGAATTTTGAGTAATACAAGAGAAGTGACTAGTATGCAGGTGCAACATTCAGGCAGACCATCTAAATTGGTTTCCCAGAGCAATTACAATTCTTGACATCAACATCACTCAGTAAGTAAGGAAAGGGAAAAGGATCATATGCGTGAAGAGTTTAAGAAGGCAATGACACTTGTATTTGATGGGGATATGAAGAAGGTAGAGGATGAAAAAGCATGGTTGCTAGGAATGAATAAATTTTCAGAATATATGACTATTCTAAGAATATGAAGGAAAGAGTTGTTGCATATAGCTTGAAAGGAAAAGCTAACATATGGTGGGAATACTTGAAGAATTTTAGAGCCATTACTAAGAAGGAGATGACCTAGAAGGAGTTTGAGAGGCTCTTCAAAGAACATTACCTATTTGAATGATACTATGAGAGAAAAAGAAAAGAATTTTATGAACTCAAAATGGGTCAGTTAAATACTGTTAAATATGTCACCAAATGTTTAGAACTATTGAGGTATGTAACATATATCAAGGATGACAAAGCCAAGATTCAGAGGTTTATCAGTGGGTTGCCTATGACATTCATAGATAAAATCGAAATGCTAGAACCACAAACCCTGAAGGATGATATCAAGAAATTAGAGCACTGTTATGAAAAAGAAAAGTGCAGATCTAAAATTAGGAGTAACTGGTCGGTCAAGTGAAACACTATATGTGATAAGATTTGGTCTAAGAGAAACCAAGATAGGAGGGGAGTGAGTCCCCCAGCTCGAGTATGACCATTTCAACAAAGACCCAATGTGGGTTGTCGAGAAAATTGTGTAGCAACCAGCATCAAGACAACCTAAGCTTGAAGGTCGAGAACCACTCAAGTGTTAGACCTATAGTGGGGACCACGAAAGAAGAGATTTCCCACATCAGTAGAATGTTGGACCAAATATTTACAACACTCAAGAGGTAAGAACAATGGGTAAAGTAGCTTAAAGTATGCCTAGAGTTTATGCAACAGTAGACAATCACCAAGCAGATCACTAAGCATCCATCACTGAGATGGAAAAGCTAAAACAACAATTAATTTCCATTTATTTTGATCCAGGCTCTAATTATAGCTATATCAGCCCATAACTTGTTGAGAAGGGGGGATTTGACAAGGAGTTACATTAATAACCCAAGTTGGTTCAATTGGAAACATGCATAAGGAGAAGAAACAACAATTGGGTAAGGTCATGTGCAATTGATCTCAGTGGCATGGCCACGACATCCCACTTTAATGTGTTACCATTCGGTGGGTATGAATTATTATTGGGCATGGATTGGTTGTACCTACACCGAACTAAGTTGGATTGATATGAGAAAGAAATAGAATGCTTGGATGAGCAAGGAACAAAGACATTATTACAAGGCAAAAAAGAATCCCATATTCGTGAGGCTAATCATTGCTATGCAATCCAAACAAAACAATAGGATAAGATGCAAGTTGTTTACAACACAATTTTCCAATAATGAGGAAGCTGATAGAGAAACAAAAGACAAGGGAACTTAATTGCTTCAAAAGTACACTATTTTGCAACAATTTGCGGATGTTTTTCCAAAAAGGTCCCTAGATTACCTCCCCACATAGAGATAGAATTCTCTATCTAGCTGATACTAGGAGAAGTTCCAACATCTAAGGATCCATATAGAATGAGAACCCTAGAGCTTTTCATGCTAAATTAGAGATGAACGAAATTCTTAACAAGGCTTACATAAGGCCAAGTGTGTCTCCTTGGGGAGCACCAATATTATTTGTAAAGAAAAAGGATAAAACCCTTACATTTTGCATTGATTAGAAACAATTGAACAATGTAATTATCAAGAATAGGTACACATTACAGAGGATTGATGATCTCCTTGACCAATTAAGAGGAGCAATGGTTTTATCCAAAATTCACTTGAGTTCCAGTTACCAGAAAGTGAGGATCAAAGAGGAGGATATCCATAAGATTTCTTTTAGAACAAGATATGGGCACTATGAATTAGTGGTACCCTTTTGGCTAACTAACACCCTAGCATGTTCATGTGCCTGATGAACATAGTGTTTCTTCCATACTTGGACAAGTTTATCATAGTGATGGTTGATAACATACTAGTTTATTAAAAAATAGAAGAAGAACATGAAAAAAATTGGTTGAAGTGTTACAAATATTGAGAGAACATAAACTCTATGAAAATCTTAGCAAGTGTGACTTCTCCTAGTCACAAATACATTACCTAGGGCACATCATCTCTACGGAATGTGTTTCAGGCTTTCTTGAAGAGACAAAATCCATAGGGGAATGGTCAACTCCAAAGGGAGTGGATTAGGTTACATCATTCATAATATTGGAAGGATACTATAGGAAATTTATTCAAAATTTCCCCAAATCGATCATCCCATTACAACCTTGTAGAAGAAGGGGACAAGGTTCGACTAGAGTATACAATGTAAAAAAAACTTTGAATAGTTAAAATAATTACTCACCAATGTGCTAGTGCTGAGAATCACAGATCCTGACAAGGATTTCGTGGTGTGCACATATGCATGTAAAGAGGGACTTGGTGGTGTCTTAATGCAATAAGGGAAAGCAATGTGCTATGAATCCAGAAAGTTGAATGAGCATGAGGAAAATTGTGTGACACATGATTTAGAATTGGCTACTATAGTTGATGCTTTAAAAATGTGGAGACACTACCTCCTTCGCAAGAAGTTCACTCTCATGTCAGACCATAGTGGACTCAAATATATGTTTAAAAAACCGAATTTGAATGCTAGGCAAGCATGATGAGTAGCTATGCTTAGCGAGTTTTACTTTGATATTAAGTACATAAAAGGTAAAGAAAACAAGATTGTTGATGCCTTGAGCAGAAGAATCCAAGTAAGTCACTTGGAAGCGATAAGTTTATACACAATAGATCTGTAAGAAAGAACCAAAAGTGCCAGACAAATAGATGAAAAGTACCAACAACTGAAAGAAAAGTTGTAGTAAAGTGGCAAGGATGAAGGATCTCATCTCACAAAGGAAGGCTTACTTAGGTTTAAAGGAAAAATTTATGCACCCAAAAATGATGAGATAAAAATGCTAATAATGAAAGAGTTCCATGATAAACCTTACTCGGGTCACCCAGGGTATCAAAATACCCTCACAACCATTAAAAAGTACTATCACTAGCCAAATCTGAAGAATGAAGTGGTAGATTTCATAGAAAGATGCATGAAATGCCAGTAAGTAAAGGTTCAATGCAAACACCTGGTAGGATTGTTGCAACCTATCCCTACTCTAGAATGGAAGTGTGAGGTAATTTCTATGGATTTCATTACAAGATTGCACTAGATATCTAGACACCATGATTAAATAATGGTAGTGGTGGATAAAATTAGCAAGGTAGTTCATTTTGTCACAGCCAAGAAGATTGTGTCAAATAAGGATGTTAAATTTACTTCTAGAGTTTGGAAGGAATTGTTTGCAGGATTGGGAACAAAATTAGCATTTAGTACATCATATCATCCACAAATTGATGGGAAAATAGAGAGGATCAATCAGATGCTTGAAGAAATGTTAAGGATTTATGTGATGCATCAACCTAAGGAGTGAGAAGAGTATCTCCGACTTGTAGAATTTGCATACAATAATGGTTACCAAGAGTCCATAAAGATGTTCCCTTTTGAGGCATTGTACGGTAGGAGATGTAGTACTACTATTAGCTTTAGTTATAAGGTTAACAAAGTTCATCTAGGAAATGATATGCTTAATGATATGGAACAACAAGTTTAGATCACAAAGAAATATCTAAAAGTTGCACAAGATAGAAACAAAGGCTATGCAGATAAGCACAGGGTGCACAAAGAGTTCCAAGTAGGAGAACATGTTTAACTGATAATTAAACCCAAGCAAACATCCATAAAAATGGGGACATGTGCCAAGTTGGCACCACAATATTCTAGGCCATTTAAAATTCTTGAGAGGATTGGACGAATAGCATATAGACTGGCATTACCTCTATTAGTTAGAGCTCGTGATGTTTTTCATGTTTCTTTACTTAAAAGATATGTACACGATTCTAATCATGTAATTGATTGGTCTATGCTACATGATCAGGAGCTCAAAATTTGCCAAAAATTCAAAGTGTTAGAATCTTTATAATCTTAGCTTCGTATCGAAGAGCTTGTCGTTCTAAATCTAATGGTGCAAACGAAACTCAAATCTAAGCTCGTATGCAGAAGTTGGAACAAGTCAAAGTTCAAGGTTGATTTGTTGACATGGCAGGATTGGATGACATAGCAAAGCCCTTCAGAGAATGAGGAGATGCCAAGTAGTAGGCTGCCATTGGCCCCTGCATATCGCATAATCTTAAGAATCGACCCCCGACATAGTCAGGGTTCTGATGCAATATATTGCAATCGCATATCGCAATCATATATCGCAACTGGTACCCCCAATATATATATATCTATATATATATATATATATATATATATATATATATATATATATATATATATATATATATATATATATATATATATATATAGATGTCACAATCGATAACTTTGATTTTGATTTGTGATGGCGGGACTTTTAGACTTGATATTGTTAGACACTGTATTTTATAACCATGATGGGTTTGTTGCTATCACAATGTCTAGACTTTGATATCTGGTGAGAGAAAGTGCTGATTGCGATAGGAGTGTCGGATGCGATTTTTTATGCATTGATATTTATAATCTTAGTGGATCCGTGTTATCATAGAATGCAAATTGGGTTGACACGTTGAAGGTTTAAGCACCGGTTATGACTGCGATGGGGTTCTCAGACATGATATGTTGTATGTTGTATTTAATAATCTTGACAAGTTTGCAGGGCACCTGATGTAAGGGTATGTACACTGATGGAATCCACTGATTGCAATATCTGTGAGAGCTACGGAACCATAGCCTTAATCATAGGACCAACCACTCCGCATGTGACCACTTGACCCTTAACTGCGAGATAGGCAGGAAAGTTGTTGGGACCGCTGATTTCGATAGAACTGGCAGTTTTAACTGTGGATAATGAATTTAACTGGCGGTAAGCAAGATTTGGAGAAGAAAAATGTGGAAAGACTGATAGAAGTCATAACTAAGACAATTTTCGACCAAATGGGTTGCAAAAGGAGGCTAGATAGCCATTTTTGGGCATTTTGAACTCATTGGAACATGTTTCAATAGCAAAGGAGCACTTCTAGATAGGATTTTTGTAAAGTGAAGCCTATGGGTTCTCTGGTCAACCATAGTGTTGATTCAGTTTATGGAGTAGTATGAAGGTGGAGATGACCTTACAGGGGCCTTCCAGCCTCCATCTGCATTCTGTAATAGCCATTACAATAGTGTTGTAGTTTTATTTCTTCTTTGCTCTATATGTGTATGGAGAAAGAGAATTGTTTAAGTACTTCAAGTGGATTGTAGTATTGTTTGTGTTCTTGGAAGTTGGAGTATGGTGTCTTGGTGTAATATGCCTATCTTTTATAAATATTTATATGTTTAACTATAGGTTAACATGTGTATGGAGTGAGAACTTTAGTAGGAAGTGTTTCTTTGAAGGAGAAACTAGCCATTCCATTTCAACAGCTTATGTACTCTTCTTTACTTGATATTGAGCATAATGAGAAGGGGTCATGCCTTTAGAGTTGATCCAAGGAGATGTAGCCCAGGAGGGGTGAACTCCTTTATCAATGGATAGTGTATTATTATTTGATACATGCTTCCATTCAATGTTTTGGTTTCATGTTTTAAGTTTTCTTCATGAAGCTAACTTAAGTAAAAACACATAAAATTAATGCTTTTACTTTCTATTTTGGAGTACAAACCTCAAGCACATTTTAATATTCTGATGAGGGGAATTAGCACAACATTACTAATCTGCCCCAATTTAGATCACTATAGGTTGAACCAAAGGGAGAGTTAGGACCAAAAATAATGTGCATTCTAGATGGGAGGAGGCTCATGCTCCAGAATTGAGCTATGGAGAAAGTCAAGGTGCAGTGGAAGCACTTTGGGTTAGAGGAGGACACATGGGAAATGGCTAATGCCATGAAGGCTAATTAACCCTTATTGTTTTATGGTTAAATAAAGTGTGTGTAATTGTAAATAATGTATAGATTTATCTGTATAAATCTCCATGAAGCAGCATGTGTCTTATTTTAATGTTGGCACTGTGTATGAGCAAAACAACATCGAGGGAAGCGATCCCTCAAGGGGGAGGGAACTGTGATAGCCCCAACCAAGGTTCTCATATGAGCCAAATTATAAATATTATGTAAATATTATGCAATGTGGTGGGCTCCAGTGTTGCAGCAATAATGCTGCAACTCCTGGGACTCCCTTCTTTACTTTTATCAACCCAGTAGTTTGTAACAAACTTGGAAGCGATGGTGTTGTATGCACAAGTACTAGCTCTTGCCGCAACTGTCACTTGGTCAGCTGGCACAAGTCCGCTAGGGGCTTATGCCAACTTCTATGAGCTCTTAGAAGAAGATTTTTAACTAATGGATGGGAGCTAACTCAAAGGAAGCTAATATACTTGCAGAAAGAAACTGAAAGCCAAAAAGTAACACAAACCCTAGCAAACCCTAATTCTACCAGCTAGTCCTACTGATGCAAAAGATAGAATGCAAACTATTAAAAGAGATGCCATTACTTCTATGAAGGTAAAATGCATGTGCCTAGGCTACCTCTATCTAAAGAAAACATCTTTTTTGTATTTTTGAATAAGTTATCATAACTATCATGCATGTGTTTTTTAACTGGCTTTTTACTGTGCAGGGCTGGATCAAGGAAGAAAAATGCTTGGAAAAGGTTGGAAATGTTCATAGAGGGTCTAAGGAGTCCCTAACACTCTTCCGGAGAGTTTCACAAAGTTTGGCTATCCAGCAACCTCATTTGTGAGCTTCTACAGGAAGTCTGCAGGGGTTCTACAGGATGTTTCAGGGATTTCTACAGGATGTTCAGAGATTTCTACAAGATGTTTTAAAATTGGATTTTGGAGGATGGTTGAGTGAGAGAAGATGCATGAATGGATAGGGAGGTGAGGTAGGGGCCTAAAATGACCCAGGGACTAATGGATGGAGTGATGAGAGGGTGTGGAAAGCTTACTTGGCTTAAAGAAAGCTAAGACAATGGAGGAGCAAGAAGGTAGGGTTACGTGGGTAGAAGAACAGTTGTGAGACGAGGAACCTAACTAGGAGATGGAGCAGTTAGCCTGGAAGAAGCTTAGGGGGATGAGAGAGAGGTGGAGATGCCCTACATGGTGTACATTTAACCGAATCAACCAAGTCCTGCACACAATCGAAATTTTAGCTAATCTATTCTAACTATCAATGAAACAAATGAACAACAATTTTATTTATAAAGAGAACCATGTACAACACTTAAGCAAAGAAACATTTCAAAAGTCCGAACGCATAACTAACTTCTACAAATTAGAACATTACACCAAGGATTGCATGGTCAAGCAAACTAGTTTTTTTGTTGGGCAGCACTGTTTCTGCAAGTCCAGCCCCTGATCCAATAAGGGAGAGGTGAAACTGAGAGTGTTGTCAACCCTTTTTCTTGGAGCTTTATCTATTATTATCCTACCAATCTATTCTACACATCTGAAGCAATTCTATTTATCAACAGTGACCTATTTAACCAATACAACTAAATCTTGCTCAACAAAAACACGTTTTAAATGCATAAAAGGAAAATCACGATGCATAAAGAAAAGATAACAATACAAAGAAGGAGGCCCTAGGCTCTCAGGTTGGGCCCAACCTCGAGAGCTATGGCTCCTATAGAAAACTCAGAGCTGATATCAAATTGAACTACTTCTCATTATCAAAAAATAATCATAAGTCAAGAGTTATGCCAACAATGGCTAAAAGAGAACGAAATGAAGCTAGCAGCACTATAGTGCAAAGTATGAAAGAGTTTCCAAAAGTCCCGCATGAAGGCTGAGGCCTTAACATTTATACACCACGAGGCCCTAGCTGGCCTCCTAAATCTATGGGACTTGGCTGCCAAAACTGTGAGTGAACAACTCCTTCCAAAAATCTTTTTGGCTGCCTTCTAGATCCAGTTTTGGTGGCCTTTGGAGCTCGGAGTTGGGGGTGAAGATCCCGAGGGAGGCTATTTAATGCCATAGACAACCCCCCTATGAATCCTCAACCCAAGCTTGGTTGTCTCCTAGCCCATGACTGCTTGGTTTTGCTCCAACATATGTCAAAAAACTTGAAATGAGCACGTGTTAGCCACCTAGGAAGAGTGACTACCCTTATTCGTACAAATGACATAAACATACTAAAATATAATGCATAAGTTATGAAAAATGAAGGATTGAACAAGGATAACTAGGCCAAATGAGCCCAAAATGTTACCAAATTTGGGGCTCATCATCACCCCCTGCTAAAATGATTGCTCATCCCTGAGCAACTAGTCCAACTCCTCGTCTTTTATTGCTTTAATCGCCACTCTCACATCCCAGGCTTCTGAAGTAGTATCCTCTTCACTGTCATGGAACCCGGCCTTCCTTTCCACCTCTTCCCACTACTTATGCTCTTCTTTTTTCGTGCTTCCTTCTACCAATCCCAAAAGCAAAGGTGGGCTTAGCTTGAGGCCGATCCAGATGGCTTGGAGGTTCTGCATGGACTTCTTGTAGAGAGGAACCCATGCCAGGGCCTCCCTCATTCTAGTTGGAGTGTGATATTCCCTGATTTTGAGGCTGTGGGACAATGTGTTCCACCTACGGGTGCAGGCATGAACACAATTGTCCCCTAATAATCGCTCCATATCCTTGAAGTGTGTTATAGCTTGAGCCTGTTGATCCATGTATTTTAATAAAGCCTGAGAGTTGGTTGCTAGGTGCTGGTGGGCTGATATCAATGTGGTGGGGTCCCCTGGCTCTGCTCTAATCAGTAGTGGTTCATGTAACTCTCGGTTCATAACATATTTGACCTCTGCCGCTCTCTTTTCTTTGTGGTTTAACCATGAGGTTAGTGCCATCAGCCGCATATCTCCCATGACTGTGTTGGGGTCCCATGAAGTTACATTTGGAAGGGCCAAATTATGGAGGTAGTACTCTGATAGCTTGGCCTTGTCGTCTGTTGAGCCGCTGTTACATAAATATGTGAACTGCTTGGGGTTTTGGATTTGGGAGATACCCCTTTGTGCCAATGCATTAATTTGGAATTGTAGCCACTGGTCCCGTAGGTATAGGCCATAAGATTTGGCTGGCTGCCTACATTGCAGAGTGTCCATAGCCCAACTGGCCATGCAGGCCAGTTGTGCCTCCTTTTCTTGCACCTGTTGTTTTAGAGCTTGTATCTCTATGTTTGCCTGCAATTCTCTTTCCTATAGTTGTTGGTTTAGTTCCTCAAGATCAGATTGCATTTCTTCTTTGCCTTGAGGTTCTACTGTGGTGTCCTCTGATGTTGTGCCTGTCAGGCGGAAAGAGTCGATAGTGCGGACACAAATCAACCTCCCTAGGAGCCTAAGACTCTCTAGTGACAAACAAGACAAACAAGAGCAATCCTTCTCTAAACATGCATTTACTATATAAGAAATCAAGTGTTTAGATCCTACTTGTAGTCCCACGCTGTTGTAGCAGTCCAGCTCCGCTGATCCGGATGAGCTCCTCCTTTACTTTGGAACCTGCATCCACTAACAATCAAACGATTAAATAGCACTTGATAATCTCATAAGACAAAACATATTTAACATATAGACCAAGGAGTATATGAAACAACTCATAAACTACAAGTTATTGAGAAGAATGGACTCATTTGCATTAATAGGAAACAAAAGGAACAATTACAACCTGAGCCTTGGTGTTGTGCAAGTCCCTCCCAGGGTCCATCAAGAGTTCTCCTTTACTTTGACAAAGCTCACCCACTTCCAAATAGAACAAGCAAAGATGGCAATCTCTCCTCACAAGCTTCTAAATGGGAGTCCTAATTCCTGCAGCATCTACCCTTAGAAATGTTTAGCTTCCAACCTCCTCTCCTTCTGGCCCAATACCTGTATTTATAGTGCTCAAGAGGAAGTTAATCAGGTCCACCATCAATGGGATAATACCCTCTTTGGATGGGATAGCTCCCTTATTGATGGGATAAGTTCCTCTTTGGTAGGGGTACATGAACCATCTAGAGGCGCTCAATACACGTCGAACAACCTTCTAGAATGCTCTAGAAATGACCACAAGTAACTTTTTAAAGATGAAACTTGCGCATTTTGACCTTTACAGGGGGACGCACCTGCCCCTTTACATACAGAGCGTCCAAGGACACAGCTTTTGTGAACATTGGGTGCGTACCCGCAGGTAAGGTTGAGAGAACCTGCGTACCCAGAGATAAATACATTTATAAAGACTTTCTCTCTTTTTGGAGTTTGACATGGAGAGCAGAGGCATAAGACTTGCCTAAGAGGATAGCATGACTGTTGATAGAGCCATACTAACTGTAAATAGCCATGGTGACATTTTTTAGTGTAACAGATTGCCCCCTAAAGTGCGAAGCCTGTAATAGATTAGGGTTTTGTATTATCTAGGAAGGGTGAAGCGCTTTATCATTTCAAGGATTATCTCGTGGAGAGCCTGGTCAGAACCTGTAATTTTCAACACAAAATACATGTATAATATTATATCATCACTGAGGTAGGCATTCCCATACTCAGATCAAAACTTTAACTAACAGACTAACTACTCTGATACAGGAATGATCTTGTAGTACATCATAATCATAGACTTTTGTAGACACAGTATGGGCACAACCATCTGTTTATGATTAGTCTACTTAGACAATGAATACAAAACTCCTCGCAGCCTGGATGGTGGAAACTAGATCCAGGGTCTTCATTTCTACTTCTCGAGTTGGTACGATTCTAGCCATGCGAATAAATGAGTTGAGGTCGAACATGGTAGAAACCACTTGATTACCAGTCGATGATGTAAACTATTAACAAGTGTGAGAGAGACCACCAGTAATGTCAATGGTTCTCAAAGTACCCAGTACAATCCATGAGATGTGAATGAATGAGTTGATGTCGAACATTTCACGGAGTCCTTCGATCGAAATTCAATGATGTAAACTGACGTCAAAGGCGAGAAACCTGCCATTGATGCATGCAGACTTCAAGGTACTGACGATTTCTAAGTCATATCTCTAGATAATGTGCTGATGTCGATAGAAAGCGACCTATTGTAGGCAAGCCCACAACACGAAATCATTGTTCAAGTTGAAGAAATGTTGCTATAAGGACTGACTTAGGGATGGTCAAATGGATGATAAGTATTTTGCAGATGAAAGTTTTGCTTGCAGACCTCTTGAACACATAACGACACGACATATGGCTTGGTGATGAATAACTCAAAGTTAATTCCCGGAACCCGGCTGAAGACTTTCAAAGTGGTTTGATCAACTGTGAGGTAAAGGATTTCCCAACCCAGGTGAATGAAAAGTGTCGTGTCCAAGAGTGGTAATAAAGTTTCTTCTGAGACAAAAGATAACAAATAGGCTCATTCTTCTCTCTTTTCCCCCACCATTTCTGGCAAGTACCTCTTTATTTTTAACAAGCTTGAGGAGGATAACATATGCTTGATTTTAAGCTCATCCTTCGGATGAGTCCAACCTAGTTTTGATTCGAACCCTAGGAAGGAGTGGTTCGTTCCTGTTTGTAATTGAACAGGTCCTTTACTGTGAAATGTTTAACGAGCCCAGTATAGGAGAAACTCGACGTTTTTCAATTTTAGAGAGTCTGAAAAAATTAAGAAGACTCCAAGTTGAACTTTTTCGTAGATTTGTGTCCCTCAAGCCCGAAAAAGTATAAAATAATACCTGGGGGAACCGCTTGATCTTGCGACCAAGGAGTACTTTCATAATTAGTGCCACTGACCTTAAAAGTAAAAAGCGATCAAGGACACGTCATTTTATTTCCATATCGAGTTTGAAACGACAAAAACCCGGCAATCTTTTCCTGATTTTACGGTCAGAAAAGAGCTATAAGGGGACCGTCTTTTAATTCCGTTTTAACGAGTGTAAAAGAAACACTGGGCAATCTTTTCATATTTTAGGAGTCAGAAAAGAGCTTAAAAAATGACTCTGATATTTTGGTTCGTGAAAAATGACAATTTTCCCTCTAAATCCCTTTGTCTTGCACAAAAACGACACATTACTCATACCTGTTTAAGATAGGCAAAAATGCATTGAAAAGTATCCTTCCATGGTGAAAAATGAACAAACCTAGCATTCACTCATCCAAAAAACCTATAAAAAGACTTTTTACCATGTCATTTTTACTATTTTACTGTTGAGGTTGAAAAAAGGGCTTTTGGCAAGAAACTTCCCGTGGTCGCTGCGGAGAATCCGACTGTCAGAATCGAACGCCGTCTCTTCCAGGTATTTCACAACATCCCCCTCTTCAATTTCATCCAATTAAAAGTTTGTTTTAGGTTTTAGTTTTGGTTTTTGGGGGGTTTTAGGTTTCAAAAATCGCTCTGCGGGGTACGCAGGTGCCCTAAGGGTGCCCTGCGTCCCCCGACTTTTTTCCACACAGGAAAAAGGTCGGGGTACGCAGCCCACCTTCAAGCCAGCTGCGTCCCAACGCTCTGTGTCCTGAACACGGGGTGCATCCCCCGCGAAAGGCGGAATTTGAAACCCCAAACTCCACAAACAACCATCTGAATTTTCCCAAATCAATTCTAACCTTCATTTCTTGGTGTGTAGGGCACTCACCATGTTGGATTAGAGAGAAAGAGAGCACGAGGACGTTGATTTAGCCGCAATTAATCATCAACCTTCCATTGATGCCCTAAAAGCATGCTGACTATATAAATACTGGGCCATACCTGGCATGAGGGCTCAGGTGAGATTCTTGGAGTGGCTGGCTGAGAGATGGAACATTCATGAGCAATGCTTTTACATCGGAGGGCACCAGCTCGAGATAGAGCCCTCTGACATATACTTTCTTACTGGCTTGCCAAATAGGGGTGAGCAACTCAATCTAGCCGGGACTAGGCCGGGTGGCCAATCCCTTGCTAGTCTCCGGGCAGATTGGTGCATACCCAATGCACACCATGCGAAAGGCGTAGAAATCAAACACATCTCTCTGCGTGAACTCAAGGTTATAGCTTTCACGATTACCAGAATTTGCAGTGCAGCCGCTTTACATATTGCCACCGGGTCCCAAATGCGGATGGCGATTGACTGTTTCCAAGGCACCATTTTCAATTGGTTTGATGCTGTGTCGGCCAATATGAAGGGCCAACTGACTAGGGTAAAGAACGGACAACTGAAGACCTTTGGATATGGGCCTCTAGTTGTGAGCTTTACCTTAGAGAGAGTTCCGATGCTGATCCCTCAGCACCTCACTGTTGAAATATTGGGTCCTCGGGAGCCAAAGCTAATACGATGGGTTACGGTGATGGCCCGGCATCCTGACGAGAGCGCGGCGGTTGTTCGATTCCCAGATAGTTATTTTCACTGGTTAGAGGGCCAGGTTTTTTCGATCCAGGACTTTCCGTATGCCAGAGTAGATTTTCGAGGTGATCCGGACATGGTTCTTCCACAGGGAGAACAATGGGATGACAGAGGTACTTTATTTTTCACAAGTTTTCAAATTATATATATTTTTTTGTTTTTTATATATATCGTCTCAAAACTGACAGTAATTTTTTTTAAAATGCAGATGTTGGTCCACAGCGCCCAGCCAACCTCCAGCCTTTTGAGAGGAGACATCCAGTTGCACCGGTACCGGCTCCACAGGACGCGGCTGCAGAGTCACTAGCTGAGTTGGAGTAGGATCTAGAGCGCCTGACGGTGGATATACCTGAGACTACCATAGATGATATTCCTATCAGACTTCAGCGCTATGTAGTCGCAGTCCCTGGGCCGTTTAGGAGGTTCTTGTGTAAGGTAGCCCGTGCAATGGTGTCGTATAGAGAGCACCACCAGTGATTGGCCAGTCACTTTGTAGACACATATGACATTTTTGACTTTTTGTACTTATCATTTTGCCGATAATAAGGTGTTTTTCAACCTATGATCGAAGACGATGTATATTTTTTGACACACTTCTATCTATATATATATCACTATTACCGGCTTATCTTGTTTAACATATGTGATGAAATGCTTTTAAATTTACTTGCATGATTATCGTAAATGTTTGTCCAACATTCGAGAAGCAATTGCATCTGCTAATGTATTTAAAGACCTTGGAATATGCTGATATTCAATGTAATCAAATTCACGTTCCAAGAGACGCACTCTCAAAAATAACCTTAATAACACAGGATTTCTAATGGCATATACTCTATTAAGTTGTAATACAACAAGTTCAGAATCTAACCTCACTATCAAACGTCGAATTCCAAATGAAATAGATTCGGATAATAATTCAACCACTGCACTGTATTCTGCAATGTTGTTCGTTTTTTGACCAAGGCTTACCCTATGCATAGAAACTAACTCGTCAGAGGGTGAATAGATAACCCAGGCTGCGGAAGAGATATTCCGTGTACTACGACAAGCACCATCAGCAAATCCGATGTATGTTTGGAGAGGCGTCGACATCTGCAATATCAAGAGTAAAACCGAGATAAGCCAGAATAACGACGAAAAACACACTCTCTAAGCTAAGCACACTAACTAAACTAACAAACATACTAGCTGGAAAGAAAACCTAACCTAACTAAAAATTCTCCATACCCACCATTTAAGCATAATACCTCTTTAGGTAAAGTCCATTTCTGGGTTTACCCAAAGAGTCCCCATCAAAATCTACCAGCTCATAAGCCCCTTTTGCTAGCTTTCGCTTTACAATGTAGGGTCCGTGCCACATAGGAACGAATTTTCCAGCACCTAGCTTATCATTAGCTTGATCATATAATAGCACTAGGTCTCCCTCCGAAAAACTTTGAGGAGTCACATTTCTATCATACTGAGCTTTCATTCGGTTCGCGTGAGTCTCGATTGCCAATGTAGCGTCACGTCGAGTCTCATCTAATTTAGCTAAGTATAATAAACGCTTCTCCTCTTCGGAAGTAGCTGGAAGTAATTCGACAGCCATTTGAAGTGATGGGATTTCGCATTCAATGGGTAACACAGCTTCCAAGCCATAAACTAGCTGGAAAGGAGTGAACCCTGTTGAAGTTTTCACTGAGGTTCGGTATGCCCATAGCGCCGAAAATAACATGTTATGCCAATTTGACCGATGAATACCAATGGTTCGTCGGATCATGATAACCAGAACTTTGTTGATAGACTCAACCAAACCGTTGGCTTGCGGATAATGAGTATAACTATCGTGGCGCAAACCAAGCTGGCTTGTAAGCTCAGTCATCATGATGTTTCGAAAATGGCTCCCATGGTCAGTAATGATTGCTTGTGGGACACCAAACCTAGTTATAATATGATTGAATACGAAAACTGCAGTCGTTTTGCCGCTTGCGTCGAATGTAGGCATCGCCTCGGCCCATTTAGTAAAATAATCAATCGCGAGGATGATATACGCATGCCCCCCGGCCGAGTGAGGGTTACAAGTAATAAAATCGATACCCCATTTGGCGAATGGACCAATGGCAATTATAGGGTGGAGAGGAGCAGGTGGTGCGTGCATCTTACGATCAAACACTTGACAGTTGTGGCACTTCCGGACTGCGATGATACAATCTTTAAACATAGATGGCCAGAAGTAGCCAGCGCGCAACACCTTCTGAGCTGTGGCATACCCAGACATATGACCGCCACATGCTCCAGAGTGACAATCATTCAAAACCCTCTCAGCCTCTTCGTGAGTTAAACAACGTCGAAAAACTAAGTCTGCCCCCGGCGATAAAGTGTATCTCCAATAATCTTGTATTGCTGGGATTGAAACCGAATTTTTCGACGTTCCGACTTGGAAGCTTCAGGCCGAAAGGTTTGGGTTTGGAGATAGATGATTATATCCCCGTACCACGGATCTAAAGTACTAATAAGAAACAAAGATTCGTCCGCAATGGACTCCTCTGCCACAGTTTCTGTGTCAGCACGCGGGAAATCACACATCAATTCCGCAAAAACTAAGGATTTCTTAGACTTGGACTTCTCAAACTCCAAGTCGAACTCTTGCAGGATAACGATCCATTTAGAGTACTTGCCCCCTAGCAGTTGTTTTTTCAAAATATAAATCATAGGGTTTCAATCCGAAATGGCTGTAGTTTTACGGAGAAGAATGTAGTGACGAAAACGCTGGACAGCTTGAACGGCTGCCAGGGCCAATTTCTCCACATGCGAATATTTTAGCTCAGTGGGATTTAATGTCCTACTAAGATAATATATCACATGTTCCGCTCCGAATTCATCTTCTTGAACTAACACCATTCCAATGGTGGAATGCGAAGCTGCGAGGTATAAGAAGTAGTCCTGGTTGTATTTGGGAGGATGCAACAACGGTGCATGGGTCAACGCGTGTTTAAGTGCATCAAAAGATTGTTGGGCAATCTCATCCCAAAAGAATTGAGCGTTCTGTTTCAACAACCGTGTAAAACCTTTAGTGACCTCGACGTAGTTTGGAATGAATCGGCGTAAAAAGTTCGCTTTCCCTTGCAAACTTTGGAGTTGGCGCAAACTCGAAGGAGGAGGTAATTTGATGATAGCTTCAACCTTCGAGGGATCAACGCGAATGCCGGCTTTTGAAACAACAAATCCCAGCAATCGAACCGTCTCTATACAGAAAACACACTTGTGGGGATTCAACTGAATACGATAATGCCTACACCTCATGAACATTGCTCGTAAGTGGACAAGGTGATCAGCTCGATGTAAAGAATGAGCAGGCAAGTCATCGAGGTACGGTTGCACAATGTGTTTGATGTCATGAAATGCATAATACATCGCCCGTTGAAAAGTGGCTCCGGCATTCTTCAGCCCAAAAGGTAATTTGCAATAAGCAAATGTCCCCCATGGACAAATGAATGCCGTTTTTGGTTGATCGGCAGGTAGAATATTGATTTGATTATAGCCCGAAAAGCCATCCATAAAGGAAAACATCTCACTTCCGGCATAATCATCAATAATTTGATCGATATAAGGCGTAGGATAGTTGTCTTTTGGACAAGCTCGATTTATATCCCTATAATCGATACAGATTCTTATTGTTCCTTGTTTCTTGTTGACCGGAACAATATTCGATACCCAATCCGTTAACGGTATTGGATAAATGAAACCTGCTTTCAACAACTTTTCGACTTCTGCTTTAATCGCAGCTGCTTTCCGAGGGTGAATCTGACGCAACCGTTGCCGGACGGGTTTAGCATCCGGGTAGGTTTTTATTTCATGAACAACAATGGCAGGGTCGATTCCCGGCATTTCCTCGTAAGACCAGGCAAACACATCGCGGAATTCTTGGAATAGGGCCTTGTAAGTTCGGATTTCATCTTCTGTACATGAGGCACCTATATGAATGTTCTCCTCAATTTCGGGCTTCACTGAAATGTCAACGGGAATAGTACGAGAAATATTCCCTAAATTCAACTCTGAATTAGGATGTTTTGTTGGATTCTGAGCTTCTTTGACATATTCAGCGGTAAAGATTAATGAAAAATCATTTTCAAAGACATCGCCCTCAGGTAAAAACGAAGATCTATGATGAAGATCTTCCCATGGTAGATCATCTACACTTAGGATTTCGCGAAGTTGCTCGTCAGATGACACGACTTCGGGAAATGCTATCCGTTCCGAGGTTGGTGTGAAAAGTGATTCTTCACTGACCACATTCATTTGGTCGATTTGGGTTGAAAGTGAGTCGGTAAAAGACACGACAGCTTCATAAGCAATTTCATATGGACTCAAAGGCATAGCATCGCCGAATGAGTCTATCTCAGATTCAGATGGGACAATCCAAGGATCGTCATAAATAATGTTGTCTGATGTAATCATATGAATTGATGCAAACGAAGGGTCCGCATTGATTGAAGGAAAAGAAAAAGTTCCGAGTAAACCGGAATCCTTAACTAAACCTACGCCAATGTCCCTATAAGGGATTGTCTTCTTACCGACATGCTGGATACTCTCTGAAGAGGCTGGGTCGGATGAAAAGTATGTCAGCTGATCAATGGTCACGATCTTGCCGTTATGTGGAAACTTGATTACTCTGAAGACCGATGACACGACCGCTGTCATAGCATATGACCAACTTCGACCCAAAAGAAGGTTGTAGTCTAGAGGGGCATCAACCACTTCCACATCCAGACTAACGGTTTTACCTTCTACCCCTATAGGCAATTCCTGTAGAATACCAAACGGACGGAACCCATGGCCATCAAAGGCCTTAAGGATGGTCGGGGATTGGTTCAGCGAAGGAGAACCAAGCGATCTCCAACACTGAATTGACATAATACACGTAGAAGCTCCTTCATCAATCACAGTCCGATGAATAGGCCTGTTTTTGAGTATCACTGGAATCTGGAAAGCCATCTGATGAGGGAGACGTGGTGTACTATTTTCTAGATCGAAGATTATCCGGTTCGGGTCCTGAATATCAACAGCTCCTATAGCCGACAAAAGTAATTTTCGTTGTGCTGGGAATGATTGCAGCACTTCTAAAGCCGACATTGCTGAGGGTGAAACAGCTAAGTCCTCAACAATGTTGTAATTCTGGGCTGCTCTCGCATGTGGATTGAAAGCAGACCTTCGAAGTACACCCTTGGCGGGCGGTTTGATTACTAAGTCCGGGTTAGGTTTTTCGATCTGTAGTGGATCGGGACCAGGAGCTGAGGTTGATGGAATAGAATGAGAAGATTCTGCTTCCTTACCATCAACAGGAGCCTTACTACCATAATCTTGCGATCGAGTCGCAATCCTCACATGAGACATCATCAAAATGGGTTCTTCACTGGCAGTCGAGGAAGAACCTATCATCTTACTTTCCTGCTTTGGAAAATGATCTTTCAACATAGCAGGAGTGGAAGAACCTTTGACTATTTTCGCAACCTCGGCCCGATGCGGGCAATCTCTTGTAAAATGATCTTCTTCACAAATAAGACAAGGATATCGAGGTTTGCGCTTTTCGTCATTGGTTTCTGACTTTTCCGTTTTCTCCTTCGGAGCCTTGTCTGCTTTAGCCTTCTTCTTTCCTTTCTTCTTTCCACCGTTTTTTGATTTGGCCGTAGATGACTCTACAGCGTGAATATTGGCGGAAAGTTCAGGAGAAGACTCTCCTGTCGGGGAATCGGGCAAGGTGATTATAGGAGTAGTAGAATTCTTGGAAGATTTCTTCTTGCTCTTTGTGTTCACCGTACCAATCATACCATCAGTAGCATGAGATCCCGAAGGAGCAGCAGCGATTTGATTTGATTTTGGAAGATCTGGGATCTTCTCGTGTAACGTACCCGACTGAGTATAAACTAAGTCAAGATACTGGGCTTGAGCAATGACTTGCTCTTCAGTAACTACTCCGGCCTTAGCTACATCTTCAGTAATCTTCGGTAATAATGATTTGACAAACCATTCAGCTAAGATTTGGTCCGGAATGAAAACTTTCACTAACCTTCTTCGACGTCTCCACTCATGAATGTGATCAGAAATATACGTGGACGTCGATTGTTTTAGTGAAGTTAATAATTCCGTGCCGTTATCGTATCTGACCGGCAACTGAAAGTGAGTTAAGGACGAGGTAGCTAACTGGCTAAAATTGTAAAAAGAGGCCCGTGGTAACTCAATGTACCACTTGGCCGCGAGACCAATGAGTGTACGCTGGAAAAGACGTAAGCGGATCGAATCATCCGAGATAGAATTTGAAGCACACCAGAGGTGGTAAGTCATCACGTGATTTGATGGATCCTCTCCAGACTTACCTTCGAACTTGGGTATATCGTTGGGCAACTTATTGGGCATTGGCGGCCAGAATGAAAGATAATTTATTGGATCGTTCGTTAGGCGCGTCAAGTCGGGTAAATCCAAAGTTGCAATAAACGGCAATTGCCGGTTAGGATCTCTAAAACTCTGAGTCACAAGACCAGCTCCAGGAGGAGGATACCCAGGATAACTTGGAACAGGAATCGCATTCGGGATATTATACCCTCCTGGAAAACCAGGATTAACCGGACCGTACTGGGGTTGCTGAGGTTGTTGATAAGTATATCCAGGATACGGTTGATACTGGTAAACCGGTTGTTGGACAGCAGGCCCGTATTGGTACTGTCCCTGGTGCTGTTGATACGTATACTGTGGTTGAGTTGTTACAACAGTACTTAAACCAGGTTGCCCTACAGGCATCTGGACCGTGGTTTGAATCGTGGATCCAGACAACGGTACAGATGTCTGAGGGGTGGTTGCAGAGACAGTAGAAACCGGAGCTGTCGATACTCCAGAAGTAAGTGTGGTAGATGTTGCGGTAGTTGCAGCAGCCGTTTGAGATGGAGTACTAGGTGCGATTGGCGGCTGAGTAACTACCGAAGTTACAGAAGTTTGAACGCTTGACTGGACAGGTTGCGGTTGCTGGGGTGGACCAGAAACTACAGGTTGTCCAGTTTGAGGTAACGACTGTATACTTGGCTGCAACACCTGTTGACCTTGCGAAGGATTCCACACTATCATTCCGGGGTATTGACCCGTAACAGGTTGAGGATACTGAGATCCATAACCGGATTGAGGATAGGATTGATAATTGAAAGGTGCAGTTCCCATACCTTGAACATATGACTGACCTTGAGGCGGTTGATAACCTTGACTCGAGTATTGACCTTGAGGTTGATAACCTGGAGGTAAATACTGATACTGGGGTTGACCTTGACCTTGAGGTTGATACCCTTGAGGTTGATACCCTTGGGGTTGATACCCTTGAGGTAAATATTGATACTGAGGTTGACCCTGGGGTACATATTGAGGTTGGGGTTGGCCTTGAGGCATGTATTGCACCATAGGTACATACTGACCTTGAGGTTGCCCCCCAGACGCAAGTTGTGTACCTTGAGGTTTCCCCCCAGGCGTTAATTGAGGCTGCCCCCCAGGCGGAAATTGACCACCTTGAGGTTGGGAAACGGGAACTGAGCCTGACATCATGTAAATGTCTCCTACACCCAACGGTATATTACCATTGTTTCCAGCTAATAACCCATGATCAATGGGTTGAGGAGATGCTCCCGCAAAGGTACCAGAAAGTGATTGATACCCAGTAGGAACAGAAGGACCACCATACAAGAAAATTTCAGGAGATGGAGTAGACACGGACGACGAACTAGACATATTTACAGGAGCATAAATACCTCCGGATGGATAAGGAGTACGAGGTGGAGAAAAACTTATCCCTGAGTTGTCCAGATAATTAGTTAACGAAAGATACCAAGTAGTACTCCTAGGTGGACTGTAAAAGATAGATTCACACTCTCTTAAGTCAAGAGTAGGTTGATCTTCAAGAACAGGGCCTACTTCCTCTTCTGGAATAAGTTCTTCAATAGCTATCAAACCAGAAGGAAGATTCTTGGTTATGACTCTTTCAATCCTAAGTGAATCAGGAACACTAGAAGTCGGAGTAACAGGCTCAGATATTTCAGGTTCTTCGCCTATATCACTGGTAGACGAAAAACTACCAACAAGCTCAGAAACTGCAACAGCTTCAGGATTGTAACTTGTCTCTAAACCTTGGTAATCCGGATGGACTACCAACGAAGACTCTCCTTCTTCAGGTGAACCTACTCTACTGCCACTAGGAGGAGTTACGAGGACTTTCAAACCTTCGTGATGACCCGGGACGTCTTCAGGAGGTCCACCCCGCGATCTACGGAGTTTCCTCAACAAATCAGTTCCGGTAACAATCTCAGGTGACTTGCCCCGAAGTCTACGGGACTGTCTCGATAATTCCGCCACAGCTAAAACTTTTAACTACTACACACGAAAACAAAGTAAAATCTCGAATCAAACCACCTAAAGTCTCTAAAGAACCAAACAAATTTGAATCACACGCCTAAAGAATCTAGGGCGTCAAACCAAGCACAAATAGTAGCCTTCCAGACCGAAAACGTTACTTGGATATGAAACCCAACATCGCCGGATTTAGTACAGAAGTGGCGGGTGGAACAGTTACCCCGACAACCTGCTTAATGAATAGACCGGCACAAGTTCCTCCACTTTAACCGTCTCGAGTGAAGTGAACCCCCCGGAAAATCCAAGTGAGTCTAGCCGACGTCTGCTCCAGGTACAGTGGGATCTTCCCTCCACCGTCACCTCGGTAGAATCCTAAAGATAATGGTCACTAAGGTTACCAACCGCAACAAATGCACCTGGGGGAACAGTCTACACTCTGACAGCACGCAAGGGCAGAGTATCAAGCTCAATCCCCTTGCCGGTTCCTTGACAATAATCCAAGGTTTACCGACAAGTGACCCCTGGCTCCTCGACAATGGTTAATCCGAGGTTTACCATTTGTAATACGTGCGTGTCTGGTGTCGTTCCCAACGAGGGAGGATTGATCCCCTCACTGGTTCGGACACGAGCTCGTGCTTCTCCTTTAAGAGGAGCTTTCCCAGAGTACAAATGAGACAATTGGATTTATTCTATCACAAGATAAGCTACTTGTTTGGCTTTGTTGTCTTGGAGAGTTAATTACTCTCCTACTCCAAGACACTAGCCTGATCTAAATTGGTGTTTCAGAGCCCTAGTAAATAAAAGTTACTATGTTGATTTTACTTTAAGCGTTAATTTTATGGTTTTTCTTAAAGACAAAAGGTAGCGGAAGTGAAACCAATGGTGTGTAGACTCGACTCAAACCACTACAAAAATGCACCTAAGATGATTTACGCTACTTTCCCTTTTCAATGAAATTCCTAACTAAGAGAGTTGAGAGATGCAAATTTTATAGAAAACAACTTTCTTAGTAAAGACAATCAAAGAAACAATTCTCTTTATCTTTCCAAGCATACAAACATGATCACTCTTACGTGCACGAAAAACTCTTTTTCTTTCAAAACTCTTCAAATCTACTTGAAACAAAACTTTTCAAAGGAGATGTTTTTGTATTTTCTCTTATTTAATAAAGCATATAAATCTATTTTAACGAAAATCAATCTCAAAAGCTATAAAATCTATGAAAACTTGACTCACAAGCAAACCAAAAAGAAATTTACTCTAAGCAAACCTAACGAGGCAAAAGCCTACAAAGATGATTCTAGGATGTTTTACTTGACCAAAATCAAGTCAAGGACCAGCTAATGCAGAATCGAAAGACCAGTCAAAACAAAACTCAAATCTTTTTGTTCTTTTCGTAAAATGGAATTCAATACTCAATCAGCAAGCACTTCGAAATTTGCCAAAGAGACAACTCAAAGGTAAGTTGCTCTCACAGGTAGACTTTGTGACAGGTCTGACTTCTAAGAAGGCTGACAAAACCAGAGAGATCTAAGGCTTGACAACTTCTACCTCCAAAGTCACTACAAGACCTACTCAAAAATCAAACCCTAGGGCTTAAACTTCTATGAAATCCACTAAAACACTCAATGCTATCGAAACAAGTTCAGGTGAAGATCTTTGACAAGAGACTAATGGATCTGGGCAGCAAAAACTAAGAAAAAGCAAAATCTAAGAGAAAAAATGCAAAAAATGGGATTTTCTTAAATTTTAGCAGGGGACGCAGGCAACCAGTTAAGACAGGTGCGGGCCCGCTCTATGCACACAGCAACAGTGCGTGCAGGGACGCACTGTGCAATACTCAGAGGGTGCGTCCTACTGGAAAATTCAAGAAAAACTAAATTGAATCTAACCCTAAGCTAACCCACCCAAAAACAAAGTCACAGAGCCAAAAACCAGAAAATAAATGACTTTTCTCAGAGCAAAGTTGCATACAAAGGAAAAGACTTTCACATCAATGGAGTCCCCAGCGGAGTCGCCAATTTGTCAGGCGGAAAGAGTCGATAGTGCGGACACAAATCAACCTCCCTAGGAGCCTAAGACTCTCTAGTGACAAACAAGACAAACAAGAGCAATCCTTCTCTAAACATGCATTTACTATATAAGAAATCAAGTGTTTAGATCCTACCTGTAGTCCCACGCTGTTGTAGCAGTCCAGCTCCGCTGATCCGGATGAGCTCCTCCTTTACTTTGGAACCTGCATCCACTAACAATCAAACGATTAAATAGCACTTGATAATCTCATAAGACAAAACATATTTAACATATAGACCAAGGAGTATATGAAACAACTCATAAACTACAAGTTATTGAGAAGAATGGACTCATTTGCATTAATAGGAAACAAAAGGAACAATTACAACCTGAGCCTTGGTGTTGTGCAAGTCCCTCCCAGGGTCCATCAAGAGTTCTCCTTTACTTTGACAAAGCTCACCCACTTCCAAATAGAACAAGCAAAGATGGCAATCTCTCCTCACAAGCTTCTAAATGGGAGTCCTAATTCCTGCAGCATCTACCCTTAGAAATGTTTAGCTTCCAACCTCCTCTCCTTCTGGCCCAATACCTGTATTTATAGTGCTCAAGAGGAAGTTAATCAGGTCCACCATCAATGGGATAATCCCCTCTTTGGATGGGATAGCTCCCTTATTGATGGGATAAGTTCCTCTTTGGTAGGGGTACATGAACCATCTGGAGGCGCTCAATACACGTCGAACAACCTTCTAGAATGCTCTAGAAATGACCACAAGTAACTTTTTAAAGATGAAACTTGTGCATTTTGACCTTTACAGGGGGATGCATCTGCCCCTTTACATACAGAGTGTCCAAGGACGCAGCTTTTGTGAACATTGGGTGCGTACCCGCAAGTAAGTTTGAGAGAACCTGCGTACCCAGAGATAAATACATTTATAAAGACTTTCTCTCTTTTTGGAGTTTGACATGGAGAGCAGAGGCATAAGACTTGCCTAAGAGGATAGCATGACTGTTGATAGAGCCATACTAACTGTAAATAGCCATGGTGACATTTTTTAGTGTAACGGTGCCCCTTTCTTTCCTCTGTCCTTGTAGCTGTAGTTTGAGCTTCTCATTCTCTTCATGTAGAAATACTCACTGGCAGTTTCCCACATGTTTTTCCATAGACAATTCTCTTCTTGCCTCCTTAAGTTGTTCCTCCAAAGGACCTATATCTGCTACTCCTTTAGACTTGGCTATTCTCATCCATGTGTGGGTCCTCACTCTTTCTTCCTCTAGTGCAAGGAAAAGCGACACTGTGAATTTCTGTGGAATGATTTTCCCGGCCTCCAAAAAGTTATAATAAGAGCCCAAGCCAGGCTGGGGGATAGGTTCCATAATGTGCTCTACCTCTTCTTCCTTTTGTGGTGATTTGGCTGCCTCCCCCTCCATTCTTTCGGTCTCCTTGAGCCTGGCCAATGTTTCCTATAGAACGGCTTCAGCATCCTGTAGAGGGGTTTTTGAAGCTAACCTTTCCATTCTCTCCCTCCAGGTAGATGTCTTCGGGCTCCCCCGCTCATAAGTGACTGATACTTTGGAGGGGGACTTCTCCTTTGGCGAGGTAGGGGTGTCTTCAATGGTAATTGGGTCTTTGGATGGAGGTTGGGGCCTACCCGTTTTAATTCTTACACTTCTTCTCGCTTTGAAATACAGAGGAGTCTCCCTCTTTCATTTTTCCTTTGGCTTGGGAGAGGTACTTAGGGTGGCCAGCACAGCTGCTGCCTCCCTAGCAAGAATTTCAATCATTTTCTCCTTCTATTTTCCTTTTGCAGGACTTCCTGTAGAAAGCCCTGTAGTGGCTGATTTATGGCTTCCTGTAGAAGTCATTTTTAACCTTCTTGTAGAAACAAACGACACCGTTTTAGCCTGCTTGGCTGAGGGTGATTTTTCTTTTAACTTCCCTGAGGCTACCTTAGAGGTGCGGTCACTGATGTGGACCTTTTCAGTCCTTTCCACCCTACTCTGTAGTCTTTTCTCCCTGGGCATTGGTGTGGTTTTATCACCCCCCGTTTTGGTAGATTGGCTTTTCTCTTGTTTTCCCTTCTGTTCTTTCTTTGGTGTTTTGCCCAGGGTTTCTTGGCCTTTACCTTTCTTCTCCGCTTGAGTGTGTTCCTTCTACTCGCTGCTCGAGGAGGTGAGCTCCTTAGACAAAATTCAGATGTCATCATCCTTAGTCAGATTCCGAAAAGTTTCCCAGGAGAGAGGGACGGTGTATGTGTGGAGTGCATCCTCCATGAGGAGCTTGATGAGCCCATGATGGGCTATCTGGTCTGGCATTCCCACCCTCAGTTTGGTGGCACTCTCAGTCACGGATTGTAGGAGGAAGTAAGGAATGCTCAACTTTTTCTCTGAGGGTAAGTCCATTTGGTGCCTGAGTTCTGTGAGCAACCAGAAATGATAGCCATACACTATGCTAAATCACCCCTCACACGTAATATACTTTAGAATCTACAGGCTGACCTCACTCCAGAATGGATGTAGGCTAGTTCTTCGAATTCCATTCTTGTCCTCTGAGAATTGTTCCTCTGGCAAGAAGAACTCCTTCTTAGCTTTCTGACCCAGTTTTCTCTCCTCCTTATCCGAGGGTACCCCCATCGGTAGATCAGTTACTCTGCTAATGAACTATGGGGTGAGTCTGAGGGTCAATTCTCTGAAGTTGACAACGACCAATATCTTTGACTTTGGTTCCAGGACCGTAGGAATTCTTCTGCAACCTCGTCATCGTGACCTTGAAGCTTGTCATAGAATGACATCCATTGTGCACGGGAAAACAAGTCCACCACCTCAGGGGTTTCCTGTAACTTTTTTGAGTTTGAAGGCTCTCTTCTAATGAACCCTCCTGACATGGTAAAGACTTGCTTTGTTGTCCTGACCTTGCCTGCTCATATACAGAAGTGGATCTTCAGGATTTTCTTAGACAGAGCGCAGAGCTATGTCTCTGTTATGCACACAGTTTTATAAAATTCACAACTTTCTACGAGTGAGCCTTGATAGTGGCTCAATAGAAAATTAAACCCCCGAATAAAATCTCGCATACATACTACGACGCCAATTCTCATGCAGCGATAAGAAAACGGCTTGTAAATTCATGAACAGACTTTTATTCACGGTTTCCTACCCCTTCAACACGTCGACTTCACCACCTTTTGAATCAACTGCATGGGAGAACTATGTTCAGGCTTACCTTATTCCAGAATTTCCACCTTCGACGTGAATAGTCCAAATTCCTCCGTAATGTTGGGTTCCTGTAGCGCAACTTCCTGTAGGAGTCGTGCACGGATTCTGGGGAGCGCTTCAGTGGTTTTGGACCCTCTGTGCAGCATCAGGATGTTGGAACAGGCCAAGAACTCGGGTTAACAGCCTTCAGAGAATTTAGGATGCATACTCGGCTGCAAAACAGTTGTGAATAAATGACTGCAGTACGCCATAAGTGATTCAGCCGGCTAATTTGAATTGCTGTAGAATTCATGGCGCGGGGGTGAGTTGTCCCCATTGGCCCGTTGGCCGACGTCACCACTATCATTATGCTGCATGTATTCCTGACTGCCGAATCCTTCCCTATGTATCTACCGCCGCCATTCCTATTAGATCGCTGCTTCTCTTCGACTGGATGCTTCCCACGTGTCCATTTCCTATCTTTTCGACATAACCAAAGCCTTTCGGATCTGACGAGGCCGTCGGACTGGTTGTGGTGGCTAGTTGAATGGCTACCCGACTTGTTCAATCCGTTCATTTCCATAGTTACGCACATTTTAGAGTATAGCTTATGTAATTTGACAAAACAGGGTGAGGCACTTACTTGTGCGGCCATGGACGTGATTTTTCTCAGGCTTCAGGACAAGGGATGATGGATCCGCTTGCTGCTGCTTCGTGCACAGGCATGGGAGCTCCCCTTCATTGACTGTTGCTAGTTACGAGACCTTGAGATCCAATTTCCTGGCTGTGAATGTTGCATGCGTTGGCTTCATGGGCTGCAGGTTCCTCCATGGTATGTGCTCTAGCCAGATCAACTGCTACAGGATTCCTGTAGCTGTTTCTCCTCCTGGGGTGCATGCCGAAATAATTGAGTCACGTTCACAGGTGCAAGGTCTCTATATTTCCTTGACAGGTAAAGCGTTGAGTCTTTGCATGCTTTATTTCCCACTTAAAAATATTTTTTCTGAGAAACCAACGTTCTGGTATGACTGTGCAGGTATGTCGATCATATGGCAGCAATGGTGGTGAAAGGAGGCGACAGAAGTGGAGGATGGAGAAAAAAAATGGTTACGTACCTCCTCATTGGACTTTGAGCTTCAAATTCTCCTTCATAGATGATCCTGGCCCATCCAAAGGCTCTACAGGATGTTTCTTGTAGAAATACAGAACTTCCTGTAGCTTCCTATAGAAGGCTAAACTATGACTAGATTGCGCCCAAACCTTGGAAGAGATGAGTGTTTATGGAGGGAGTGTTTGTGAGGTTGCCTGGTAGCATGGTAGGGACCCTTGTCCTTGAGTTGAGAGGCCTCCTTTTTGCATGGAATACCTGCAACCTGCAACAATTTCCAAAGATTAAGCCTGTTTTTCTGTTTCTGCCTCCTTCTCTTTTTTCCTTTCCTTTTTTCCTTCTTCTTTTTTCTCTTTTTTTTTTTTTAAGAGACAGCAGGGGTGCCTCAATGAGGTTTTCACCCCTACTATCTGCCTTGGGCACCTCAGAGAGGTTTTCACCCAAGGGTCCTTTTATTCCAATTCTTTTTTAGAGAGACAGCAGGGGCACCTCAATGAGGTTTTCACCCCTACCATCTGCCTTGGGTGCCTCAGAAAGGTTTTCACCAAAGGATATATATATATATATATATATATATATATATATATATATATATATATATAGTTTATGATGCTCGAGGTATGCCCAAAACAGAGGCAGAACCCTTCTCTAGGACCAGCACTGATTTTTCCATAGTTTTGATGAACTCTTGCCTCGAAAGAGGTTTCCTGTAGATCTTTAGTTGATGCCCATTGACGAGCATGGGGATGGCTTCCTCATCGATGGTCCGAATAAGGACAGAACCATTGTCATTACACTTCTCCACTGCATATGGTCCTAGCCATCTTGTCCTCAGCTTCCCCTTGAAGTCCTTATGTCTGGAGTCATACAGCAGCACCCAATCTCCTAGCTGGAATTGTTTGTCATTGAGGTGCCGGTCATGCCATATCTTCCTCTGAATTTGAACCACTTCTGAGTGGAGAAGGGCTTGCATTTGGTGTTCATCTATCCCATTCAGCTACAATAACCTTTCTTGTTGGGCATGGCTGAGATCTAGGTCCAGATGAGTTGCCATCCTCAATGTGTTGTACTCAAACTCAATTGACAGCAAAGCTCTCTTCCCATAGACCAGCTCATAAGGTGTGAAGCCGATTATGGTCTTCCAAGTGGTGTTGTAAGCCCAAGTGGCCTCAACTAGGCGATATGCCCAATCCTTTCTGCTGCTGCTCACCACCTTAGTCAAAATCCTTTCTAATGCTCTATTGGTGACTTCCACCTGCCCATTTGCTTGAGGATGATAGGGGGTGGAAGTCCTATGCTTGATCTTGTGATGAGCAAGCAAGTCTTCAATTAAGTTGGAGGTGAACTCGCTTCCTTGATCGGTGACTAACTCTCTTGGGTAGCCAAATTTGTAGAAGATGTTTTCTCTTAAAAACTCAGCCACCTTTTCTTCTGTCGCTACTTTGATTGCCTTGGTTTCCGCCCACTTTTTCAGATAGTCTGTGAACACAATGATGTAAGACCTTTTCCTTGATGAAGGATTGATAGGACCCACAAAATCCATACCCCACTTCTCAAATGGTTCAAAAGTCACTTGAGGTTGGAGAGGAATTTCGTCCCTTGGAGTCGGCTTGCCCATCCTTTGGCATCGGTCACATTGGCTGATATATCTTTTGACATCTTGATGAAGCGTGGGCCAATAGTAGCCTACCTGTAGAATTTTGAAGGCAGTCCTCTTGGTTGCAAAATGTCCTCCACAAGGCCCATCACAATAGGTTAGGAAGATGTCAAAGACTTCCTCCTCCCTTACACAACACCTTAAGATCTGATCGGGGCCAAGTTTGAACAGGTTGCCCCCGATCCAAGTGAATGAGGCACTTTTCCTCACAATTCTGCTCTTCTCTTTTGAGGATAGATGTGGAGGGAACTGTGCTGAGACCAGGTAGTTTGCTATATCAGCAAACCATGGAGAGAGTACTGAGATAGCAAACAGATGTTCATATGGCATCTGGTCATCCACTGTTCCATCTTCACCTGCAGGTAAATCCAATCTAGACAAGAAGTTAACAACAACATTTTCTTTACTTGGTTTTTCAACTATAGTCAAATCAAACTGCTGCAACAAAAGTAACCATCTAATAATACGAGCATTCACATCCGGTTTATTCATTAAATATCTTATTGCAACATGATCAGCATGTACAAATGTTTGATAGCCAGTGATGTAGTGTCGGAACTTGTTCAGGGCATGGACCACGACCAAGAACTCTTTCTCAGTTACAGTATAATTCATTTTTGCCTTGGATAAGTTTTTGCTGACAAAGTATATGGCATATGGGAGTTTTTGTTCAACCTGTCCTAAGGTTGCCCCTATGGCTTTGTTCGAGGCATCAGTGTAGATGTGGAAAGGTAGGGCCCAGTTTGGACCTCTCAAGATCAGGGTGGACACCAACTTATCTTTTAATTCATTCAGAGCCCTTTGACAGTCGTCCATCCATTTGAACTCAACATCTTTTGCTAAGAGGCCAAACAGTGGTGAGGCTAGCTTATTGAAGTCTTTAATGAATCTTCTATAATATCCTGCTAAGCCTAAGAAACTTCGAACATCTCTTACCTTCTGAGGAGGTGGAACCCTTTTGATGAGGGCAATTTTATTAGGATCCACCTGTAATCCTTGGCGAGAAATGGTATGTCCTACCATGGTCCCTTCAGTCATCAGGAATTCACATTTTCCAGGACTAAGGGACAGGTTCATCTCAATGCACTTGGTTAGAACTTTTCCCAGATTTGACAATGCTTCCTGGAAGTTGGACCCAGAAGGAGTGAAATCATCCATATAGATTTCCACCGAATCATGGACTAGCTCAGAAAAGATGCTCAATACTGCTCCTTGGAAAGTGGCAAGAGCGTCACATAGCCCAAAGGGAAGGACTCGGTAAGTAAAGGTACCCAAAGGACAAGTGAAGGTGGTCTTATCTTGGTCCTCTGGGCTGATTTGGATCTGGTTATACCCACTGAACCCATCTAGGAAAGAGAAAAACTTCTTTCCTGCCAGTCCATCCAACACTTGATCTATGAAAGGCAGAGAGAAGTGGTCTTTCTTGGTGGCTTTGTTCAGTTCTCGGTGGTCCATACAGATTCTCCACTTTCCATTTTTCTTGGGTACCAACACCAGAGGGGACACCCACTCGCTATCCGAGATGGAGTAGATGAATCTTGCATCCAAAAATTTTTGCAATTCTTCTTTGACAATGTCCTTAAGGGTTGGATTCATTCTCCTCTGAGGTTGCCTGACCGGTTTACAATCTTCTTTAATGTAGATGTGATGGGTACAGACCGAAGGATGGACTCCTTTCATCTCCTTATAGCTCCAAGAAAAAGCATCTAGATGACTGGCCAGCAGACTATACAGCTCCTTTTCTTGGGAAGGAGATACGGAGGAGCTGATCTTTAACGTTCTCTCGGGGCCAAACTCCACATTTTTAACTCTGGGAAAGGTTGGATCAGTCACACAAAGGTCCACTAAGGTGCTGGCTTGAGTATCCTCCACCAATTTCTCTAAGGACAATGCACTAGGAGGCGGATTCTGAATCAAGGTCTCAATCAAATCATCCTCGATTTGGAGGACCTCCCCTGGTGGTTTCTAAGGTGCACAAGGGTGTAGAGTACACCTCATCCTCTTCTCCTTCTTCCAACCAAAGTCGTAAGTCATGCTCTAATAGAGGTTTGGCAGGAGGGTATAGGACTAGCTGTTTGGACATAGGACCATTTTTGATGGTCATGTTTCTTGCTCAGCAGCTTATGTAAGCATCTGAAGTGGCTAACCAAGGCCTTCCAAAATAAGGGGTTATCCAGTAAGCTTTGCCTTTTGGTTGAAGAACCAAGAAGTCTACAGGATACTCCCAAGAGTCAACAGAGACCAAGACATCCTCCACAATCCCTTCGGGGGTCACGGTGGAGCGATCTGCCAACTGCAGGACTGTCAAGGTCTTCCTTAAGGAATCCTGAAGGTTGAGTTTGAGCATGGTATCCCTGGTCATCACGTTAATGGAAGCCCCTAAATCAATCAAGGTGTGGGGTATGATGGTGCCATTGATGTGGACATCAACTACAGGACTCCCAAGATCCAAATACTTTGGACAGATTACTTGCCCCAACATAAGATCAAACAGTTGTCCTATGACATTGATAGTTGAGGCATCTCTTTTTCGCCTGCCTGGGTGCCTAAAACACTTTTCCTTAACTAATTTGTTGTATATCGGTACATCTTTGATGGCTTGGAGAAGTGGTATTTTCACACACAACTGCTTGAGTTCTCCCAGAAGCTCATTCTCTTCTGGGTCGGGTTGTGTGGTTACTGTTAGTCTCTTAGGAAAGGGTGGAATGGCCTTGGGTTCACTTTCTTTCTTATCTTCCTCATCCTCTGGGGGAGGAGGTTGCGATCCAGAAGAGTCTTCCCGGATCGCAGGTTGATCTCCTGGATTTCCACAACATAGGTAGGGCATGTTGTCTCCCCAGTATATACCTGTTGGGCCTGTCAGTTGTTGGGATTTGTTTTGGTTGAGCACGTATTTGGGGTTGTCTGGGAGGAGCAAGAGGTAATGGTTGTGGTTGAGCTGGTGGTGGAGGAAAAATGGTGGGAGGAGTGTTGTACTGGGGCCTCCATCCCGGTTGAGGTGCAGTCCATTGAGGCTGTGGCTGGACATGTGAGTGAAACGAATGAGTAGTGGGCTAAGTATGGTGTTGAGGTGGGTAAGACCATGGAGGAGGTGCAGACCAGGAAGGATGAACAGGGGGACCCCAAGAAGGCATAGGAGTGGATTGGTTGGAGCTATAATAAGCTTGGGATGTCCCTTGCATCCCCTGCTGGTAAGGTTTAGGTCCATGCGGCCTCCTTTGGTTGAGCAAGTAGAGAGGTTTAGTGGGTGCCTCATTTCCTTGGTATATGGCCTTAAATCCAGGTAAGGTTAGGCATTGGTTTGTGGGGTGGTCATCCTCACAAACGAAACATACCTCTACCGAGTGTAATGGACACTCGTTCTTAGGGTGCTTCCTTGTACACCTAGGATAGAAGATAGCCAAAGCCCTCTCAGCTTCCTCTTTCTTTTGCTGGATTCGGAATGTATCAAGTTGCATGGCAATGGCCTGTCTCACCTCACTTTTGAGGTCCTCCAGCTGATTAACAAATTCATGCTTGGAGAAAGTAGTACTAGTTGAAAGTGGGTTTCCCCTGCCTCTTTTCCAGGCTGCCCTAGAGCGGTTTCTAAACACAGTCTTTATATCCTCATAAGGTAGTTGCTAAATATCTCCTCCAGCTAGCATGTGAAGGGTATCTAGAAGGTCTTTAGGGACTCCTTGGAGCAGGACCAACTTGAGAGATTCAGGGTCAAGTGTGCACCTAGCCCGTTTATAGTTAAGTTGGAACCTTTCCTCATAATCTTCTAAAGACTCGTCATTTCCCATGGTCATCCGAAATATTTCTCCCTTGGCTTCCTTGGACCTATCGTAGTCCCAGTATTTGGTATTGAAATCTTGCTGCATCTGAGCCCAAGTGGTGATACTGTTTCTAGGTAAGCCCATGAACCAGCGTAATGCTGCATCCTTGAGGGTAGAGGGAAAGAGTTTCAATTTTTGCTCATCTTCTGTATAGTCATAGGTTCGACAAAGGACAACAAACTCAAATAGGAAGGTATCAAGGTCTTCAGTAGTCAATCCATGGAAGTGAGGTAAAGCGGAGGGGCTTATGTTTTTCATTTTCATGTCTCCATTGGTCTCTCAGATGGGAAAGGCACCTTCTATTCTCTCATCTTCTCTTCTACCGTTTCAGTTTTCAGCCATGGCTTCAGATGGAGTGTTCTCTAACTCTTCTTCTGTTATAGGATCTTCATATATCTTAGGAGGCTCACCTATAGGTTCTTCTGGATCACTGTCACTAAAGAAGAGAGAAGGGTGACTTAGTGAAGTGGTGGGGGTGTTGGGTAAGGATTTGCCGGTTTTATCTTTGTTCGTACGAGGCATGAAATGGAAGGACTTTTGATTGACTTTTTCTTTTTTTCTGCTTGCACTTGCAAAAACTAAAATAGATTGAACTGCAACTAACTATCTTGCTGAAATGAGAATGCAGAATTGAAATGAAAGCAGGAAAGGACTAATCTATGTTGCTCAAATGAAATTACAGGAATTGGAATGCTAATCTACGCTTGCAGAATTGAAATTGCGGAATTGAAATGCTAATCTACGCTTGCAAAATTGAAATTGCGGAATTGAAATGCTAATCTATGAAAGCAGGAAATATCTACTTTACTTTTGCAGAAATGAAATTGCAGAATGGAAATGAAATAAACTATTTAGCAGAAGGCAAGTGTAGGAAAATAGAAGAAAGGCAACAATCACCAATACTCTAACGCTTCCCCGGAAACAGCGCCAAAAAGATGGTGGGCTCCAGTATTGCAGCAATAATGCTGCAACTCCTGCGACTCCCTTCTTTACTTTTATCAACCCGGTAGTTCGTAACAAACTTGGAAGCGACGGTGTTGTATGCACAAGTACTAGCTCTTGCCGCAGCTGTCACGTGGTCAGCTAGCACAAGTCCGCTAGGGGCTTAAGCCAACTTCTATGAGCTCTTAGAAGAATCTTTTTAACTGATGGATGGGAGCTAACTCAAAGGAAGCTGATCTACTTGCAGAAAGAAACTGAAAGCCAAAAAGTAACAAAAACCCTAACAAACCCTAATTCTACTAGCTAGTCCTACTGATGCAAAGGATAGAATGCAAACTATTAAAAGAGATGCCATTACTTCTATGAAGGTAAAATGCATGTGCCTAGGCTACCTCTATCTAAAGAAAACATCTTTTTTGTACTTTTGAATAAGTTATCAAAACTATCATGCATGTGTTTTTTAACTGGCTTTTTATTGTGCAGGGGTGGATCAAGGAAGAGAAATGCTTGGAAAAGGTTGAAAATGTTCAGAGAGGGTGTAAGGAGTCCCTAACACTCTTCCAGAGAGTTTCACAAAGTTTGGCTATCCAGCAACCTCATTTGTGAGCTTCTACAGGAAGTCTGCAGGGGTTCTACAGGATGTTTCAGGGATTTCTACAGGATGTTCAAAAATTTCTACAAGATGTTTTAAAATTGGATTTTGGAGGATGGGTGAGTGAGAGAAGATGCATGAATGGATAGGGAGGTAGGGTAGGGGCCTGAAATGATCCAAGGACTGATGGATGGAGTGATGAGAGGGTGTGGAAAGCTGACTTGGCTTAGAGAAGGCTAAGACAATGGAGGAGCAAGAAGGTATGGTTACGTGGGCAGAGGAACAGTTGTGAGACGAGGAACCTAACTAGGAGATGGAGCAGCTAGCCTGGACGAAGCTTAGGTGGATAAGAGAGAGGTGGAGATGCCTTGCACGGTGTACATTTAACCGAATCAACCAAGTCCTGCACACAATCGAAATTTTAGCTAATCTATTATAACTGTCAATGAAACAAATGAACAACAGTTTTATTTATAAAGAGAACCATGTACAACACTTAAGCAAAGAAACATTTCAAAAGTCTGAACGCATAACTAACTTCTACAAATGAGAACATTACACCAAGGATTGCATGGTCAAGCAAACTAGTGTTTTAGTTGGGCAACACTGTTTCTGCAATTCCAGCCCCTGATCCAATAAGGGAGAGGTGAAACTAAGAGTGTTGTCCACCCTTTTTCTTGGAGCTTTATCTGTTATTATCCTACCAATCTATTCTACACATCTGAAGCAATTATATTTATCAACAGTGACCTATTTAACCAACACAACTAAATCTTGCTCAACAGAAACACGTTTCAAATGCATAAAAGGAAAATCACGATGCATAAAGAAAAGATAAAAATACAAAGAAGGAGGCCCTAGGCTCTCACGTTGGGCCCAACCCCGAGAGCTATGGCTCCTATAGAAAACTTAGAGCTGATATCAAATCGGACTGCTTCTCATTATCAAAAAATAATCATAAGTCAAGAGTTATGCCAACAATGGCTACAAGAGAATGAAATGAAGCTAGCAGCACTGTCGTGCAAAGTATGAAAGAGTTTCCAAAAGTCCCTCACAAAGGCTGAGGCCTTAACATTTATACACCACGAGGCCCTAGCTGGCCTCCTAAATCTATGGGACTTGGCTACTCAAACTGTGAGTGAACAACTCCTTCCAAAAATCTGTTTGGCTGCCTTCTAGATCCCGTTTTGGTGGCCTTTGGAGCTCAGAGTTGGGGGTGAAGATCCCGAGGGAGGTTATTTAATTCCATAGAAAACCCCCCTACGAATCCTCAACCCAAGCTTGGCTGTCTCCTAGCCCATGACTGCTCGATTTTGCTCCCACATATGTCAAAAAACCTGAAATGAGCACATGCTAGCCACCTAGGAAGAGTGACAACGCTTATTTGTACAAATGAAATAAACATACTAAAAAATAATGCATAAGTTATGAAAAATTAAGGATTGAACAAGGATAATTAGGATAAATGAGCCCAAAATGTTAACAAATTTGGGGCTCATCACAATGTTTAAAATCAAATAAAAAGGGGAATGAGTCAAGCGACATAGATTCTAGAGGTAGGGGGGGAGAATTGTTGCTTCAGATGTTATGGTTTCTTATGCAAAGAAGAAAAATGAACTTCGGGAACATCACTGAATGTTGGTCGGTGCATAAAGCCAATTAATTGATGCTTGAAACTAAATGGGTTGAGGAAAAGTACTCAAGATCATGATTTCTTCAGAGAACAGAACAAGAAAGTGGACAAAATTTATGAAGGGCTACAAAACAACAAGGACACAATAGTAATGAAGGTGGATAGAAAGACAGACCAAGGAGAGAAAAAAGAAAAAGCATTCATACATGGGAGGAAGACTAAAGGAAGTAGTCTGAACAGAAAGAGAGAGAATATGAGAAATGGGGGAACCCTTTGCACTCCTCACAACAATGGGTAAGAGACCTAGTTTTATAGGTAGAACGAGAATGGAACTGGAGTCAATATCGAGCAAAAGATTTTAGCAGGCAACGTTGAAGCAAAGAGAAGAGAAGGGGATATGTTCTTTTTCCGTAGAGGCTATGGGTTGAGTTCTAGTCTCTAGATCCCTGTAACAACTTGGGGTCCTTGGAGGTTGTGGGCTGAGATAATATCCCTGGAGACTTGTAATAGTTTGGGTCCCTGGAGGCTATTGGTTGAGATAGAGGTCTCTGGAGCCCTGCAATAGCTTGGGTCCTTGGAAGTTATGGGCTGTGATGGCATCTCTGGAGCTCGGTAATGACGTGGGTCCCATAGAGGTTGTGGGTTGAGATAGCTACTCTAGAGCCCTTCAACATCTTGGGAGAAGACCATCCTAAAGAATACATGGAGGAAGACTTGATAAAATACCTTTACACCTTTCCATGTTTATACAGTGGATTCTAGACTCCCTAGAAGGGGGTGAATCATTTTGTGTGCACTTGGGGCTAATGTGGGGCACTTCTAAAATCCTTGTGCCAACAAAGGAAGAAGCCATCAGTTGGTGGGATTAATGAAGAGGTCCTCTAGAGTCCCTGGTTTAGTTGGAAGTTGGTGTGTAGTACCAAAAGCAAGCATTCTCCCCCTTAGTCTATGGAATCTAGCTCAGGGGTGACAACTACAAATGAAAGTGGATATAGCTATGTATGGTTGGGTGGAGAGTCATAGTCTGAGATTCAGATTCCCTAAAGACTAAAATATAAGTATTTTTGAACATTAATTTCATTTAATGAATTATGTTGCATTATTGTTTGTAATAGACATGGAAATTAGGGGCTATGATGGTGTTGTTGTGTGTAGACCTATGGTGCAACTATGAAGTGAAATTCTCTTGTCTTGTATGTCGAATATGCTTATGTATATGTATGTGTATTGTGTACTTGTGATTCCAATTGAAGGTAAATATGTTCAATATCCTAGGTATTAGAAACCATAAAGTATTTGATGCTTAAGAAAGGAAGAGAGCTGCATGACAATGACACCTAAGTTTAGAGCCAAGGCTGAATCTTAATTTGAATGAGATTCTTAACTGTGTTGAAGACAATACAATAATTAAAAGAGAAATAAATGCATGATAAGTTATATGCCATAATAAGAAGCATGAGAGATTGAAATGATTCTTGAAAAATAGTGGCTTCTGATACCCTTTCACTATGTGCAACTTACATAGAAGACCAACTCCTATGAGGGTCTACATTTGAGTACATGCTATGTACTTGGTTATGAGTTGTTGTGTCAGCACAAAAGTAGTGTATGAAGTATAAAGGGAGTTTCTCGGGGCCATTCGTACTTGACAACCTTACCACAATGGCCTTAACCTTACATCTGCAACATCCTCCATTCCCAAAATAGGGATTCTGGAGATGAGGACTACAAGCCCTGCCAATAGCCAAATGTTTCAGCAACCCGTGAGTGGTGCCAAAAACTTGCTTGTAGAATTCGTGTAGACTCTAGAACTATTGGCATGTAGGAGGAAAGTGGGAGCCCTTCCTCCTACATGCCAACAATTCCAGAGTCTACACAAATTCTACATGCATCTTTGTGGCACCACTCATGGGTTTCTGAAGCTTTTGGCTATTTGCAGGGACCTATGGTCCTCATCGCCATAATCCCTGTGGTGGGAGTGGAGGATGTTTCACATGCAAGGTTAAAGGCCATTGTGGAAATTGTGAAGTGAAATTATCCTATCTTGTATGTTGAATATGTTTATGTATATGTATGTGTACATGTGTAGTTGTGCTTGCAAATTGAAGGTAAATGTGTTCAATATCCTAGGTATTGGAAACCATAGAGTATTTTATGCTTTAAAAATGAAGACAGCTCCATGACAATGTACCTAAGTTTAGAGCCAAGGCTGAATCTTAATCTGAATGAGATTCTTAAATGTGTTGAAGATAATACTATAATTAAAAGAGAAATAAATGCATGATAACCTATAGGCCATAGCCAGGGCCATGAGAGATTGAAATGATCCTTGAAAAGTATTGGGTTTTGAGACCCTTTCAATATGTGCAACTTACATAGAAGACCCTCGCCTATCAAGGTCTAGATTTGAGTAAATCCTAGGTATTTGGTTATGAGTCGTTGTGTTGGCATGAAAGAAGTGTATGAAGTAGAAATGGAGTTTCCTGAGGCCATTTCTACCTGACGATCTTACCACAATAGCCTTTCACGTTACATGTGTAGAAGCCTCCATCCACACCATAGGGATTCTAATTGTTGGCATTATGATACATATGTTGTACTTGATGGCAACCCACTCATCTCAGATAATAAATTATAGTGTAGAGAAAAGTTCATGCACTTATATGCAAAGAAAAGTTTATTTCATGTAGAGAAAAGTTCACGCACTTTTATGCAGAGAAAAGTTTATTTCATGTAGAGAAAAGTTCACGCACTTTTATGCAGAGAAAAGTTTATTTCATGTAGAGAAAAAGTTCACGCACTTTCATGCAAGGAAAAGCGTGTATATGTTGGAGAACTTACCTTTGGTCCATGGTAGTTAGTCCTTGGTATTTGAACCTATGAGGAAAAGTGCGTATATGTTGGAGAACTTACCTTTGGTCCATGGTAGTTAGTCCTTGGTATTTGAACCCATGAGGAAAAGTGCGTATATGTTGGAGAACTTACCTTTGGTCCATGGTAGTTAGTCCTTGGTATTTGAACCTATGGTTTTGGACCATGGTACGCACTTTCATGCAAGGAAAAGCGCGTATATGTTGGAGAACTTACCTTTGGTCCATGGTAGTTAGTCCTTGGTATTTGAACCTATGGTTTTGGACCATGGTACCTTGTCAAAAGTGTTGATCTCACGCAATTTCATGGTTGGTTCATGGTATTAGTCCGACAGTTTTTGATCCTATGGTTTTGGCCCGTGGTATTGCATCCAAAAGTGTTGATCTCACGTACTTTCATGGTTGGTTCATGGTATTAGTCCAACAGTTTTTTGATCCTATGGTTTTGGCCCGTGGTATTGTGAAAGGCCTAAGACTATAAAAGAGGAAGGAGATCATTTGGCAAAGTATCTTCTGAATTATCGAATATCTGATAAAGTGTTAGATCTGGAATATGGTGATTGGGTTTTGGTGCAGATCTGGATCTAAATGAAGAAGGAACCTGAGCGTAAGGAGAAGGATAAGTTCTATTGATGGGTCAAAATCTTAAGGCTGGAATAGTGGTATCTCTATATGATTTTGATATGTGATATGTGGCATACGCTTGATCTATAAATCTAATAATCTGGGTCTGAATTATTGATGCATGTTTTATTTTACACATGTTATGATCTGGGTATGTCTGATGTAACAACTGCAAAGTTATAAGGAAATATTTGCAGATCTGTATGCGGGTTGGCTTTGGTGAAATCAGAGATTGATGATGCAAGTGTAGTTGATGGGTTTTTGATGTTCTTGGATCCAGTTTGAAAATTTATCAAAAGTGGTCCTTGAAAGAAAAGAAGTAGGGGGTTGTAGCTCCCTTCCAGGAGAGACTGGAAAATGAGAGAGAGTTGTAGATCTTTGCAGGTTGCAGCCTGCGTAGTGGTAAAGGACTGCACTAGTACAAAACCATTGTAAAAGGAGTTTCTAATTTGAAAGAAGATAGAGACATATTGCAGCAGGTGGTTTTCACCCACATTGGGTTTCCACCTTACATCTTGTGTTCTTTGGTGTGACTATCTGTTTTCTTTGTTCATTCTCATTATTTTATGGTACTGACATGCAAAAATAATTCAAACAATAAATAAGGAAGATTTATTAAAAGAAATTGATAATACTGATTCACCCCCCCTTTCAGTATTATTTCCAACATAGTGATGAGGTCTACGGGCCCCTACCAATAGCCAAATGCTTTGACAACCCGTGAGTGGTGCCACAAAACTGCTTATGGAATTTGTGTAGACTCTAGAACTATTGGCATGTAGGAGGAGAGGTGGGAGCCTTTCCTCCTACATGCCAACGCTTCCAGAGCCTACACGAATTCTGTAAGCAGTTTTGTGGCACCACTCATAGGTTTCCGAAGCATTTGGCTATTGGTAGGGACATGTAGTTGTCATCGCCAGAATCCCTATGGTCGTAATAGAGGATGTTACACACAAGGTTAAAGGCCATTATCGTAAGGTTGTAAGGTATGACTGGCCCTGGGAAACTCTCTTTATATTTCATACACTGCTTTTTTTCCAACACATCATCTCGTAACCAAATACCTAGCATGTACTCACAATGACATGAGTACTGGATGCTTGCACCAGGAAAAATGGCGTGAGTAACGGATGCTCACACTAGGCCTATGGTAGATATTCCTCTCATGGCATCATAGGTTCTCTTGCATATAATATCTAGCAGAGGCATCCTACATGCCAATGGTTCCAGAGTCTATAGGAATTCTGCAAGATGTTTCATGGCACCACTCAAGGTTTGCTGAAGCATTTGACTGTTGGTAGGGACCTGTAGCCCTCATCGCCAAAATCCCTATGGTAGGAATGGAGGTTGTTGCACATGCAAGTTTAAAGGCCATTGTTGTCCTAGCATGTACTCACAATGGTGCGATTACCAGATTCACATGCTAGGCACAATGGCGTGAGTATCAGATGCTCGCGCCAGGCCTTTGATAGATATTCCTCGCATTGCAGCAAAGGTGCTCCTGAACTAATATCTACTAGAGGCCTCCTACATGCCAACAATTCCAGAGTCTACACAAATTTTGAAAGCAATTTCGTGGCACCACTCATGAGCTTCCGAAGAATTTTGCTATTAGCAAGGACCTATAGTCCTCATCACCAGAATCCCTATCATGGGAATGGAGGTTACCGTACACACAAGGTTAAAGGTCATTTTGGTAAGGTTTTCAGGTACGACCAGCCCCAAGAAACTCCCTTTATACTTCATACATTTCTTTCGTGCTGACATAGTAGCTCATAACCAAATAGATAACATGTACTCACAATGGCGCGAGTACGGGATGCTTGTGCTAGGCATAATCGTGTGAGTAGCAAACTCATGCTAGGCCTCTGGTAGATATTAAATGTAAGAGAACCTATGCTGCCATGTGAGGAATTCCCTACTTGAAGGTAGGGAATGCTGACATGTTATTAATCCCTCATTGTAGCTATCGCCCAAGCTTTGAAGGGCTAACGTAAGATACTATAAGAGATATAATCGAAATTTCTCAAAAATTAGTCATCCCATTATATCCTTGTAACACCCCATCCCAATTCTACCCAAGGTAACCATGCCAACCTGGGTAAACATGAGGAGATATTCTACTTCAATCATATTCGACCTCCTATGTCACCTTAAGGAAGTGGAATGGATAGAACATCACATACAATCTTCCAACATCATCAACAAAACCCTCAGGAAACAAGTCAGCCACTTAGACAGCCTGTCCCTAGGTCTCACGACTATATTTTAGCTATTAGGCCATATTATTTCTCATGTTATGGGTAATGGAGTGGCCAAAAATCTAAATTTTCTCTAACAGGCATGCCTGTCAGTGATTGTGGACTAGAATTGCCAGTTTTTGTGAGCGACCCCAAGATTGAAGCCACTCTTCTAGCCCAGAATCCTGGCTTCTGCCAAAAACTTGTTGTAACTTCCACACTTCATTAGAAACATAATAACAATGTTGATCAATAAAAAGTCACCCTCAGCACTAGGCCTGAGCATCCCCAACCAGGACTAACATTCTGTCAAACACTTATCACTGAAGCAACCTACAGGTCTAGGATACAAGACATGGTACACATGATTGAAACAACTTATAAAACATAACCAGAATGATCAAATCCTTCTCTATTGAACTACTACATCAACAATTAGGTCTTGCATCCATCCATTTAATAGTTATAAGTAGATAAATGAAATAACCATGTCATGAACCAGTCATTCAACCATGCTTATAACCAACATAAAACCATATAAATATCAGAGATAAAGCAACCATTAAATTGACATATAAATCAATGAAAAATTAAGAGAACTTAACTTTTATTAGTCATAGGCGAATCTGACCAAGTTTGGTACTTTCACGTACAACCCAACAATAGACATGGCTGAACCAAATCTCTCTTTAAGCCAGTCACCTCCATGCCATATTCCCAACATGAATGTGGGATCTCATAGAACAACCAATCCAAGAGTAACCAAGGGAATCCAAAGGTTAAACCACCTCCATGCTTATCAAACCATGATCACACCAAAACTAATGCTACAATCACAACTAAAGAGAATTTGGAATGCCATCCATAATCCATCACTATCCTTGAGGAATTTTCTGTCTCCTTGTCTCTTAGGCTTTACCACAATCCAAACTGAATCACCAGGCCCTAAATTGAGACCAGTATCTGAGGATTTAATGCAATCCAAACCCAGATTACTAGGCCTTAAACTGAAACTTCTCTCTCAGGCATTACCGTGTATCCTTTCAAAACTGGTCAAGGGATTCCCAGGCCTTTGGGAATGGAACTTGAGACCACATCCACCCCGGATTCTAAAATCCATCTGGCAAACCAAAGATCAAAAACCAAAATAAACATCCCAACACCATTGCATCTAGAAAAATGCGAGGCTAGGTTGAAATCCACTATCATAACCTGGTAAAACCATGCCACTAACAACAAGAGAACCATACACCAACATGCAAAGCCATGCATGTCCAAACCAGCTAGAAAATTGGACATGCAAAAGGTTACCTGCAAGTATTCCTGTTGAAGCTGCCTAATCCTGCTTTCCTTTCCTTGATATTTTCTTGCTTTTCCTTCCCTTTCCTTTCTTTTCCTTTCCTTTGCTCCAATCTAGAGTGCTCCAAGAAAACTCTAAGTGACCAAGAGTGAGAGAGAGAGAGAGAATAATGAGAGAGCTCCAAAATTTCAGTTGATAAAAGATTACACTATCAAGACCTACCAACTAATCCTCAAAAGCCTCTTTATTAATGAGGCCTCTAATTTCTTCCTTGTCCATTATTTTCCTTCAATTTCCTCCTCATATGCAACCTGTGACCTTTCACCTTGCTTTTCTCTTAATTTCATTTATTTTGATAAATAAATGTGCCAAAAATGCCTTTTAAAGCCTTTGCCAATTTTTGTTAGCCAAAATGCACATCCATTGATGCCCACTAAGATATATTTTCCCAACATTCAGCTTGGATTATGTGTCCCTTACTCGTGGTCTTATTTTTTTCCTTTATTTACATTATTACATGGAATTTTTCACGAGGGTTGTTACAATCCTTGCAGAAGAAGGGGAGAAGGTTCGATTGGACTACAAAATGTGCATAAAAATTTGAATAGTTAAAACAATTACGAACCAATGTGCCAGTGCTGAGCATAGAAGATCATGAAAAGGATTTCATCCTGTGCATACATGCATGTAAAGAGGGTCTCAGTGGAGTCTTAATGTAGGAATGGAAAGTAGTGTCTATGAATCTAGAAAGTTGAATGAGCATAAGGATAATTTGTGACACATGGTTTACAATTGGCTGCTATAGTTCATGCTTTAAAAATGTGGAGGAACTACCTCCTTGGAAGGAAGTTCACGCTCATGTTAGATGATAGTGGACTCAAATATTTGTTTGGAAAGCTAAATTTGAATGCTAGGAAAACAAGATGGCTAGCCATGTTCAACTAATTTCACTTTGAGATTAAGTACATAAAAGGTAAGGAAAAAAAGGTTGTTGATGCCTTGAGAAGATGAATCCAAGTAAGTCACTTGGCGGCGGTAAGTTTGTATGAAACAAATTTAGAGTAAAGAATCGAAAGTGCTTGACAATTTCACAAAAGGTACTAAAAACCGAAAGAAACGTCGCGGGAAAGTGGTGAGGATGAAAGATCTCATCTCACTGAGGACGATTTATCTAGGTTTAAAGGCATAATCTATGTGCCCAACAGTGATGAAATAAAAAGGATAATAATGAAAGAGTTCCATGTTAAGCCTTACCCAGGCTACCCAGGGTATCAAAACACCCTCACAACCATCAAAACATACTTTCATCATGCGCCAAATCTGAACAAGGAAGTGGCATATTTTGTAGCAAGATGAATGGAATGACAGTAGGTAAAGGATGCTTGATTGGATTGTTGTAGCTTATCCCTATTCCATAATGGAAGTGGGAGGTTATTTCTATGGATTTGAATACAGGATTTCCCATGACATCTAGGAAGCATGATGAAATAATGGTAGTGGCGGATAAAATTAGCAAGGTAGCTCATTTTGTGGTAGTCAAATCCACAAATTCCACTAGTGATATAGCATAAATATTCATAAATAATATTACGAGGCTACACAACATTCCAAATAAGATTCTATTAGACAAAGATGCTAAATTTACTTCCAGATTTTGGAAGGAATTGTTTGCAAGATTGAGAATAGAATTAGCATTTAGTACAACCTATCATCTGCAAACTAATAGGAAAATAGAGAGGATCAATCAGATCCTTGAAGACATGTGAAGTATGTGTGTATTACATCACCCCAAGAAGTGGGAAAAGTATCTTCCACTTGTGGAATTTGCATACATTAATGGACACCAAGAGTCCATGAAGATGAGCCCCCTTGAGGCATTGTATGGCAAGAAATGTAGCACTTTTATTTTCTTGAGTGATCCAGTTAATAGAGTTCACGCAGGGCTTGATATGATTAAGTATATGGAGAAACAAGTTCAAATCATAAAGAAAAATATGAAAGTGGCACAGGATAGACAAAATATTTTCGGATAAGCATATGGTGCACAAAGAGTTCCAAGTAGGAGAACACGTTTACCTATGAATTAAGCCAAGTTGGAACCATGGTATTGTGGGCCCTTTCAAATTCTTGAGATGATTATACCAATAGCATATTGACTAGCATTATCTCTATAAGTTAGAGTTCATGATGTTTTCCATGTTACTTTACTTAAAATATATGTACATGATTCTAATAATGTGATTGATTGGTTTGTGCTACAGGTGGAACTAGAGGGAGACTTTGAACTAGAACCAATGTGCATTCTATATCGGAGGAGTCTCATGTTATGGAATTGAGATATAGCGCAAGTCAAGGTGTAGTGGAATCACTTTGGGATAGGGGAGGTCACATGGGAAATGGATGATGCCATGAAAGCTAATTATCCCTTATTGTTTGATAGTTAAAGCAAGTGTGTGTAACTGTAAATAATGTATAGATTTTTGTTTATAAATCTCCATGAAGAAGCATGTGTCTTATTTTAATGTTGTCACTGTGTATGTGTAAAATATCACTGAGGGTGGAATTCCCTCAAGGGGGAGGGTATTGTGGCAACCCCACCCAAGGTTATCATATGAACCACATTTTCAATACGATGTAAATGTCATGCAATGTTTGAAATCAAAGAAAAATGGGACTGATTCAAGGTGTTGTACCTTAAGAAACCAATTTCCTGGCTGTGGAGTGTTAGAAAATTATATATTACGGAGCAATGGAACACATCAAATATTGCAAAAATATAAACACAGAAAATGCATAAAACAAGAGAGACACAGATATACGTGGTTCACCCAGTTTGGGCTACATCCACGGAGAAATAGCCAGTCCTTTTTTTATTATAGTATCCAACAAACTAAAGAGATACAACCTACAACAGATCCACTGTAACACCCTCTTCGCTCTCAATCTCCTCTCTCTTTCTCACTTAGAGTACATATCTACATAGATGCAATACAATTCCCTCATATATAGTGAAGGGTTGCCTTATAGGGCAAGAAACCCTAAACTAGACACAACTTCTACTGTCAGATCATCTGCCTAATGAACGACCCAGATTGACTAGAAATTACTAGACTTTTACAAGGCAATTTGACATCTATTTTTAGGTTCGGGGCGCTGCCCTCGAACCCCCACCAGGGGACCGCTAGCCCCCGAACCCTCGTGGGGGGGACAATTCCCCCCCACATCCCCCCCCATGGAGGGGTGTACAGTCTTCTTGGGGTATACATCCGGCTGAAACCTTTGAATACAAAAGATAATCAGGCTCCACGCCCAACAATCTCCCACTTGGAGACTGATTATAGAAACTCCACCACTGCTTCATTTGCTAGACAATGACTCCACTTTGGACCTGGTTGTTTCTCATCTTCTTCATCATACTTGAAGACCAATTGAAATTGAGCAGATTCTCAATTTCTCCTTGGTTACAATTTTTGTTATCATTTCTGCAGGATTCTGGCTAGTGTGTATCTTTTCCAGCTTCAATTGTCCATCTTCCAATGCTGACCATATGAAATGGTACTTGAGTTGTATATGTTTAGTCTTGGAATGAAATGCAGAGTTCACTGCAAGATGTATGGCACTCTGGCTGTCACTGTATAACCTACCCAACTCCTGCTTCTTACCCAATTCATCCAGAAACCTTTGTAACCAAATCATTTCTTTACTAACCTCTGTAGCAGCAACATATTCTACTTTTGTTGTTGAAAGTGCAACAACACCTTGGATTTTTGAAACCCAACTGGCAGCTGTTCCACCTACAGTGAATACATATCCTATAGTGCTCCTCCTGTTATCTCTGTCACCTGGCATATATGCATCAACATATCCCTGTAGAGAAATCTTTGAACCACCAAAGCATAATTCTTGATTTGTAGTACCTCTCAAATACTTGAGAATCCACTTCATTTCCATCCAATTTTCTTTTCCTGGATTGTTCATGTACCTGCTTACAACTCCCACTACATGTGCAATATCAGGCCTTGTGCAGACCATTGCATACATTAAGCTTCCAATTGCTGATGCATATGGAACTTTAGACATATGAGCCATTTCTTCCTAGTACTGGGACATGCCTCCTTACTTAATTTGAAATGGCTAGCCAAAGGTATACTAATTGGTTTTTCATTCTACATATTAAACCTTTTTAACACCTTTTCTATGTACTCACTTTGAGACAATGCTAATTTGCGATTATTCTTGTCTCTAGTTATTCTCATACCAAGGATTTGTTTTGCAGCACCCAAATCCTTCATTGCAAATGAGTTTGCCAATTTTCTTTTGAGCACATTTATTTCTTGCATGTTAGAACCTACAACAAGCATGTCATCTACATACATTAACAATATAATATAGCTGCCATCATTTTTCGTTTTGAGATAAACACAATGATCAGAGTGACATCTAGTATAACCTTGTTCAGACATAAACTTGTCAAATTTTAGATACCACTGCCTTGGAGCCTGTTTTAAGCCATACAAGCTCTTCTTCAACCTTCACACTAGTTTCTCCTTCCCCTTTACCTCATATCCTTGTGGTTGCTGCATATATATCTCTTCCTCTAAATCCCCATGGAGAAAGGTTGTCTTTACATCTAACTGCTCAAGATGCAAATCTTCAGCTGCTACTAGACTTAAAATGGTTCTGATTGTAGTCATTTTAACAACAGGAGAAAATATTTCATCAAAATCAATACCTTTCTTCTGTGCAAACCCCTTCACCACAAGTCTAGCTTTGTACCTCTATTTTCCTCCATCTTCTTCCTTCAGCCTGTAAACCCATTTATTCTGCAATGCTATTTTACCTGCAGGCAACCTGACTAAGTCCCAAGTCTAGTTATGTGCTAAGGAGTCCATATCTTCTTTCATGGCTTGCTCCCACTTCTTCTTGGTTTCTACCTACACTGCTTCTTCATAACATTCTGGTTCACCAGAATCACTCAACAATACATAATATAATGAAGGAGAGTATCGTTCAGGGGGTCTACTTATCCTGGTATATCTTCTAACACCACTTTCAGGTGTTTGAAGTGCTTGTTGCTGGTGTGGTCGTTATTTTGGTTGTTGATCATTATGATTTTCAGGCACCATCACTTTTCCTGTAATATCGTCAAGCACTGTGTATTCTCTGTTTTCTTTTTCATGTTTCTTTTCCTACAACTGATTCTTATACAAGACCTTTTCATTGAATATACATCTCTGCTCCTAATGATTTTGTGATTTTGATAATCATATAAGCGATAACCAAAATCATTAACACCATATCCAATAAAGGTACATTTCTTTGATTTTGCCTCAAGCTTTGTTCTATTTTCTTTGTTAATGTTGACAAAGGCTTCACAACCAAAAGTCTTAAAAAATGAGTAGTTTACCTTTTTACCTATCCATGCCTCCTTTGGAATACCACCATCCAAAGAACTTGAAGGCCCTCTGTTTATTAGATAAACAGTAGTATCTACAACATCTACCCAAAATTGTAAAGGAAATCCTGCATGCAATCTCATGCATCTTGCACGCTCCATGATTGTCCTGTTCATCTTTTCTGACACACCATTTTCTTGTGGTGTTCCTGGAACTGTCTTCTCTCTGTGAATTCCATTCTCTGAACAATACCTATCAAACTCTTTGCTGCAATATTCACCTCCATTATCTGATCTGAGACACTTCAAACTTTTCCCTGTCTCATTTTCAACCAAAGATTTCCATTTCTTGAAAGTATCAAATACATCAGATTTATTTCAAATACAATAAATCCAGGTTTTTCTGGTTGCATCATCAATGAAAGTAACATAATAACGAGAGCCACCAAGAGATGATACTTGAGCAGGTCCCCATACATCTGTATGCACAAGCTCTAATTTTTCACTCTTCTTTTCTTTCACAACTCTAAGGAATCTAACACTCTTCTTTTTTTTCATAAACACAATTCTCACAGAATTTTAAATCAACATGCTTCAAATCTGGCAACAAATTTCTTGAGTGAAGAATCTGCATCCTGTTACACAAAATATTGTCACCATGAATTTCTGCAGTTAGTGTGAGTCTATCACCACTCATATTGTCCTCCTTTCCAAGTCTCAAACCTCAGCTCTTCATGTCAATCTTTAAAAATGAGAGAACGTCTTTGAAAATCTATAAAACTCTGGTTCTGCACTCTCTTACCATTACCTGCGGTCCCGCACCCCTTGGTCATGTTACCAACGGACCTACCTGCTCTGTCTCTAAAGGAGTGGGTGCAGACCCCTGTGAAAGTAAAAAAGGCACAAGTTTATTCTTAAAAACTCACTTTGGGTTAATTCTGGACGCTTCTAGAAGGAATATTGACATGGTTGGTTAGCTCCTAGGTGGTTCATGCATCCCATAACTAAAGGAGCTAACCCCTTGATGAGAGGAGCTTATCCCTTTGAAGGAGGACTCTATCCCTTTGAAGGTGGACCTAGTAACTTCCTTCCTTTGCACTATAAAATGAGGCATTGGGCTGGTTGCTAGGGAGGTTGAAAGCTGAACATTTTTTAGGGTAAATGCTGTTGGAATTGAGACTTCCTAGTTAAGCTTGAGAGAAGAGATTACATACCTTTTGGCTTCTTTGGGAAGAGAGTGAAACTTGTCAAAGTAGAGGAGATTCTTACTGGACCCTGGGAGGAGCTTGTACAACATCAAGGCATCAAGGTTGTAAAGTTCTTCCTTGTTTAAAGTTAATACAATCAGATTCATTTTTCTCAATAAATTGTCTTCTATGGTTTATTTCTTGAATTCCTTGATCATCATGATAAATATGGTTTATTATATTGGCTATGCAGGTGTTATTTGATGTGTGTGCCTGTTTGTGTTTGCAGATTCTTTAAAAGGGAGCTCTATTGGACAAATGGAGCATGGCTTCCACAAACTAGCACTGGACTCGAGGTAGGCCTAAAACACCTGTTGGCCTTTATTTATAAATCACATATTTAGAGAAAGATAGAATTTGTTTGGTTTTCTTGTCGATAGATATCCATAGATACTAGGGAGATTGGTCTTGTCCACAAGAATGATTTATCCGCCCGACAAAATGGCGACTCCGCTGGGGACTTGAATTTTTGGTTTTTGCCTTTGCTTTTACTTTGACCTGAGCAACCATTTCTTTGTTTCTAGTTTTTGCTTGATGTGTGTGGGATTGGGTAGGTTCTTTAGATTTTGAATTATTTTTTGTTTTTCACACTTTTGGGATACGACTGCACCCTCTGTTTGTAACACAGTGTGGACATCCCCGCACTTTTGCTTTACACACAGAGTAGTACCGCACCTGGTTGTACTGGGGGCCTGCGGACCCTATCAAAACTTTGAAAAACTTAAAATATTTTCATGCAGTTAAGCTTAGGATTTGTTTATGTGTTTTAGCCTCTGCCTAAATCTGCACGTGTCTTGTCATAAACTTTTCGTAGGTTAATTCCATTGGCATTTAGGTTTTAGGTGAATTTCTAGAAGTTTTGTGTGCCTGGCTTGATTTTCAGTTGGTCTTTGTAGTAACTCAGAGCTTAGAAGCATTAGAAACCTCAGATCACCCTGGTTTTTGCTGGTTTTCTTATGAGTCTAACCGATTTGTAAAGTCTACCTTTGGTGAGGAGTACATCTCGTTTTTCTCTTTGCAAAGCTTTGAAAAGAACTTGTGTTGAAAGTTTTGGATTTCATTTTTAAAAAGAAAACAAAAGCTGGTCGTTTTTTGATTAACTTGTTAGTCTGAACAAGTTAGTCCTTAGTTTGCTGATAGCTAAGTAAATCATCCTTGAAAAAAAAAATTGTAAGCTTTTACTTCAATTAGTTTTTTAGAATTTATAGATCTCAAGATTATATTTGTTAATAGTTTTGAGTGTTTTATAAAAATAAAAAAATGAAAAAACTCTTTTGAAAAGTTTGTTTTCTATAGTTTTTGATTGTTGAAGAAAAAGGATTTTTTCGTGAGCATAATTAGTAGTCTCATTTTTGAGTTTATTGAAAAAGACAAAAAAATTCTTCTTTTCATTTGTTTGTTAAGGAAATATTTGTTTTTCAAGCATTTTCATTCTCAACTCTTTCTTTAGCTAAGAAATTCATTGAAGAAAAAGGATTGTTTATCATCTTAGGTGCATTTTTAGTGTTTTGGAGTCGAGTCTTCACACCATAAAGTTTCATCTCCGCACCTTTTGACTTAAGAAAAAACCAATAAAAATAACGCTTAAAGCAAAATCTATCTAGCAATCCTTTTATTTCTAGGGCTCTTTATCACCAACATAGCTTAGGCTAGTATCTTGGAGTAGGGAGTAATTAACTCTCCAAGATAGTAAAACAAACAAGTAGTTGTATCTTGCAGTAGGAGATAAATTCCAATTGTTACATCTATGCTCTGGAAAGCTCCTCTTAAAGGAGTCAAGCATGAGGTCATGTCCGAACCAGTGGGGTAATCAATCCTTCCTCATTGGGAACGATAGCAGATATACACATATTAAAAACGGTAAACCTCAGATTAACCATTGTCAAGGAGCCTGGGGTCACTTGTTGGTAAGCCTTGGGTTATGTCAAGGAGCCTTCAAGGGGATTGAGCTTGCTACTCTACCCTTGCGTGCGTATTGGATCATAGACTGTTCCTCCAGGTATATTTGTTTCCATTGGTAACCATAGTGACCATAATCTATAGGATTCTTTCCTAAGGTGATGGTGGAGGGAAGATCCCACTATATCTAGAGCAGAGATTGACTAGACTCACTTGGATTTTCTGGGGGGTTCTCTTCACTCGAGATGGTTTAGTGGAGAAACATGTGCCAGTCTATTCATTAAGTAGGTTGTCGGGGTAACTGTTCCAATCGCCATTTCTATATTGAATTCTGCGATGTTGGATTTCATCACTAACTAGTGTTTTCGGTATGGAAAGTTACTGTTTGTGTGTGGTTTGACCTCCTAGATTCTTTAGGCATGTGATTCAAAATTGCCTGGTTCTTTAGAGACTTTAGGTGGTTTTTATTGAGATTTTTTTTGTTTGCATGTGGAGTAATTAAAATATTTAATCGTGGTTGAATTACTGAGAAAGTCCTGTAGACTTCGGGGCCAACCTCCTGAGTTTTCACCAAGCCAGCTTGAAGGTTTGCGAGCCCTTGTAACTCCTAGTGACAGTAGAGTTGGGTCACCTGAAGAAGGAGAGTCTTCTTTAGTTGTGCATCCTGATTATCAAGTCCAAGCACCAGAGTATATTATTGAGACTGTTTCATTTTCCAAAGTTACTGGTATTTTTTCTTCTACTAGTGAATTATCCGAGGAACCTGAAATTGAACCTCTGCTACTCCATCATCAGGATTTGCCTCTCCAACTTCCAGTGGTCCTGGTTCACCTAGGATAGAAAGATTCATTACCCAAAATCTTCCTTCTGGACTTATTGCTATTGAAGAACTTGTTACTCCAGAAGAAGGTATACCTATCCCTGAAAATCAACCAGCTATAGAACTTAGGGAGCGTGAATCAATCTTTTACAGTCCACCGAGGAGGGACGCTTGGTATCTTTCATTGAACAATTTTTTGGAAAACTCGGGACTCAGTTTTTCACCACCTCGCATTCCTTTTCATCCAACACCTAGAGGTTATTATCATCCTTTGAATATGTCAAGACAGTCATCCATGTTTTCTCAATCTCCAGAAACATTTTTATATGGTGGTCCTTCTGTTCCCTCTGGGTATCAGTCACTTACTGGTACTTTTTCGGGAGCTTCTCCTCAACCTGTTGAACAAGGGTTATTATCTGGTAACAACGGAACTAAGTCGTTGAGTGTAGAAGATATTTTTATGATGTCAGGTACTATTCCAAATCCGCAACCTCAAGGTAGTTAGTTTCCGCCTGGGGGGCAACCTCAAGGTCCTCAATTATCGCCTGGGGGGCAACCTCAAGGTACTCACTTACTGCCTGGGGGGAAACCTCAAGGACAATACATACCTTCGGGATAGTACATTCCTCAAGGTCAACCCGAGATTCAGTACGTAGCTCAAGGTCAACCCCAGTATCAATATGTACCTCAATGTCAACCCCAGTATCAGTATGTGCCTCAAGGTTATCAACCTCAAGGTCAATACCCAACCCAAGGTTTCCAACCACCTTCACGTCAATCATTTGTCCAAGTTACTGGAAATGTACCTTTGAATTATCAACTCTACCCTCAACCCGGTTATGGTCCTCAATATGCTCAACCTTCCATGGGTCCATACCCCAGAATGAATATAGTGTGGGATCCATCTCAAACTCAACAAATCTTGCAACCGAATGTGTAGTTGTCATCTCAATCTGGACAACCCTTGGTTTCTGGTTCAACCCAGCAACCTGACCAGCCTACTATTCAAACTTCTGCACCTTCTGTATTTTCTGAGCCTGGGCCTAGTTCACCTCGAAGTCCGTCTCAAACGACTATTGCAACTGCTGCAACATCTATTCCATCTACCCCACCTACTTTTGGAGTATCGACAACTCCAATTTATACTGTTCCTGCATCAATTCCTCAATCATCTGTACCTCAGTTTCGCCCCACAATTCAAACTTCGATTCAAATGCTTGTTGGACAACCTGGTCTAGGTACGGTTGTCACAAGTCAACCTCAATTTACTTATCAACTGTACTAGGGACAATACCAATTCGGTCCTATTGTGCAGAACCCAGTCTACCAGTATCAACCATACCCTGGATATACTTATCAGCAACCTCAACAACCCCCGTACAGTCCCGTTAATCCTGGTTTTTTGGGAGGATATAATATCCCAAATGCAATTCCAATTCCTAGTTATCCTAGATATCCTACTCCTGGGGCTGGTCTCATGACCCAGGGTTTTCGAGACCCTAATCGTCAGTTACCATTCATTGAAACTTTGGACTTGCCTGACTTGTCGCGCCTTAGGAGCGATCTGATTAATTATCTTCCATTTTGGCCGCCAATGCCAAATAAGTTGCCCAGTGACATCCCAAAGTTCGAAGGTAAATCAGGAGAGGATCTGTCGAACCATGTGATGACTTATCACCTCTGCTGTGTATCTAAGTCCATTTCAGATGATTCAATTTGTTTATGGCTTTTTCAACGCACTCTAATTGGTGTTGCGGCCAAGTGGTACATTGAGTTATCACGAGCCACTTTTTATAACTTTAGTCAGTTAGTTACTTCATTCTTAACTCATTTTCAGTTGCCAGTCATATATGACAATGGCACAGAATTATTAACTTCATTAAAATAGTCAACGTACACTTATATTTCAAATCACATTCATGAATGGAGACGTTGACAACGTTTAGTGAAAGTTTTTATTCCAGATCAAATCTTAGCAGAATGGTTTGTCGAATCATTATTACCTAAAATCACTGAGGATGTAGCTAAGGTAGGAGTTGTTACTGAAGAGCAAGTAATTTCTCAAGCTCAGTACCTCGACCTCATTTATACACAGTCTGGTACGTTACACAAGAAAATCCCCGATCTTCCTAAACAAAATCAAATAGCTGCAGCTCCTTCAGGGTCTCATGCCGCTGATGGTATGATTGGTTCAGTTAACACCAAAAGTAAGAAGAAATCTTCCAAGAATTCTTCTCCTATCATAACTTTACTAGATTCCCCGACAGGACACTCTTTTGTGGAAATTTTTGTCGATATTCATGTCGTAGAGTCATCTACGACCAAATCAAAATCCGACGGTAAGAAGAAGGGGAAGAAGAAAAATAAATCAGATAAAAATTCAAAAGAGAATCCAGAAAAGATGGAATCTACTGATGAGAAACATAAACCTCGTTATCCTTGTCTCATTTGAGACGAAGAGAATTTTACAAGAGATTGCCCTCATCGCACTGAGGTTGCGAAAATCATCAAAGGTTCTCAAACGCCTGCTGTCTTGAAGGATCCTTTTCCTAGTCAAGACAGTAAGATGATAGGTTCTTCCTCAAATGCCTCAAAAGAACCCATAATGATGATTTCCATGTTAGGATTGCGACACGATCACAATATTATGGAAGTAAAAGTCCTATTGGTGGTAAGGAAGCAGAATCTTCTAATTCGAACCCATCAACTTCAACTCCCGGTTCCGATCCACTACAGATCGAGAAACTTAACCCAGACTTAGTAATCAAACCGGCCGCCAAGGGTATAATTCGAAAGTCAGCTTTAAATCCACATGCGAGAGCTGCTCAGAACTATAACATTGTTGAAGATCTAGCTATTTCACCTTCAGCAATGTCGGCTTTGGAGGTGCTGCAATCATGTCCATCACAGTGTAAATTGCTATTGTCGACTATAGGAGCTATTGATATTCAGGACTCGAACCTTATAATCTTTGATTTAGAAAATATTACACCTTGCTTACCTCATCAAATGGCTTTCCAGATTCCAGTGTTAGTCAAAAACAAGCCTTGTTATAGGATTGTAATTGATGAGGGAGCTTCAACGTGTATTATGTCGATCGAGTGTTGGATATCGCTTGGTTCTCCTACACTTAATCAATCCCTGACAATTCTAAAGGCTTTTGATGGTCGTGGGTTCCATCCTTTTGGCATTCTACAGGATTTACCTATAGGGGTTGAAGGCAAAACTGTTAATCTAGATGTGGAAGTGGTTGATGCCCCTCTAGATTACAACCTTCTCTTGGGTCGTAGTTGGTCTTATGCTATGACTACTATTGTTTCATCAGTCTTTCGGCTTATAAAGTTTCCTCATAATAGAAATATCATAACTATAGACCAGCTAATTTACTTTTCATCCGACCCAGCCTCTTCTGAAAGTATCCAACATGTCGGCAAAACAACTATTCCTTATAAGGATGTTGGAGTAGGATTAGTTAAAGATTCTGGTTTACTAGGAACTATTTCCTTTCCTCCTCCTAACGTATCACCTTTTACTGCAACCATTCATATGATTTCATCAGACGCCATTGTTTTTGATGATCCTTGGATCGTACCTTCTGAATCTAAGATGGATTCATTTGGTGATGCTATGCCTTTGAGTCCCTATGAAATTGCCTATCAGGCCGTACAGTCATTTTCCAACCCTTCTTCAACCGAAATTGACTTAATTAATGTGGTCCATGGAAAATCACTTTCAATATCAAACTTAGATTCAACAGCTTTTTCCAAACTTGTGCACAATGATGAGAAAATTCGTGAAATCTTGTGCGTTGATGATTTACCATGGGAATATCTTCATCATAGATCTTCGTTTTTACCTAAGATTGATTGTTTTGAAAATGATTTTTCATCTATCTTTACGACTGATTATGTCAAGGAACCTTAGAATCCATTGCAAAATCCTGATTCTGAGTTAAATTTGGTAAATATTTCTCGAACTATTCCTATTGACATTTCGGTTAAGCCTGGAATTGTTGAAAACATTCATATAGGTTCCTCTTGTATGGAAGATGAAATTCAAACATATAAGGCCCTATTTCAAGAATTTCGTGACGTGTTTTCCTGGTCATATGAGGAAATTCCAGGAATTGACACAGGAATTGTTGTTCATGAAATCAAAACTTACCCGGATGCTAAACCCGTTCGGCAATTTTTGCGTTAGATCCACCCACGAAAAGCTGCTGCAATTAAAGCAGAAGTTGAAAAATTACTTAAAGTGGGTTTCATTTATCCAATTCCCTTAATGGATTGGGTATCGAATATTGTTCCTATTAACAGAAGGCAAGGGACAATAAGAATATGTATCGATTATAGGGATATTAATCGAGCCTATCCAAAAGACAATTATCCAACTCCCTATATCGATCAAATCATTGATGATTGTGCCGCATCGGAATATTCTCCTTTATGGATGGTTTTTCCGGTTATAATCAAATCAATATTCTACCTGCTGATCAACCAAAAATGGCTTTCATTTGTCCATGGGGGACATTTGCTTATTGCAAATTACCTTTTGGGCTTAAGAACGCTGGTGCAACTTTTCAAAGGGCCATGTCTTATGCATTTCATGACATCAAGCACATTGTGCAACCCTATCTCGATGATTTACCTGCTCATTCATTACGTAGAGCCGATCATCTCATTCATTTATGAGAAATCTTTATGAGGTGTAGGCATTATCGAATTAGGTTGAATCCACACAAATGTGTTTTCTATATAGAAATGGGTCAGTTACTGGGATTTGTTGTTTCGAAAGCTGGCATTCGTGTCAATCCCTTGAAGGTTGAAGCTATTGTCAAATTGCTTCCTCCTTCGAATCTTTGCCAACTCCAAAGTTTGCAAGGGAAAGAAAACTTTTTATGTCGATTCATTCCTAACTATGCCAAAATAACAAAGGGTTTTACCAGGTTGTTGAAACAAAATACTCCATTCTTTTGGGATGAGATAGCTGACAAATCTTTTGATGCACTAAAACACGCGTTAACCCATGCACCGTTATTGCATCATCCCAACTACAACCAGGACTATTTCTTATATCTTGCCACCTCGCATTCCACCATCGGAATGGTGTTAGTTCAGGAAGATGAACTCGGTAGTGAACATGTGATTTATTACCTTAGTTGAAATTTGAATCCAACTGAGCTAAAATATTCACATGTGGAGAAATTGGTCTTGGCAGCTGTTCAAGCTATCCAATGTTTTCGTCATTACATTTTACTATGCAAAACTACTGTAATTTCTGATTGCAACCCTATGATCTATATTTTTACAAAACAATTGCTAGGGGGAAAGTATTCTAAATGGATTTTTATCCTGCAGGAATTTGACTTGGAGTTTGAAAAATCTAAGTCAAAGAAATCTTTAGTTTTTTCGGAGTTGATGTGTGACTTCCCGCGTGCTGATACTGAAATTGTGGCAGAAGAGCCCATTGCGGACGAATCCTTGTTTCTAATCAGCACTCTTGATCCATGGTATGGAGATATCATAGTTTATCTCCAAACCGAATCCTTTTGGCCTGAAATTTCAAGATCTCAACATCAAAAAATACGATTCCAATCCCAACAATTCAAAATTATTGGAGATACACTTTATCGTCATGGGGCAGATTCTATTTTCCGACATTGTTTAACTCATGAGGAAGCTGAAAGGGTTCTAAATGACTGTCACTCTGGAGCGTCTGGCGGTCATATGTCTGGGTTTGCCACAACCCAAAAGATATTGTGCTCTGGCTATTTCTGGCCATATTTGTTTAAAGATTGTATTAATGCAGTCCGAAAATGCCACAATTGCCAAATTTTTGATCGAAAGATGCGCGCTCCACCTGCTCCTCTCCACCATATAATTGTCATCGGTCCTTTTGCGAAATGGGGTATCGATTTTTTTACATGTAACCCTCACTAGGCCGGGGGGCATTCGTATATCATCCTTGTGGTAGATTATTTTACCAAGTGGGCTGAGGCGATGCCTACATTTTCGGCAGACGGCAAAACTATTGTGATTTTCATTTTCACTCATATAATTGCTAGGTTCGATGTTCCACAAGCGATTATCACTGATCATGGGCGTCATTTTCAAAACATTATGATGACTGAACTAACAAATCAACTTGACTTGTGTCAAGATAGTTCTACTCCATATTAACCACAAGCTAATGGTTTCGTTGAAGCCATCAACAAAGTTCTAGTCATTATGATCCGACGAATCATTGGGATTCATAGGTCGAATTGGCATAACATGTTATTTTCAGCGCTTTGGGCATATTGAACCTCAGTAAAAACATCAACTAGTTTCACTCCTTTCTAACTAGTTTACAGTTTGGAAGCTAAGTTACCCATTGAATGCGAAATCCCGTCATTGCAAATGGCCATAGAATTAGTTCCAGCCACTTCTGAAGAGGAGAAACATTTTTTGTACTTGGCTCAGCTAGATGAGAATCGACGTGATGCTGCACTAGCAATCGAAACTCATGCCAAACGTATTAAAGCTCAGTATGATCGAAATGTTACACCTCGTAATTTTTCGGAAGAAGACCTAGTCTTACTGTACGATCAAGCAAATGAGAAGTTAGGCACTAGAAAATTCATACCCATGTGGCATGGTCCTTATGTTGTTAAGCGAAAGCTAGTAAAAGGGGCCTATGAATTGGTAGACTTTGACAGAGTCTCTTTAGGTAAACCCAGAAATGGTTTTTACCTGAAGAGATATTATGCTTAAATCTAGGTGTGGAGATTTTAGTTAAGTTAGTCTTCTTTCTAGCTTGTGTGTTTTAGATTAGAAAAGTGTGCTTAGTTTAGAGAGTGTTTTCTAGTCATTATTCCTGCTTATCTTGATTTTACTCTTGATATTGCAGATGTCAACGTCTCTCCAAACATACATTGGTTTCACTGATGGTGCCTGTCGTAATACATGGAACATTTCTTCCGCAGCTTGGGTTATATATTCACCTTCTGATGAGTTGGTATCTATGCATGGGGTAAGCCTCGGTCAAACAACAAACAACATTGCAGAGTATAGTGCAGTGATTGAGTTATTATCTTAATCCATCTCATTTGGGATTCAGAGTTTGATTGCGAGGCTAGATTATGAACTCGTTGTGTTACAGCTTAATAGAGTTTATGCCATTAGAAATCCAGTGTTATTGAGATTATTTTTGAGAGTTCGTCTCTTGGAACGTGAATTTGACCATATTGAATATCAGCATATTCCAAGATATTTAAATACATTAGCAGATGCAATTGCTTCTTGAATGTTAAGTATACATTTGCAATAATCAAAAAGTAAATTTAAAAACATTCCATAACATGTTTTACAAGATAGCCAGTAATAGTGATATAGCATAGCATAAAAGTGTGTCATATATACATCGTCTTCGATCATAGGTTGAAAAACACCTTACGATTGGCAAAATTATAAGTACAAAAAGAAAAAATGTCATATGAGTCTACAACACGTGATCATCCTATCACTGGTGATGATCATGATAAGAAACCACTGTGCGGGCCACCCTACAAAGGAACCTCCTAAAAGGTCCTGGGACCCCAATCACATAGCGTTGTAGCCTAAGAGGAATGCCATCTATGCTAGTCTATGGAATGTCTATTGTCAAATGCTCTAGATGGTTTTCCAATTTGGCCAGAGTATCTGTAGATTCATCTTGCGGGGTTGGTGCTGCTGCAGCTGGCTATTTCCTCTCATAGGGCCAGAGAGTGGCTGGTCACTGTGGACCTACATTTGCATTTGAAACTTTTTACTATCAATTTTGGGACGACTTAAAAACAAAAAATAAATAAATTAGAAAATGTTGAAAATGATTTTACCTGAGTCATCCCATTGCTCTCCTGGTGGAAGAGCCATGTCTGGGTCACCACGATAATCCCTCCCAACATAAGGAAAATCCTGAATAGCAAAAACTTGGTTCTCCAACCAATGAAAATACTTAGGAGGAAATCGAACAACCTCTGAACCCTCCTCAGGATGACGGGCCATAACTACAACCCAACGCATCAGTTTGGGCTCTCGGGGAAGTCTAGCTTCAACGGAAAGATGTTGTGGGACCAACATTGGGACCCTCTCTAGACCAAAGCTCACAGCTAAGAAACCATATCCAAATTTTTTCAGTTGTTCGTTCTTTGCTCTAGTTAGTTGGCCTTTTACATTAGCCAACACAGCTTCGCACCAGTTGAAGACGGTGCCTCAAAAGCAGTGTACTGCCATCTGCATTTGGGATCCAGTGGCCATATGTAGTGTTGTTCTTTCGCAGAGTCTGGTGACAGTAAATGCAATCACTTTGAGTTCAGGACAGAAAATGGTTTTGATATCAAAACCTTTGTCCTTGGTTTGGTCATTACAAAACTCTAGCCAGAGGCTATGGACAGAGTGGCCACCTGGCCTAGTCCCAAATAGAGTCAATTGTTCACCTCTCTTAGGCAAACCAGTCAAAAAGTAAATGTCTTCTGGCTCCATTTCGAGCTGATGGCCACTAATAATGAAACACTGGTCCTACACATTCCACCTGTCTACCAGCCACTGCAGAAAGTCCACTTAGGCCGTCATGCCAGGTATGGCCCAGAATTTATATAGCCCGCATGCCCTCAATGCATCTATTGAGGGTTAATGATTTAATGCGGCAGCATCCACATCTTTGTGCTCCCATTCTGGCCAGCTAAGCATGATGTATACCCTACATTCAAAGAAAAAGGCGGATTAGAACATCTTAAATCAAAATTTTTGGGCAAATATTGAAGAATTTGAAGTTATGAACATATGCTGCGGGGACCGCATCCTCTAAGTTAGAGACAGTGCGTAGGTCCGCACTCTGCCTATATAGTGGGTGCGGGCCCCTGACTTTTTTCTGCATGCGAAAAAGTCGGGGTCCGCAGGTTTTGCATGTTGTGCCTGCGAACCCCCGCGAGCAGACCTTTAAACAAATTTCTTCCTAAAAAATCAAATATAAACCTAAAAACAAATTTCAAACAGTTGAAATGCAAGAGTAAGGTGATGTGGATTACCTGGAGGCAACAACGTTCGATTCCAACGGACGTATTTTCCGCAATCTTCATGGGAAGTTTCTTACCCAAAAGCTCTCTTTCTCATTCTGAAGTCAAATGATAAAAATGAATTTACAAAAGCCCTTTTTATAAGATTTTTTGAATAAATGAATTTTTAATTTGTTTAATTTTCACTTTAAGGAGGTAACTTTTGAAGTGTTTTTATTTATTTTAAACGAGTATGATTAATGTTTGAGTTTTTGTGCAGGATAATGGATTTTTCAGACAAAATTGATCATTTTCGACAAAAAACATTAGAGTCACCTTTAAGCACTTTTTTGACTCCTAAAATATGAAAATATTGCCAATTTTTTCTTTTTAAGCTCGTTAAAATGGAATTAAAAAGGCAGTCCACTTACAGCTCTTTTCTGACCGTAAAAACATGAAAAGATTGCCGAATATTTGTCGTTTTAAATTTGATATTGGTTATAAAATGATGTGTCATTGATCTCCTTTTTACTTTTTCGGATCAGAGACACTAATTATGAAAAGTACTCCTTGATCGTAATGGTCAAGCGGTTCTCTCAAGTATTATGGTATACTTTTTCGGGCTTGGGGGACACAAATTTACGAAAAAGGACAACCATGGAGTTTTCTTAAGTTTTTCTTCTGACTCCCTAAAATTGAAAAACGTTGAGTTTCTCCTATACTGGACTCGTTAAAATTTAACAGTAAAGGACCTATTCAATTACAAATAGGAACGGACCACTCCTTCTTAGGGTTCAAATTTAAATTAAGTTGGACTCATCCGAAGGATGAGCTTATAATCAAGAAAATGTTATCCTCCTCAAGCTTGTCAAAAATAAAGAGGTACTTGCCAGAAATGGTGGGGGAAAAGAGAGAAAAATGAACCTGTTTGTCATATTTTGTGTCTCAGAAAAACATTTAACCACTCTTGAACACGACAATTTTTGTTCATCTGGGTTGGGAAATCCTTTTCCTAACAGTTAATCAAACCATATTAAAATTCTTCAGCCAGTTTCTGGGTATTAGCTTTGGGTGAATTGTCGCCGAACCATCTGTAGTGTCGTTATGTGTTCAAGAGGTCAGTGAAAAGAAACCATGCATCTGCAAAATATATGTCATCCATCTTGACCATCCCTGAGTCAGTCCTTGCAACTATGTTTCTTCAAACTTGATCGATGATTTCGTGTTGTGGGCTTCCCTATGATGGATTACTTTCTATCGACTTCAGCTCATTATCTAGAAAGATGATCTAGGAATCGTAGAGTTGTAGGTCGAGGTAGAGGGCATAGTTTCGAGGGTTGAGTAGGATTTATCATCATCGCATCTTCATCTCTCTTTAGAGAAATGCTATAAGTTAGCGAGTTGACTAATGAAAAATGTTAGTTCTGGACCCCAAATGGATCATGTGCCTCCGAACACCTCCACACAAGGATTCGCTTGATACAAAAATGCATTGAATTAGAAGGTTTTTGAGCAGGTAGTAAGTAACAGAAGTAAGGGGTAAGGGTAAGGTATCATGCTATGCCATGCCATCTCGGGTCTATAGCTGTTCCTCCTAAGATGAATTCATCGAGTGGTCTAGGTAAGGTAGAAGAGGTATAGTTCTTAAGGTGGGTACGAAGGGTTATAGTAGGAACAGGGTCTCTGAGATCTATTCCAATTCAAAAGAGGCATTTCTAATTCCTAATGAGTCTGTCTCCAGCCGGTACAATAAGAAGAGTGGTACCGATATGAATTAAGTAAGTGTTCTGGACGCTCGCTGGTGAATGCTGTATGAAGCCCGCCGTACACTGATCTCTCTCTACTCTATGTGATCCTTCAGCCTTCAACCTTGAATCTCACACCTTAAGCCTTCATCAGAATCTACAAGTCCCACAGAAAGAAGGAATACTTTTCACTTTCAACCTCGAGCCTTTCACCTGGAAACTTGAACCATAAGCCGGAAACCTTGAGCCTTCACACAAGCTAGCCGTCCTTCTTACTAGACTTTCTTCCAAGAGCTAATCTTTAGAGCTTATTAAAGCTTACAAGCATAAACAACCATCAAGCATATATGCCTAGCTCACGCAACCAAGCTAACTCAATCCATCCAGCAAGGAGGAATCAGGCAGACTACCCATCAGTCAGTCAATCAGTCATTCAATCAGTCATTCAACCAAGGAAGCATACTTTCCATCATTCCATCCGTCATTCAAGCAGTCAGACTCTACCCCATCCATCTTACACATTCAGACTAGCCCTCTGATACCCCTCTACCCATCGAACCTTCTACCCATCTCAACATACATCCCCTATAGAACAGACTTCAGACTCATACTTATACCACATACATCAGACTCATACTTGTAGCACTTACAGCAGACTCAGACTTATAACACTGATAACGCTTATACTCTCTCTATCTACAGCTAGCTCTATACCCATCCTCCTTCTCTATATCTAGCTGGCCTACCTGCCTGCCTATCCATCTATTTATCCGCCTATCCATCCTGCCTATCCATCCTGCCTATCCATCCTGCCTATCTATCTATCTGGCCTACCATCCTCCATCTCTCTATCTACCTATCTGCCTAATCCGCCTAGCCTACCTATCCCTCTAGACTCTGTCCCCATACATCTGACTCATACTCATAACACATATACTCCTATACCCTCATATATTTAGGTTATGGTTCACATCTGAAATTTTCTATATGATAGGTATGCCCTTGCACCTGGGCCCACCACTTCCATCGAGAGGAAGGAGAAGAGAAGTTCCCCATTGTTTTAACCACTGCATGGGATTTCTTTGAGGTTTATCGATTGGACGCTGCTATTTGCTGGCTAGACGTGTGGTGGAGAGAGACCTAACGAGAGAAAACCCATCAAATTCTCATGCCTCATCAACACGGGAAGGTACGGGATCGAGTGAGTCCCGATGTCACACCAAAGCTATTGACTACAACAACTCATTACTTACGATTCACCTGCTCAGAATGGTTCATCAACAGACACCACATGGGTTCTTTCTACTTTAGCTTCGAACCACCTTTCTATGCAATCCTCACCTTTCACCACCTTTCTGAAGAAGCCGGTCCCATAGTAAGAGGAAGAAAGGAGAATGTGCCTCAGAAGCTCCCCTCATGGGTGAAACTAGCCTTAAGAGACAAGCTTATATTAGTCCAGTTCATCCCGCTGGAGCCCTATGGACCGGAAAGTCCAAGCCTTAGTCCATCACCTAGGTCCTCCGTGGAGTGAAGATTTTCTTAAGCTGTACATAACTACTATTATACAAGTATCGGAGAGGAAGATCTACTTACATTCTTATCTCAGCTAGTCCCTAGCAGGCCCAGAGAGAGTTAGCAGCAAGGTTGACTCATTACCTAAGGAAGGGGTGGAGTTGACTTCTTTGTTACCGGGTGAACTTCGTAACTTAAGGGTTGATAAGGTCATAAGTAAGTGTTACATTATTTCCATTGGCTGGCTCGTCTAATTGTCCTTACCATGTTTGCCACACACAGGCCTTGACTTACTTCTTCGCTTGCTTTACAAATAAAGGAAAGTAAAAGAAGACTTCTGATTTCACGAAGCTTATTACTAGATATAGCTGGATTGAGTTCGTTTCAGTAACTAGAGAGATAATAAAGAGGTAGGTTTATGGAAGAGCCTTGAAAAGAAATGCTAGGCACTTGAAGTAAGTGCTTTCGTTTTTTTGGGGAGGGGAGCTATACGCTAGTGGTATTTCAGGGAATTGAGGATGGGGGTGGGTATTTTCCCTTGCTTTCGGCCCTGTCCTGACCTCAGAATATTGATTATCGGGCCGGCCAATCATGCTCGCCTCGGACCATAACATCCATGGCAAGGAAGAATGGAAAGGGTGGATTTTGCTTCCTTCATCCCTTATTTTTGACATTCATTGTATTAAGGAGAGATTCTCCAATGAATCGAATAATTCATCATCTTCCTTATCCAACTTACTTAACTGAACCGAATCAATAGTTTAGAGGGCAGCCCATTAACCTTTCTATAATGAAGGGCACCACAGAATCATATATAATATAGGGAATATAATGGAAAAATGATGGCGGCCTTATCAGTCGAGCGTGCTTTCCTTGATGCTTATTGGGTGGCCCCTCTCAAATAAGTAACTATCGGTCCTCTCTTTTGGTGCCCCCCTAAAGAAAATAAGTAACTAAGGAGAGGAACTTGAAGAACTAAAAGGCCGCCATCGCTCGACCATCGAGAAGAGAGGGCCACCATCACTGAAACTTGTTCGTGATTCCAGTCATTCTTTATATACATAATTACGTCATTCATTGGTTAGTTCGAGACCAGAGAGAGTGACATTCATTATATATGTCATTATGGTCGATAGAGAGTGACATTCATTATATATGTCATTATGATCGCCTTATGACAACTTTTCTCTTCGGGTAGTCCCTCATGAAATGAGGTCCATCACAGAAGTAGCATGCTTTAGTGGACTTGGAATGATCTTGCCCTTCTCACTTTTTTTCTTTCTTTCTCTGTCGATGGTTTCTTATAGTCGGACTTCCCCTTAGCTTCCTTGTCTCCTCCCCCACCTCCTTTCCCATTGTTTCCCTTCTGCCCCTTTTGTTTGGAGTCACCCCTCTTGAACTCTATGAGAGACTTCACAGCTGTTATAGCTGAGGACAAGTTCTGCACTCCACAGTCTTGCATCTCTTGCCTTGCCCAGGACTGGAGGCCACTCATAAAATAAAGTCGAATCTTCCTTCGGCGAATTGACTAAGTCCAAATACTCTTATTGTACTTCTATCAGCTCTAGGACGAGGGACTTTCTAAGCCTAAAAGGTGCTAGACGACACTGTTGACGACTTATTTTATTTCAATAGGAACTCCTCGATACAAGTATACTTACGCATTTGAGTCTGTTCAGTCGTGCCTATCCCCGAGAGTCACTCCTTCACTCACTTTATTTCCTTATTTGTGTGATTATGTGACACGTCTATCTTTGAAACTATTTCCATCAGCTAAAAGACTAAGGATAAAGGTGGGGTGTAACTAAACTGGCTCGGTTCTGAGAGTACTATGATCCTGACTTTGTTTATCTATCCCTTTCCCGACTCAGTTAAGGAGGATCGCTAACCCAACTCTTTGAATCTCTGACTAAGCCTGTTCCCCGACTATCGCTTGCTAACTACATGGCTAACGGAACTTGGTAACTGTTTCCTGCTCTATTTCACCACCCCCTATCCCTACAGGGTTTGATAAACTTTTTAGATTTCACCCTTGCCTTTGGTTTATGCTTTCTAGTTCAGAGATCCATTTCTTTATCATACGAGATTTAGTAAGGCTAGGTTCAATAGAGACAATCCTTTTATTCATAGTAGCTGTCCAACGGGAAAACTCAATCAATCAAGCAAGTAAGCCAAGCAAGATTGTATCAGGAGTTGTAGCAGTAGGAGTGGGAGATTGAAAGCTAGCTCCTAACTCGAGAGGAGAAGGTCCCGGAGGGGCTTGCACTTCCTAGTGCAAGGACCCAACAGGGGGCTCAAATGATAAGGAGAGGAATATTATATGAAAGAAATAGTCTTAGTACACTCGAAGGAAGAGGCAAATGTATCTTTTCTACGCTACTTTCTTTCTTCTCCTACGAGATTTCTAGTTAGAGAGAAAGATCCTTCCATGGCCAGAGACAGGCATTCCCACTTTCACTCAAGCAGCAGATATGAGACCAGTAAGAGCAGATTCAAGACTTTTAACCTTCATCTTGGCACCTTCGCTTTGTACTCACACTCGCACTGACCAATAGTATGAATAAGAAATCTTAACTAGCCATAGGCTATCCTAAGAACGATCTCTATAATAAAATAAAGAGTACCCTCACTCACAGGGGATTCGATAAGAGGCTATTCGTTCACATCCCATTTGATAACACTTGCAAGAGACTGGATGAATGACTGAACGAAGGCACAAGCACACCGAACCTTGAAAGCGGATTGGTACTGGACAACTAGGATATCTAATGCACTGATAGCAAGCAACCTGAAAGCTTCATCTTCCAAGAAAGATCAGGACTTTCCCTTAAGTACGAGTGAGAAAGCCAACCCATAAGAAGCAAGGCCCTATAAAGTGAGAAGGGCAGAGGAGCAATAATCCCTTTAGTCCCAGAAGGCTAATCAAGGCAGGAAGCTATGGGCTTTGGCTTTGGTCCATACAAAAGAATGCTACGGCGGGTGAGAAAAGCATAGCCCTCCTCCCTTGTTAATAGACCTTATGTTATTGTTAATGGACCTTTCTTTAGTCAGTTTAGTTTCAAGTTTAAGGCAGGAACAAAGGCTAACTGATCTTACTTATTGGATTAGGGACTTTCCCCTTGTTCTCTAAATCTTAAAGGGAGAAGTCAAAAGGAGAAGCCGCTTCCCTTGAATGGTCGATTAGCTCAACCAATTCTCTTTTAAGAAAGGCGAGGAGGTTATGTAATATGTGCCCCTGTCTAAGTTGGAAGAAAGAGAATTTCATTTGCATCATGCTCAGACCTTTTTCTCAGGGAAGGACTAGATCATCTTTCCCTCAACCGACGTGATAGTGGCCTTCAGATTGCGCTTATATTACTGAAATGAGTTAGCGAAAACTTGAAAGGTTCTATCAGAGATTTCAGAACACTTTCCTGGAGAGTTCCTCTATAGTGGAAAGGGATATACTGAATGAATCGCATCGTTAGGAGATGTTTAGAAAAAGATTAAGGACTGACAGGGTGCATAAGCACGCTCAACTAATAAGGCTGCCATCAGCTCGACTGTTAAGGAGAGGATGCCCCTGGCAGAGCTCGACCACCGGGCTGCCATCATGCCCCCGACAGGGTGAGGGATTTATCGCTCATCCATCATATGGATGAGGGTGAGCCTGTCAAACTCTTGACCTATAGGAGAGGTAACTAACGCTCGACTAAAAGGCCACCATCGCTTGGTTCAATCTTTGTCCATACAACTTGAGTGCCCTTCAACTACTTGTCCTTTGGCGGAGGTTTGAACATCTTTCCCTCTCCTTAACAGTCGAGCATGCTTACGCATCCTACGAGATTGGCCATTTTACCTTGGTGGACATTAGGGAAGTTTGACTTCTCATTCAGAGAAGTATGGTGATTGGATTCAAGAAAGCGTAATTACATATATAATATATGCATTCATGCTCTATCGATCGAATATCATATACAAATAGATATATATCATTATATATGTCATTATTCATTCATTCGTTTCTCAATATTTCAAACCTCCGTGTTATTGGGTGGGGGTGAGCCTACCGAACTCTCGACTATAAGGCCGCCATCGACTCGACTAAAAGGCCCGTAGGGACGAAGTCACTCACTATTCATATGGTGAGGGATTTATTGCTCACCTTCCCTAAAAAGGTGAGGCCCGGAGGGAATCGACTAAGGTTACGAGGTTGAGGGACTCAGCCGAGGTTACGAGGTCGAGGAGAGGCCCGGTAGGCCTGGTAGGGCGAGGGACGAACTCTCGACAGTAGGCCGCCATCGGCTCACTATTCATATGGTGAGGCCCGGAGGGACTCGATTGAGGTTACGAGATCGAGGCTCGCTAGGGTGAGGTACGTTAAGTGACTCGACCTATGGGAGAGGTACGTTAGTGACTCGACCTATGGGAGAGGTACGTTAGTGACTCGACTAAAAAGGAGAGGTACGTTAGTGACTCGACCTATGGGAGAGGTACGTTAGTTACTCGACTGACAGGGAGAGGTACGTTAGTGACTCGACCTATGGGAGAGGTACGTTAGTGACTCGACTGATAAGGAGAGGTACGTTAGTGACTTTTTTAGTTACTTATTTGATAGGGGCCACCCAATAAGTAAAATGAACGAACGCTCGACTATAAGGCCGCCATCGACTCACTATTCATATGGTGAGGACCGGCAGGGGCTCGACTGTCAAGGAGAGGGACGGAGTCACTCACTATTCCGATGGTGAGGGTGCGTTAGTACACTCGACTGTCAAGGCCGCCATCGATTTCTCGCTCGACCGACAGAGGAGGTCGAGGGCCGCCATCATGCCCCCGGCAGGGCTCGTGGTGTTAGTCGTTATCAATCAAGACTGGATCGTTGGTGAAATCTAGCAGCCCCAACTATTATATGGGTCTCGCCAAATGTTATAGCAGCATAACGGTTTCTACCAGCCCTCGTGCCAAGCTTCCTTCGTCGGGCGGTTTCTTTCGTAAAGCCTTGGGTTCAACCAGTAGTGTCAAAGCAAACCATGTTCCGTGATACCGGTTCTCCGCGCCCACAATAATCCATGTCGTGTTGGGTCGATGTGTCCCATATGGCGGTGTAACATGGCTAGATCAATATCTTGTCTGGCGGTATAACATTGCTCAAGCACTATCTATCGTAAGGTAACAACTGTAACACCCTCTCTTCGTATGGGGTGTCTACTTGGTTAAATCCATCTCTCCCGTCTCGTGTCGACATGTATCAATGGGTTTTGTAGTTTGGGGAATGGGTGCACCTAACCACTGGGACTACATAACGCACCTCTATTACTGGCATTACTGGACCTGCATGAATGAAACTCCCTGACAAGCGTGAATGGCTCAACCTAGCTCCTCTCCCTTACTATTTACTGAGCCTGCTTCCTTGATGCTTATTGGGTGGGGGGCGTTGACCGAGTGGACTAGTTTGACATTGGGACAGATGATGCTCAGAGTACTATATAATGATCTAGATGCATGGGTTGAGTGTAGCAATAGGTCTGTAGCAGGTGCATCATTCCTTCAGGTAGGGATCTAGGAGCATGTGCCATTGCGGAGGCCATATAGAGCAGTGCTGATGGAGGGTAGACCTATTTTGTTCTAGTATGTCAGCTGCAGGGTTATGAGTGAGAGGTGGCCAGCTATAGAGAGGATGAGAGCCTGGATGAGCCAATGAAGGGGAGCTTATCTGCCATATAAGGATGTAGCAGATGCAGCACGGGTGAGGCGAGTAGAGTAGAGATCTATGGTTGGAGGCCTACGCCTGCATTGTATCACCCGGCGGATAGAGTACCAGTGCAGTGGGGTGATAGGCCAATACCTCTTCCTCCTATGCTCCCGAGGAAGGGGGTACGACATAAAGCCAGTGATTACGCTCAGTGGTGACCCAGGGCAAAGGCTAGGTTGATCTAGTTACGAGCCAAGGTAGCTACAGTATGGACACAGGTCTGATAGGAGTATGCAGATTAGATTAGGCTGGCCAGGATCTTGGAGGCTACTGATGCATAGAGGAGGGCAGGTGCACAGGCACAGGGAGCACCGATAGAGGGTACTCAGTTACAGTTGCAACCAGTGGATCCTACAAAGGCACAGACTGTAGCTGCAAGGAGATTACCTACTAAGAGACTAATGATAGTATTGATGGAGAGGATACAGGTACAAGATACGTAGATAGATAGTATCCGAGAGCTACACGTTGGGACCTGCATGCCTCAATGGTAGGTTTCTCGCCTTCGAGGATAGGTTGCATCATTGACCTTCGATCAAAGGATTTCGTGACATGTTTGACATCAACTCATCTATTCACATTTCATGGATTGTACTGAGTACTTTGGGAGCCATTGACATTAATGGTGGTTTCTCTCACGCTTGTTAACAATTTATATCATTGACTAGTAATCAAGTGGTTTCTACCATGTTCGACTTCAACACATTCATTCACATGGATAGAATCGTACTATTTCGGGAAGTAGAAATCAAGACCCTCGATCTAGTTTCCACCATCCAGGCTACGAGGAATTTTGTATTCATTATATAGTGGACTATTCATAAAAATATGGCTACGCCCATACTGTGTCTACATGTGTCTATACTTGTGATGTATTACAAGATCATTCCTATATCAGAACAGTTTAGTTAGTTTTCTAGTCAGTTTTGATCTGAGTATGGGAATGCCTACCTCAGCGATGATATGATCTCATATATATATTTTGCATTGAATGTTTTTACAGGTTCTAATCATACTATTTCTGGAAGTAGAAATCAAGACCCTGGATCTAGTTGCCACCATCCAGGCTACGAGGAATTTTGTATTCATTATACAGTGGACTATTCATAAACAGATGGCTGTGCCCATACTGTGTCTACATGTGTCGATACTTGTGATGTATTACAAGATCATTCCTATATCAGAGCAGTTTAGTTAGTTTTCTAGTCAGTTTTGATCTGAGTATGGGAATGCCTACCTCAGCAATGATATGATCTCATATATATATTTTGCATTTAATGTTTTTACAGGTTCCAACCAGGCTCCACAAGATGATACTCGAAATGATAAAGTACTTCACTCTTCTTAGATGATAAATGAAATCCTCATCTAATACAGACTTCGCACTTTAGGGGGCAATCTGTTACACAAAATATTGTCACCATGACTTTCTGCAGTCAGTGTGAATCTATCACCACTCATACTGTCCTCCTTTGCAAGTCTCAAACCTCAGCTCTTCATGTCAAGCTTTAAAAATTAGAGAAAGTCTTTGAAAATATATAAAACTCCGGTTCCACACTTTCTCTTACCATTACCTGCGGTCCCGCACCCCTTGGTCATGTTACCTGCGGACCTGCCCGCTTTGTCTCTAAAGGACTGGGTGCAGACCCTTGTGAAAGTCAAAAAGGCGCAAGTTTATTCTTAAAAACTCACTTTGGGTTAATTCTGGATGCTTCTAGAAGGAATCTTGAAGTTGTTGGTTCGATCCTAGGTGGTTCATGCATCCCATAACTAAAGGAGCTAACCCCTTGAAAAGAGGAGCTTATCCCTTTGAAGGAGGACTCTATCCCTTTAAAGGTGGACCTAGTAACTTCCTTCCTTTGCACTATAAATGAGGTATTGGTCTGGTTGCTAGGGAGGTTGAAAGCTAAACATTTTTGAGGGTAAATGCTGTTGGAATTGAGACTTCCTAGTTAAGCTTGAGAGGAGAGATTACATACCTTTTGGCTTCTTTGGGAAGAGAGTGAAACTTGTCAAAGTATAGGAGATTCTTGCTGGATCCTGGGAGGAGCTTGTACAACATCAAGGCACCAAGGTTGTAAAGTTATTCTTTGTTTAAAGTTAATACAATCAGATTCATTTTTCTCAATAAATTTTCTTCTATGGTTTATTTCATGAATTCCTTGATCATCATGACAAATATGGTTTATTATATTGGCTATGCATGTGTTATTTGATGTGTGTGCCTGTTTGTGTTTGCAGATTCTTTAAAAGGGATCTCTTTTGGACAAACGAAGTGTGGCTTCCACAAACTAGCACTGGACTCAAGGTAGGCCTAAAACACCTATTGGCCTTTATTTATAAATCGCATATTTAGAGAAAGATAGAATTTGTTTGGTTTGCTTGTCGCTAGATATCCATAGATACTAGGGAGATTGGTCTTGTCCGCAAGAACGATTTATCTGCCTGACACATCCCCTTCTCACTCATGTGCCCAAGCCTATGATGCCACAATGTCATATCTTCTCCTATAGAGGTTAAAGCATTAACAAAATTAGAAATACCATTGCATAAATACAATGTACCAACCTTTTCTCCTTTCGCTATTACTAGGGATCCTTTAGTGACCTTCCAGATTTTATCTGTGAAAGTAGTTACGCAACCTTCACCTCCCAGCTGCCTTGTTGAAATCAGATTTTTCTTTAGATCTGGAACATGCCTTACCTTCTTCAATAGCCACTGATTTCCATTTTTCTGTTTTATGGAAACTGTATCCATTCCAACGATTTTACAGGGTTTATCATCACCCAATCAAACTTGTCCAAAATCTCCTTGAAAATAATCATGAAAATGTTTCTTATCAGGTGTGGCATGGAATGAGGCCCCTGAATCTACCACCTAGGCATCAATAATATTTTCTAATGAAAGAATCAAAGCATCTTGCAACACATCACCTGTTACATTCGCTTCATGATTAGTTTCTTGCTATGCATATCCTTATTTTCCCTTCCGAGACTTGTAGTCTTTCTTCAGGTGTCCTTTCTTCCCATATTTCCAACACAATATCCCCGATCTGGACTTGGATCATCCTTTTCTAGACTTATTGCGATATCCTAGGCTCTTTCCTCTTTCCATTTTTCTTCTCCTAGTATTTGCAGTCAAAGCATTACCTGATGTCTCACTGGAGCTTTTCCATTGTATTTCCTCACTAAGGATTGCACCGAAAACATCATCAAACTTTAAAGTACTAGATCCAGAGACAGAGTTACTAATGGCCATAACTAAACCATTCCAACTTTTTGGCAATGAGCATAGAAATAACAGAGCCCTAAATTCATCATCAAAATTTACCTCTACACAACTTAACTGACTTGTAATTGTATTAAAATCATTTAAATGATCTGCAACAGATCCAGCTTCTGACATCTTCATATTAAATAAACACTTCATAAGAAATACCTTATTTGAGACCGAGGGTTTTTCATATAGTTTGGCCAATGCCGACATTAAACCTTGTGTTGTCATTTCCTTTGAGATATTAAATGCTACCGACACCGCTAGGCATAGCCTTATTGTTCCAAGTGCCTTTCTGTCTAGAATATCCCATTCTTTGTCTGTCATACTCGTCGACTTCTTTGTATTTCCACTCAATGGTAGGTGCAAATCTCTCTGGTACAGATAATCTTCCATCTGCATCTTCCAAAACTAGTAGTTTTGGCTGTTGAATTTTTTGACCCTAAACCTACCATCTTCCGCCATTACTCCCACTCGAACAAGGAACCCTTCTCTCCTGCGCGTTTATCAGCCAAATAGACCTTCAACTCTAATACCAGTTGTTAGAAAATTATATATTACGGAGCAATGGAACACATCAAATATTACAGAAATATAAACACAGAAAACGCATAAAACAAGAGAGAAATAGATATACGTGGTTCACCCAGTTTGGGCTACATCCACGAAGAAACTGCCAATCCTTCTTTTATTATAGTATCTAGCAAACTAAATAGATACAAACTACAACAGATCTGCTGTAACACCCTCTTTGCTCTCAATCTGCTCTCTCTTCCTCACTTAGAGTATAGATCTACATAGATGCAATACAATTCCCTCATATATAGTTAGGGGTTTCCTTCTAGGGAAAAAAACCCTAAACTAAACATAACTTCTACCGTCTGATCATCCACCTAATGAACGACCCAGATTGACTAGAAATTACTAGACTTTTACAAGGCAATTTTACATCTATTTTACAAGTCCCCCCCCGCATGGAGGGGTGTATAGTCTTCCTGAGGTATACATTTCGCTGAAACCTTTGAATGCAGAAGATAATCAGGCTCCACATCCAACAATGAGAAATTGTGCTTAAGACATTAATGATTATTGTTTGTTGTCACTTATTTGTCACTTTATTGTTTGTTGTGTTCTCAAATGAAGGACCTGGAAAACTTGGTTTTTAACCCTTATTACATGTATGACCAGAACATCTCAGAATTCCATTTTTTGCTAGATACAAATTATGAATGAAGAAATCTTGAAGGGGAAGTTAAAGATAATATGTTGCTCTTTCACAGAAACTAATATCTGTAACTTAGAAGAATTATGTAAATGAGAATCGAATCATAGACAATATGTTGCTTAACATAAAGGCTACTATCTATGACTCTTAAAGAAGTTAAAGATAATATGTTGGTCTTTCACAGAAAATATTGTCTATAACTTAGAAAGGAAGGTGAAAACTTCAAGTATAGGAGTGCTCTTGAAGGAATTTTAACTTTATCTACCTAAGCAAATAAAGACCTGCAGCTTCATTACTATACTTGAAAGAACAAAACATACGATGACACATAACAAAGAGGGTTACAAAATTATACCCAAAAATTCATGGAAACTTCTGATTCTTTCATTCATCAACAATTATATCAGGAATGCAATGGCCTAGTCTCTGGGTTCTCCAAATTTTGAACCCTTTATTTGTAAATTTTCATCTTTTTATACATTGTGGAACAACCGTTGATTTTTGAAACTTCCCAAATTATTCAACTTCTTCTCTAACTATATGAAGTAAAAACTATTATAGAATTTTATAGAGGGTAAAAGACACCTCGAAGAACATGAAATAACAGGAACATAACTGAATTCAGAAGAGGACGATAACTGTTGGCTTGCTCTATTAATCTGCTGCCGAATTCGTCTGTAAATGCCTTAATGATGTTTAATTCATTTTAGCCATAATGAAATGTTTTTAGTTTGTGTAATCTTGGGCTTACATACATATTGGGTGTTTTGATTAGCCAAAATACAAAGAAAACATACCCAATTGTCTTCCTCTTTAGATTTGGCTCTAACCCTGATTTTCCACTTTACACAGTGAAATTAACGTGAACCTTTTCTTAATACGAAACTCAAAAAGAGTTAATCTTGCTTTATAAATCTATCAAATTCACCCGTTTAGTGCTTTGTTGACTTCAACCACAAACCGCAATCGGCCCTTTCAAATGATATACCACAAAACTTAACTTTACGCACCCTTCAGCTGCATATGCATAAATCCTTCATATTTGCACTATTTATATTATATACCTTTTATAATAGAAATATGCCATAAAACATGCCTTTTATGTCAATATAATGTTTGCGATGCAATATTTAAATCCCTGCCATTGATCTTCCGCCACTAGATCAACAACCGATATCTTCTCTGAACAACACAACTTTCCTGATAGATCCCCACCGTAGATCTGTGCTTAGTGGATCTGATAGTCTACAAAGATTTAGTGTGGGACATAAGCACAGAGAATACCCACTTGAAATGAGCAGTTTTCTCTCTCCACCTGACTGCTACGTGTCAAACAATAAGTGGAATCAGGTGAGCTACACTAAAAGCCGCTTACCACTTTGCATCCGCCCGAAATTCTGCCTTTTAGCTTAAAATCCACCTTTTCATACGCCTTGCGGACCCGCTAGAATTAGAAAACACAATGAATATATGTTTCGGGTCTGACTATTATGAATCGAAATCGGAAATTGGTGAATGAACCGATACATATGCATTCGACGCTTTACGGACCCACTCGGCTTTTAAGTATAATATATATATTTCATGTTCGGATAACACTTTATAACTTTTTTATTTTGCGATTCCGATACACAATATGCTTTGCGATATATATATATATATATATACGTATACATTCATATAACCATTGGCTTAATCCTTGGCCATACCAAGGCTGATTCTTTTATTTTCACTTGTTCCTTTACAAAGAAAACATACCTGATATACCATTATTACTCCTTCCTTTTTCTTTTATCTATTTTTGAAATGTTTTCAAGTTCTTGTATGAAAAATGAACACTACAAGCAACAAAAATTACAACATCTGACTCCACCCCGGGATAGTGCTTTTGCCACAGAAGCACTAAGAACCACGGATTAGTGCCTTCACCTCGGGCATGGAGTCATATATTGCTTTGCATAAATTGAAATCCTATGGCATTTGTACACTGATTTCACTCTAGTATTTACAACGAAATGATGCTTATTCTTCAAAACTGGAAGTAATTCTTTAAGTATTGCCCATTGATAAGAAGCTTTAGAGTTTCACCATCAAGATTCTTAAGAATGAAGGTATTATTGGGTCTTACTTTAGAAATTCTAAAAGGGCCATACCAAAGAAGATCAAACTTTCGATGTGTTGTTGGGAAAAGTATCCAATACGGAATGACCCTATCCCACTCTAAGGGTGATAGTACCTCAGCAACAACCGAAGCAAAGCTATCTAAGATTTCTTCTTTATGAAAGTAAAATAGGGGAGAAAGAGGTCCACTAACTGATGTCTTTCGCTAATGATTGATCCAATCTTCTCTCCTTGCTGCTTGCTCCCAGCTCCTTGCTCTTTCACCGGCCCAGCTACACAAAGATCCTGCAAAAAGGCAAGAGAGGGAAACTACAAGAAGCATACATTCATAATTGATTCAAGGATTAGAATAAATCAAATACACAAGTATAACAATACATCATTGAGACACATGCATATAGAAGAACCTCAAATGCTTTATTAATGGAAGAAGTAAAGTTCAGAAAGTGTTACAACCATAAGAGGCCCAATCCAGCAACACCTCCCAGCAGAAAGAAATCTCCTCTTCGCCTCCTTCAAAGCAAATCACCCAATAGTTCTATACTCAAACCAATAGCACTTCCTTACATTCACAAGATTCCAGCCCCCTTAGACCTCATGAGAGAGCTCTATATATAGGAGTTTTGGAGAAAGGATGAGTCAGCTTGAGAGCTGACTACTGTCCTCTCCCACTTCAGTTATTCTTCAGTTCTTGAGTCCACTTGGAGATCCTTGCTTCCACTTGGAGTTTAAGAACCTCTTACTCATCACTAGGCGAATTCCCTGATCCAAGTGTCATTTTGGAAGCTTCCTGGGCATTGACACCTTGAGGAATGACTGTGCCACTTGTCCAATCTCGCTCAGCGCAGGTAGCCTTTGTTGGAGTTGACATTCAATGCAGGTACAGAGTGGAGCACTTGACATTCAGCGCAGATGCTCAGTGGAGCAGTTGAGATGATCCAGAATTTTCTTGTTTTTGAGTGTTTTCAGGTGGAGAACTGATTTTCAGTGCTGTGGTCTGCTGACCTTGTTCCTCTAGGGGTAGGAACAACATGTTTAGGGACTTTGGATCCCTTAGATTATGGACATTTCATGCTTCATGCTGTAAGGCACAAAAATGTCTATAACAGTTGCCCCCTAAAGTATGAGGTCGTTTATCGGGTGAAATGCTTTATCAGGAGGATCCGAAGTTCATTCAATTGCTGAGAGGTGACCTATAATAAGATAAAATACAATACATTATTTTTCATTCTGCTTTCATGATCTAGCTGAGGCGGGCATTCCCATGCTCAGCTTTATAAATTCATTTTGGTACATAGAACAGACGATCGTCTGATGGTAGACTGATAATTCTCTGCTGAAATTATCATCCTTTGAGTAGGATGATCATCTGCTGCAATGATGTACATGTCAAATGTCTTTATATTTCCTGAATATATATCGCAGCCCGGATGGATGAAACTAGATCCGGGGTCTTCAAACTCGTTCGATCTTCACTCTAAGTACAAGTCGATCCATGTGAGAATTGCACTGAAGTCGAACATGGAAAGACATCGCTTGATTACCAGTTAATGATGTAAACCGTTAACAAGCGCGAGAGGAATCACCGATAATGATAATGACCCTCAAGGTACTGCAGTACAATTCACGTGGTGTGAATATAGGACTTGGCGTCGAACACCACGCAAAATCTTCTGGTCGAAGGTCATTGATGTATACCTGTCGCCGGAAGTGAGAAACTTGCCATTGAGGCATGCAAGCTTCAAAGTACTGAGGGGGTTGTTCCTAGATCAACTTCTTGGATAATGAGCTGATGTCGACAAGAAGCGATCCGTCAAAGGAGGGCCTTAATGAATCCCACATAAGTGACACGGAATGGAGCTAATGATTTTAGTGGAGGTGAAAACAATCTGTGACATATGATTCAGGGTGGCGGTCATGAATGGATGAAGGATAATGTATGGCAGTGGATGGGACACAGTTGACTCTTTCTGAACGACATCTCTTGAACATATAACGACACTGATGTGATGGATCGGTAGCATTACCCCAAATGTGGATGGTTTGGTGAAGACCATGGTGATGAGACCGGTGAATGGAACAACCCAACCCGATGTGGTACGGAGGAAAGTGTCATGTTCAAGAGCGACTTGCTACCATTAAAGCTTTGAGGTTCTCCCAATTTTTCCCCAGTCATTTCTAACCAGTACCTCTTTATTTTTGTCAAGCTTGAGGAGGATAACATATGCTTGTTCTATAACCTGCCCTTCGGGCAAGCCCATCACTATGTTTTAACGAGCCTAGCGATAGGGAAACTCGTTCTCGTCTAAAGACAAGTTTGTCGCTATTTAATCATTTTAACGAGTCTAAAGACAAGGAAAACTCGGTCCTTTTCATTTTTAGAGAGTCTGAAAAGGTACAGAAAGTTAACTCCAAAATTCCTTTTTCGTCATCTAATCCCTTAAGTCCAAAAAAGTATAAAACAATACAGAAGGGATGAGTTTTCGGTACTTTTAACGAGCCGAACAAAAAAAGCGCTCGATCTTTTTGTGTAATAATCCCTCAGGTCCAAAAAGATTAAAATCTAGAGGAGGGATAGCTCTTCCGGTCACTTTAACGAGCTGGAAGGCCAAAACTCGGCAAACTTTTCATATTTTACGAGTCAGATGAAAAGAGCTCAAAGAAGACTCGTCTTTTGAGGAACGAGTGATAAACAGGGATAGCAGCAGATTCCAGGTACAGGTTGGAATTTTCCAATCACGGCAGTGTCACAAGGATGGCTAGGTGAAATCACTCTTCGCAGCTGTTCCTCAAAATGGGTAAACAATCATATGGAGGTGAACGATCGGCCAAATGACGGTGGAGGTGACAGGTGCAAACACGACCAAGGCTTTTATGGCTGATGGATTTACGATCTCAAATGGTTATTTACCGGTTCATTTTTTCTGGATGAGCTTGAACTCTGGGGGAAGCTTGCTCACAACTTATGTTTATTTTTTAACGAGCATGAATTCCGCATTAAAACTGCTCGGATCTTGCGTTTATTTTTTAACGAGCATGAACTTTATGCTAAAACTGCTCGATTATACCAGTCATAAGATAAGAATGTCTCCTGTGAGATAGCTATTTTTTATGGAGCTTTATCTCACGAAGCTATGCTCCATATCCTTTCTTTATGCAAGTTCGGAAACGGCTAATCCAAAAAATAGATAAATAACCGCTCTTAGCTTGCACTCCAAAAGGTTTGCATGCCCCCAGGTATAAAATACAATTTCAAGGCTGCCCCTCCTCTCCCCCACCTCTGCATTTCTTTGGGTGTTCCCAGCTACTTGTCGTCTTGCCAGTCTAATGTATACTTGTCTTCTCGTTATTTTTAAGGGGTATTACGCGGTACTTGTCTTCCCGTCGGCCCAACTTTTAATGAACAGCTATTTGCGACAAGAGAAGAACACTACTCAAAGACAAAACATTAGTGTTATTGAGGGAGGCTTGCCTCTTTCTGGTTACCCAAAGATTGTTTTGTTAACTTCTTCAAACGAAAACATTTCCTCGGCACTGTCTACCGAAATAGATAAGGGTGAATGACTCTTTTTCAAACACGTAACTTTTACAAAAGAATCCTATTCCAGAACAACCCCTCTTCCATCTACGGACGGGGTACGGACTAGTCATATTCTCTCGCAGAAATTCTACCTTATATCCAGGGTTTCTTCTGCCCGAAGCAGACCAGGATGCATGCCCCCTGGGTTCCAGTCCCATCTTTCCGAATCACTCGCACTCATCAGGAAGGAGGACTGGGGGTGGAGACATTTCTTGATTGAATAGACCATTCAGGGTTGGTATTTGACTATTTGCGATGCGTGATCCCGGAAATGAAAGTTGGTCTACGAGCTTGACCATTCTTCCTTCGTGTGGAAAACACATTACTCTAAAGAGTGAGGAGACTATTGCTCCCATGCAATATATATAGTCTCGTCCAAGGAGTAGGTTATAATCCAAGGGTCCTTGAACGACCATCATATTCATTTGAACGGTCTTCCCTTTCAATGTAACATGCACATTGGGGAGGATCCCTAATGGTCGACTGGTTCCTTTATCAAAACCCGAGAGATTTCTTATCTCAGGTAAAAGCGCCGGGGAACCCAGTGCTTTCCAAGCAATAGAGGAAAGGATACTCACAGATGCCCCTTCATCAATGATAGTGCCAGCCATTACCATTCTGTAGATTTGGACAATGATTCTGAATGGTATACTGGCTGGCAACCGGGGTCTGCCTAGTTGATTCCAATCAAAGGATACAACCAGGTTGCTTGGTGGTGGGACCGAATACACGGCCGGATATGACCCTGACGATGTTCCTTCCTGCGATAAAGGAATGGGCGCATTGCCCTGATGCTCATCAGATTCTGTGTTGATGAAAAGAATCTGGATGGTGTCATCCTTATTCTCTTCAATGAGGGTATCATTTGAAGATGAATCTTCAGTGACGGTGTCATTTGACGATGAAACTTCTGAAGGGAGAACCGGGTCAACTGCCGCTTCGACCTTTGGACTTTCGTCTGGTCTGGATTCAGTAGGTTCATTTTCAGTGACTGACACTTCAACCGACCACTTGAGCGGGCCAGCTGTATTTTCAACCAACGAAGGACTTGGCACGAGCTTTTTGTATCCAGGAGGAAGTCTTAACGGTGAAACCAGACGATCTTCCAAAACTCTCTTTGCTTCGTCTAAGAAGGGACAACGGCGGATGGCGTGATTGCCTTCACACAGTCTGCAGGGGGATCTTACTCCCCCTCTTTGTCTTGAACCTTCACTTTCGCTGGTTGACGGTAAGCATTCAACATGGCTATCAGAGGTTGATGCTCCCGAATTGTGCAAACGAGGGGACCAGTCCCTTAGTATCCGGGGAATACACTGACAATCTCTATGGAAATGGTCTCCTCTACATATGACACATGGCGATTTAGGCCCGGTCTGTGCTGTGTGTGGATTTTTGTCAGATGTCTTTTGCTTGCCCCCAGTCGCCTTAGGCTCCTTCTTCTTCTTCTCTCTCTTCTTCTTCTCCTTCTTCTCCATGGGAGCTTGGCTTTTGCTGGCTCTACCTTGCGAAGACGAGGGATTGGAGGAAGAGTTATAGGAAGTAGAAGGCTGGTGGGCAGCTCTAGACTGATCTAACTGTTGACTCGACTGTTAAGGAACCATGGTGTTCTGAACTACATTGGTTGAGAATAGCCAAATTGGCAGGCCAATTGTCAGTCCTGGAAGCGACAATGTGGCCATGTGGGGCGCGCCAACTTCTCCCCAAGAGGAGAAAGGACTAGGATTTCCATCATTGGGAATTCCTTGGTTGGGGCGTTCCATGTTCTCAACCTACAGATCAACGCAGGAATAGGAGGTGATTATGTTCCGTTTAAAATAAATTTTATAACGACACTTTAAACACAACTTGCTTTTTCACTTTTTAAGAGTCGAGAAAAAGCTAAAGATGACTCTAGTCTCCTTCGATGTTTTAACGAGCCCGAAGTGACAAATGCTCGGATGGACTTTTTCAGTTATAGAGTTTGAAAAAGGCCAAAAGAAACTGCTTTGGAGATCTAGGCAGAGGGTGTGCCAAACCTTTCGCGAAACCACAGAATACGTTTTACGGTACGGGTGGTCGATCTTCGTGAATGCTGTGTTCACTGCATCGCGATCAGTAGGGCGGCCGACACGGCTTCCTAAGGATAAAGGCTTTGTTCCTATAGGGTGTTATAGAATTTTTTGTGCCTAACAGCATGGAGCATGAAATGTCAATAATCTGAGGGATCCAAAGTCCCTAAACATATTGTTCTTACCCTTAGAAGAACAAGGTCTGCAAACCACAGCACTGAAAATCAGTTCTCCACCTGAAAAAACTCAAAAATAGGCTATTTCTGGATCATGTCAGTTGCTCCACTGAGCATCTGCGCTGAATGTCAACTGCTCCTCCTTGTACCTGCGCTGAAGGTCAAAATTAATGAAGGCTACCTGCGCTGGGCGAGATTGGCCAAGTGGCACAGTCATTCTGCAAGGTGTCAACTGCCCAGGAAGCTTCCAAACTGACACTTGGGTCAAGGAATTCGCCTAGTTGAGTAAGAGGGTCTGGATCTCCAAGTGGAAGCAAGATTCTCCAAGTGGACTCAAGAACTGAAGATTAACTAAAGTGGGAGAGGACACAAGTCAGCTTCAGGCCAGTCTCAAGATGACTCATCTTTTCTCCAAAACCCTATATATAGATCTCTCTCATGAGGTCTAGGGAGGCTGGAATTTTGTGCAAGTAAGGAAGTGCTGTTGGTTTGAGTATAGAACTATTGGGTGTTTGCCTGAAGGAGGTGAAGAGGAGATTTCTTTCAGCTGGGAGGTGTTGCTGGATTGGAGCCTACTATGGTTGTAACTCTCTCAGAACTTTACTTCTATTGTTAATAAAGCTTTGAGGTTCTTCTATATGCATGTATCTTGATGATGAATTGATGCTTGTATATTTGGTTTATGCTAATCCTTAGATCGATTATGGATGCATGCTTCTTGTAGTTTCCTTTTCTTGTTCTTTTACAGGGTCTGTGTGCAGCTGGGCCGGTGAAAGGGCAAGGAGCTAGGAGCAAGCAGCAAGGAGTGAAGACTGGATCGACTATTAAGCACAAGATAACGGTTAGTAGATCATCCTTTTCTTCCCTCTCTCATCTCATAAAGAAGAATCCTTGAATAGCTTTGCATTCAGTTGTTGTTGAGGTACTATCACCCTTAGAGTGGGATAGAGGCATTCTGCATTAGATACTTTTCCCCCCAACAAATTGGCGACTCCGCTAGGGAGCGTATCTGGTTGGTTTGTTGTGTTTCTTTCTATTCATTTCATAAACAAGGAGAGTACTGAATCGAACTGTGTTTGAATCCATCAAATACAAAGTAGAGGGCAGCTACTTTGGCTCAGTTTCTGAGCAAGCTTATGATTTGAAGAGCTGATCCACAAGGACTCTAATAAGCTCTTTGTGATAGCTTTTCATCCTCCTTTACATCCCTTAGTGTTTCCTTGACTGATAGCTTCTGATTTGAGCAAAAACTGTGAATTTTTGAGCAATCTGTGACCCGGAAACCAAGACGGACGAAAGTCTCGTTCTTCAGTGCAGGCTGTACAAAGGCAGTCTGCATTTCAGCGCAGTTCCCGAAGGGGCTACCTGCGCTGAAGGTCAAACAGGCAGTGTTACACCTGCGCTGGACCAGTCTTTGCTTGAGTTACTGGGGTTTCCTGCTGTGTCTTGCCTTGTTTTCACTGTTGTTTTTACTGTTTGTTGTCAGTCAGTGGGCCTATCTGAAACCATCTTCCTTTGTTATTATTCCGCCTCAGTTGTATAAAGAAACTGTATTTGTTCTTTTGTATTTCTTGTGTCATTTACAGTTTCCCATAACGAGAGTGAACCAGTCTTGCATTGACCTCTTAGATCTAGACCTGTGATTAAGTGTCGTTCTGATCTTAAGAGTTAGTTTATTTGTTGTTCATAGCTGATTGAGTTTGTCGCTTTCGTTATATGGTTTGGATTTATATGTTTCTAAGTGTCGAAACAAGTGAATCATAAGGTGTCTTTCGATTTTTGGACAAACTTGTTTGCTTTCGCTTGAAATTGAATTTGAAATTATACAACAGCTTTCTTTTTGTATTGCACAAACATTAAGGAAGAGAAAAGAAATACTTGCATTTTTGCATTTTGCATTAAGTTTGTATGTTGATTTAGGGAAAAAGTGCATTAGCGAGTGCTCTTTGATCTGTGTGAAAAGGATTTTATCTCTCCTTTCCCTCAGTAGTTAAGATTTTCATAAGTCAAAAAGATTGGAAAAGCTTGCTTCTCATCTTAGACTGCATTTAGGAATTTGTATCAATACATCTCGTGGTGAACCTTGAAAGGAAAAATTTAAAAAGGATCAACTTAAAATATATTGAATGAACCTAACAACGCTTTGAAACATAACGCAAACATCTAGAGGTCTAAGCTAGAGACGTGTTCCGGCGTCGTTAAACGTAGTGACTGTCGATCTCGACGAAGGTGGGTGATTCCTCCTGAGAGTCGGTGGCACTAATACAGACTTGTGCTCCCACGTACCGTCGCGTATATATTGGGAGACCCCTATAGGAATAAAGCCTTTATCCAATAGGAAACCGTGTCGGCCGCCCTACTGATTGCAATGCAGTGAACACAACATTCACGAAGATCGACCACCCGTACCGTAAAACGTATTCTGTGGTTTTGCGAAAGGTTTGGCACACCCTCTGCCTAGATCTCCAGAGCAGTTTCTTTTGGCCTTTTTCAAACTCTATAACTAAAAAAGTCCAACCGAGCATTTGTCACTTCGGGCTCGTTAATACATCGAAGGAGACTAGAGTCATCTTTAGCTTTTTCTCGACTCTTAAAAAGTGAAAAAGCAAGTTGTGTCTAAAAGCGTCTAATAAAATTCATTCAATTCGGAAACACAAATTTCCCCTTTTAATATTTTGGTTGATCGAGTAATCCGCAATCGTGGAAGAAAGTCAATTGAAAATCCGTCGTTCGCGGAGGCTTGCGAGTCAACCGTCTTTGTCCCCGGAATCGAAAACAGTACGGGCAAAGCGAACTCGTTTAACCGGTTCAAAATCTCCTTTGAAAGTTAGAACAAGTGTTCCTACTACATCTGAGGTTCCGGTTACTCCTAACATTTCTGGAAACCCTGCCTCTATAGAAGAAGTTCAACAGCCACAGAAGGACAGTAATACTGATCCTAGTCTGGGGGCAAACACTTGTGTAACTGAACCAGTTCCATCTGTAACCGGTCCAGAGAGTTTTGATCCACAAACAACTGTCGCTGTCGAAGCAACCACTTCTTCGGCACCAGAAATATTTTATGGACCTGACGGTCTTCCTCTTCCACCGGGTTTGATTGCGATAGAGGAAATTATAGAGGATCTGCAAGCAAGTACTCCAACTCGTTTTGGAGTCGGGGTCACTCTATTTCCTTCATCAGAAGTTAATCCACCACAAGTGGAAGTTCTTGTAGAATCGCTAGGCAATCTATTGGATAGACTTAAAATGTCTGAACAACCGTCATCATCTAGGACTGTGTCGAATGACACAGCGACAGCAGAAGCTCCTGCCGTCACTCCGACAATGTTTGCCGGCATACCAGCTGTCCCAACTAGTTCTCAACAGCTAGAAGGAGTCCACCAAGGGACTATTTCGACAGTGTGGTCTGTTCCAGTTTGTTCATCCGGAGTAATACCCGGCAACTCTTATGTTGAGACTCAACAGATTGATCCTCATGGAGGTCAATCTGGGCCATCAATCCCTTTTAATTCCGGATTGCTACCGTATGGGGGGCAATATGCCCTTTCATTACCCCCTCCGGGAGGATATCCATACGTGAGTTCACAACAATATTCAGGTTATACTGGAATTGCATCAAGTAGTTGGGTACCCATGCTACCTCAACAACCAAGGATTGTGTATTCTATGCAACAGTGTGTACCTGTGACGAACATCCCAACCACACCAGCTATTGTAACCGTGTCGCAAGTTCAAGCGATACCTGTTACATGTCAACCTCAGGTTGTAATGCAACAGTCCCTTGACCATGGGTCACGACCACAATCGCCAACTGGTGGGTCGACACAAGTACAAACGGGTACAATTACCCCACACCTTGGTCCAATGGTTAGCATGGCGCAACAAAACATGGCGTCACAACCATGGCTTGTACAGTACCAACAACCGCAGTTCCAGCAAGTATACCAAGGTTCTGAGCAGCAGATCTTTGCGAATAGTGGACAACCGTATATCCAAAACGGTCAAAACCAACCACTTTACAGTGGCCAAGTCCACCAACCGTATCAATCATACCAACATCAATTACATTATGCTGGTATGCAAAGACCCACCGCTCAAGCGATTCCATCGTACCCTGGTTACGCTTCGCCTAACCTGAACCAACAGTTACCATTCGTGGCGACTCTAGAGTTACCTGATCTACGTCGGTTAACGAACGATCTGATTGCTTATGCCCCTTGGTGGCCAGCGATTCCTCATAAACTTCCATCTAACATTCCTAAATTCAATGGAAATCCAGGTGAAGACCCGTCGAATCACGTGATGACCTTTCATCTGTGGTGTTCGTCGAACACCCTTAACGACGATTCGATAAGACTTCGCCTTTTTCAGAGGACATTGACAGGTCCAGAAGCTAAATGGTATATTGAATTGCCAAGAGCCTCTTTCGACAATTTTAGTTCCCTAGCCACGACTTTCTTAACCCACTTTCAGTTACCGATAAGGTATGAAACGGGAACAGAAATATTAACCAACTTCAAACAGACAACTGCTACCCATATATCTGATCATATACATGAGTGGCGTCGTCGTCGTAGGATGGTGAAAACATATGTTCCCGATCAGCTATTAGCTCAATGGTTTATAAAGTCGTTACTTCCGGAAATTACGGAAGATGTGGCCAAGGGGGGAGTCGTAACAGAGGAGCAAGTTATTGCTCGTGCGCAGTATTTGGACTTGGTGTATACCCAGTCCGACAAACTCTATGACAAAATACCTGACGCCCCTAGACCGGAATTTTCAATTCCTCCCCCTCCTAAATCAAATAGTGACTCTCATGCCGGTGATGGCGTGATTGGCACCGCAAACACGAAATCGACAAAGGCTTCCGCAAAGAAAGCCCGTAAGAATTCGGATCAAAATGAAAAAGCAGAAATTCTTGCTTCGGAAGTAAATGCCATATCGGAAGATAAAGGCAAAGAAACCAATCAACCAGGAAGCAAGAAGAAAAAGCAAAATAAAGGGAAGAAGAAGAAACAGGGTGAGTCATCCCCTGGAAAAAATTCTTCAAACCCTCCTGGAAAAGGGAAACCAAATTATCCATGTCAGATATGTGATGATGAAGATCACTGGACAAGGGATTGTCCTTACAAAGCTGAGCTTAAAAGGTTCTTTAAAAGTTCCCAAACCTCAGCTGTACTGACTGATCCGTTTCCCAACCCAGGTCAAAATCTGGTTGATAGCGGAAATGCTTCCCCGTCACAAGTACTTATGTTGTCGGTCTCGAAACAGCAGAATGATGCTTTGATTTCGACAAGGAACAAAGATTATGGGAATCCTCAGGTGTCGAACGAAAAGGGTAAAGATCAACCAAGTAGTTCGACAACGACTTCGACAGAAGTTGTACCACCAATAATGTCTGAATTAACAATTAAACTGCCAAAGGGTGTAGTACACAAGTCGACTTTTAATCCTCGCGCTAGAGCGGCGCAGCATTATAACATAGTGGAAGATTTGGCCCAATCGCCATCCGCTATGTCGACTCTTGAAGTGCTACAAAATTGTCCAACCCAAAGGCAGGCGTTGTTATCAGCAATTGGTGGGGTAGATCCTAAGGATTCCAATCTTGTGTCCTTTGATCACAAAGGATATGATCCTCAGTTACCAGCTCAGCTAGCTTTCCTTATTCAAGTGAAAGCCCTCAACAAAACTGTTCACAGAACGATAATTGATGAGGGGGCATCGACATGTATTATGTCGATGAGCTGCTGGAAAACTCTAGGATCTCCAACCTTGTCTCGATCATCGACGACATTAAAGGCTTTCGACGGAAGGACTTATACCCCTTATGGTATCCTTAATAACTTGAAAGTTGAACTAGGAGGAAAAACAGTAGAAATTGATGTAGAAGTCATTGATGGAAATCTTGACTATAACATCCTACTGGGTAGACCATGGATTTATGCCATGGCAGCTGTCGTGTCGACTTATTTTAGGAAGATCGCATTCCGATTTGAAGGAGGGATTACGATCGTCGACCAACAGAACTTCCTCCCTAATGGTTCACAAGTTACAGGAAGCATTCCCCTGATCCATGAAAGTAACCATTCAATTCAAGATATCGGAGTAGGATTATTGAAAGATCCCATCTTGATGGGAACTTTCTCGCTACCACCTCCTGTTTATTCAGGAAATGTACCATTTCTAGCAACCTGCAATATGATATCTTCCACGAAGGTCAACATGGATCATGCAATGGTATTGTTCCCAAGCCCTTTGGAAATATTGTAGCAATCAATGTTTCAGGCATGGGAGGCGAGCCCAAATCAACGCTCGTCAAGCGTTTGGGTAGATAGGTCTAAAGAATATGGAACCCCACTAGATCCTTGGTCGAAAGTACATGGGACTGACGAAGGAATCTTACAATCAATGATGATTGAGGGGACACCATGGAATGATCACCACCATCGTTCCCTTCTTCCGGAATGTGAAGAAGATAATCAAAATGACCTTTATCACCCTTCAGTATTTGAATTCCTAACAAATACTGTAAATACGGTGGATTCCGAGCGAAACCTATCCAATATTGAAGAGACTATAGCCATAAATATCTCGACCAAAACAGATGTTGTAGAGAATATTTATGTCGGCAAAGGTTGTTCCCCTTCAGAACTGGAAATATATAGCGCTCTTTTTCGCGAGTTTAGAGATGTCTTTGCTTGGTCATATGATGAAATGCCAAGCATTGACTCGAGTATAGTTGAACATGAAATTAAAATGTATCCCGATGTCAAACCAGTAAGACAATGGCTTCGGCAGGTGCACCCGAAGAAAGCCGCTGCCATTAAGGCAGAAGTTGAAAAACTTCACCATGCTAGATTCATCTACCCGGTTCCTCTAACCGATTGGGTATCGAATATTGTCCCTGTTATAAAAAAACAAGGGACGATTAGAGTGTGCGTCGATTATAGGGATGTAAACCATGCTTGTCCGAAGGACAACTACCCTACACCCTTCATCGACCAGATAATTGATGAATGCGCCGGATGTGAAATCTTTTCATTTATGGATGGATTCTCCGGGTATAATCAAATAAATATACGCCCACAGGACCAGTCGAAGACTGCATTTATTTGTCCGTGGGGCACATTCGCTTATCGAAAATTACCCTTTGGTTTAAAGAACACAGGGGCGACGTTTCAGAGGGCGATGAATTATGCCTTCCATGACATCAAGAACATTGTTCAACCCTATCTCGACGATCTTCCGGCTCATTCGCGAAAGCGGACTGATCATCCGCAGCATTTAAGAGCGACATTTCTACGTTGCCGACACTACAAGATAAGACTCAACCCACACAAATGTGTGTTTTGCGTCGGTTCTGGTCGTTTACTTGGCTTTGTAGTCTCCAAAGATGGGATTCGTCTCGACCCATGTAAGGTTCAGGCAATCATTAATTTGCCTCCACCTTCAAATTTGCTTCAGATTCAGAAACTCCAAGGGAAAGCAAACTTTCTGAGGAGGTTCATTCCAAATTACGCAGAACTTGCTAAAGGTTATACTCGTCTTTTGAAAAAGGATGTACCTTTTGTCTGGGACCAGGTGGCGCAAGCTTCCTTTGATGCTCTGAAAGAATGTCTAGTAAAAGCATCATTAATGTACGCCCCAGACTATCAAAGAGATTTTAACCTGTATCTGGCTGCAGCGGATACGACCATTGCAATGGTATTAGTTCAAGAAGTCGATGGAATTGAACATCCTATCTATTATTTAAGTAAAAACTTAAACGATACAGAAAGTAAATATTCTTATGTTGAAAAACTAGCGCTTGCAGCTGTTCAAGCGATTCAAAGGTTTCGACATTATGTCCTCTTTCGGAAAACTACCGTCTTGTCAGATTTCAACCCCATGACTTATATACTGTCGCGACAGTTGCTCGGGGGCAAATATTCAAAATGGATAGTGATCCTTCAAGAGTTTGATCTGGAATTTGTAAAATCCAAATCAAAGAAAGCTCTAGTTTTCGCAGAATTATTATGTGATTTCCCATCGTCGTCCAACGATGAAACATCAGAAGAGACAATCGTGGACGAAAGTTTGTTTCTCATATCTGTAAGCGATGAGTGGTACGGAGATATCATAGTTTATCTCCAAACCCAAAAATATAGGTCTAATACCTCTCACTCGGAACAAAAACGTATACGATACCAAGCAAAAGACTACATGATCGTCGGTGATACACTTTACCGTCGTGGTGTCGATACAATTCTGAGGAGGTGCCTTACCCATGAGGAGGCCGAAAAAGCCCTGAATGATTGTCATTCAGGCGCGTGTGGGGGGCATCAGTCTGGATATGCAACAGCACAAAGAATCTTACGAGCAGGATACTTCTGGCCAACCATGTTCAAAGATTGCATAACAGCAGTCAGAAGTTGCCACGCTTGTCAAATCTTTGATAGCAAAACCAGACGACCACCCGCACCCTTGCAGCCTATAGTTGCTGTTGGGCCCTTCGCCAAGTGGGGCATCGATTTCATGCAATGTAACCCCACCTCGACCGGGGGGCATGGGTATATAATAGTCGTTGTTGACTATTTTACCAAATGGGCCGAGGCGATGCCTACATTGGATAACACTGGTGAAACAGCTGCCCTTTTCTTTTTCAATCATGTAGTCACCAGGTTCGGCGTACCTCAAGCTATAGTTACAGATCATGGATCGCATTTTCGCAATCACATGATGGTCGAATTAGCTGCCAAGCTAGGGCTATCTCACGACAGCTCTACCCCATATTATCCGCAAGCCAACGGGCAAGTTGAAGCAATCAACAAAGTCCTGAAGCGTATGTTGCAAAGGATGATCGGGGTTCATAAAAGAAGATGGCACTTAATCCTGTACTCAGCTTTGTGGGCTTACCGGACCTCGGTAAAGAACGCGACCGGGTTCACACCTTTTCAATTGGTGTATGGCCTGGAAGCAGTCTTGCCAATCCAGTGCGAAATTTCGTCGCTTAAACTCGCGATCGACCTCCTCCCCCGAACTTCAAAGGAAGAGGCTCGTTTCTTGGAATTAATCCAGTTGGATGAAACCCCTCGTGATGCCGCTTTGGCTAACGAGGCCCATAAGAAACGAGTCAAGGCTCAGTTCGACAAACATGTCAAACCCCGTGTCTTCTCAGAAGGTGATTTGGTCTTGCTTTATGATCAAGAATCCGATAAATTGGGAGCAGGTAAATTCAAGTCCTTATGGATGGGCCCCTATATTGTTAAAAGGGTGTTAGCAAAAGGAGCCTACGAGTTAATGGATTACGATGGAATTCCACTGGCGCAGCCCCGCAACGGGTTGTACCTCAAGCGTTACTATGCTTAAATAGTAACCTGCATGCTTTTGTTGTATTTTGTTTTCGCTAAAGTATTTGTTCTGGTCGAGTGATCTCCCTTTTTCATTTGTGGCAGATGTCGAACCTTATGGATACATGTGTTGGATATGCCAACGGAGCGAGTCGTAGTTCGCGGAACCTGTCTTCTGCAGCCTGGGCCATTTTTGATCCAAGCGGCGAGTTAGTAAGTTTCAGAGGTGTATGTATTGGGCAATCAACGAATAACATCGCTGAGTATAGCGCGTTGATAGAACTACTCTCTGATGCCATCACACGTGGCATACGCCGACTAATTGTCAGGCTAGGCTCACAGCTCGTAATACTACAACTCAATGGTATATATTCTGTTCGCAATCCAGCTATTTATCGCATGTTCCTAAGGGTTAAGATCTTGGAAAGACGATTTGATTCAATTCAATATCAACATATTTCAAGAAATTTAAACACATTAACCGACTCATTAGCAAACTATGTGTTAGATAGACATTTGGAACATTTATAAAAGGACACATCATCAAAGATTGTACATATGGATCACATAAATCAACCAGAATAAAATCCGAAAATCAAAATATATAAGCTGTTTATATAAGTTCATACCTAATGTTCTGTAACCAAGACAAAATTGGTCATATGACCTAAAAACTCAAAAAGATGCTGGGGGGCACCCTAGCCTAATGGTGCTCATGATAGTACGTCACGGCCTGTGCAATCATGCGCAAGAGACGAGTCCATCGTCTAGGCACGCCAATGGTGTGACGCTGCATCTGTAAAGGTAACTCGTCAATCTGTACATCCGGAAGGCCATGAGTAAGGCTCTCAACCTGCTCCTGCACAGCTGTAAGGGTCTCAGTGTCGTCAAGATCGCGGATAACAACTCTCCTAGCAGGCTCCCCTGCTGGGGCAGCAGCTGGCAATCTCGGACGAGCGGCTGGACGAACAGGACCGATATCTGCATGCATCCAAGAGTACAATTAAAAGTCTTGATAGAATAAAGCACAACAACGTTATGAATAAGAACAATAAGCAGTAATGTGGTCAAAGAGTTTACCTATGGCACCCCACTGCTCGCCATCCGGTAGAACCAAATCCGGATCACCTCGGAAATCCATACCCACATATGGATACTCAGAAAACGCCATCTCCTGGCGCTCGAACCACCTAAAGAAGGCCTCAGTGAAAGTAATCTGAGGTTGACCTGCATGTCTGGACATGTGGTCAACCCACCTCTGCATGCGTGGCTCGGTCGGAGAGGGCAAGTCAAGTATGATGTACTGAGGCTGCATCAGTGGGATTTTCTCCAAGGCAAAGGCAGTCAGAATAGAACCAAATCTAAAGTTCTTCAGCTTCCCGTCCTTTACCTTGGTCAATTGAATTTTCATCTGAATAAGTACTGCATCACACCAGTTGAATACTTTCGGTTGGAGACACTCCAAGGCGTGCTGCATATAGGACCTGTTGGCAACATGTAAAGCTGCGCTGCCGACCATCCTACCAATAGTGAACAGAATGGACCTGAGAGCCCGATCAGTGATCTCAGGGATAAAAATCTTGCCATCTCTGCTCGGCTGAGAACCTTCCCTACAATACTGGTGGACATAATCTCTGGTGGAATCAGTCCCCCGGGCCGTACCTGATAAGGAAACGGAGGCACCACGTCTGGACAACCCAGTCAAGAAGTACATGTCCTCTATGGTCAAGGGGATGGTCTTCCCCCTAATATGGAATACTTGGTTAACAGGATCCCAAGCATCAAGCATATACTGCAGTAAAGAAATCTGTGCTCTCATACTAGAGATACGGAAGAACTTCAGCAGGCCACAGTTCCGCAGCGCGTTCACCGTGACCGGGTCATGGAGGGCAATCATGTCCTCCTCTTCATGTTCTCGTTCTCGCCATGTAAGGGACATTTTGCTCAAAGTCTCCCTGCAAAACAAACAAGAGAGAATGAATTCCTGTTTTGGTGAAAAACTGGCGAAAAATCATAAAAAAGAACCTTAAAAACTCAGTATTTTTTAGCCCAGCGCAGGCAGGAAGTCTCCCACTTGCGCTGAGGGTCAGACTTCCCTAAGCAACTTGACCTTCAGCGCAGGTTTCGAAAGGGAAACCTGCGCTGATCCTAGGGCGCCCTGGCAAAACCCCAGGGGCTCAGAAAGACCGGAAAACAGGCAAAAAACAGGAAAAGGAAACCATGAAAAGAAAGAGCTAGGGTTTAGCTCCTACCTGGTCCAGACGGCGCTGAAAATCGGCCGCAGAATCTCCCAGGATCAGCTGGTGAAAATCAAGGGGGAAGAGGCACCTCTAGAGCTCCAACAACACAAATGCAAATGAAATGGTAAATGAGAGGTAAAAACACCTTTTAATGGCTTTTTACATAGTACAAAGTGAAATATTAGGGTTATAATCTCATTTTCATGCAAATATTATTCATTTCTAACATAGTTTGTTGCAGCAGTTGAAAAATACAGTACTATATTTGAAAAGAGAAAAGCTAGTAATGGTAAAAAATCAAAATTTGACCACAAATCGAGCAGTTTTAGCATAAAGTTCATGCTCGTTAAAAAATAAACGCAAGGTCCGAGCAGTTTTAATGCGGTCTTCATGCTCGTTAAAAAATAAATAAAAGCAGTGAGCAATGTTTCCCCCAGAGTTTAAGCTCATTTTTATCTAAAAAAAGAGCCTATCTCGGTAAATAACCGCTGTGATCGTAAATTTATGAGCCATAAAAGCCTTGGTCGTGTTTGCACCCGCCACCTCCATTTCATTTGGCCAATCGTTCACCTCCATATGATTGTTTACCCATTTTGAGGAACAGCTGCGAAGAGTGATTTCACTTAGCCATCCTTGTGACACTGCCGTGATTGGAAAATTCCAACCTGTACCTGGAATCTGCTGCTATCCCTGTTTATCACTCGTTCCTCAAAAGACGAGTCTTCTTTGAGCTCTTTTCAACTGACTCGTAAAATATGAAAAGATTGCCGAGTTTTGGCCTTCCAACTCGTTAAAAGGACCGGAAGAGCTATCCCTCCTCTAGATTTTAATCTTTTTGGACCAGAGGGATTATTGCACAAAAAGGTCGAGCGCTTGTTTTATTCGGCTCGTTAAAGTTATCGAAAATTCATCCCTTTTGTATTGTTTTATACTTTTTCGGACTTAAGGGATTAGATGATGAAAAAGGAATTTTGGAGTTAACTTTCTGTACCTTTTCAGACTCTCTAAAAATGAAAAGGACCGAGTCGTCTTTGTCGCTAGACTCGTTAAAATGATTAAGTAGCGACAAACTTGTCTTTAGACGAGAACGAGTTTCCCTATCGCTAGGCTCGTTAAAACATAGCGATGGGCTTGCCCGAAGGGCAGGTTATAGAACAAGCATATGTTATCCTCCTCAAGCTTGACAAAAATAAAGAGGTACTGGTCAGAAATGACTGGGGAAAAATTGGGAGAACCTCAAAGCTTAATGGTAGCAAGTCGCTCTTGAACATGACACTTTGTCCTCCGTACCACATCGGGTTGGGTTGTTTCATTCACCGGTCTCATCACCATGGTCCTCGCCAAACCATCCGTATTTGGGGTAATGCTACCGATCCATCACATTAGTGTCGTTATATGTTCAAGAGATGTGTTGAGAAAGAGTCAACCGTGTCCCATCCACTGCCATACATTATCCTTCATCCACCCATGATCGCCACCCTGAATCATATCTCACAGATTGTTTTCACCTCCACTAAAATCATTAGCTCCATTCCGTGTCACTGATGTGGGATTCATTAAGGCCCTCCTTTGACAGGATCGCTTCTTGTCGACTTCAGCTCATTATCCAAGAAGTTGATCTAGGAACACCCCCCCCAGTACTTTGAAGCTTGCATGCTTCAATGGCAAGTTTCTCACTTCCGGCGATAGGTATACATCAATGACCTTCGACCTGAAGATTTTGCGTGGTGTTCGACGACAAGTCCTTTATTCACACCACGTGAATTGTACTACAGTACCTTGAGGGTCATTGTCATTATTGGTGATTCCTCTCGCGCTTGTTAACGGTTTACATTATTGACCGGTAATCAAGCGATGTCTTTCCATGTTCGACTTCAACGCAATTCTCACATGGATCGACCTGTACTTAGAGTGAAGATCGAACGAGATTGAAGACCCCGGATCTAGTTCCATCCATCCGGGCTGCGATATATATTCAGGAAATATAAAGACATTTGATATGTACATCGTTGCAGCAGATGATCATCCTACTCAAAGGATGATGATTTCAGCAGAGAATTATCAGTCTATCATCAGACGGTCGTCTGTTATATGTACCAAAATGAATTTATAAAGCTGAGCATGGGAATGCCCGCCTCAGCTAGATCATGAAAGCAGAATGAAAAATAATGTATTGTATTGTATTTTATTGCAGGGCACCTCTCAGCGATTGAATGAACTTCGGATCCTCCTAATAAAGCATTTCACCCGATAAACGACCTCATACTTTAGGGGGCAACTGTTATAGAAATTTTTGTGCCTAACAGCATGGAGCATGAAATGTCAATAATCTGAGGGATCCAAAGTCCCTAAACATGTTGTTCTTACCCTTAGAAGAACAAGGTCTGCAAACCACAACACTGAAAATCAGTTCTCCACCTGAAAACACTAGAAAACAGGCTATTTCTGGATCATGTCAGCTGCTCCACTGAGCATCTGCGCTGAATGTCAACTGCTCCTCCTTGTACCTGCACTGAAGGTCAAAATTAATGAAGGCTACCTGCGCTGGGCGAGATTGGCCAAGTGGCACAGTCATTCTGCAAGGTGTCAACTGCCCAGGAAGCTTCCAAACTGACACTTGGGTCAAGGAATTCGCCTAGTTGAGTAAGAGGGTCTGGATCTCCAAGTGGAAGCAAGATTCTCCAAGTGGACTCAAGAACTAAAGATTAACTAAAGTGGGAGAGGACACAAGTCAGCTTCAGGCCAGTCTCAAGATGACTCATCTTTTCTCCAAAACCCTATATATAGATCTCTCTCATGAGGTCTAGGGAGGCTGGAATTTTGTGCAAGTAAGGAAGTGTTGTTGGTTTGAGTATAGAACTATTGGGTGTTTGCTTGAAGGAGGTGAAGAGGAGATTTCTTTCAGTTGGGAGGTGTTGCTGGATTGGAGCCTACTATGGTTGTAACTCTCTCAGAACTTTACTTCTATTGTTAATAAAGCTTTGAGGTTCTTCTATATGCATGTATCTTGATGACGAATTGATGCTTGTATATTTGGTTTATGCTAATCCTTAGATCGATTATGGATGCATGCTTCTTGTAGTTTCATTTTCTTGTGCTTTTACAGGGTCTGTGTGCAGCTGGGCCGGTGAAAGGGCAAGGAGCTAGGAGCAAGTAGCAAGGAGTGAAGACTGGATCGACTATTAAGCGCAAGATAACGGTTAGTAGATCATCCTTTTCTTCCCTCTCTCATCTCATAAAGAAGAATCCTTGAATAGCTTTGCATTCAGTTGTTGCTGAGGTACTATCACCCTTAGAGTGGGATAGAGGCATTCTGCATTAGATACTTTTCCCCCCAACATAGGGGTCTCCCAATATATACGCGACGGTACGTGGGAGCACATGTCCGTATTGATACTTATCGCTTCACCGTGGAGGAATCACCCAACCACGCAACGCTAAGATATCACGTTTAACGACGCCGGAACACGTCTCTAGCTTAGACATCTATGTGTTTGCGTTATGTTTCAAAGCGTTGTTATGTAAATTCAATTCATTTTAAGTTGATCTTGTTTAGCAGTTTGCCTTTATGGATCACCACGAGATGTATAATACAACTTCCTAAATGCAGTCTAAGATGATAAGCAAGCTTTTCAATCTTTCAACTTTGAAAATATTAACTACTGAGGGAAAAGAAAGACATCATCTTTTCACACAGATCATAGAGCACACACTAATGCACTTCTCCCTAAATCAACATGCAAACTGTCACAATGCACATGCACAATGCAGGTATTTCTTTTATCTTTCTTAATGTTGATGTATTACAAAAAGAAAGCTGTTGTATAATTTTGAATTCAATTTCAAGTGAAAGTAAACAAGCTTTGTCCAAAATCAAAAGACACCTTAAGATTTACTTGTTTCGACACTAGAAATATATAAATTCAAACCATATGACGAAAGCAAAAGCTCAATCAGCTATGAACAACAAACAAACTAACTCTTAAGATCAATATGACACTTATCACAGGTCTAGATCTAAGAGGCCACAACAAGACTCGTTCACTTTTCGTTATGTGAAACTGCAAATGATGTAAGAAATACACAAAGAACAAATACAATTTCTTTATACAACCGAGGCGGAATAGTGGCAAGGAAAGTTGGTTTCAGATAGGTACATTCACTGACAACAAGCTTCAAAAACAAGGATGAAAACAGGGCAAGAACCAGCAGGGAACCCCAGTAGCACAAGGCAAGATTGGTTCAGCGCAGGTAGTACACTGTCAGTTTGACATTCAGCGCAGGTAGCCCCTTCGAGAACTGCGCTGAAATGCAGACTGCCTTCACAGTGCCTGCAATGAAGCGAGAAACTTGCGTTTCTCTTGGTTTCCGGGTCACAGATTGCTCAAAATTTCACAGTTTTTGGCCAAATCAGAAGCTATCAGTCAAGTACACACTAAAGGGTAATTAAGAGGATGAAAAGCTATCACTAAGAGCTGTTCAGAGTCCTTATGGATCAGCTCTTCAAATCATAAACATGCCCAGAAACTGAGCTAGAGTAGCTGCCCTCTACTTTGCATTTGAAAAATCCAAATGCAGTTCGATTCGGTACTCCCTGTGTTTAGGAAATGAATAGCAAAAACACAAACAACCAACAAGATACGATCCCCAATGGAGTCGCCAATTTGTTGTTGGGAAAAGTATCCAATACGGAATGACCCTATCCCACTCTAAGGGTGATAGTACCTCAGTAACAACCGAAGCAAAGCTATCTATGATTTCTTCTTTATGAAAGTAAAATAGGGGAGAAAGAGGTCCACTAACTGATGTCTTTCGCTAATGATTGATCCAATCTTCTCTCCTTGCTGCTTACTCCCAGCTCCTTGCTCTTTCACCGGCCCAACTACACAAAGATCCTGCAAAAAGGCAAGAGAGGGAAACTACAAGAAGCATACATTCATAATTGATTCAAGGATTAGAATAAATCAAATACACAAGTATAAAAATACATCATTGAGACACATGCATATAGAAGAACCTCAAATGCTTTATTAATGGAAGAAGTAAAGTTCAGAAAGTGTTACAATCCAGCAACACCTCCCAGCAGAAAGAAATCTCCTCTTCTCCTCCTTCAAAGCAAATCACCCAATAGTTCTATACTCAAACCAACAACACTTCCTTACATTCACAAGATTCCAGCCCCCTTAGACCTCATGAGAGAGCTCTATATATAGGAGTTTTGGAGAAAGGATGAGTCAGCTTGAGAGCTAACTAGTGTCCTCTCCCACTTCAGTTATTCTTCAGTTCTTGAGTCCACTTGGAGATCCTTGCTTCCACTTGGAGTTTAAGAACCTCTTACTCATCACTAGGCGAATTCCCTGATCCAAGTGTCATTTTGGAAGCTTCCTGGGCATTGACACCTTGAGGAATGACTGTGCCACTTGTCCAATCTCACTCAGCACAGGTAGCCTTTGTTGGAGTTGACATTCAACGCAGGTACAGAGTGGAGCACTTGACATTCAGCGCAGATGCTCAGTGGAGCAGTTGACATGATCCATAATTTGCTTGTTTTTGAGTGTTTTCAGGTGGAGAACTGATTTTCAGTGCTGTGGTTTGCTGACCTTGTTCCTCTAGGGGTAGGAACAACATGTTTAGGGTCTTTGGATCCCTTAGATTATGGACATTTCATGCTTCATGCTGTAAGGCACAGAAATGTCTATAACACGATGTTTACCCTTATCTTCTCTTCTAGTATCCCATCTCAATACTAAATCTACAACTTTAAAATCAATTTCCTTGTCTTTTCTATAAAAAATATTTTTCATCTTGGATTGATACATAATCAAGTTTTATCTTACCTTATCCCTGTTCTTGTTTAGCTCCACCACTTTTTTCATTCTTCTGATCAAAGCATTTGGTTCTTCTTTGGCCTCCTGAACCATTGCAATCATTAGCTTCACAAGTTGACTTGGAAATAGAGCCTGAGTTCCATATACTAATTCAAAAGGTGATCTCCCTGTAGATCTTCTTGTAGTTACTCTAGCAACCCACAAAGAAAACTTTAACTTAGAATCCCAATCTCTTTGATTTTTTGCAATAGTTTTCTTAAGGATGTTCATCAAAGTTTTGTTAGTAGATTCAGATAATCGATTTTCCTAAGGATGATAAGCCGTTGAATGGGACAAAATAACATTAAGGAACTTCATTACTATTTGATCATTTTCTCTCTTAGTAGGAATTGCATCTACCCATTTGGTGAAGTAATGAGCTGCTGTGAGAACCCACCTGTCTTGTCCACTTGAAGGTGGATTGATTTCTCCAACAAAGTCCAATCCCCATTGTTTAAATGGCTCCTCTATGAAAACTGGAATCAAAGGTAAAGGGGCTAATCTCTTTTTCTCAGCAAAAAGCTGACACTTCTGACAACTTCTAACAAACTTATATGTATCACCAAATAAAGTAGGCCAATAAAATCCTACCTGAAGGATCTTATGTGTAGTTACTTTCCAACTGTAATGTCCTCCACAAAACCCCTCATGATAATATTTGATTGTTTCTGTAAATTCATCCTCTGTTAAACATAGTGATAAAATTCCAGTAGGATCCTTCCAGTACAATTTGCCTTCCACAATCACATATGGTTGTGCCTTGATCTTTAGTGCCCTATACTTTATTCTATCTAAGGATTGGGGACAAGAAAGAAAGAACAAATAATGAATTATATGCTTATACCATTCTGAACACAAAAATTTATACCTGATCTTCATACTTGGATCTTGCTCTCCTTCACTTTCTTCAGCTACTTTCTCATCCATAGGTGCCAACAAGCTAATTCCCAATTCCTGAAAGTTTCATTCTGTTAACATTTTTTCCAATCCTTGTCCTTTCACCAGCTTTGTGGGTTTTATGTCCAAATCATATTCTTGGATCTTGGTAATCCACTTTCCTCTTCTGCCTTCTACATCTCCCTGTAGTAATACATCTTTCACTGCAACATTTGATAGATAAGCAATAATTTGTGACTGCAACACATAAGTACTAAAAGCTTTCAAGGATTTTACCAAAGCATACACCTGTTTCTCAAGAATATTATATTTCAGCTTAGAATCCCTAAGTATCTTATTGAAAAATGCAACTGGCTGCTCTTTCTCTTCATCATTCTTCTACAGTAAGACACCAACTATTGAACTTGATGATGCAAATGAAAAAACTTGGAAAGGCTTTTGGTAATCAGGGCTGATTAAGACTGGAGTTGCTTGTAATGCGTCTTTAATCTTGGAAAATGATTCTTTAGCTTATTTGGTCCAATTCACTTCATTCTCCTTCTTTATCATATTAGTAATTTCTTTTACAATTTTTGTATAGTTGGATACACATCTTCTCAGGAAGTTTATCTTTCATAGAAACTTTTGAATATCATTTTTACTCCTAGAAAATGGTATCTTTTGCATAGCTTGTACTCTGGCTAGATCTATCTTCACTCCATCTCTGGAAACAATGTGTCTCAATAGTTTTCCTTCCTCCAGATCAAAAATGGATTTCTTGGTATTTAAGGAAAGTCCAAATCTTCTACATTTATCAAAAGTCCTTTTCAAATGGTCCAAATGTTCTTTATCAGACTTTGAGAAGATAGTAATATCATCCAATTATATTACTACAAACTTATCTCCAACAAAAGAAATGTCCATAGCCCTTTGAAATGTAGCACCTACATTCATCAATCCGAAAGGCATTCTCGCATACATAAATGTTCCCCAGGGAGTTGTGAACTTTGTTTTCTTTTGATGTTCCTTATCCAAAACCCCCTAGTTATAACCACAAAATCCATCTAGGATTGACATTCTAAAAGATCCTGTTACCTTTTGCAGCACATGATCCATCTTAGGCAATGGATAGTTATCTTTCAAAGAAGCCCTGTTGAGATTTTTGAAGTCCACACATAACCTTATTTCTCCATTTTTCTTTCTCACAGGTACTAAATTAGCCACCCAATCGGAATACCTTAGTGGGACTATTATTTTGGCATCAAGAAACTTCTTGACCTCCTTTTCAATTGATGGTAGAAGCAGAGGATTTATTTGTCTAAGCTTCTGTTTGTAGGGTTTAATTCCCTCCTTCAAAGGAATCTTGTGTTGAATAATATTTACATCATAGGTTTTGAGATATTCATAGTACCATGCAATGATATTGACATAATTCTTGAAAAGTGTAATATATCTCTCTTGAAAATGGTGAAACTCCACCATATAATTTTACTAGCTTGGGATTCTCCTGAGTTCCAATGTTGTGATCTTGAATATGTTTAGCCTGTGAAAGTTTCCTTGAGTCCACAGCCACATCATTAGAATTAAAAAGCCTTTCAAGAGGAACAAGTCCCTTTGGCAGAATATTATCTTTCAATTGAAAATTTTTCTGATTTGCCATTAAATCTTTTAAACCACTAATTTCTACAATTTTTGTTGTCTCTTCTTCATCCTGATCAATTTTTGTGCCTTGGAACTCTTCAACCATAGGAAAAAACTCGTTGATCTACTCGTCATCCTCAAAAACTTGCCATTTCTTAACATTATCAAGAACAGAAGGTCTATGTCTCATTTCTACCTCATATCTTAGTCTTGGATTAATAGGAGGCTTGAAAATACTAGCAGCCACAGCCAATGAATCTGCTAATCTATTCTCATCTCTTGGAATGAATTGAATGTTAAAATCTTCAAAAAAGTTCTCAATCAAATCCCATACCTCATTTCTATATGCCTTGAGCCTAGGATGCTTTGTTTGGTAGTGATCTTTTATTTTCTTAATGATCAACTCCGAATCTCCAAAAGCAGAAATTGACTTAACTCCCATCTGTTTAGCTGTTTGTAGAGCAATAATCAAGGACTCATTCTGCAACATTGTTTATTGCCTCGAACTCTAATTTAAAAGAAAAAGGGAACATCTTACCTCCAGGTGCAATTAGAAGAAAACCAACATCCGTTCCTTCCTTGGAATAAGCTCCAGCAAAGAAACATTTCCACACTTCTTCAGTTTGCAACTCTGTAATTACATTGGCTAAAGCAATCTGCTTCTGATTATCTTGAGCCTGCTCTACATTACCATTCAGTGTGAAACAAGCAAAGTCATCCTTCTCTTGACTATATACAGGTGAATTGCTTTGTCCGTTTTTTGTAATTGTTTTTACAAGCCTAGTTTCTCTATACAATCTCCTCTCCTCCCCACCAAAAATTGGTATAATAGCATATGTAAAATCTAGCTTCAAAACAGCTCCCAATTTAGCCCCCAGGACATAGATAGAGGCATTCCAAATCTAGTATGGATATTTGCTACTACAACATCCATGAACAAGCTTCTAGCTGGAATTTGGGCTAGTGATACTACGAGATCCTTAATAACCCCCAGACACGTGACTTTGTTTGAATCAAAAGAATACAAATCCCTATAAGGTTTGGTCACTTGTGTTGGCATTATGATGCATGTGTTGTAATTGATGGCAACCCACTTGTAGCAAAACATATCACTTACATATAACTAGATGAATCTATAGAAGAGAGATGAGATGTGATAGAATACATGGGATGTAGGGCAGATCAAAGGAATCAATTCAAATGTAATGAACAATGACAACTCATTAAGATGACAGTTCTCAGTATGGCAAGTTAACTTTGCCATCAAGTCCAAAGGGGGAGATCGTTGGCATTATGATACAGGTGTTGTCCATGATGGAAACTTACTAAGATGATAGATCGCAGTTCAGGCTCACAAGATGAAGAAAAAGAGATATACGCAAGTTCCCCTTGATAAAGCCATGTATACAAGCAAGTTAGCCAACCAAAAGGTGCGTATACGTATACATGCACTTTCATGCAAGGGAAGGTGTGTACATTGGGTTTTGGTCTATGGTATTTGGACCATGGTATTGTGATCCACGGTATTGGTCCAAGGTATCTTGTATGACGTATTAACCCCAGGTATTTGGTCCAAGGTATTGGTTCTAAGTGGTTTTGGACCATGGTATTGAGTAAGGCCTAAGACTATAAAAGGAGGAGAAGATCATTAGGCAAAGGCACTCAAAAAGTCTTGAATATCTGATGAAGTATGAGATCTAGTATGCAGGTTATGGTTTCATAATGCTTTGATTGATCTGAGCTAAGGAGGAATCTCAGCAGTTGATAGAGAACAATATCTAAGGATAGATTGGGATCTAATGGCTTGGAATGATGTTGGAATTATGAACCAGGTTGGCGCTATGGCACTGGTGTGGCACATGTGTTGTCCTTGATGGCAACTCACTCTGGTGACAGATCTCAGTTCAGGCTCTCAGAATGAAGGAAAAGATATATACGCAGGTTCACCTAGATGAAGACATGTATACACGCGGGTTAGATGTTACAAAGGCGCGTATGCATATAAACGCACTTTCATGCAAGGAAAAGTGCGTACATGTTGGAGAACTTACTTTTGGTCCGTGGTATTTAGTCCTTGGTAATTGAACCTATGTTTTTGGGCCATGGTATCTCATCAGAAGTGTTGATCCCAAGTATTGGGTCCATGGTATTGTTTTGTTATGGTTTTGGACCATGATATTGTGAAAGGCCTAGGACTATAAAAGAGGAAGGAGATCATTTGGCAAAGGATCACATGAATCATTGAATATCTGATAAAGTGCTAGATCTGGAATACTGGTGATTGGGTTATGGTGCAGATCTGGATCTGAATGAAGGAGGAACCTGAGTGCAAGGAGAAGGATAAGTTCTATTGATGGGTCATAATCTTAAGGCTTGAATAATAATATCTTTGTATGATTTTGATCCGTTATATGTGGCGCATGCTTGATCTATAAATCTGGTAATCTAGGTTAGCTAATGTTTAAACATTTGAAAGAGTGAATTATCCTTTATAGATCTGTACGCAGGTTCAGAAAATCGAAGGCGCGTATACACGTCGGTTTTGTGAGTAAAAACAACGTATACGCAGGTTGGTCCAAACACAAAAGTGTATGCATGCAGGTTTCTGATTATTGAAGTAGCGTACGTCCCTTGAATTGTGTTCTAGCTGCTTCTGTTTATTGCTGCAGTGTTCTGGGTTCAGAATTTGGTGTGCGGTTACTATTACTGCGTTCCGGGTACAGATGTCAGAGAAGTGTCTATTTGATTCAGTTTTAATTGGTGAAAAGGAGATTGTTTGATGCAGAAATTCTTGATGTTTGATTGATGTTCATGGATCCAGTCTGAAAATTTATGAAACGTGGTCCTTGGAAGAAAGAGAAGGTTGTAGTCGTTTGTAGGCCAGAACCTACGTACTAGTATCTTGGCTAGTGCAAGAGCTAAGGGGGTTGTAGCTCCCTTCCAAGAGAAGCTGGAGAACGAGAGAGGGTTGTAGCTCTCTGCAGGTTGCAGCCTGCATACTGGTAAAGGACTACACTAGTACAGAATCATTGTAAAAAGAAGTTTCTAATTGAAAAAGATAGAGACATATTGCAGCAGGTGGTTTTCACCCACATTGGGTTTCCACCTTATATCTTGTGTTCTTGTGTGTGACTGTCTGCATTTTTCCTGTTCCTGGTTATTGTTTCTATGGTTCTGACACACAAATTTAAAATAAATATCTGAAGATTAATTAAATTACAAGTCTGTAAGTTATACGCAGGTTTCCTTTACTATAGTTGTGTATATACGCAGTTTTCTCTAACTAAAGTAGCGTATATGATCTGGGTGTGAAAAGGAAAATAATTGACTTGATAATACTGATTCACCCCCCCCCCCCAGTATTATTTCCAACAATTGGTATCAGAGCAGATCCTTCAGAGGAAGCTTGATCGCTTGAAGGAAGATCTATCATCATGAGCAACTACGAGAGAGAAGCATCGATCAGGCCACCAATTTTTGATGGGACCAACATCGTCTATTGGAAGGTAAGAATTACAGACTATCTTCAATCTCTTGGTACAAAAGTCTGGGATATCATAGATACAGGGTACACATTTCCTTCAGCTACTCCTACAGATCCGGCTGAGAAGAAGCAGTATGAAACAAATGCAAAGGCTGTCAATACTCTATTAGGGAGTCTATCTCAAACAAAATTCGTCAAGGTTATGCAGTATAAAACCACAAAAGAAATATGGGACAAGATCGTTCTGAGCTATGAAGGAGATGAACAGGTAAAACAAGCGAAACTTCAAACCCTCAGAATTCAGTATGAAAATCTCAGAATGCACAATGATGAAAGTGTGGCTAACTATTTCCTACATATGGATGAGATTGTTAATTATATGAAAAACTTGGGTGAAGAAATAAAAGAGGCTTTTGTGGTTAAAAAGGTTCTAATATATTTGTCCTCTAAGTTTGAAAAAAAAGTTTTTTCTATAGAAGAAAAACAGAATCTACAGAACCTTACCATGTCACAGCTGCACGGAATTCTAACTGCTTACGAAATGAGGAAAGGAGGACCATCAGACAGGAGAGAAGCTACATCCAAGGCTTCAGGCAAAGGAGATTACTATGAGTCAGGACATATGTCAGAAGAAGAGGAAGAATCAAATTTTGTCAAAAACCTTCAACGGGGTGTTGGAAGATTTAGAGGTAAGTTACCTTTCAAATGCTTTGCTTGTGGAAGAGTCGGGCACTATGCGGCTAAGTGTCCTCATAAAGATAAGCTTGACAAAGGTAAGGAACCTCTTAGATGGAATAAGAAATAGAATGTAAATAAGAAAAGCTATTACACTCATGAAGACAGTGATGGACTTTCAAATAGTGATGAAGATGAACAAGGTAACAGTTATAGACTTTTAATGGCTTTTGAAGATGATGATTTCTTGGATGCTATAGATGAAGAAGGTCTTTATGAAGATATTTCTAAACTCAAAATTTGCTTAGAAGAAAAGAATATGATCATAGATACTCTGCAATTTCAACTTGCTGAAAAGGAAAAACATCATGAAAAGTTAGAATGTGAAATTGTGGGACTCAGAAAAGAGGTTGAGAAAACAAAGCTCTTAATCTTAGATTTACTAAAGGATCTAAAACTCTAGATGAGATTATCAAAGTGCAGCATTCTCCACTAATCAAGACAGGTCTGGGATATAATGAAGAATCGTCTCAAGCGCAGAAGCCATCCACTTCCAAAAGTTATCTTGATGCAGCAAGGAGAAGTGAAAAGGTTGATAATCAACAAAAAAGGCACAATGCTACTCACTAGGTAAATTTGGGACAATTTACCTTAAGAATGAACAAATACTACCAAGTAAATCAGAGGCAATCTACTTTAAGGATGAACAGAAGCTACAACCAGCCACACGTAAAGCCTTCTCAATTTGCCTCAAGAATGGATGTCAATAGAAACTACAATCATTTGGCTGGTAGATTTGATAATCACAGGAGTTTCTTCAATGGCCAATGTTTCTCTTGTCATAATTTTGGTCACAAAGTAGCTCAATGTATTGCCTATAAGACAATCATGACTAGAGAAACTCAAAAACAAAGAAGTATGACTGGGATCACAAAAAGGACCTACAATAAATTTTCTGCCCTTGAAAATGAAATTGAATGTTCTATTTGTAACAACTTCGGTCATGAAGATTCTGGATGCAAGAGCAGGCTTCGGCAAAAAACTCAGAAGGAACAAGCCTCAAGTGCCAAAACATGGAGAATGAAAGAACCGCAACCAGAAAGATGTGGTATAGCCTTATATGCGGAAGGGTAGGAAAATCAATGGTACATTGACAGTGGATGTTCGAAACATATGACGGGTGATAAAGAAAAACTTCAGTCATATAGTGCCTTAGAGAAGGAGAAGAAGGTCTCATTTGGAAATGACACCCCTACACTCATAAAAGGTAAAGGTTCTGTTCAATTGAAAGAAAAGGTCAAAGTTGGAAATGTTATGTATGTTGATGGCTTAAAGCATAATCTATTGAATGTTAGTCAGATGTGCGATCAAGGAACTGAGGTAATATTTCGATCAAATGGATGTAGTGTTCATGATCTTTATATAGGAAAAACAATGATCAAAGGCATAAAAACTCCAAATAATTTATACATATTCAAAGAAGGACAACATCAATGCTATCTAAGCAAGAATGATGAACAATGGCTATAGCATAGAAGATTGGGGCATCTAAGCTTCTCACAGATAAGGAAAACATGTAAATACCAGGCAGTTCATGGTCTTCCAGACATCAAAATTCCAGACAATACAATATGAAAATCATGTCAGTTTGGTAAGCAAACCAGAACTAACTTCTCCGAGAAGGAAGGATCAGTTAGCAGGCCGCTTGAACTTGTCCATACTAATGTATGTCCATCTAGGAAAAGGTCACCTCGAGGAGAAGAATAATTTTATTATTCATTGATGACTTTTCCAGGATGTGTTGGATAGGACTTATGAAGCACAAAGACGAAGCCTTCGAAAAATTCGAATCTTTCAAAGCCTTGGTTGAAAACGAATTAGATCACAAAATTAAATGCCTCAGGTCTGACAGAGGTGGGGAGTTTACCTCAAATGATTTTTTCGATTTTTGTGAAGAACATGGAATAAGAAGGGAATTCTCTATTGCAAGGACACCTCAGCAAAATGGAGTAGTGGAAAGGATGAACAGAACAGTTCAACAAATGTGTCGTGCTATGATGGATGAGTCTGGAACTCCCGCAACTTTCTGGGGTGAAGCTGCATTTGCTGCAGTTGTTATTCTCAACAAGACAAATGTCTAGGTGAATAGCACTCAAACTCCTCATGAGCTTTGGTATGGTAAGACTCCTACGGTAAAACATTTCAAAATCTTTGGAAGCAAATGCTATATTAAAAATACTGATGAAAATATTGGCAAGTTTGAACCTAGAGCAGATGAAGGCATTCTCCTTGGTTACTCTCCCCACAGCAAAGCATACAAATGTTACAATAAAAGGCTTGGAAGAATTGTTGACAGTATTGATGTAGTGGTTGATGAAGAATAAAACACTCCTAGGCAGGTAAGATCTGAAGATTTCGAAGATGATGAGGACTATCCATCAACATCAAATTAGATTCATGATGAAGAAGAAACCCATGAGGCACCAGAAGAATAGACAAGGATAGAAGATAAGACTCCATCCAAGTACGTTTAGAAAAATCATCAATAATCTCAAATTTTGGGGCAGAAAGAGGCAGGTATACAAACAAGAAGAACAATTGCAGAAGCTTCAAGCTATTTGGCATTGCTCTCCTCCACTGAACCACAAAATGTAAGAGAAGCATGCAAAGATGAATGCTGGGTCAAAGCAATGGATGAAGAACTTGAGCATATTGAAAAGAATAACACTTGGGAGCTGGTTCCTAGACCAAAAGATAAGAATGTCATAGGGACAAAAAGGATATTCAAAAAAAAATTGAATGAAAATGGGGAAGTTATTAGAAACAAGGCCAAACTTGTTTGTAAAGGGTATGCTCAACAAGAAGGAATAGACTTTGAAGAAACTTTTTCTCCCATTGCTAGACTTGAGGCCATCCAAATGTTCCTTGCTCTCTCAAGATTTTAGAAGTTCAAAGTATTTCAAATGGACGTGAAATCAACCTTTCTGAATGGAGACTTAGAAGAAGAAGTGTATATTGAGCAACCAGATGGATTCATCCATGGAAATGATCCAAAACTTTTATGCAGACGTAAGAAGGCTCTCTATGGTCTTAAACAAGCTCCAAGGGCTTGGTATTATCATCTAGACAAATATCTTCATCAACAAGGTTTCTCAAAAGGATCAGAAGATAGCAATCTTTATATAAAAATTGATAATAACAAATTGCTAATACTTGTTGTGTATGTTGATGATATCATCTTTGGCAGCAATGAAGAAGCTATGAGTCAAAACTTTGCCTTGGTGATGCAGAAAGAATTCAAAATGTCCTTGCTTGGAGAACTGACATATTTTCTTGGATTACAAATCCAACAAAATGAAGGTGGTATCTTTTTATCTCAAACCAAGTACCTCAAGTGGATTTTGAAGAAGTATGGCATGGAAGATTCGAAGCCAGTATGTACCCCTATGGTTACAGGATGCAGCCTCAGTGCAAATGATGAATCAGCAGCAGTGCATCAACCAACTTACAGATCTATGATTGGAAGTCTACTTTATTTGACAGGTACCCGACCAGACATCATGCATGCAGTGGGAATGGTTGGAAGATTTCAGGAAAATCGTAAGGAAACTCATCTTCAGGCAGTAAAGAGAATTTTCAAGTATCTTCAAGGAACTCAAAACTATGGCCTATGGTATCCTAGAGATACATATCTCACTCTTCATGCTTATACAGATGCAGATTGGGTTGGAAGCGTGGATGACAGGAAAAGCACTAGTGGTGGTGCATTCTTTATGGGTTCTAAATTAGTATCTTGGTTCAGCAAGAAACAAAGCTCAATTGCCTTATCTACAGTTGAAGCAGAATATGTGGCTGCTGCATCTTGTTGCACTCAACTCCTTTGGATGATGCAAAATTTGCAGGATTTTCAAATCACTTGTACTCCACCTATCCCCATCTTATGTGATAATACAAGTTCTATCAGTATCTCAAAGAATCTTGTCATGCATTCAAAAACTAAGAACATACCGATCAAGTATCATTTTCTCCAGGAACAAGTGTTGGAACAAAAGGTCAAATTGGAGTATGTTCCCTCTAAGGAACAAGTTGCTAATATTCTCACCAAACCACTACCTAGGGAAACTTTTGAATACCTCAGACAGAAGCTGGGAGTAGTTGATGCATCATCTTGTTGTTGAAACTTGTCTGTTTTAGAGAAAAGTGGATGTACGCGAGTTTCCTGAGGAGGATCCACGTACATACGCTGGTTTATGCAGAGACAGTCGCGTATATGGTAGTTTGAAAGAAATCAGTGGGGTCAAACTCTGGTTGAAAAGAGTATGATATTGGTCTAACAGAGACCATCTGGCACAGGTTCAGGGGGAGCAGATAATCTTATAATAATGCATTGTTGGGATTACATTAAAAGCTCTTGGTTCAAATACACAAGCTGTTTTGGGTTCAGGTGGATCAGCTGCAGAAGGGGTGCCGAAGGAGAACATGGTTGTTGATCTGAATAATGATGCTGCTGGTATTAGTTATTGGTGACTTTCATAGTCTTGCTCTAGATATTTCGTCTCTATATTTTAATATTATTATCAAGGTCATGTAACGACCTATGTTAGTTTCCCCACTATGCCTGGGAAGAATGTTGTAATGTTCTTGGTTGTCATATGTAAACTTCTGACGTATCCCCACTTGGTTGGGTGATGTATGTTGTATAGACTCTTTTGGTGATAGGAAGGTCTTTTATGATGTATAAATCATTGTTCTTCGTGAAGAACATATTTTTGCAGATCTTGCCTACAGTCAAGGGGAGCTTGGCCAGCACAGCAAAGCGGAAATTTCAGCATGTACTCAGGGGGAGAATAACCCTTTGCCCTTGATGACAAAGTGGGAGAATGAATTTGAGGATCTTGGGGTTGCCATCAAGTCCAAAGGGGGAGATTGTTGGCATTATGACACAGGTTGGCGCTATGGCACTGGTGTGGCACAGGTGTTGTCCTTGATGGCAACTCACTCTAGTGACAGATCTCAGTTCAGGCTCTCAGAATGAAGGAAAAGATATATATGCAGGTTCACCTATACGAAGACGTGTATACACGCGAGTTAGACGTTACAAAGGCATGTATGCATATACACGCACTTTCATGCAAGGAAAAGCACGTACATGTTGGAGAACTTACTTTTTGTCCATGGTATTTAGTCCTTGGTAATTGAACCTATGGTTTTGGGCCATGGTATCTCGTCAGAAGTGTTGATCCCAAGTATTGGGTCCATGGTATTGTTTTGTTATGGTTTTGGACCATGGTATTTTGAAAGGCCTAAGATTATAAAAGATGAAGGAGATCATTCGGCAAAGGATCATCTGAATCATCGAATATCTGATAAAGTGCTAGATTTGGAATACTGGTGATTGGGTTATGGTGCAGATCTGGATCCGAATGAAGGAGGAACCTGAGCGCAAGGAGAAGGATAAGTTCTATTGATGGGTCATAATCTTAATACTTGAATAATAATATCTTTATACGATTTTGATCCGTTATATGTGGCACATGCTTCATCTATAAATATGGTAATCTGGGTTAAATAATGTCTGAACATTTGAAAGATTGAATTATCCTTTATAGATCTGTACGTAGGTTCAGAGAATCGAAGGCGAGTATACAGTCTAGTTTTGTGAGTAAAAACAACGTATACATAGGTTGGTCTAAACACAGAAGCATATGCACGTAGGTTTCTGGTTATTGAAGTAGGGTACGTCTCTTGAATTGTGTTCTAGTTGCTTCTGTTTATTGTTGCAGTGTTCTGGGTTCAGAATTTGGTTTGTGGTTACTATTACTGTGTTCTGGGTACAGATGTCAGAGAAGTGTCTATTTGATTCAATTTTAATTGGTGAAAAGGAGATTGTTTGATGCAGAAATTCTTGATGTTTGATTGATGTTCATGGATCCAGTCTAAAAATTTATGAAACGTGGTCCCTAGAAGAAAGAGAAGGTTGTAGCCTTCTGTAGGCCAACACCTACGTACTAGTATCTTGGCTAGTGCAAGAGCTAAGGGGGTTGTAGCTCCCTTCCAAGAGAAGCTAGAAAACGAGAGAGGGTTGTAGCTCTCTACAAGTTGTAGCCTGCGTACTAGTAAAGGACTGCACCAGTACAAAATCATTGTAAAAAGAAGTTTCTAATTGAAAAAGATAGAGACATATTGCAGCAGGTGGTTTTCACCCACATTGGGTTTCTACCTTATATCTTGTGTTCTTGTATGTGACTGTCTGCATTTTTCCTGTTCCTGGTTATTGTTTCTATGGTTCTGACACATAGATTTAAAATCAACATCTGAAGATTAATTAGATTTCAAGTCTGTAAGTTATACATATGTTTCCTTTACTGTAGTTGCGTATATACACGGTTTTCTCTAACTGAAGTAGTGTATATGATCTAGGTGTGAAAAATAAAATAATTAACTTGATAATATTGATTCACCCCCCCTCTCAGTATTATTTCCAACAAATGAATCATATCTATGTGGTTTGATCACGCTTATTCTAGCTCTGTATACTGATGCATGTAATGTTCTGTAAATATTATGATCTGGGTATAACTCAAATCACGAATGAATATTTACATATGTATATGCTGGTTGACTATGATAAAAGCATGTACATATGCAGGTTAGATACATCTAAGTAGCTTATACCATATGAACTATGATGTTTGAAGTTACAGGTGGTTCTGGTTGTTGATGAGTTCTGATGACTGTTTACTGGTGTCAGTATTCTACAAATTCATTTTGGTTGATTGTGTTTACCTTTAGTGTTGATTGATGAGATCTAATAATGGATCAGGATCATAATGACTCATCTTTATGTGATCTGACGGACTAGATCTGGTTGCTAACACATATATTATCCTTGTATATGTAATGATCTGGGTATGTCCGAAGTCAGGAAGTGCAACAAACCTATAAGTAATTAATGACATATACGCTGGTTCGCTTTGGTGAAGTTGCGTATACACACTTTTTCAGCTCTTCCAAGTAGCGTACACACTCTGATGCATGATTTTTGATGATACAGTTAGATCTGAACATTGTTGCAGAGTTCTATGTTCTGCTCTATGTTTTGGTGACTCTAGTTTGTTGACAGGGTTTCAGTGATTCAGTATTGGGTGATTCAGAGATTAATGATGCTAGTGTTGATTGAGTGTGTGCTTCAATGATATTGATGGGTCCAGTATGAAAATTGGATGAAACGTGGCCTTTAGATTATGATGTTGTTCTTCAAGAGTATCCAGTTTGAAAATTTATGAAACGTGGTACCTGGAGGAAGAAAGAGAAGGTTGTAGCCTTCTATAGGTCAGCACCTACGTACTAGTACTTTAGCTAGTACAAGAGCTAAGCGGGTTGTAGCTCCCTTCCAAGAGAAGTTGGAGAATGAGAGAAGTTTGTAGCCTTCTGCAGGTAGAAGCCTGCATACTAGTACATTAGCTAGTACAAGAGCTAAAGGGGGTGGTAGCTCCTTTCCAGGAGAAGCTGGAGAATGAGAAGGTTGTAGCCTTCTGTAGGTAGAAGCCTGTGTACTGGTATAAGACTGCACCAGTATAGAAATATTGTAAAAATAAGTTTTTTATTAAAGGAAGATAAAGACGAATTGCATTAGGTGGTTTTCACCCACATTGGGTTTCCACCTTACATCATGGTGATCATGTGTGCTTCTTGTGTGTGATGATCTGTCTTGTTTTACTACACCTACTTACTATTCATATGGTTAATGAAGTTCTGATGCCCTAACTAAAGATCAACATTTAATGGATAAAATGAATCACAAGTTTACTGATTATACACTAGTTGCATTAGACACAAGTAGTGTATATGAATCTCAGTATGGAAAGGAAAAAGTCATTGATTTGATAATACTGATTCACCTCCCCAACCTCTCAGTATTATTTCCAACAATTGGTATCAGAATCGGTCCTTTGGTAGAAGCTTGATCGCTTGAAGGAGATCCATAGAACAATGGGAAAGAAGCTTAAGAAGAAAGCATCTAAGTAGAAGAAGAAGACATCTCAAAAGAACTATGACTGTGGAAGAATTGATTGGGGAATATGTAGAAGCAACACTTCAGATTCAGAATTACCTAAGAATGAAGAAGAACAAGCAAAAGAGCTATCAGGTATGAGTTTGTTATTCTTTGGTGATACATTTCTCCATCCATTTGAATATGATGAAAGTGATAGCGAAACAACTGAATTTGCTCTTATGGGTGAGAAAAAAAGATATCAAATAGAGGCAAAATTTAAAAGGCTTACAGACAAAATTAGGGATCAACAAGATCTATTGCACAAAAGGGAATATGTCTCCAAAGAAGAAGTTACCAATCTAAAAGCTCAACTAGAAGAAGGAAACAAGGTAAGGAAGCTATTCAAGGAAAAGGAAGATCAATGTCAAAATTTGTCGGATGAGGTAACATCATTAAGAAATGAAGTAAATGAAACGAACACAACAATCGAGAAACTCATAGAAAGATCCAGTTACTATGAAAGTCTTGAAGCTAAGATCCTCTCGCTCAAAGAAGATCTTGAAGAATCAAATAAACAAAATAAGGAACTACTCCAAGCTCTTGAAAAACAAGAAAACGAAGTTCTTGAACTAAGACATCAGTTGGAAGAAGGAAAAAAAGCTAAAGAAAACATGAAGAAGCAATATCGTGAAAAGGAAGAGCAACATCATATTGAGGTAAATCTTCTAAAAGATAACTTAGAAGAAAAAGATAAGCTCTTACGATTTCAAGATAGTACTAAGATCTTGGATGATATTCTTAGTATTCAAAGGTCTCTTGCTATCAAAAATGGTCTTGGTTTTCATGAATCTATTGAAGGTGAATCTAGTTCACAAAATAAGACAAGGAACTCTAATGCACAATCTGAAATACTCAACAAGGAGATGAGAGGTCAATCCCATCAACAACCAACGAAAGAAATTCTTCAAAGAAAATATTTTACTCTAATAAATAATGTTGAATGTTATGTATGTCATAATCTTGGACATGTTGCAGCCAGATGTAGAAGTAGAATGGTTCAAGACCATCACACAGAAAGATCATCATGTTCTAGGTACTTTAAGGGATATTGTTTTTCTTGCAATATGTTTGGTCACAAAGATGTTGATTGCTATAGAAGGAATATGAAACATGTAAGATGTTATGCATGTAACAAGGTTGGACATATAGCAAAGGAATGCAGGAACAAAGTACGGGAACCATACCAAAAGGAGAAAACATCATCACACTTGAATATATGGAAGAAGAAGGAAGTATAGTCAAAAAGATGTGGCACAACACAATGTACAGACATAACAGACTCGAAGGAAGCTAAAAGTGTAAAACTTCAATGTTCTCAATCTCATACGCAAGTTTCATAAATAGGATTCGCGTGTATACACGATTTAGAAACTGCACAGTCGTGTATATGTCAGTTTGAGAAAAGTAGTAGGACATGCTCAGGAAAAGGTTCTGATATGATTCAATCCATTATTTTCTCTGTTTGATAATGGTTACAATCTGCTGATGATGTGTGGAAATGTCTTGATACTTGTTATATGTTTAGAAGTGTTTTGATCCTAACTTGATGATGATGATGCCTTGATACTTCTTGTTGATCTTTGCATGGTCAGATCTGACATTAAACAAGATGGCACAGGTTCAAGGGGAGCATATGCTTTTAATAATGCATTGTTAGCATTATGGTTAGTAGTCCTTAGTGATGATGCTTATATGGCCAAATGATACATCTTGCTATGAGTTGTCCATGAAAAAATCTCATATGATTCTTGGGGTTACGTAGTTCGTGTTCAGATAAGATTTGTGGTTGATTCTCTGATGATGCATATATGGTGCTTACATGGTGATATTCATAAGGATAAGGAGAAGTACAAAGCTTGAATACACAACTTCATTACTTAATGATGAGTCACTCATATGATGCTATCGACATATAATATAGTTATGATGCAGGATTCCTATAGTTCTTGGCACTCACATGGATGAGGATTGTTGTTGTCTTGACAAAAGATCTTGAGCTCAAGATACATAGTGCTATATACAGTATGCTAGATACATGGATGATTACTTAAAGTCGCATTGTTGGAGATATGATGATGATGAATTCTTTCCTATATGATGATAGCTTGATACTTACATATGTTTATTGATGCAAATGAGGGATGTTCCTGAGTGCTGATACATGGATAGTATATAAGATCATGCAGATCTTGATGATGATGTGATGACTATGGTGTTTTTCACATATGATATAATGTGAACGATTTTGTATGACATATGCATAATTGATTCATGGAAGGTTATGGTAATGCTGAATATCAAGAGGATGAATTGATATCTATATGCAGACATATCTTGGCACAGGTTGATGGTATCTACACTAATGGACATATACAGGTTGCTAGTCTAGATGCTGTTGATAGATGCCTATGGAGGAGATCATACATTGTGTATGATAGTTGCTGATGTAATATTTTGTCTCTATCTATTGCAGTCATTTGATGAATCCCTTTTGTAATTTGTACCCCAACTATGCATGGGAAGGATGATGTAATATTTCAGTCATGTATAAACAATTGGTATCTGGTATATCCCCACTTGGTTGGGAAATGGATGTATGTATGAGTCTTTGGTGATAGGAAGGTCATTTATGATGTATAGAGTCATCTTGTAGAACATCTTTTTGTAGACCTTGCTTACAGTCAGGGGGAGCATGAACAACACACTTCAGTAGAGTAGAGATTTTAGCATGTACTCAGAGGGAGCATGGATAGATTGGTACACATTGGCATATACAAAGGGGGAAGTCAATCAGAGATTTCAGCAGGTACTTAGGGGGAGTATGGACAGTGGAATGTATATCAAGGAAGAGAATATCTTGGTCCGCCCTTTGCCCTTGATGTCAAAGGGGGAGAATGACTTAGTATGATTGTTTTCATCAAGTCCAAAGGGGGAGATTGTTGGCATTATGATGCATGTGTTGTACTTGATGGCAACCCACTTGTAGCAGAACATCTCACTTATATATAACTAGATGAATCTACAGAAGAGAGATCAGATGTGATGCAATACATGGGATGTTGGGCAGATCAAAGGAATCAATTCAGATGTAATGAACAATGACAACTCATTAAGATGAAAGTTCTCAGTATGGCAAGTTAACTTTGCCATCAAGTCTAAAGGGGGAGATTGTTGGCATTACGATACAGGTGTTGTCCTTGATGGTAACTTACTAAGATCACAGATCATAGATCACATTTCAGGCTTACAAAATGAAGAAAAAGAGATATACGCAGGTTCCCCTTGATAAAGCCTCGTAGACATGCGGGTTAGCAGACCAAAATGTGTGTATACATATACACGCACTTTCATGCAAAGGAAGGCATGTACATTGGGTTTTGGTCTGTGGTATTTGGACCATGGTATTGTGATCCATGGTATTGGTCCAAGGTATCTTGTCCGACGTATTGAACCCAGGTATTTGGTCCAAGGTATTGGTTCTAAGTGGTTTTGGACCATGGTATTGAGTAAGGTCTAAGACTATAAAAGGAGGAGAAGATCATTAGGCAAAGGCACTCTGAAAGTCTTGAATATCTGATGAAGTATGAGATCTAGTATGCAGGTTATGGTTTCATAATGCTTTGCTTGATCTGAACTAAGGAGAAATCTCAACAGTTGATGGAGAACAATATCTAAGGATAGATTGGGATCTAATGGCTTGGAATGAATCATCTCTATATGGTTTGATCACGCTTATTCTAGATCTGTATATTGACGCATGTGATGTTTTGTAATTATTATGATCTGGGTATACCTCAAATCATAAATGAATATTTACAGATGTATACGCTGGTTGACTATGATAAATTCGCGTACATACGCATGATAGACACATCTAAGTAGCTTATACCATATGAATTATGATTTTTGAAGTTACAAGTGGTTCTGGTTTTTGATGAGTTCTAATGACTAATTATTGGTGTCACTATTCTGCATATTCAATTTAGTTGATTGTGTTTAGCTTCAGTGTTGATTGATGAGATCTAATAATGGATCAGGATCATAATGACTTATCTTTATGTGATATTATGGACTAGATCTGGTTTCTAACACATATATTATCCTTGTATATGTAATGATCTGGGTATGTTTGAAGTTAGGAAGTGCAGTGAAGTTATAAGTAAGTAATTAATGACATATACGCTGGTTCGCTTTGGTGAAATTGCATATACATGCTGGTTTGGCTCTTCCAAGTAGCATATGCACTCTGATGCATGATTTTTGATGATACAGTTAGATCTAAACATTGTTGCAAAGTTTTGTGTTCTGCTCTATGTTCTAGTGATTGCAATTTGTTGACAGGGTTTTAGTGATTCAGCATTGGGTGATTCAGAGATTAATGATGCTAGTGTTGATTGATTGTGTGCTTCAATGATATTGATGGGTCCAGTATGAAAATTGGATGAAACATGGCCTTCAAATTATGATGTCGTGCTTCAGGAGTATCCAGTCTGAAAGTTTATGAAACATGGTACCTGGAGGAAGAAAGAGAAGGTTGTAGCCTTCTGTAGGTCAGCACCTACATACTAGTACTTCAACTAGTATAAGAGCTAAGGGGGTTGTAGCTTCCTTCCAAGAGAAGCTGGAGAATGAGAGAAGGTTGTAGCCTTTTGCAGGTATAAGCCTACGTACTAGTACATCAGCTAGTACAAGAGCTAAAGGGAGTGGTAGCTCCTTTCCAAGAGAAGATGGAGAATGAGAAGATTGTAGCCTTCTGTAGGTAGAAGCCTGCATACTGTTATAAGACTGCACCAGTATATAAATATTTTAAAAGGAAGTTTCTTATTAAAAGAAGATAGAGATGAATTGCAGCAGGTGGTTTTCATCCACATTTGGTTTCCACCTTACATCATGGTGTTCATGTGTGCTTCTTGTGTGTGATGATCTATCCTATTTTACTGCACTTGTTTACTAAAGATCAACATTTAATGGATTAACTGAATCATAATTTTACTGGTTATACACTATTTGCATTAGACACAAGTAGTGTATATGTATCTGAGTATGGAAAGGAAAAGGTTATTGATTTGATAATACTAATTCACCCCCCCCCCCCCCCCAAGTATTGTTTCCAACAACTTGTAGATTTAGTTGCTTCATCACTGACAAAGGCATAAGATTATGTGAAGATCCCAAATCAAACATACAATTATGTAGGAGGAAATCATGAACCAATAAGGACATATAAAAAGGAGGTATTGAAGAATCTACTTCCTCTACATGTGGACCAAAAACCACTACTTGTTTATCTTCCTGCAGATTCACAACGTCATTTATATTCTCATTTTCTTTTAAATTAATAAACTCAACAATCTCCTTTTGATAAGTAGGTGTTTTTGTGAATTTTGTAAGGGGAACTTGTATTCTTACCTTTTCCAACTCCTTAGTAAGACTAAACAAGTTACCTTGTTTAGCAGTCCTTTCATTCTAATCTTCACCTTTCTTCATGACTAGAATTACTTGAGGAATCGAAATAAGTTTCTCCAAAGGAATTTTCCCAATTTGATCTTGAGAAGACTCACCTTGAAGTATATGTGTCTTACCATTTGCATTCTGTTGCTTCTTTCCTTTATTTACATGTTTTACAGGCTAAGATTCTTGTGGAGTCGCCTTTGGTGAGGAAGTTGAAACTTGTTGCTTACTTTCATTTTCTTGATTTGTTGATCTTTTCCTAGATCTCAGGTCATATTTCTTAAGTAGTTCAGCGTGCATAAAATTAGAGAATTGCTTCCAATATTCATAAATTTCATTTTCATCATGAATAGCATCTTATTCATCATACACATACTCTTCTCCTTCAATGCCAATTTTATGTTCATCTACTACATATAATGTAGAAATTTGATCTTCAGGTTGTTTTTCACCAGGATCTGCTTCTATATATAATGATGCTTGAATTTTATTTTTATCTTTTCTTTCCTTTTGCAAGATTTGCAAAGGTTGTCTTCTATATTGGGGATTAAAGTTCTTATTATACTGTGTTTGGCTCTGAGAGTTCTTATTTTCTAACTCTAACTTATTTAACTTATCTGACAAATTTTTAATTACATTACACATATCCTCCAATGATTTACTTTGAGAGGATTCTATCTTTTCCTTTCCCTTGTCTTGGGTAGGCTGTGTTTCTGGTGCTTTTCTTGTAGCCACTAGATTTGCTTCTATCACTAATGCGTCTATTTGGATTTGATCAAGGGTTAGAGATCTTCTTTCCCTTAATGTGAATCCAATATTTGATTCAAAAGCCCCTGCAAAAGTTATTTTTTCACCAGCAGGAGGAGGCTTAATCTCTGCTGGGAGACTGATGTACAATTTGTTAAATCTTCTGACAAATTCGGCCACAGTTTCATTAGAATTCTTATTTATGGCATTAAACTCTGTTAATGAATACCCATGGTCTCTTTTTTCTCCCCATCTCTGAATAAACACACATTCCATCTCTTCCCAAGAAGGAATAGTATTATCGGGAAGTCCTTTCAACCATTTCCTTGCTTCTCCATTCAAGGACTGAATAAAAAGTCTTAGAACAACATCCAAATGTTCAACATTTAAACTTTATGCAAAATTACAAAATATTACTACATGATTCTCTGTTGTGTGTTCATCTTCTCCTGAAAACGAGGACGAGTTTTGAGTTAATCCTGTGGCATTTGTTTGAATGGTTGTGGTAGTTGAAGACTACATACCTATTCACCAAGAATGTAGGTGCTACCATGTTTATTGAACTTTGATTACCAACAGATGTAGAACCTAATTGAGAGGTAAATGGAATGTGTAAAGGTGGTAATGTGGTTATTGGTTTAGGTTGAATAATTATAGCAAGTAAATGAAAAGTAATCGACTCAAAAGATTGGTCTTGATAGCTAGGCTCTTGAAATGAAGATGATGCAAAAGATGACTCTTTATCAGATAAATGTTCAAATAAGTTGTTGCTTGATGCAGACAATGTAAGAATTGGTGTAATTGGGATCTTAGACTTCCTAACCCTCCTAGAAACCATCCTTTTAGGATCTGAAAGAGCTTGAACCTTCTATTGTGAAGTGTTTGATCTTGTATGGGGTCTTCTTGAAGCCAAGGTTATTGCTTTGATTCAATACAACCAAATATTTCCTCCTCACTAAACAACTAGAGGAAAATATTGAAAACCCAGGGAAAAGTATTCTTGCCTTCTCTCCCTAGTAGCGGTGCCAATTAATGTTGTACCTTAAGAAACCAATTTCCTGGCTGTGGAGAAATTGTGCTTAAGGCATTAATGATTATTGTTTGTTGTCACTTATTTGTCACTTTATTTTTTGTTGTGTTCTCAAATGAAGGACCTAGAAAACTTGGTCTTTAACCCTTAATATATGTATGACTAGAATATCTCAGAATGCCAGTTGTTGCTAGATACAAATGATGAATGAAGAAAGCTTGAAGGAGAGGTTAAAGATAATACGTTGGTCTTTCATAGAAACTACTATCTGTAACTTAGAAGAATTATGAAAATGAGAATTGAATCATAGACGATATGTTGCTTAACACAGAAACTTTATTTATGACTCTTGGAGAATTTAAAGATAATATGTTGGTCTTTCACAGAAAATATTATATATAAATTAGAAAGGAAGGTAAAAACTTTAATTATAGGAGTGCTCTTTAATGAATTTTAACTTTATCTACATAAGCAAATAAAGACCCACAGCTTCATTACTATACTTGAAAGAAGGAAACATAAGATGACACATAACAGAGAGGCTTACAAAAATATACCCAACAATTCATGGAAACTTCTGATTCTTTTATTAATCAACAATTATATCAGGAATACAGTGGCAAAGTCTCTCGGTTCTCCAAAGTTCGAACCCTTTCTTTGTAAATTTTCATCTTTTTATACATTGTGGAACAATTGTTGATTTCTGAAACTGCCCAAGTTATTTAACTTCTTATCTAACTATATGGAGTAAAAACTATTACAAAATTTAATAGAGGGTAATAGACACCTCAAAGAAGATGAAGGTGGAAGAGAAGAACCTCATTCCTCTTTGTCCTCTAATGAAATTTCTTATTCTTCCTCTTCTCGTCATTCTAACAGGCATCATAAGAATGCATCTAAAAAGCATTTTTTTAAGTTAGATGTCGAGTTTGCTTTTCTTGTGTTTAGTGGAGAATCTAATGAAAAAAAGCTAGATAACTGGTTCAAACAGGTTGAAGTATATTTTTGCATACAATGAATAAGAGAAGATGAAGCCAAGATCCAACTAGCATCCCTCTAATTGAATGGCACGTCTCTCGTCTGGTGGGAAGGAAAAATGTAGAAAGGTGGTGAGAATAGTCATAAACTTCTTTCATCTTGGTATGAGTTTGTCTCTACTATAAGAGGAACCCATTGGGATATAGACAAAAAGCCATGATGGAATGGCAACATTTGAAACAAAGTAAAGGTCAAACTGTTCAAAATTTTATAGGGGAGTTTAGGAAATAAGCATTAACATTGAATGTTCCACTAGACACTCCTGAGATGTTGATGAAATATATTGGCTCTTTACATAGCTATTTGTGTCATTCATTATTATTATTTGAACCTAAAAATATTGATTAAGCTAGTGTTAAAGTTGTACATCTTGAAAGAAGGGGGAAGCATGAGAAAGAACACCACCCAAATAGGACAACAATAACTAGGAGAAAGGAAGAAAAACACTCTTGTACACATTGTGAAAAAGAGGGGCATGATCAGGAACATTGTTGGGAATTTCATCCATAATTGAGGCTGAAAAGGAATGATAGAAAAGGGAAGCAGAAGACAGTTGCAACTTCGGAACAAGACCAAGAATCTAAATTAGCGGATGAAGAGAATATAATAAATACAATATTTATAAGTGTTGGACCAATTGACCTGGGATCATACTCAGGTGATGAAATGAAGATTGTAGCTCTTGGGATTGCAGAAGATGGACCTATCAACCTGGGTTCTGATTCAGGCAATGAGATGAATATTTCAACAGATGTTGTGCCAAAAATGAAGAGGGAACCAAATCCTACATGGCTCCAAGAACTTGAAGAAATCAACCAAAGCATTTAGACAACAAATGTTGAACTAAGGAAACTCCTACAAGAAGTAGAAAAGGAGAACCAATAGTTACAACATCAGTTATAAGGCAAGGAGGAGGCCTTGGAAAAGCTGCAGCATAACAAGCTTGAGGTAAAAAGTGATTCTTAAATTTCATTACTTTTTATGATGATGATTTTGCTACTTTTTAGAAACATACTATAGGAATTGAATCAAAATTGTTGAAGAAGATGGGGTATCAAGGGAAGGGACATGGCATTAATGGCCAAGTTAGAGTGAATCCCATTAAAGTGGAGGAATTGCCTCATTATGCAAGACTTGGATATGTCAAGAAAGAGGTTGGGGAAGTTTTGAGACAGCCAGTGTCCAACCAACGACAGATGATGAGATCACTTCATCAGATTCCAGCAATAGCGAGGATTTTATGGGAACTTATTATAGGTGTACCGAGAATAAGCATTCTAGGACGATACATAAATTTTGGAGGAGAAAGAATTAATGTAGTTACTACAACAAGGATGAACACCAAGGAGCCAAATGTCAGATACTCCATGCCCAAAAAGTACCTCTAAAGAAACCAGCTGGAAAAGTTATTCATTAAGAGAATCAACTCCACAATGATGGCTCATTCATTTTGTTGAGCAAGAGATGATTTTACTAGATATAATGGTTTTTTATGACTACATTTTTTAAATCACCGGTTGCAATATAATTGTAAAAGTGATGATGTGTTTTACACCACTTATTAAAGAAAAAATGATGTTTTTGGAATTTTTGTTGATAGCTACGGTATTGGTTTATATTATGATGTAAACTTGACCAAAGAGTGTGTGCTATAAACTCTTGGCAAGTATGAGGTTGTTTGAATCATGTGTGGTTTTGTATGTGATTTCAAGGAATGTACCAGATTTGCATGGAATGCAGATGTTCAAAGCATGGCTTGACAATGACACATGTAGATTGCATGATTTGTTCATGCTTGTCGAGGACCAAAAGCTCCTAAGTGAGGAGGAATGATCCAAGTGGCTCTAGAAACACTTAGAATTCAAAAGTGGCTTTGAAAAACCCAAAACTCAAAGTTTGGTTATTGAAGTGAAATAAGGTCTAGATCAAAGATCTCATCACAAGATTTCCAACGACGTGAACGACACCTCAATCTTAGTTTGTATGTGAAAGTTACGGTTGGTCAAAGTTTTGGTCAAACTAGGCCCAGTTGTAGCCACTAACGAGGAAACAATTTGACATTTATCAGTGCACAGATTTCGGCCACCAAAATGGGTGAATTTTCACCTCCTTAATTTGTCCAATAACCCTTTAAAACCACTAATGAAATTTTAACTATTATTATGAAAAAATAATAAAAAAGGGTTGGCATGCTGCCACCCCACAATGAAATATACATATTTTATATAATGTGGTGGGTGGGCCACCCACTGGCAGTCCTACCCAACCTGATAGTTGTCAATACCAATGGGGCCGATGGGGTTCGAACCCACCTGGCCATGCAGACTGACCCGTCCAATGAGCAGCCCCTCCAAACAAAGTGGCAACCACAAATTAAATTGGGGTGTGGCCGGTTTATTCTCTAACCCCCCACCTTTTAGTATGACCGATTGCCAATGGGCCCAACGACCTTACATTAAAAATTCTATTGCAAATTTTCTTAAATAACCCGAACTTGTCATTTTCCAAGAAGTGAACAAGGATGGAACTAGGTGCAGGCACTTTTTTTGAGATGGTTATATTATAGGGGAATATTCCCTAGAATATTCCACAAAATATTCCATGCAGCATCAGTGAGGAATATAAAAGATTCCCTTAGGGAATTTCACAGTGTTAGATTCATCCCAAGTTCATACTCAAATGAACCAAAATTTCACAGGGAATGTGATGGTGTGGTCTGTTTCCTCATATGAGCAGTATAATTCTAGTCACACAGTGACAAGGAACCTTTGGGGGAATCCTTGAGATTCCTGAGGGTCCATATTTTGATGGTGTTGGAACATGGTCAAGTTTACAGTTGTTTGACACAATTTCATGCCATGAATCCAATGATGATGCTTGTTTTGCAGCTAACCTTTACATTTTCATACCATTCTGGAAAATGAAGATATAAGGGTAGTTTATGTAATTGATTGTAATTTATTTCTGCTGTGATTTTATGAAAGAAGCCTCCCCATATTGAGTAGGGCCTAGAGACATTGCCCACATTGGGTGAACTTTGTTATCAACTTGTCTTGTTCCTTTCATGTCATGGTTTCTTTTTATTTCCGCTTCTTTCATGTGTTTATGTTACTTTGTTACATGCTATTCTAAATGAAATTTTGCATGCATCCTTGAAGTTAAAGATTTGGATCACTTAATTAGATCAATTTGTTCATGAGAACCCACTCACAGGAGGCACCAATCGCCTTAAGAAAGAAACTCACTACTTTCCAAGAGACACCAACCTCTTATGAATGTAAGCAACTACCTACTCTAGCTAGTGCTCTAGTTTTTATACAATTTTCAAACTAAAAATAGAGGCAAATGGATATACATAGAAATACAAATCTAGTCTGTTCCAGTACCAATCACTTTCTTTTAGCTCCCCAATTCTTTCTAATTATGCTATCTATTGCTTAGCCAACTCAATTCTCTACCCTGTGATACACCATCTCTCGGTGAGACTTAGCTTAGTCACACACCCACAACTATACACACTATTTCTGTCACCAATTCTGCATTCCCCACTTTTCATAACTACTCTCCATTGTTTTGTTCCTCTACTACATTGTGATTGATGTTTTCTCTATTGTCTCTAAAAAATGTGCTTGGAAGCATACTTCTACATGACTCTCCATGTTGTTGCTCCATTAGAGTGCAAGGACAACGCAACTAAATTAATTAATGAGAATGGGATCCAACAATCATTGCATTAGAATTAATGCAAAAAATGTCCACCTGAGTGTCATCCATACTGAGAAATAAATTCTCAGCGAAACTATGCATGCTAGGAGTACCTCCATTGAATTTTTCCGGCACAAATAACATCGTACTCCATCCTATTTTTGTGTCTGATACATGAAATTTTCATTTGCAACACACAAACAGAGCCCATAACTACTGGTATGAAATCCTTGAGCTATTCTATTAATTTAATTTTATGAGGCATGCAAGAAAGCTCAAGCATGGTTCTTCTAAATTCAATTGAAACCTTTGCAAATCATTGTCCTTTCTTATCTCATTCTCTTGCCTATGTCAGTCCCTATTGACTCCATCAAAGCATATGTGCAATTGTGTTCCTCGCCGCCTTATGCCTTCATTCTCTGCAGTCATCATTGATACAGACAACAACTCTAGTGCACCATCATTCAATGTTGGTTGGGAGGTTAAATGTCATGGGTCAACCCACTTCACCTATTATGCGTCCATGCTTTCCTCTAACTTCATGACTAGACCTGAGCCCTGATAAATCTTTAACATTGAAAAAAACCGCAAAAATAACTCCTAGGAACATATTTCAAAGTTGGTCGGGAGGTCAAGAGTCAGACCACTTTGCCTTCTTATGTGCCTGCCTTTGCCTCTACCTCGAGTTTCCGGTAGGCCCGACTAGGGTTCTTTTTCACTATTTTGTATTATTTTATTCATTAAATGTTGAAAACCAAATAAATGGGAAAAGCTTCATAAAACAATACCTTGGCACAAACTTTGAGGTTATACCACATTATCAACTTATGTCATGCTGACATCATCTAGGTCACGTGGCACATTTCTGTATGGTGACATGTATCACCCGGATTTAGCCCATTAGGCTACCTAGAAATGTTGAATCTACCTGCCACGTGTCCTCTATACTTCTAAATCACGTTCATGTCATCTACCACATTATCGCCAACACATTGCCATGAGCCAATCACATTCTGCCACTTGTTTGCTTGTATTGGGTCCTGAATAGGTTGGGGGTCGAAGGTTGAGGCTTTGTTCTTCTTGCTAATCCTTGTTGCTGTTGCGTGTAATAAAAAACCTAACTTTTAATTGTCAATTAGGGAGCTCCTAAAATTAGAGGCACAACACTAGAAATGCCAGAGAAGGACTTCAACAACCTGCACTAGTTAATACAATGACACCACACCATTCTGGAAACTAGATTCACTCAAGAAAAATACTTGTCACAAACTTTGACAGAAAAATTAAAGCATGCCTTGAAAGTAATTCTGGAAAATGAAATATGTTCCTATATTCAAGATTCTAGTTCTTTAAAAAAAACATAAGGGGTTAGCTTCTATTATAGTTATAAATCCATGTCCTTTACTAAAAATATCCCATTCTTGTGCTAGAGCAGCCACGTGCTTGTATTGAAATGAGTCTCGTTCCTGCACCAGAACTTACTTAAAGGAACATAAATCAACATAAACAATTATGGTAAACAAATAAAATAAATAAAATATTTTTTTACAAAGTACTAGTGTAGTTGTGAGACAACACAAATAATCAAAATTTTAGGTACATTTGTCTCTAGTACAAAGTTTCCTTCCTAGACTAAATCCGCATTCTTGCACCGCAACGACATTCATGTAATGAAATAGAGTTCTTACACTGGAATGATGTTCCTGTACTAAAATAATGTTCCTGTACTGGAAGTATGTTCTATTCCTGCACTGAGTATTTTGGCTTTCATATAAGAATTCTGGGTTCCTGTACTAGAGTACTCTGTTCCAGTACCAGTGTATCAATTCCTGTACAAAAATAGAGATTTATGTACTAAAAAGTTTGTATTCATGTAATGATCTTCCAAACCACTTTCATGAAATGTAAAGTGTGCTAACTAGAAATGAACTTGCAAAGCAAACTAGAGTAGAGAAATAAACACATGTAATCAAAAGATTCCTTATCTAATCATTCATTCGAAAGTGAAAAGTACTTTGAAAGCCAAAGGAAATCATTACTGCAACAAAAACTTCTTCATGTGAAAGTAATAATTTACTCTAAATACAAAGCATCCCTTCTTTCTTAGATGGTTTTCATTAGATTAACTAGATCTTCACTTTTATCGAATAGAGGTTTTAGTCCAAAGGTCCCTTCACCAAATTCTAGTCTTGAACTGAACTATTCCCATAAGAGACTAAGCATAAACTTAGATCCTTATTATATAGACAACATTTAATTAATGCTTAGGAATATGCAAGTAAATCAACCCTAAGTTAAAGGAAACACAATTGCATAAAACGAATTTTCATACTATGGAATGAAACACATTTGCATAAGAAGAATAAATCCAGTTGCAAAAATAAACACACTAGTAGAAGCAACCCTCACATGCAGAAATAAAGAACACAGGTGCAAGCAATCTGAAACACACTTTTTGCAGAAAAGAGACCATTCATCAAAGAAAGGAAATGATATTGAATCTTCAGTAAATGAACACACCCACACCTTCACACCTCGGATCCGAGTCACATAATTCATGAAGAAAGCGAAGATCTGTTAGCTAGATAAAAGAAATGAAATACTTCTTGCTCAAACCTTGCACAAAAAAATACATCTAACACACCTTATGAAAGAGGGGAATGAGATGGATTTGCTAGGACCTAGCCAAACAACTCGTTTCCCTTTATGAAACCTGGGAAATCAAATACACAAACAACTCATTCACGTAAGATTTAAGCTCAAGAATTGATAAACTGGCATACCTTCTTAGATTAGATTGAATGTTTTCTACAATTATACATCAACACTTCGAATCCAACCTCCAACTAATCTTAGGGAAGGGGGAAGAACCCCCTAAACATGGTCCAACGATATGGAAGTGAAATAACTGGTTTTCTCCTCCTCTACAGAGCCATGGTTTGGCTTTTATATAATTTACAATTACATGATAGGCTTTGAACAAGCAAAACCTTTGCAAACAAGGTGAGAGATTGAATCCCAACTACTTCCCATCAATATTATACCACTACAACCATTGTCCCATTGAGAAAATGTAGATATGATACAAATTTTCCATTTCTGGGCATATTTTGGAGTTCTGGAAAAATTGGTGCTTTTAACAAACTGCCTCCACATAACACTTTATATCTTCTTGACCATTACGAATTTGGGAAAGTTGTCTTGAGGGAATATAATTGTTTATGTTGAAAACAATAACCTTTCTCATAATTTTCTGGTTCAGCTCCATTTCCTCGGAAATCATTCCTGAAGTTCACTGTTTGGATACTTTTGCAAATCTAAGATCCTAAAATGATGGAAAAATAGTCTTTTTTTTATAAAACTGCCTCAAAAACCCTCATCTAACTTTTATACCATTATGAATCTTTGGAAATGGTTATGGTTCTAGATAATTTTTTATATTGGTAAAAAGTCCATTCTCTTGGAATTTCAAGATTCACCTCCAGATGCACGCAAATCGAGGTCAAACTTGGCAGTTTGGAAACTGTGTGGATTTTGAGCAGATTTGTTGATTTTCTTCTAGAGACCCACACATGTGACCTGGGTGCAATCCAACTCATGTTAAGGTGTTAGAACATCACTGTTGAGAAAATCCTTCCTCCGATTTCCTCGAAAGCATGTCAAGATGTCGAAGCTCCAAATTGGTGGCTCTCTAGTGCAGGAATGTTGCTCCTTAGTGTAGGAATGGGTCAATGAAAGATACATGCACCTTTGACTGCCAAAAAGGATCCAAGGAAATTCTAGATGCATGTTTATACTACCAGCTAGCATTTTCTTTCATGGAAAGCTTGAATGATGAAGTAGCTGACATATACCTCCATTTTGGTGTAGGATCTCTATGCAGTGCAAGACTTGCATTAACAAAATTAACGAACATCAAACCTAAGAATTGCATATAGATAAGGTATAAAATTAAAACCAAATTTAACTCTTTTCTATTGCATAAAAAGAATATATAAGTGCAACATAAAGGTTCATAAACTAGTAAAACAAGGAAATAAATGAGGCATCAACTGGGAAAAAAGATGCATTAGATACAACAATTTTAGGGCCTAACATCCCCCCATACCAATCATATTTCATTTCCTCATGGAATTGAATCAATTTCTATACTGATGTCCCTTGCAAAAAACTAGAATTGAAACATAAATGTTCCTACACTCATAATATTGTTCTTGCTAGATTTGACTGTTCTAACAAAAAAATGCCTGTTGGTCCATCTTTATTAATGAAGACTTTTCAAAAGAAAATAAAATTCCAAGGATACCATGGGAATGATAACAATTTCATTACTTCAAGAATATTGTTATCATGAAATAGTCAACAATGAAAACTTTCTCAAAGCATCTCAAGAGCGGCCTTAGTCAATGGGTCTTTACTTTTAATAACCTCATTATTATAAATAAAAGTGACATTATTTGGAAGCCAAGACATTAAAATGGATGGAAATAGGGAAAATTAAATATGACATAATGATACCTTCCCATGATGTCCATCTTACCATTACCCAAGCATATAATTGAATCTCCTCTTGTTCAAGAAAAGTGAATCACCTGCACTAAGGGTCCCACATCCTTGAAAACCTTCACATTGTGAAAAATAGAACTCCAAAGCACTTTAAGGAAAGGAAATTAAAGCCATTCTCAAATAGATATTGTAATGGGTTCAGGGAAAGACGAAAAAAAACCAAGTAAATCATAGTGTAAGATTAACTTTAATACCACAATTATATCCCTGCTACCAGCAGGCGTCTATAGCCTCGACAGGGATGCCTTTTAACCCCATGAAATGCCTGTGTCCCATATATTAGATATAAATTCATAGTCAATTGAAATCGTTTACATTTGTTTAGAAATTAATTGAAGGTCACTATCCTGGCTTGGAACTACCTAACGATAGTGCCATTCAAAAGAACTAATAAGAATGAACAAGTCGACTTGTGATGAGACCTCATGTCTTAAAGATTTTCAGTTGAAAGACATTACCTTGGCATGGTGACAAGTAGTGGTAATTTCATTCTCGCAAGGACCCATGATCATGGTAGGTCGACTAGTAATGAGACCTCTTATACCTCAATTAATATGTATTTAAAGGAAACTTTGACTATAATTAACCTTAAGTAGGTTACTTAATAGGTGTTGGGACCGAGATTCCCTAAGGATAATTTTGGGGCTAAAAGCTCATGTTTTGGGTCAATTTTGTAATAAAACTGTAAATTCTCTGCATTTTTTGGTCGCAGAGTGCAAAGGTGTCCTGAGACATAAAGGGTTTCCCGCCCTTATTTTGTAAATTTTAAAGTTGGCTATAAAGATCCACCCATGGTTCATGGACCATGAGAATGTATAAAAAAGAGCTAACTAAGTAAGCGCTAAGTAGCTTTTGAAGAAGACGACAAGTCTTGGAGTCTTGGTAGAGAAGTCTAAGTGTTTTGGGTCTTAGCGTAGGTAGAGGCTCTGTAGCTGAGTGCGTAGAGGACTAGGGTGGAAGTCCACAACTAAGTGCACGGACCCTTGCAGCTGTGTGTGCAGGGCAAATAGAGTCTATAATAATATGAAGATATCAATAAAGAGAAGTATTCTACAAATTCTGTGTCTTTATTTCTGGTTAATGCATTTGGTTATATTGCATTTTGGGTTTAATTTATAATGTTTATGTGATGCATGAATATATGTGGTTATACTGGGTAAATGAACGCAAATAAGAATATTAGATTACGTGGCGCTAACTGTGATTATTTAGTAAGATAGGTAAAACACTTAAGATAACTTGGGAACCTGTACAATACGTTTTCATAGCAGCGTGAAAGTACCTGGACTGCAGGTTAGGGCTATGCAGAGGTCAATCGTACTCCTCCGCGGAGATACTGAAGGGCAGAATAAAGGGCTAAGCTGCCAGAACCCTAAAACTTAGTAACCTGCGTGAAAGTAGGAACAATGGGTATAATTGACATCACGGCCATCTTAGGGTGCAAAAACCTGGTTCCAGCATCCCCCCATATTGCTTTGGGTGAGACTTTGGTCTACACTCCATGGGCTGATGCCGAAAGGGCCAGTAGTGTAGGGATTTGTTTGGCTAACTAACGTTGAACCTAGGTCAGGCCCCACATAGCCAACAAATGCTTCCGTTGTTGGGACTGGAATCTGCATGAGAGATGTGTGATGTCGTATCACTAGAATCCAACTAAGAAAGAGATCAAAGACTGGTTGGACAAGAAGCTCCACAAATTTGCAATGCAGGAGAACAAAAGTTCACGACTGACAAAGGGACAATGGCTGGACAGGTACTTATATACAGAGTTCCATGAGATATTTTTCTCTTCCTTTCTAGTTGAGTTATACGAGTGGATCACGAAGCTAGCAGATAGCTAAGGATGGTGGAGACTTGATGACCCTATTGTTTGGACCTCGGAGTTAGTACAAATACTAGAAGCCTCTGAGGATAAGATCACCCATGTTGTTGATCATTGGATCGATCGCATCATAGGAGGATCTGTTACTGAATTCATGGTCAATACTAGAGTTAGTTACAGCAAGGCAGAGCGACACTTTTTCAAAGGTCTGTGAGGTAACTACTTGAAGTCTTTGAATACCTGGATTAAGATGTTATTGTGCAAAAAATGGGTCATGTAGCTACCTTGATGTTCGAAGCTACACGAAGTGGAAAGACTTATAGAAAGGAAGGAAGAAAGGATCCTGAGTATAGCCCACTGATTTCACCTCGATTGGGTGAAGAAGAAGGAGTAGTGTAAGCTTCTCCACGAAGTGCAATTCAATTAATAAGATAGGGATTCCTACGACTTCCACCTTCACCCACACCATCTCCAACTTCACCACCATCACCTGTGACTTCACCCATACCACCACCACCTCCACCACAGTTCAACATGGAAAATTCAGTGAAGCTGCCTTTGTTTAAAGGCTTAGGAAATGAGGACCCAGACTAGTTTTGGTTCATCGTGAAAGCTGTATGGGAAACTCAGGGTTTCATAGATGATCACATGAAGGAGGCAACATTGGTTAGTGCTTTGCAATATCGCGCGCTAACCTTGTACATTAAGTACTCTAATGATAACCCAAACGCTGGAGTGGCAGACATCCAAAACATGCTAATTAAATAATTCAATAGGCCCAAATCTGAAGCACAATTGATTGAGGGGTTTAAAGAAATCACGATGAAACCAGGTGACACATCTTAGGAATTGGATCATAGGTTGAAGTGTAAAATCTGTGAAGCTAATATGAACTTAACAGATGGACAACACCGTGAGTGGTTCATGGCTTTGCTCCTGCGTCACCCAAGGGTTGCACTATCACAATAGAATATTACGACTCATGGATAGGCCTTGGAGATTTCAATGAGACTACATGAAACACTGATGCAAGATTCGAATCTGGGGGTTTAGAAGATCTATGCATAGTTGCAAAATGTTTGCCTTGAAATGCAAAGTTTGAAGTAAGACATAACAGTTTGGCCAGAGGTGCGCGAAGAAATTGTTGGAAATAATACTGAGAGGGGGGGTGAATCAGTATTATCTAATTCTTTTAATAAATCTTCTTTATTTGTTCTTTGAATTATTTTTGCATGTCAGTACCATAAAATAATGAGCATGAACAAAAGAAAACAGATAGTCACACCAAAGAACACAAGATGTAAGGTGGAAACCCAATGTGGGTGAAAACCACCTGCTGCAATATGTCTCTATCTTCTTTCAAATTAGAAACTCCTTTTACAATGGTTTTGTACTGGTGCAGTCCTTTACCAGTACGCAGGCTGCAACCTGCAGAGAGCTACAACTCTCTCTCGTTTTCCAGTCTCTCCTGGAAGGGAGCTACAACCCCCTACTTCTTTTCTTACAAGGACCACTTTTCATAAATTTTCAAACTGGATCCATAAGCATCAGATAATCATCAAGTATAAGAGAATCACCCAGTCAACTGTAGTAACCAGATGAAAAATAATAGGACCAAACCCAGAACACAACAATGATAAAAAAAGATTTTAAGAGAAGTAAGCACCCTGCTCAACTGCTCGCCTGCTTACGTAAGCACCCTGCTCAATTGCTGGCCTGCTTATAATACTCACCCTGCTCAACTGCTGGCCTGCTTACAGTACGCACCCTGCTCAACTGCTAGCCTGATTATGTACGCACCCTGCTCAACTACTAGCCTGCGTACCTCGCTCTGAGTCCATTGAACTGCCTGCGGACCTCCGCACCTGCAACCCTTCTGTGCCTGCGTATGTACGCACCTGAAACCCTTCTGTGCCTGCGTACCGGTGCACCTGCAACCCTTCTGTGCCTGCGTACCAGCGCACCTGCAACCCTTCTGTGCCTGCGTACCGGCGCACCTAAAACGCTTCGTTCCTGCGTATGTACGCACTTTTCTCTCACTGTAGCTGCGTACCTTCGGGCATAGATGATTTCAAGACTTCCGAAATAACCCAGACAGTCAGATCTACAGATCTGAACATGCGTCGAAGAGATCTCGGTCCATCAGTAGATTCGCCTTATTTAGATCTAGACCAGATCTAGCCCTCATAAGATGTTCAACCAAAAACATGCTCAAGCCAAATGACCTCCTTTGCTTTATATATGAAAGCTCTTCCTTAAATCATGGATCAATACCACGAGCCGACACCATAATAACACAATACCGTCGGCTAAATACCAAGAGTAAAACATAAGAAAACACCACATGTGAATTTCTTTGCCTTGAAATGTGTGCACTGGGGGTACGCACCTCCTGAATGGGATAACTGCAGGTATGTACGCACTTTATGTAACACTGACCTGCGTGTACGCACCTTATGCAAGGTGTACCTGCGTACCCCTTATTTTCTTCAATACTTGATAGCTGATCATCAATCTCTGCTGCTGACTTGAAGTACTGTGATCTATCACCTGAATGGGTTGCCATCAAGGACAACACTTTAGCCATAATGCCAACAATCTCCCCCTTTGGACTTGATGGCAACCGCAAAGCTTCAGCTTCATTCTCCCCCTTTGACATCTAGGGCAAAGGGTTATGCTCCCCCTAAGAACATGCTCCCCCTGAATATGAACCAGATTTGCAACGAAGAACCATAATCCACCATGAAAGAGATAGAGACATATTGCAGCTACTTCCAAGATCTCCTTCTGCACATCCTCCATAATGCCAACAATGCATTATATGCTCCCCCTGAACCTGTACCATCAATCAGAAGAGGTTCAGCAATAAGATGATGCATCAACAACCCCCAGCTTTTGCCTGAGGTATTCAAAAGTGTCCCTGGGCAATGGTTTGGTGAGAATATCAGCAACTTGTTCCTTAGAAGGAACATACTCCAACTTGACCTTCTGTTCAAGCACTTGTTCCCGAAGAAAATGATACTTGATTGGTACATGTGCTTGGTTTTTGAATGCATAACAAGATTCTTTGAGATGCTTATTGCACTTGTGTTATCACATAAGATGGGGATTGGTGGTGTACAAGTGATTTGAAAATCCTGCAAAGTCTGCATCATCCAAAGGAGTTGGGTGCAACAAGATGCAGCAGCAACATATTCCGCTTCAGCTGTAGACAAGGCAATCGAACTCTGTTTCTTGCTGAACCAAGATACCAGTCTGGAACCCATAAAGAACGCACCACCACTTGTGCTTTTCCTGTCATCCACGCTTCCGGCCCAATCTGCATCTGTATAAGCATGAAGTGTAAGATCTGTATCTCTAGGATACCATAAGCCATAATTTTGAGTCCCTTGAAGATATTTGAAAATTCTCTTCACTGCCTGAAGATGAGTCTCCTTCGGATTTGCCTGAAATCTTCCAACTATTCCAACTGCATGCATGATGTCTAGTCGGGTACCTGTCAAATAAAGTAAACTTCCAATCATAGATCTGTAGGTTGGTTGATGTACTGCTGCAGATTCATCATTTGCACTGAGGCTACATCCTGTGACCATGGGTGTACATACAGGTTTTGCATCTTCCATACCATATTTCTTCAAAATCTGTTTGAGATACTTGGTTTGAGATAAAAAGATTCCTCCTTCTTTTTGTTGGATTTGCAAACCAAGGAAATATGTCAGTTCTCCTAGCAAGGACATTTCAAATTCTTTCTGCATGACCAAGGCAAAGTTTTGACTCATAGCTTGTTCATTGCTCCCAAAAATAATGTCATCTACATACACAACAAGTATTAGCAATTTGTCATTTTCAACTTTTATATAAACATTTCTATCTGCCGATCCTTTTGAAAAGCCTTGTTGATGAAGATATTTGTCCAAACGGTAGTACCAAGCCCTTGGAGCTTGTTTGAGACCATAGAGAGCCTTTTTCAATCTGCATACAAGATTTGGATCATTTCCAAGAATGAACCCATCTGGCTGTTCAATGTACACTTCTTCTTCCAAGTCTCCATTCAGAAAGGCTGATTTCACGTCCATTTGAAATACTTTGAAGTTTTGAAAACTTGAGAGAGCAAGGAACATTCGGATGGCCTCAAGTCTTGCAACAGGAGCAAAGGTTTCTTCAAATTCTATTCCTTCTTGCTGCGCATACCCTTTACAAACAAGTCTGGCTTTGTTTCTAATTACTTCTCCATTTTCATTCAATTTGTTTTTGAAGACCCATTTTGTCCTGACAACATTCTTATCTTTTGGTCTAGGAACCAGCTCCCAAGTGTTGTTCTTTTCGATCTGCTCAAGTTCTTCATCCATTGCTTTCACCCAACATTCATCTTTGCATGCCTCTTTCACATTTTGTGGTTCAGTAGAGGAGAGTAATGCCAAATAGCTTGAAGCTTCTGCAACTGTTCTTCTTGTTTGTACACCTGCTTCTTTCTGCCCCATAATCTGAGATTCTGGATGGTTCTTCTGAACATATCTGGATGGAGTCTTTTCTTCTATTCTTGTTTGCTCCTCAGGTTCTTCTTGAGGTTCTTCTTCTTCATCATTCTGTCGTTGGGGGTAGCCTTCATCTTCTTCGATGTCTTCATGATGTACTTGCCTAGGAATGTATCCCTTCTCATCAACCACTACATCAATGCTGTCAACAATTCTGCCAAGTCTTTTATTGTAGCATTTGTATGCTTTGCTATGTGGAGAGTAACCAAGAAGAATGCCTTCATCTGCTCTAGGTTCAAGTTTGCCAAGCTGCTCATCAGTATTCTTGATATAGCATTTGCTCCCAAAGATTTTGAAGTGCTTTACTGAAGGAGTCCTACCACTCCAGAGCTCATGAGGAGTTTGAGTGCTGTTCACCCAGACATTTGTTTTGTTGAGAATAACAACTGCAGCATGTGCAGCTTCACCCCAGAAAGTTGCGGGAGTTCCTGACTCATCAAGCATAGCACGAGCCATTTGTTGGACTGTTCTGTTCATTCTTTCCACAACTCCATTTTGCTGAGGAGTTCTTGCTGTAGAGAATTCTCTTCTTATCCCATGTTCTTCACAGAAATCGAAAAATTCATTTGAAGTAAATTCCCCACCTCTGTCGGATCTGAGGCACTTAATTTTGTGACCTGATTCATTTTCAACCAAGGCTCTGAAGGATTTGAATTTTTCGAATGCTTCATCTTTGTGCTTCATAAGTCCTAACCAGACAAACCTGGAGAAATCGTCAATGAATAATATCAAGTATTCTTCTCCTCGAGGTGTTCTTTTCCTGAAAGGACTGCATGTATCTGTATGTACTAGCTCAAGAGGCATGCTAGCTGATCCTTCTTTCTCTGGAAAGTTAGTTCTGGTTTGTTTTCCAAACTGACATGATTTGCATATGGTGTTGTCAGGAATTTTGATATCTGGAAGATCGCGAATTGCCTGATATTTGCATGCTTTCCTTATTTGTGAAAAGCTTAGATGTCCCAACCTCCGATGCCATAACCAGTGCTCATCATCCTTGCTCAGATAGCATTGTTGTTGTCCTTATTCAAATATGTACAGATTATTTGGAGTTCTTTTGCCTTTGATCACTGTTTTACCTGTATCAAGATCACGAACAAGACATCCATTTGATCTGAATATAACCTCGGTTCTTTGATCACACATCTGGCTGACACTTAGAAGATTATGCTTCAATCCATCAACATACAAAACATTTCCATCCTTGACCTTTTCTTTTAACTGAGCAATGCCTTTTCCTTTTATAGTTGCAGGAGTATCATTTCCAAAAGAGACTTTCTTTCCCTTTTCTAGAGTAGAATAAGACTCAAGTTTTTCTTTATCACCTGTCATATGCTTCGAACATCCACTGTCAATGTACCATAGATTTTCCTGTCCCTCTGCATAAAATGCTATCCCACATCTTTCTGTTTGAGGTTCCTTTATTCTCCATGTTTTGGTGCTTGAGGCTTGTTCCTTTTTCTACTGAAACCTGCTCCTGCATTCAGAGTCTTCATGACCAAAGTTATTGCAAATAGAACATTCAACTTCATTTTCAAGAACCGAAAAGTTGTTATAGGTCCTTTTTGTAATCCCCATCATACTTCTTTGTTTTTGAGCTTCCCTAGTCATGATCGTTTTATATGCAACACATTGAGCTGCTTTGTGACCAAAGTTATGGCAAGAAAAGCATTTTCCATTGAAGAAACTTCTGCGGTTATCGAATCTACCAGCCAATTGATTGTAATTTCTATTGTCATCTATTCTTGAACCAAATTGAGAAGATTTTACTTGTGGCTGGTTGTAGCTTTTGTTCACCCTTAAGATGGATTGCCCCTGATAGTTTCTGTTTGTAATTCGTCCCTGCTTTACCTGATGATCTTCATTGTGCTTTTGCTCATTTCTTCTTGCTGCATCAAGATAACTTTTTGAGGTGGATGCTTGAGAAGTTTCTCCATTATAGCCCAGACCTGTCTTGTTTAGAGGAGACCGCTGCACATTGATAATCTCATCCAAAGTTTCAGATCCTTTGACAAACTTGAGATTAATAGCTTTTGTTTTCTCAATCTCTTTTCTAAGACCAACAATTTCACCTTCTAATTTTTCAAGATGTTTTTCCTTGTCATCAATTTGAAATTGTAGAGTATCAATGATCATGTTATTTTCTTCTATACATCTCTTGAGTCTAGTAATTTCATCATAAAGGTTATCCATATCTATAGCATCCATATAATCATCATCTTCAAATGCCATTAACAACTTATATTCATTACCTTGTTCATCTTCATCACTGTTTGATAGACCATCACTATCTTCATGAGTGTAGTAGCTTTTCTTATTTGCATTATGTTTCTTGTTCCATCTAGCAGGTTCCTTTCCTTTATCCTTATAAGGACATTTTGCAGCATAATGACCTACTCTTCCACAAGCAAAGCATTTAAAAGGTAACTTACCTCTGAACCTTCCAGAACCCCTTTGAAGATTTCTGACAAAATTTGATTCTTCTTCCTCTTCTTCTGGGACGTGGCTCGCTTCATAATAATCTCCTTTGCCTGATGCCTTGAAAGCAACTTCTCTTCTGTCTGATGGACCTCCCTTTCTCATTTCATAAGCAGTTAGAATTCCATGTAGCTGAGACATAGTAAGAATTTGTAGATTTTCCTTTTCTTCTATTGCAGATACTTTAGATTCAAACTTGGGGGACAATGATCTTAGAACCTTTTCAACAACAATAGCCTCTTTTATTTCTTCACCCAAATTTTTCATACAGTTAACAACCTCATCTAATCAAAGAAAATAGTTAGCCACACTTTCATCATTATACATTTTGAGAGTCTCATACTGAATTCTGAGAGTTTGAAGTTTAGCACGCTTTACCTGTTCATCTCCTTCATAGCTCGTGACAATTTTGTCCCATATCTCTTTTGCGGATTTATAGTGCATTACCTTCATGAATTCTGATTGAGATATACATCCTAATAGAGTACTGACTGCTTTCGCATTTGTTTCATACTTCTTTTTCTCGGCTGCATCTGTAGGAGTAGCTGAAGGAAAAGCGTAGCCTGTCTCTACGATGTCCCAAACTTCTGTACCAAGAGATTGAAGATAGGCAGTAACTCTTACCTTCCAATAATTGAAGTTTGTCCCATCAAAAACCAGTGGCCTGATTGATGCTTCTCTCTCATAGTTGCTCATGATGAACGATCTACCTTCAAGCGATCAAGCTTCTCTGAAGGACCTGCTCTGATACCAATTGTTGGAAATAATACTGAGAGGGGGGGTGAATCAGTATTATCTAATTCTTTTAATAAATCTTCTTTATTTGTTCTTTGAATTATTTTTGCATGTCAGTACCATAAAATAATGAGCATGAACAAAAGAAAACATATAGTCACACCAAAGAACACAAGATGTAAGGTGGAAACCCAATGTGGGTGAAAACCACCTGCTGCAGTATGTCTCTATCTTCTTTCAAATTAGAAACTCCTTTTACAATGGTTTTGTACTGGTGTGCAGTCCTTTACCAGTACGCAGGCTGCAACCTCCAGAGAGCTACAACTCTCTCTCGTTTTCCAGTCTCTCCTGGAAGGGAGCTACAACCCCCTACTTCTTTTCTTACAAGGACCACTTTTCATAAATTTTCAAACTGGATCCATAAGCATCAGATAATCATCAAGTATAAGAGAATCACCCAGTCAACTGTAGTAACCAGATCAACAATAATAGGACCAAACCCAGAACACAACAATGATAAACAAAGATTTTAAGAGAAGTAAGCACCCTGCTCAACTGCTCGCCTGCTTACGTAAGCACCCTGCTCAACTGCTGGCCTGCTTACAGTACTCACCCTGCTCAACTGCTGCCTGCTTACAGTACGCACCCTGCTCAACTGCTAGCCTGCTTATGTACGCACCCCGCTCAACTGCTAGCCTGCGTACCTCGCTCTGAGTCCATTGAACTGCCTGCGGACCTCCGCACCTGCAACCCTTCTGTGCTTGCGTATGTACGCACCTGAAACCCTTCTGTGCCTACGTACCGGCGCACCTGCAACCCTTCTGTGCCTGCGTACCGGCGCACCTGCAACCCTTCTGTGCCTGCGTACCGGCGCACCTGAAACGCTTCGTTCCTGCGTATGTACGCACTTTTCTCTCACTGTACCTGCGTACCTTCGGGCATAGATGATTTCAAGATTTCAGAAATAACCCAGACAGTCAGATCTACAGATATGAACATGCACCGAAGAGATCTCGGTCCATCAGTAGATTCGCCTTATTTAGATCTAGACCCGATCTAGCCCTCATAAGATGTTCAACCAAAAACATGCTCAAGCCAAATGATCTCCTTTGCTTTATATAGGAAAGCTCTTCCTTAAATCATGGATCAATACCACGAACCGACACCATAATAACACAATACCGTCGGCTAAATACCAAGAGTAAAACATAAGAAAACCCCACATGTGAATTTATTTTCCTTGAAATGTGTGCACTGGGGTTACGCACCTCCTGAACGGGATAACTGCGGGTATGTACGCACTTTATGTAACACTGACCTGCGTGTACGCACCTTATGCAAGGTGTACCTGCGTACCCCTTATTTTCTTCAATATTTGATAGCTGATCATCAATCTCTGCTGCTGACTTGAAGTACTGTGATCTATCACCTGAATGGGTTGCCATCAAGGACAACAGTTTAGCCATAATGCCAACAGAAATATGGTGCCTGAAATGTAAGGGTCAGGGGCATGACAAAGACCACTGCCTGGTCTTTGCGAACTATATTGCAGGAGGGGGACCAATGCCTTTGAGGCTGAAGGCCCAAGCAAGACTGAGCATGGGGCCTACATTGTGGTGCATTATATGTCAGGTAGAAGGAAAACATACGACGAATAAATGTCATATGTTGCAGAAGTTTGTACATACACCGCAACAACTGCTCTGCAACTTCTATAAGTCAGTAGGGCATGATGAGTGCAACTGTAGAAGTTATGAATTGATGATGGACAGAACACCCGCCTATAGGGTTTAGGTAGAAACGTGCCCCCATGACCAGAGCACATGGATGGCGTGAACAAGATTTTAGGGGCACAGACGAGGCCGAGGTGGAGGAGGACCCGGCAGAGGTTGAGGTTAGCTAATCAGTTACAAATGTGGAGGGCCAAGACACTATGCCCATGAATTCACTAACCCAATGCATTTGTCTTGCAATTATTGTACTCAATTTAATCATGAGACAAAGGACTGTCCTATGCTGATAGTAAGGATACACGAAAAAGGGGGGCTACCACCTCAGCCGACTCAGAACCCGCAAATGATGAGGTCTAAGCCTCGCGAAGAGGATCCAAATGTGAATATAGTGCTCCGAAGTGGAATTTCAATGGGAAATGATAAGGGAAAACAACCTGAAGACATTGCATGGGTTCGCAAATCTCCAGCGAAGGAGACTGAATTTTATTTAGAGCGCACATGCGAAACATTCATGGAAGCAAAGAAGAGCTCCACTGAGGCCTCCACTTCAGGGAGCAAGGATAAGCCTGATTAGGAAATGGACCCTTCTATGATTATGACCTTTGTAGAAACATGCATGAAGATGCTGCATGATAGCAAGGCTATGAAGGGATTACAAGAGATTATAAATAGATGTGTCGAAAACACTCTGGGTGAACCACGTGTGGTATATAAGATTAGTAAGCATAAAAAAAGGATAGGACAAGAGATGAGACTGACTATTCAGATAGGAGAATATGAAATGGGTCAGGTTATTTTGGATTTTAGGTCAGACGAAAACGTCCTAACAAAGAAGACTTGGGAGTGGATGGGAAGCCCTGCACTACAGTGGTCTCCAATTCAGTTAAGGATGGAAATTTAGCAGAAGATCATCCCCATGGGATGGCTACAAGGAGTGACTGTAGATATTGAAGGAACAAATGCGTTGGCTAACTTTGAAGTAATAGAAATTATGGATGACAACAACCCCTACCCTGCGCTCCTTGGAATTGATTGGGCTACTGACATGAACAGGTAATAAACCTAAAGAAGCGAAATACGATATTTGATAAGAAATCGCTCTACATAATAGTACCCTTAGATCCTACTGAAGGATTGTGCTATACTGAAACAGTCCACGATCATGAGAGCGATGATGATTTGGAGTGCATATATAAGATAAAAATGTGAGACCAAGATTGGGTGAATCCAACAATAGATGGACGAATTATATGGGATCGCGAGAGTTCCTGCACCTCACACTCTGATGAAGAATTATAGTGCTGGCAGAATCAAATACATGATGTGACCATGCTGAGTTGTAACACGATGACCCAGTTGCTGCACTCTGTATCGTCAGAGATAAGAGATATACCAACTTATGATGGCTTAAATGATGTCGATGTATTTTTGGATGCATTTGAGAGGGAAGTACGAGAGAAGCAGTGATTCTAGGATTTGGACTCGGCACTGTGCACTACGCCTGTAAGATGGCGGTGTATGCACAAAGGTAGCTTTGATGATTGGTGCGAATGCAGGAGGATGATGAGAACATGCTTTGGGAAGCCAAAGGTATGAATGACAGACAAGTATGATGGGAAGGAAGATCCATGTGCACACTTGGCCAAATGGGCTAAGTCTTATTGAGTGAAGCCCCAACCTGAATGGGTGCACTTGTTTTGTCATACTTTGGATGTCATCTCGATGAACTGGTACTTGGAAACAAAGCTTCGCCATGGCATAGGTGAATGGGATATTCTGTACGAAGGATTCATAATGATGTTCAACTTTGAAGATGAGTTTGACTGTATTAACGAAGCGCTACAAGAAGTGAAAGAAAGAATCTTTAGGATATCACAGGATCGTTTGGATATGATTCAACCTGATTGGACTAATTAGCTGAGCCACGCACTGGAATGTTATAATGTGACTGCTAAAGAAGAAGATGAGGATCCGTGAAAAATTAACATCCCTGAAACAAAGGGTCACTTCAAGTTTGAGGGACTTCAGATTGAGAATCCCAATATAACCGTGCCACTTAAAATGAAACAGGTAAATATTGGTACAGAGGTCGAGCATAAATTTGCGAAGATTGGAGATTATTAGGATGATGTGATGGTGGATAAGGTCACTGAATTTCTCCGCAAATATGAAGATTTGTTCCCTGCCAAGTTTATGGAGCTAAAAGGGATAATCAGAGACCTGGGCATTATGAAGATCATGTTAAATCCCGACGCAGAGCTGGTTAAGCAAAGACCTTACCGTCTCAAATCGAAGTATAAGGAGAAGGTATTATTAGAGCTAGACAAGATACTCACGACAAGAATCATTGAGCTCGTAGAAGAATCTGATTGGGTATGCGCAATGGTGGTATAGGAAAAGAAGTAGAAGGATGAAATAAGGATATGCGTAGATCTCAAGAAGTTGAATGACTCTTGCATACATGATTCTTTCCTGACTACATTCACTGATGAGGTATTGGATAGTGTAGGTGGCTAGGAAGCGTACTCCACTAATGGGTTCTCTGGGTACCATCAGATCAAAATCGCACTAGAGGATAGAAGCAAGAAGACCTTCGCAACTGAGTGAGGATGTTTTCAGTACACTGTAATGCATTTCAGATTGAAGAATGCGCCTGTGATTTTTTCGCGCGTAGTCATTGTTGTGTTCAAGGAATTTATTCGCAAGTTTCTGGAGGTGTACTTTGATGATTGGACTGTGTTTTGGCTGGTAAAATGCCATGTGGCAAGTCTTCCCTTGATGCTAGATACTTATCAGAGGTACCAAATTGCGCTCAATTTGAAGAAGTGCTTGTTTTTTGTTTCTTTTGGGACCTTGTTGGGTCATGTGGTTTGTAGATAGGGACTGATGGTAGATCCCACAAAGATCACTGTAATACTTAACTTGGAGGCACGGGGGAGTGTAAAACAGTTTCACACAACCTTATGGCACACTGGGTATTACAAGAAGTTTATCAAGGGTATTCCCAAATCACAACGCCTATGGAGAAGTTGTAGAAAAGGATGTCATGTTCTCTTGGAACAAGGACTGTAAGAAAAGATTGGATGTATTGAAAGAGAAAATGGTCACTACGTCGATTTTAGTCTTCCTAGATTGGAAGAAGGAGTTTCATGTACATGTAGATGCATCATGTATAGCACTAGGAGCAGTACTGACATAGGCAAGTGGAGGAGAATTGGACCATCCTATAGTGTTCGCAAGCAGGAGGTTATCCAAGGTTGATAAGAGCTATTCCACCACTGAGCGCGAAGGGTTATCCATGGTATACGTGCTCCAGAAGTTTAGACACTATTTGCTGGGTGGACATTTTAAGATGTATACGGATCATTCCGCGTTGAAATACCTAGTCAATAAGCCTATGTTGGGGGGGAGAATCTATAGATGGTTTTTATTGTTCCAGGAACATGATTTTGAAGTTATTGTGAAGCCTGGATGACTGAACATGCGACCAGACTATCTATCATGGATCGAAATAGGGGAAGAGACCACTAATTTGGAGGAGCGATTGCTTGACGCGCAACTATTAGCAGTATGCATCTCATATGGTCACTCTGAAGACATCATACATCCTAATTATAGGGATTGCCCTGGAAGGTTACACCATCTAGCAGAAGGTAATAGTGGAACACGCGGTAGACTTTTCTGTCATTGCCGGACATCTATAAAAAATGGGGTCTAATGAAGTATTACGATGATATGTACGGTAGTTTGAAAGGAGAAGTTTCCTCATGGATGCTCATGGGGGCGCTGCGAGAGGTCATTATGCAGGAAGAGAAAACACATAGAAGATTCTACACATAGGGTTATGGTGGCCAACTCTCCATCAGGATTGAAAAGATTACTGCAAGGCATGTGATGTGTGTCAAAGGACAGGTAGGCCATCATGGAGGGATGAGCTATGTTTGAATCCATAGATGACATTACAACCCTTTGAGAAATGGGCGATAGATTTTGTGGGACGCATTCAGCCCCAAGGGAAGAAGATGGGAGCACGGTACATTATCACCATGACTTAGTATTTGACTCAATGGGCAGAGGCATAGGCTGTGAAGGCTTGAATAGGAACGACTACTATGAAGTTCCTCTTTGAGTATGTATTGACGCAATTTGGTTATCTAAAGATTTTCATGAGTGATCGCGGTACACAATTTCTGAATGAGACGATCAACGCGCTGACGGAGGAATTTTAGGTATATCACCATAAAAGAATGCCTTATCACCCATAGGCTAATGGGATGGTGGAAGCATTCAATAAGGTGTTGAAAAATGCACTAACAAAGGTTTTCAACACTCAGTGAAGTGACTGGGACCTGCGCATACCCACAGTACTATGGCCCTATCGGATGACATGCAAAAATTTGACTGGACAGGCACCCTTTAGGCTTGTATATGGCATTGAAGCAGTGATTCCCATGGAATGCATTGTTCCTAGTCTGCACATAGCAGCACTCACGGGTATGACAGATCGTAGAGCCCTGGAAGAGGCTTGTGTAGCTAGATGAGCTTGAGGAGGAGAGTTTTCTAGCTGGATTCCACCAACAGGTCCAAAAGCAGTGCGAAAAAACATGGCATGATCGACACATTAAGATACACACCTTTAAATTAAATGACCTGGTTTTGTTATATGACAACAAGTTTGATGAATTTCCAAGGAAATTTAGAATGCACTAGTTAGGGCCCTATGTCATTAAGGATATTACCAATGGTGGAGCGATTCAGTTGGTTAAATTGAATAGATATCCCTTCCTAGAAAAGGTGAATGGAAGTCGATTGAAGCCATATGCCAGTTATCTGACCAAGTGACTATATGAGTGTAGCATAGACTTAGAACTCCAAGCAGCTGAAAGGAGGTGCGAGACTATAAACTACACCATGCAGGTTGGGGAGCTGCACGATTGGAAGATTGTGTGAAGTGAAGAAATGTCAGAGGGTTTGTGATAGCATGAAGGGAGCTGCACTACCCAGGGAAAAACTTTACAGGTCAGCCAGAAAGTGACCGTTGAAGTCACTATTCATGATTTGACAATAGAAATGCATCCAAATGGAGCGGGCAGTCAGCATTTAAGACGAATTTTATGGGTAAGATCCTTGGAAATTTGTTGCCAATCTGGCATTAATGAACCAAATATGGAGGGAATGGTCATATTTGAATTCAAAATTTCCTTAACTTATAGGTGGCTGCCCAGTGAAAAACATTTGGCATTTTGAGAATTAAGTTGTTGAGATCTCAGGTGCACATGGACCGAGAATCCTTCAAAGCTCTGATAGCGAGTTTGGCCTTTGAGAAATTACCCAAGACAACACAAGAACTATTGAATAGCATCATGTCGACACGTGCAAAATCTATGGACACCGAAGCAATGTTAGCCTAGGAGTCTATGCCAGAAGTTGTTAGGGATGAAGAGGAAGTGGCTCCAAAGGTTGTCGAGGTATTAGTTGAAGTTCCCAAATCACCACGGACACCTAGACTAAAGCCGACCCCAACCAAGGAGAGTACGAAGGATAAGAATGGAAAGCAGGCTGTGATAGCGGTGCGCACATCGCCAAGATGAAACCCACCAAAGGATAAGCCCACCCCATAGGAAAAGGGTAAAGCCATTAACCAGGAGTTGGAGGAGGAAGAAATTGACGACATCCCAATGGATGATGAGGACTTGGGGATAGATGTGGAGGAAGTTGAAGATAGGGTGCTAACCCTATCACTCGATTGCCTGAGTACGTCCCTCCATGCAAGGGCGCAACTAAGGTGTCAAAGGACATTGATGGGAGTAAGGTCCCCTTGCAAACCCCATGCTGCCGGATGAGATTTTCTTTGAAGGACCACACTTGGGGCGGGTTCCTCTGTTAAAGCTGGAAGATTAGGACTTAGCTGACCATGAGAAGTTCCCACACTTGGCGACTGAGCAATTGATGCACCACGTTATTGACACAGCCACTGGGATGACCACATTGGAACTGTGGAAGTCGCTCAAGGGAGTAGACAAGGAAGGTTTTCTCAACCTGCTATGGGTGTTTCACTACAACCACACCCCGATTACAGTGTTGGTCATCAAGAAACTGTTATGCTTAGTGCATGATGGGTGTTTGTGGCTAGAGAAGCCAATACCCATCACTGATAGATTGATCCATAGGATCACATGGCTTCCCTACACAGGAGAAAATCCAGCCATGATGTTTGGTGGAAAAGGTGGCGAACAGGCCCTCACGGAGGCCATGAAGGAGAAATTTAAGCTTTTGAAGAAAACGCGAGGCTATGCCATCTCAAGTATCAATGATCCTACAGTTAATGTGGCCACGCAGATCTTGGTAGGAAAGGTTATGAGGAAGTGTCATGCAGATGAAGTTTCGACACCAGTCATTTCTCTTGTAGCCCAATGCGCCGAAGGAGTCCAGTTCAATTGGGCGCACTATCTCTACAGTGAGTTCCTTGTGAACTGTAGCAAGGGACAGGAGCTCAACAAGACCTTCCACTACGTGTGGCTCTTGCTATCTAGTGTGTTGTTAGCATGGGAGCTACCAAAAGATAGTCAATTCCCCTCGATTGCACTGGACCTACCAGAAGTAGTGAAGTATGCTTTGTTGTGGGCGACCAAGGATGCATAGCACATTGAAGAGAGCAAGATCTTCTAGATCTTGATGGAGATGAACATTCACATAGCCATCAATTTCAAACTGTGGTTGTCGCCCACTACGTTTGCCAACCTATGGGGGTACGTGAAATTCAAGGCAAACTTTCACAATGTCTCAATCAGGGATGGAAGGACCTTGCACAGAAATAGTATGACTTTCCTTACTTGGAAACAAATGACGCAATTGATGTAGTGCTTAATCATTGGCTGGCAGAGTGGCACACTACATCAGACTTGGCGGTGGGGGTGAGCAAGTCCGCTGCATAGAGCAAGAAGGAGGAGGCCAAGCTCAAGATGGTGCATTTGGCTGAGAAGAGGAAGAACAAGGCCACTCACAAGGCTTAGGAGGAGCGCGATGCCACCCAGCAAATAGGTCAAACAAGACGGGGCTCTAAAAAAGGTGCGAGGTAACCTTCGCCTTAGACGAAGGACGAAATCGACGAGAAAATAGAGCAACGTGACGCGAACCTGTAGGCGACATCTGCCTGCACCAAGCATCCATGGGAATAAGAGAAAGAAGGTTCAAGGAAGAAATCCAAGGCCACTAAGACGTTGTTGGACCCAATCACCCTCATAGAGGGCAGTTTGCATGGAATTGGAGACACGGTGTGAGTTGTCACTGCAGAGGCACCACAATAGTTTGAATAGCAGCAGTAGCTACTATTGGGAGCCATCTAGATAGGTCTACAAGAGATGCAGACCCGCACATCACAAGCTGGCAAGGTTTCCATTAGCCTTGCTATCGGCACTGCAGAAGTTGCCAAGATGCTACGTGTGAAGGTCTCCAGTGCGATAGTGCTGCCATATGGAGCATTGAACACTGAGAATGAAGCTGATAGGTCCATTGTCAACACCCTCAAGGGAGTGGGGTTGAACTTGGTAGGGTTGCCTGGGAAGAAGCTCCATCTATTGTAGGATGGAGTGATTTCGGAGCTGAGGGCCCGTGAAAACTATGTTTTACAGGTAATCAGTGAGTATAGTATTAATAATGAATAGATGGCCATACTGCGAGACTCTGCCATTGCTACCATGACCGCGTTAACCAACCAAAACAAGTATATAATTCAGGTCATGGAGGAGGCACATCGAATGGTCCTAGAGTTAGCCATTCCTAAGGAAGAACTAGTTGAGGTGTGCATCTGCAAGAATTCTACAGGGGTGTATGATGCTCATACAGAGATGGCTAGGATTCAGCTGGAGCTGAACCTAGAGGTTACAGAATTACATTTGAAGGCCCAACCTTCAACTCCGCCAAAAGTAAAGGAGCAGTGTGCAACCACTGTCATAGAGGTGATAGTGGCAGTTGAAAGTGCAGTAGCAGACTGCACTCAACTTTTTGAACAGTTGTTCGAGGTCCTGACAAGGTTGTAGGAGGACCCTAATGTACAGTGACTGGAGAGAGAAGCGCAAGGACTGCAGTAGTGCTATGATGATGTAAAAAGTACAATGCAAACCGTCATTCTCATGCAGAGACTCACAAAGCTGCAGGAGGCCAAGCAGTTGAAAGAACAGGTAGATGTTGCGCAACACAAGGAAGTAGTTCTAAAGGCACGATTAAAGCCCTTGTTAGATGATGCTTACATGGTCATAGCCTCTATTAAAGGAAAGCTCGTGAATCTGCAAGAAACTCAGCAAAAGCTTCAGGTTGGTAGTTTAAGAGCAGTGACAGAGAAGATGGTTGAAGAAGCAAAGCAGGTGGCTGCACAGTGGACCGCTAAGGTTGCAGGCATATAGGGTGAGCTGGGATGTCTTCATGCCAACCTCTCCATGCACACAGAGTGACTTGACGACGAGTTATCATGTTTGTGTTGGGGGCCTGTTGGGACCGGGATCCCCCAAGGACAGTTTTGGGGCTAAAAGCCCATGTTTTGGGCAAATTTTGTAATATAATTGTAAAGTATCTGCATTTCATTGTGGATAAGTGCAAAGGTGTCATTAGTCATAAAGGGTTGTCCTCCCTTATTTTGTAAAGTGTAAAGTCGACTGTAAAGGGAGCTAAGCAAGTAATCTCTAAGTAGTTTTTGAAGAAGAGGACAAGTCTTCGAGTCTTGGTAGAGAAGTCTATGTGTTTTGGGTCTTAGCATAGGTAAATTCTCTGCAGCTGAGTCCATAGAGGCCTAGGGTAGAAGTCCGCAGCTGAGTACGTGGACCCCTGCAGCTGTGCGCGTAGGGCGGATAGAGTCTGTAATAATATGAAGATATCAATAAAGAGAAGTGTTCTACAAATTCTGTGTCTTTATTTCTTGTTAACGCATCTAGTTATATTGCATTTTGGGTTTAATTTATAATGTTTATGTGATGCACGAATATATGTGATTATATTGGGTAAATGAACGCAAGTAAGAATATCGGATTGTGCAACGCTAACTATGAATGTTTAGTAAGATAAGTAAAACACTTAAGATAACTTGGGAACCTATAGAATACACTGTCATAGCATCGTGAAAGTACATGGACTGCAGGTTAGGGTTGCATGAAGGTCAATCGTACTCCTCCGCGGAGGTATTGAAGCGAGCAATAAAGGGCTAGACTGACAGGGCCCTAGAACTTAGTAACCTATGTGAAAGCAGTAACAGAGAGTATAAACCAACATCACGACCTTCTCAAGGTGCGAAAACTTCGTTTCAGCATCCCCCCATACTGCTTTGAGTGAGACTTTGGTCCGCGCTCCGCAGGCTAATACTGAAAGGGCTAGTAGTGTAGGGATTTTTTGGCTACCTAACGCTGAACCTGGGTCAGGCCCCACACAACTAACAATGTTTAGGAGGAAAATCTGCTCCTTAAGAGCATGAGATGACGTGAGAAGTTTCTAATTACTAATCTTTATCGATTGGTCCTTCTACCCTAAATACTCATTTTAAATAAAACATATCGGATAACGACTGAAATATTCCTTGACTTGATTGTGTGCTAGGGTTCTCATGAGAGCTCATTAGGGTTTTATATGAGTGGTCCACCATAGGTGGCTTTTCACCAATACCTTCAAAGAGAAACTTAAAATGATTTCTTGGATGACAGTTTGTTATAATGAATAGGTCAAAACTAAGTTTTTAAGCTTATGAATGGAAAGTATTTAACATAACAATGAAAACCCCCCTAACTAACCTAATGATTAATCTCAACAAACAATTAAAGTCACTTTATAAGATATGAGGCATTAAAAGTGAATTGCTTATGACAAGTCTTACCAAAAGAACGTTTAATGTTAGAAATTCTAAAATTTGTGCCTTAAGAATTGCAGTTTCAAAAGTGTTGTTTTAACAATTTTATTTCTTATGACATTTTTATTCATTTCTCTTATACTACCCTACCCTAATTTAAAGAAAGGAAGGTCCCCTTCAAGTGTAGGAGTACTTCCAATGTAGCCATGTGCGTAGCAGAATGATAAATATACTCACACTCAATTTTAAAGAATAAACTTCAACACATACCAGAGTATGAGAAACCAATTACTTTAATTGAGATGGTGCCAAGAGTTTTTGAATGATGGAGGAACATTGTATATCGCCAATTATTTGGAACTAATTTTTAATGGAGTTAACATATTCTTGGTCTTTTGGCTCATGAGTAACTGGTGGCAGCTCCTCTTCTGGCATATCATGTCGGTCTTCCCAGGATTTCTGATTGTTGTCTTGAGTACAAGTTGGATCTTGTGATAGGTTAAGAAATCGTCAATCTCTGTTTCCAATGGCTCTTCCTCCTCATCAACTTTGATCCATGATTCTTCAATTTCCTCATTAGATGGAAAAAAAATATTCAAATCAAGCTTCTCGACCATCTTTAAGGGATGATTCATGGATTTTGTTCTTTATCACATTTGAAAATATGGATATGCTCTTGACTTTTGCCAAGATTTGTTCTTCCCGGGAAGTAGAGACACCAGCTGCTGCCAAGATTTGAGAAAGCTCCTGGAGTGCATCTCTTATCAAACATTTGATCATTTTTCTTTTGTTAACTGGAAGGTCTTGTTAACACATGTAGTAACACATAGGGCGGACTCTTACAGCACCGAAAAAACCTAAAAATTAATTTTGCAAGAAAGGAAACAAACCAGGATTGCGAGTGCTAAGGCAATACCATCCAATATGCTTCAACAAGCATGAAAAGCACACTAAAAACTTCATTTTCAGAAAAGAAAACAAATCAGACTTGTGAGCTCTCTAGCAATACCATCTAGTATGCTTCAACAAGTAAGAAAGCCACACTAAAAATTCATTTGTAGAAAAGGAAACAAAACCTTGCAAGAAAAAGTAGGTGAAAAAAAAAAACAAATGCAATAGGTCACCAAGGTCAATCCCCTGAGCACCTCCCCAACAATGATGCCAAAATGTTGGGCGTAATAGAAAAACTAACATTTAATTTTTAATCCGGGAGTTTGTAAACTTAGAAGTGCACCATTGGAATTCCAGAGAAGGACTTCAACAACCTACAATAGTTAATAGAATGACACCACACCATTATCGAAAATGGATTCACTCAAGAAAAATACATGTCATAAACTTTGACAGAAAAATTAAAGCATGCCTTGAAAATAATTTTGGAAAATGAAATATGTTCCTACAATCAAGATTCTAGTGCTCTAAAAAGAACAGAAGGGGTGATCTTCTATTATAGTTATAAATATGGGTCCTTTACTAAAGGTATCAAATTCTTGTACTAGAGAAACCACATGCCTAAAATGAGTCTCATTCTTGCACTGGAACTTAATGAAAGGAACTTAAATCAAGAGAAATAATTATGGTAAATAAAGGAAATATAACAAATCTTTGGTGACTGAGTATCAATGTAGTTGTGAGACAACAAAAATAATCAAACTTTTAGGTACATTTGTCTCTAGTAAAAATTTTCCTCCCTGCACTAAATCTATGTTCTTGCATTGCAAGAACGTTCTTGTATTGGAATAGAGAACCCTGCACTAGAATGATATTCCTGTACTAAAATTTTGTTCCTGTATTGGAAGTATGTTTTGTTCTCGCACTCAGTACTTTGGCTTTCATAGAAGAATTTTGGGTTCCTGTACCATAGTACTCTATTCCTATACCAGGGTATCAATTCCTGTACCAAGACAAAGATTCATGTACTAAGAAGTCTGTATTCCTGTACTGAGCTTCCAAACCACTTGCATGAAATGTAAAGTGTGACAACTAGAAATGAACTTGCAAAACAAACTAGAGTAGAGAATAAATGCATGTAATTGAAATATTCCTTATTTAATCATTCATTCGAAAGTGAAAAGTACTTTGAAAGCCAAAGGAAATCATTACTGCAACATAAAATTCTTCATGTAAAAGCAATCATTTACTCTAAATACAAAGAATCCCTTCGTTCTTAGATGACTAACATGAAATTAACCAGATATGAACTTTTATCGAATAGAGGTTTTAGTCCAAAGGTCCCTTCACCAAATTCCAGTCTTGAACTGAACTATTCCCACAAGAGACTAAGCATAAACACATATCCTTATTATATAGATATCATTTCATTAACTCTTAGGAAGATGCAAGTAAATCAACCCTAAGTTAAAGGAAATGCACTTTCATAAAACTAATTTTCATACTAAGGAATGAAACACATTTGCATAAGAAGAATAAATCCACTTGAAAAAATAAACAAACTCACAGAAGCAACCCTCACTTATAGAAATAAAGCACACTGATGCAAGCAAACTGAAACACACTTTTTGCAAAAAAGAGACCACTCATCAAAGAAAAGAAATGTTATTCAATCTTCAGTAAATGAACACACCCACACCTTCACACCTTAGATCTGAGTCACACAATTTATGAAGAAAATGAAGATCTATTAGCTACATAAAAGAAATTAAATACTTCTTGCTCAAACCTTGCACTCAAAAATACATATAACACACCTTACAAAAGAGGGAGAATGATCTTGGTTGGCTAGGCCCTAACCAATTAGCTTGTTTCCATTTACAAAACATGGGAAATAAAATACACAAACAACTCTTTCACATAAGATTTAAACTCGGAAATTGGTAAACCAACATAGCTCCTTAGATTAGCTTGAATGTTTTTTGTAATTATACATCAAAGCTTCGAATCCAGCCTCCAACTGATCATAGCGAAGGGGAAAGAGCCCCCTAGACTTGATCCAACAACATGGAAGTGCAATAACTAGTTTTCTTGTCCTCTACAGAGCCATGGTTTGGCTTTTATATAATTTACAATTACATGATAGGCTTTGAACAAGCCAAACATTTGCAAACGAGGTGAGGGATTGAATGCCAGCTACTTCACATCAAAAGTAGACCAATACAATCATTGTCCTATTGATAAAATGTAGATCTGATATGAATTTTCTATTTCTAGGCATATTCTGGAATTCTGGAAAAATTGGTATTTTTAACAAACTACCTCCAAAGAACACTTTGTATGTTCTTAACCATTACAAATATAGTAAAGTTGTTTTGAGAAAACCTAACTTGTTATGTTGAAAACAATAAATTTTCTGGTTCAACTCCATTGCATCAAAAATCGTGCCCGAAGTGCACTGTTTGGATACTTTTGGAAATCTGAGATCCTAAAATTCTGGAAAAAACAATCTTCTTTTATAAAACTGCCTCAAAGACCCTCATGTAACTTTTATACTATTGTGAATCTTGGGAAACGGTTTTGGTTCTAGATAATTTGTTATATAGGTAAAAAACCCATTTTCTCAGATTTTCGAGAGTCGCCTCCATCTGCACGCAAATTGAGGTCAAGCTTGGTTGTTTTGAAATTATGTGGATTTTGAGCAGATTTGTTGGTTTCCTTCTAGAGACCCACATGTACAACCTGGGTGCAATCCAACTCATGGGAAGGTGTTAGAAAGTCATTGTTAACAAAAACCTTCCTCGGTTTTTCCTAGAAGCATGCCGAGATGTCAAAGCTCCAAATTGGTGGCTCTCTAGTGCAGTGATGCTCCTTAATGCAAGAACATGTCAATGAAAGATACATTCACCTCTAACTATAAAAAAGGATCCAAGATAATTTTAGATGTGTGTCTATTCTATCAGCTAACATTTTCCTCTGTGGAGACCTTGAATGATGAAGTGGCTGACATATACCTCCATTTCTTTGCACAATCTCTTTGGAGTGCAGGACCTACATTAACAACATTATGAACGTCAAACCTAAGAAATGCATACAGAGAAGGTATAAAACGAAAACCAAATATAAATCTTTGTTATTGCATCAAAATAATATATAAGTGCAACATAAAGGTTCATAAACTAGTAAAACAAGGGAATAAGTGAGCCATCAAATGGGAGAAAGGATGCATTAGATACAAAAAATTTTGGGCCCAACATTTGCACTACCTAACCTCTAATTGACCTGACTAGACCCATCTCTTGACTTAGAGTTGGTCCCACATAGGTCGGGGGTCAGGGGTCGGAGCTTTGTTCTCTTTTCAATTCTGATGCACAGCTTGACCTCTAACTTTGTACATTTTCTATGTGGCTCGACCCTACTCCAAAAATGCTAAAGTCCAAAATTTGTTTAACAAAGAGATTTCACACGAAACAAGAAGTCTATGTGGAATCTTGATCCATTGAGCCATGCCTGTTGGCCTTTTGATCTATAACCTTTTATCGAAAATATCTCTCGATCCAAGAGGCCATTTGAAAAATTTAATGTATCATTGGAAATATATTTTCGATAACAATACAACTATCTAATTTCCATGAGATTCTAAACTAATCTTCTAAGGAAAAATAGCCTCCAAAGTTTGGGACTCCTTAGTCATCATAATCATCTCTTTATGACTTCTTCATTAACCTTACTACTATGAGGATTCTCTATAGATTAATGAAACAACCATGGGAGTCCCCCTGAATAGCATGATCTTTACTACCTTTGTTGGCTCTGATTTCAATGCCATTCTAGTTGACATCAATGCCAACATATCAAGTGCCACCAACCATTCAAAAAATGCCAATTGTCCAACAATCTCCCCCTTTGGCATTTATGGCATCATTGTAAGCTCTCCCTAAAACTAGACATGGTCTTCTTCCTTGCTGTTCTTCTCCCTAGCACTAGTAATCTTCTCCCCCTTGGGCATAAATGGAAAATTATTCTCTTGAAAAGCTCCCCTTGAACCACTGCGACCTACTCAAATCCTTCAAGTTGAGTAGAAATCAATACTCATTCTGATTTAGTCATTTGGGAGGAAGAGACATAACTCCTTTCTATTTTGAAAGATACACAAAGGGATCTCTTGCAAGTGGTTTACTATAGATATCTTCTAGTTTTTCTTTAGTGGCCATATATTTAAGTAGAACAATATTAGCATAAACATGTTCTCTCAAGGAATGAAACTTGATAGGAATATTCTTGGTCCTTGATTGCATGATATGATTCTTAGAGATTTTGATCGCACTTGTGTTCTCGCACATTATTAGACTTGCATCAATCAATTATACTTTTGTTTCCATCAAGGTATAGTTCATTGAGAGAATTTGTGAGAAAGCAGTGGCTGCTGGAATATACTTTGCTTGAACAGTTCATAGAGAAATGGAGCCTTGTTTCTTGCTGACCCAAGACACTAAGAAGTTTCCAAAAAAGCATATTGAACTAGAGGTGCTCTTCCTTTCATAAATAATTCCTTCCCAATCAACATCAATATAGGGCTTCAATTTAAACTGTCTACTTCTAGCATACCATGACCCAGAGCATGTTGTCCATTGCACGTATTTGAAGATCCTTTTTACAACAATCACATGACTTTCACGAGGGCAGGCTTGAAAAATGGCCAATAGACCTATTGCTTGCGAGATGGCTATTCTAGACACTATAATATACAATGAGATCCCTATCATCGAACTGTAGATAGCCTGATTTACCAATGGTGTCTTATCTCCTTTGCATAAACTACAACATGTAACCATGGGGGTATTGACTTATTTGAATTCTTCTAGTTTAAATTTCTCATATTTTCTTGCAGGTATTTGGATTTGGAGATAAATACCCCCTATTTTGATTGAGAAACTTGCAATCCTAAGAAGGGAAGTTTTCCTATCATGTACATCTCAAACTTTGTTTTCATAAAGTTTGTGAATTGATTCCCCAACTGCTCTATATCATTGCAAAATATTATGTCATCTACATACACTACCACAATCAATAGGTTGTCATATTTATATTTTATGTACAAATTTCTATTTGCAGTTCCCCTCTTAAATCCTTGTTCCTGAAGATATCTATCTAATCTCGCATACCAAACTCTAGGGGCCAGTTTGAGTCCATATAATGCCTTTTTCAGTTTTCACACAACCCCTTAATTTGCAGTGAGCATGAATCCATTTGGTTGCTAAATATAAAATTATTCTTATAGATATCTATTTATAAATTCCAAGTTCACATCCATCTAATATACCTCGATGTTTTTATGGTTGGAAAAGGTAGGAAACATTCTGTTAGCTTCCATTTTAGCTAATGATGAAATTTTTTCCTTGAAATATATCCCCTCTTTTTTGGCCTACACTTTGTATAATAATGAAGCCTTATTACGGATTACTTGACTCCTCTCATATAGCTTATTTTTATAGACCCATTTTGTGTCTATGACATTTTTCTCTTTGGTTCTTGGAGCAAGCTCCCAAGTGTCATTCTTCTCAATTTGGTCAAGTTCTTCATTCATAGCTCTCACCTAAGACTTGTCCTCACTAGCATGATTGAGATTATTAGGCTCAACTTGAGATAGCAAAGCAATATTTCCACAGCTTGGGCTACCAACAAATTTCCTCCTAGTCTGAACCCCAAGTATTTGATCTCCAAGCATTTGACTCTCACGATGCTCTTTTTGTACATACCTAGATGATTTTTTGGGCCTTGGAGTTGTGCTTGTTTCTACATCCTCATTATCTGACTTTTTTTCTTTGTCGTCTTATGGCTGGCCTCTCTTATCCATGTGAGTTCATGTTTCCTTTGGAGGAATCATATTGTAGTGCTATTTCATCTATTACTACATCAATGCAATATTTAAACCTATTTGTCCTTTTTTTGTAGCACTTGTATCCTTTACCTCGACTAGAGTATCCTAGAAATGTACCCTCATCAACACGTGAATAAAACTTTCTAAAACATTGATCATTATTTTTTATAAAGAATTTGCTGCCAAATACCTTTTAGTGTTTTACTGATGCATGTTTTTCCATCCACAACTCATAGGAAGTTTTATCACTATTAGGCCTGAGTCGTGTTCTGTTTGATATATACACTTTTTCTTGTGCTACTTCTCCCTAGAAGGTGTGAGGTACATCTGCTTTTGCCATTATCACCCTGGACATCTCCTAGATTGTTGTGTTATTTCTCTCAACTACTCCATTTTGTTGTGGATTTCTAGTGACATAATATTGCCTCATTATGCCCTGCAGTTTAGAGAATTATTGAAACTCTCTTGAAGCGTATTCTCATCCTCTGTTTGATCTTAAGCATTTTATCTTTAGATATTTCTCATTTTCCACCTGAGATTTAAAATTTTTAAAATTTTTAAACATTTATGGTTTTTCTTTTAAGAGCATGATCCAAGTGGCCCTGGTAAAATCATCATTAAGCAACGTAAAATGCCTCTCTCTTCTTCGGATGTTTAATGTGGTTGGGATGTAGATATTTGTGTGAATTATCTCAAGTCGTCTTGAATTCTTTTTTCCTGACATGAGTCCTAATCTTCTTACAAAATTGACATGATTTGCAGGTTGAATTATCAAGCCTTGATATTCTTGGAAGTCCTCACACAACTTCCAGCTTGTTGATTCTTATTAGACTCTCAAAATTCACTAGACTAAGTCTCTTATGCCATAACTGAGTTTCATTTGTCTTTCTGAGATAGTAGCTTACTATGGAGGCATCAAACACATATACATTATTGTGAGTTCCGATTGCCTTTCCCACCATCTTTCCATTATTTTCATGCTGAATCTCAAAATATTTGGCTCGAAAGGTCACATTATATCCATTATCAAAAATTTTTCTTACACTAAGTAAATTGTGTTTGAGACTTTCTACATAAAACACATTTTGGGATTTAGTATTTTCATCAAGCCTGACTATGCCCCTACCCTTAATTCTTGCCAGGGAATAGTTTCCAAAAGTGACATTGTTCCCTCTGTCCTTTTCCTTCAGCGACAACACTTTTCTCTTATCCCAATTCATATTCTTGGAATAGCCAATATATTCGTACCATCTATTCTCTTGATTATGTGCTGACAAAGCAAGTCCACATTCCATGCTCTTTGTAGATTTCATTTCCAATTTCCCTCATCCTTTTGAAAAGTTAGTCTCCAAGTGTACTAGGACTTAAATGGGCACTCAAATATTCTTCTGCATTCACTCCCCTTGTGCATGAAATTATTGCAATTTAAGCATTAAACATAATTCATTAGGGGAGAAAAGATCTTTCGATCTCTAAGAGTAGATTTTTGAGATCTAAAATTATGATACCTATTATACCTAGAATTTTCATCTCTTTTAACTTTGATCCTTCTACAATCAATAACCTTATGTCTAAAGATGTGACATTTATAGAAATGACAATAAAATAAAGGACAGTACCATAAGTTTGAAAGTTCATGAGTTTATGCATGATGTTACCTTTGTTATCTAATTGATTGAATCATTCTCCACTGGTTTGGCTTCCTCGGATGGTTGGAGTTATTATTCCATAGATCTCCTCCTTTGTGGATTGCTATATTTTTGTCTTCATTGATTCTTCTTGATGCACCTTTGCATAGCTCCAAGGTTCCTCAAATCTCATAGACCTAAAGTTCATCTTTCCCATATAAGATTCATGTCGTCTAGTGTATCCTAGGCATATTTTGTTTTGTGAAGACCTTTTATTGTTCGGAATATAATCTAGATTTCTTGTTCCTTCTACAAAATTTTCATTTGTACCCTTCTTTGTCTCCATTCGCTCAAGATTTTTTCTCAAAGAGATGACCTTTTCCTCGAGACTTTGACAGTTTTCTTCCCATTCATGGATCAAATCATTAAGAACTTCTTCTTTTCATTTTACTTCTTCTTTCTTTAATTTGAAGGACATAATTTTATCCTTGCATGTTCATGAGATAATTTCCCTCTTTACCTTGAACAACTTCTGCTTTAGGTGCTTGTTCTCTTCTTCTAGCTTCTTACATGTTCCTTTTTTTTATTCTAGTAGAAGAGCTAAACTATCTTCTCTTTTAATAACTTCTTCAAGGTTTTTCTTTTGCTAAACAAATTCCTCACAGTCTAAGTTCTACGTACCTTCTTCAACATGCACTGCAACTTTCCTTTTAACTACCTATTCTTTTTATTGGTCTTCTTTAACTCATCAAGAGAACTTATGAGTTCCCCTTCAAAGTACACTACTCCTACTTCTTCTTCTTCCTCTCCAAAGTCAGTAATATTTTGTTTCTTGGAGTTTGCTCCAAATTCCATGAGTAAATATTGATTTGAATCACATTCTTGAGATTTTTCACTATCTAATTTTGGCACTGAGCTATACTCTTTGGAGTAGAGCTCCTTTTTCTTAAATAACTTCTTCTTCTAATGTTTTTGAGATTTTCCTCTAAATTTTTTATCATATTCCTTTTTCGTCCTTTCTTTGTAGGGGAATTTCAATGCAAAATGTCTAGCACTTCAATAATCAAAGGATTTAAGGGGAAACTTCCATTTATACCTTCCTGAGCCAACTTTTGATCATAGTCACAACTGGAGAAATCTTGTTGATCTTTGCGCTCCTTTTCCTTATTGGACACTTTAAATTCTTCCTCTTTGGCTTCATACTTCTCTTTTCTACTCTCCTCCCATAGGATGTGAGAGTACCAAGAAAATGATCCATCTTGAGATTCTTTAAATAAGCCATCTCTTCAATGGAAGATAGATTGGTATGAAATCTCATGGGGATAGATCTTAAGACCTTTTGAACAATTATATCTTCTTTAACTTCTTCACCAAGTCCTCTAATCATATTGGTCACTTCATCAACTTTGAGGGATTATTCTTATATTCTTTCTTCTTCACTCATTTTTAGGCTTTCAAATCTCATTCTGAAGGTTTGAATTTTTGCATACTTGACCTAATCATCTCCTTCATGAGTCTGATTTAGCTTCACCCACACTTCCTTGGTAGACTTCCAATGCATAAACTTTAAGTTCAGATTGACTAAGGCCAAAGGGAATGAGCTTACACGAGCGCCCTCACCATCTGCATCAATGGGAGGGACATTAGGGACATCATAATTTAATAGTACATAGGTCCAAACATCTACTCCTCGCGAGATAAGATACACTTCCATCCTAACTTTCCAAAAGACATAGTTTGTCCCATCAAAGACTGACCTTGCTTGAGTAAGAATCTTAAATCTCTTGCCTAGACATAATTATTTATGGATATACCATCCAGTGGTTAGACTGTTCCTGAGGAAATATGGCTCTAATACAAATCGTTGGAATAAGGAATTACTAAAAGTGGGGGGGGGGGATGAATCAACAATAGTGAGACTCTTAAACCTTTAAGTATAAGTCATTAATTATTTTTACTATTGTAAGTTTCTTGTGAGAGAATTCATACATAATACAAATAAACAACAAGATACAAAATTCACATGTACACATAATCCATCACATGAACAACATACACATATTGACACAAGTATTTTTAAATGGAAACCCAAAGGGGAAAACTACCAATCTGTTTTTCGTTATGATGTAAATTAAGAACCTACTTAATTGCATGAATTTATTTGTGAGCACCAACTCACAAGAGACACCAAACCCCTTAAGATAATAAGTCACTACTTCCTAAGAGGTACCAGCCTCTTATGAATGTAGACAACTACGTGATCTAGCCACTATTCTAGTTTTCATACAATTTTCAAAATGAAAAATAGAGGCAACTAAATATACATAGAAATACAAATTTGGTATGTTCGAGTACCAATCCCTAGTTCTCCTTTTAACTGTGCTATCTGCTACTCAACTAGCTCAAGTCTCGACCTTATGATACACCTTCTCTCAGTGAGACTTAGCTTAGTCACACACCCACAACTCTGCATTTTGTTGCTCTCACCAATTTTGCATTCCCCACTTTGCATGACTTCTCTCCACTATTTTGTTCCTCTGTTGTGCTGTGTTCGATGTTGTCTCGATTGTCTCTACAACGCAATTCCTAGAAGTGTAATTTTTCATGGCTTTCCATGTTCTTGTTTCATGACAGTGTAAGGGCACTAAAACTGCGTTAATCACTAAGAATGGGATCCAACAATAGTTGCATTACAATTAATGCAAAGAATGTTCGCTTGAGTGTCTCTCATACTGAAAAATAAATTCTAAGTCAAACTATGCACAGTAGGAGTACCTCCATTGAATTTTTCTTGTACAAACAACATGGAACTCCATCTTGTTGTTGCATCTCATACATGACATCTGCATCTACAGCATACCACTAGAGTCCATAACTGCTGGTATGGAATCCCTGAGCTATTATCTTCATTCATTTATATGAGGCATGCAAGAAAGCTTAAGCATGGTTAGTTTGAAGTCAATTTCAACATTTGCAAATCATGGTCTTTTCTTATCTCAATCTCTTGACTATGAAAATCATTATTAAATCCATTAAAGCATCTGTACAATCGTGGTCCTTGTTGGTGCCTTAATTCTCTATAGTCGTCATTAATACACGCAACAACTCTCGTGCACCACCATTCAATGTTGGTTGCAAGCTTGGAAGGTTGTGGGTCTTCCTACTTCTCCTATTATGCATTTGTGTTTTCCTCGAGCTTCACGACTAGGTCTGGAGGCCTCCCGACTCTTTAACATTGAGAAAAACCGCAAAACTAACTTTTGGGCACATCTTTTAATGTTGGTCAAGACGTCATGAGTCGACCCCTTTGCCTCGACCCCCAACTTGCTTGTAGGCCCGACTATGGTATTTTTTCACATTTTTGGCATGTTCTATTCATTCAACTTTGAAAAACAAATACACGCGAGAAACTTCAAAAAAAACCCCTTCGTGAAAACTTCGAGGTTCTGCCACATCATCAACTTATGTCATCGTGACATCATCTAGGCCACATGGCACCTTCTGTATGATGAAACATGTCATCTATATTTGGACATTTAGGCTACCCAAAAATTCCAAATATACCTACAACGTGTCCTCCATACTACCACATCATGGTGACATCATCTACCACATTGCTGCCAACACATCATCATGAACCATTCACATTTTCCACTTGTTTCCCTGTATTGTATCCCATATAGGTAAGGGGTCAGGGGTCAGGACTTTTTTATTCTCATTAAGCCTTTCTGCACTTCCTGACCACTGACCAGGTTAGACCCATCTCTTGACTTAGAGCAGCTCCCACACAGGTCGAGGGTCGGGGGTCCGAGCTTTCTTCTCTTGCCAACTCTAATGCATGACTTGACCTCCAAATTGGTACATTTTTGGCGCGGCTCAAACCTACTCCAAAAATGGGTACTTCCAAAATTTCTTTAACAAAGAGAACTGACACGAAACACAAAGTCTATGTGGAACCTTGAGTGAGCGAACCATGATTGTTGACCTTTTTATCTACAACCTTTAACGACAATATCTCTCGATCCAACACGAAGAAAGAAAGAAGAGATTTATATTGTCGACTTGTTTTTCTCACACACGGGAAAATGCTAGGGTTTCTATAGCTACTTAAAGACGAAAGTTTGAAGAAGACCAAAGTTTGAAGTACAAGTTGCAGACCTAGGACCGAAATCTTGACTTGGCAAAGATTGAACATCTTTGAATTGGTGAATGTTAACTTTATTGTCAAAAGTTTTGGAAGGGCATCTTTGAATTGGTGAATGTTAACTTTATTGCCAAAAGTTTTGGAAGGGCTTATTTGGTGTTTAGAGGCAATCTAGGTATTTAGATCTTGGAGGTCTTATTTTGATTTGATTCTATAAGAAGAGGATTGTTTGGTTTTTCTCCATATGTGGGGTTTTTCCCTGGCTTGAAGCCTATATCTTATGTTCTTTGTGTCTTTGTGATCTTCTTGTTTTAGTAATGACTTAATGAAAATGTAAAACTAAATAATATAATTCCAACAAATAACACAAGTAATTATCATAAAAAAAAATCGATTTTAATCTGCAAATATCTTGATTTTCCAACACGGGAGAGACCATCTTCTCTCACGTGGAAAACCTGATGGTTTCCCTGAGTGTCATAGAACCAATGTTTGAGAGTAGAAAACCATACTAGAGCGTAAGAAATACAATAAATAACATAAATTGGGAATACCTTTCTTGGAGATTAAGGGTCATGCCGAGAGATACTAGAAAGGATCATCTTGTCCTTCTAGAAACCATGGTAGTCTCTATTGTTCGACTGGAATGGATTTTTAATGCGCTGATCTGAAACCACAGATCATTAGCGACGAAGGAAAACGGAAGGTTACAGGGTAACAATTTTTACGTGAGGGTCGTGAAACCTGAGACCATTTTCCTTCTCCATGACTTTTCACGAGACCATGGACAACTTCCCTCCAATCCCATGACATTTGTTATTCATCAAAATTCTTCTTCATGCAACATTTCGTATATGAAACCATTGTGGAAGCCATAGTTAAGGACATGCAATCGAAACAGGAGGAGAATCACAAAAAAGAGATGTAAGGAAGATGTTGCAGGGACGACTTTTCAATCGCTGAGCCAAAATGTAGGATAAGTTTGATCTATTCCACCCGATTGGCTTTTGGTTTTTGCTATTAAATCTGAGAACAAATCCTCAGTCTGATATTGTTAAACCTTTTTCACATTCCTCTACTCACTGATAAGGCCTTTTTCTTGGGCAGGTGGAATATTGGATGCCTTGACATTATTAGATTACAGATCCCTTCGTTACAATGTTTCCTTGATTGTTGTTTCAAGAATCTACTATGCCTTTTTAATTCTTAATAAAAAGGATAAGCACCTATGGGTATGATTTGTTTTCCATTTTTGTTATCTTATTACAATGTAATTAATTGGTGTGGCATTAGGTTACAGGTTTACATCGCATTTAGAGTTGTGTGTAGTAAATTGACTGAATAAAATTTGTCAAAGGAATAGTCAAATTCTATTGATCTTAATACAATCCAAAGAACATTCAGATTCTACCAACCTTTGTGCAATTCTTGTAACAACATACCAAATATAAGCAGATTTCTTGCATTTAACATTGAATTACAAGATCAATTTATTTTTAAAAAGAAAACCTATCATAAATTCTCTCATACCTCATCATTATTATACTTGTGACATGTGCAGGACCAAAGTCTCAAATATTTAACTGGTTATTGTCTGATTCACATGATTGATTACGTAAAGGATGTCCACCACCTGCATTGCAACACAGAGTTACGTGGATATTGTGAGACAGTAGATAAAAAATATAGTGTTCCAGAGGTATTATCAACCACTCCAGTTATTAGCATAAATCCTTATCTCATTATTAATAAAAACAAATAGACTAAAAGAGTTCCAAATAAAACCCTGTGAACGTGTTTATAACGACATTTGAATCTCGTTTTGCAGACCAAGTGTGTCGCCACATTGTCTCCACTTAAAGATCTTCCTTCTCCTTTTAACTCTACACATGAAAGGATTAAGTGGAATAGGAGGATATCAATTTGAACATAGAAAAATGGTCTTAGCATGCGAACACAATATCCGAATGAAGTAGTCTGTGAACATTCCAATTGCTTGCACAACCCAAAAAATGGTACTCTCTTTTATACAGAAATTTGAAAGCAATTGATTCTTTGTAACGTTTCATTGTTTCAAAGGCATCCTGTTCTGAAGTGCAGGCTATATTTCTTATTAATGGTAACATGCCAATTTATATTATTTGGGAAAATTAAATAAGCTTCTAGTGTTTGAGTTATTTGTTAGTATCTTACAAATATCTAAAAACTCATTAGTTAACCTGTTAGTAGCGAGGAACAAGATTTAAAAATGAATACCGAAATATGTAGAAGAAATTGATGAATATTTATGGTTATTGGGTCCATACTCCAGGCTTTATTTGCCTTGATAGTATTCCAGTCCCGTTCTATATTCTTATCTCACTAAAATAAAATTTATTAAGGTGGGGAGGAATCAAAATATGCTGGAAATATTATTAAGGTGGGGAGGAATCAAAATCATAAAATCAACGTCGTTCAACAACATTTCCTCAACCTGCATATCTCTTTAAAGCGCCAGCCCATTCATTCTCATCATTCTGTTAAACCCAAACCCGCACAACTCTTTAAGCACCCCCCGTCCATTCTCATCGTTATGTTTGAGAACCCTAATGAATGTTTGTGTATAAATAATAAAGCATCGTAACCAGATGGAAGACCCAGATGAGGATGGTCATCTTTGTTTCTCCCCACTCCATCACATCAACATTATCCATCTGTCCTTTTTCTCGAGAGCAAAAAAATCTCACGCATTTAATCGTACCAATCCTTTCAAAAGGCAATAAAATTTGTGTCCTCATCCAATAATTTATTAGTACATCAATGTCATTTATAGAGTTCAGGTTTCTGTGATTTATATTAAGTTTGTGAGAGATTTTTCAGAGTAAATTACATGGAAAATCATTTGTCTACGCGTTTAGAATCAACTAATGTGTTTCAACTTGTACTGACTATGAACCATATTAGTCAACTAGTGTGTTTCAAATTGTAGTGAATATGAACCACACTAATTGTTTGGAAACGCGTCCACAAATAGTTCTAAAAAACAAACATCAATGTCATATAAATGTCATATAAAAAGTTGATCAAACTGTAAATACCAATCTAACTCCTTTTTAATCATAAATGGATCAATTTAATAAAAATGAAACTCGCACAGAGGTTGAATGCCTTAATTATGTAAATTGAAGATGTTAGCATTTAAAGTTGACTTTGTTACCTGTTTAGAATGTGCAATCGAACCTTTTCATTTTATAAATTGAATGTTTCAGTTTATGCTGTTTATTTTATTAATTATTGTATATTTTCATATTTAGAGTTGAATTTGTTCCACTCCCATTAAATGTACAATGCACAAAATATAAATATGAGAGATACATGAAAATTCCCGTTAAATGTACTCACAATGGTTTATTTTCTTTGACCAATAAGAAAGTAAAACCATGGTTTGGGTTAATCGTCAAGAGCATATACCAATTCCGGAAAATATCGAGATATAATTCAATAATCATTTTTTAAATATTCCTATTTTATATGAATAATGGAAATGTAATTTTATTATCTTAAAAATGCACTTCTTTTTATATTGAAAGCCAAATTTATATATTATTATTTTAGGTGTAAATTAAATTTTCATTATTATTATTATTAAAAAAATAAAGATATATATATTTAGAATTTTGAAAATTAAATAAATTTATGTTAATTTTGTTTTTTATAAGTTAATTAGGGCATAAGAGTATTTATTTATCAATTCAATAATTATTATTAAGTGGATGGTAGGAATTTAACTTCTATGTAAAGGTTGAAATATATTTATCTTCAACATAGTTATGTATTTATTTTTTAATTAAATTGATTAATTAAAAAATGTTTTATGAACAATGATCATATGAAATGATTTTTAGGTTTTGAATATGTGATATATTCATAAGCTATGATATTGGTTGATGATATTGTAATAAGTTTATTTATAAATTAAGAACCTCCATAGTAAACTAGAGTGAATTTCCACAATAAGTTCTTCTTTTTTCATATTTTAAAATGTATGTGTATTTAACCTATATATTCATCTTTTTTACATTAATAAAGTAATAATGTAGTGTTTTTTATGATTTATTTTTAAATTTTAATTATTATTATTATTATTAAATTTTAGCAATGTGAGATTGTTTTGATTTTTATCATGGATTGATACTTATCCATATTTACTAGGCATTTAATTTATATGAATGCATTATACATTTTTTTACTTCTTGTTATAAAGTTTACCTTAATATATTCAATAATAACATTTTTTTAATCTAATTTATGAATGAATTTTTTTCCGAAAAATATATTATTTAATATATTTAGTTATAATTGTTAGAAAATACATTTCTTATATTTTTTTTTTATTTTAAATTATATTAATTTTATGTTTAATTTTAAAATTTTATAAATTTAATTCTTGAAATTTAATTTTAAATAAGACCACTTTAATTAATTTAATTAATCTTAAGAAAACGTTTTTTTGGTAGAAATCATATAAGAGAAATTTTTGGTTGACGCGTTTTGAACCAACAATTGTGGTTTATCATCATGACTAGATGAAGAGGCAAACCATGACAAAGGCTTAAATAGAGTGCCATGTAGAGACCATAATTTATTAAAAATAATATTTAAATTATAATATTAATTTATTAATATTTTAAAAACAAATATTATTAAGTAACGACTATATTAAACTGCTAGTTTTTGAAAAATAATATTTAAATTATGATATTAATTTATTAAAAACAAATATTAATAAGTAAAGGCTATATTAAATGACTAGTTTTTGAAAATAATACTTAAATTAATTTATTAAAAACTTCTATCACTAAGAAAAAATGAGAAAAATAAAATAAAATAAAATAAAAATAAAAAATAAAATACTAACGAGAATCATCAAAATCAAACTTCAAACAAGGACCATATAATAAATAAAAATAAATAATGGAAAATAAATAAAATAAAACAAAAATATACACAAGCATGTGTGTGTGTGTGTATATATATATATATATATAATTCTATTATTTAATTAAAATATATGCTTAAAATAAAAATAAAAACATAACTAATTCTTATTTTCAACAATCAATTGCTAGCAATAAACAAAAGTGATTGTTATATCACTAGAAATAGACCCTATCATAAAAATCAAACCCAGAAGATTAATATTACACCCAAGGGATTATTATTGAAAACCCAAGGGATTAATATTGAAAGCCCAAGGGATTGAACCCTAGGATTAATATTATAAATCCTACGAATAACAATAAACTCTGCCGGTATGAGCCCTTAGATTAATTTTGAACCCTAAGGTTAATATTATAAACCCTCAGATTATTTTTTCACCCATGGTCAGTCATGGTCAACAATGGTCCAATGTCACATTGTGATAAATATTGTTTCAATATGAAAATGAACCATGTTCAACCATGGTCTAGCATTGCATTGTGAAAAATCTTGTCTCGATATGAAAATCATTCATGATCAAGCATGGTTAACCATGGTACAACGTCGCATTGTGACAATGATTGTCTCAATACGAAAATCAACCATGGTGAACCATGTTTATTTTGGGGTTTATAATATTTATCTTAGGTTTTATAATATTAATGCCTCACGTTTAATATTTCTCCATTGGATTCATAATCCCTTGGATTTATAATTCCCTTGGTCTTACAGTATCGATCCCTTGAGTTTATTAATCTAAAGGTTCATATTTCTAGGGTTTGATATTATTCCCTTGGATTCCCTTATATTTAAAATATGAACCCTTTTGGTTTATTAATATAACGGTTCATATTCCTAGAGTTTAACATTATTCCCTTGAGTTTAATATTATTCTTTTGGGTTTGTAATCCCTTGGGTTTTTAGTATTAATCCCTTGGGTTTGTTATTCGCCTCGGTTTATAATATCAACCATGGTCAATCATGGTCAACCATGGGAAACCATGTTTTGTAAAATCAATCATGGTCAACCATGGCCCAACATCGCATTCTGACAAATATTGCCTCAATATGAGAATCAACCATGGTCCAATGTCACTTTCTGAAAAATATTGTCTTGATACGAAAATAATTAGTTGTCAAGCATGGTCAAGCATGGTCTAATGCTGCATTGTGATATATACAAGGGTTTATTAATCTAAGGGTTTAACCATGGTCATGCATGGTCCAACATCGCATTGTGATAAAGGTTGTCTTAATATGAAAATCAACAATGGTCAACCATGGTTAACCATGTTTATTTAAGGGTTTAAAATATATATCTTAGGGTTTATATTATTCCCTTGAGTTTTTAGTATTTATCGCTTGGGTTCATTATTACTTTGGATTTATAATATTAATCATGGTCAACCATGGTCAATCATGATTAACCATGGTCAAACATGGTCAATGATGGAAAACCATGGTGAACCATATTTTATAAAATCAATCATGGTCGACCATGTTTATTTTAGTGTTTATAATATTTATATTAGGGTTTATATAGTTTGGGTTTATAATATTAGTCCCTTGTGTTTAATATTGCTCTATTATGTTCATAATGTAGAATTTCTCATCATAGATCACTTGATAATGCAATATACTAAAGCAAAATACTTGATCTACTTCTACAAACAAACTTGCGGAAGCTTAATAGATTTTGAGCAAGATCAAATAGAACACATATAACAGAGAATGAGAAATCAATCACACATGAACACAAAATAATACTCTGGGGAAAGCGTTAGCTAAAAACCCCACTATCTCTATTATCATACAAGTGGAGATATCTTTGGATTACATAAAGCTTTAGCTCACAAGCTATCCATCTCTCAGTACAATCTGTGCATAGATTGAATAGACACAACATATGCCTTCCTCGAGTCCTTCAAGCCTCCTATTTCCTTGCGCAGTTTCTCTTGGGTCCTCTGGCTGCCACCTGTGTGAATTCACCTCTCACGCAACTCACCAAACTCAGAAATAATTGTGCAATCCTCAAGGAATGAATTCCTTTGACATGCAAGAGATATCCTCAATGGAATATTCTTGTAACTGATAGTACACTGTCCCATCCTCTGATCTCAACTGGGTCTCTGACTGAATTGACATGCATAAGTTATATATGAGAGAATATTCAGTTATCTTAAGTACACTAGTTACATGCATGCATGCATTAACTAACTGAACTCACAATCAGTTCCACAAATTGTTGGAATGAATCTAACTGAACTTAAATCAATTAAATGAGCTAACTAATTACAACTCAAAGTACAACTCATCCTGATCTCCTTAATTAAGGGATAACTTCCTCAATGAAAGGGATAATGGTTGCATGTCTTCACATAAACTTCATGTTTGATTTTCTCCAATTAATTAACTCAAGATGAATTAATTAATTATTTTTCACACAACTTCTAAGATCAAATTCAAATTTTAATTCTCAATTTTAGTTCAGGGACTAACTAAAATTGGAATGTATCCCAAAATGCTATTTATAGGAATGCTATTTTTAGCACTTCTATTTTTAGCATTTCTTGTTGCTATTTTCAACACATAATTCCTTCGGTTTTAGTATTAATCCCTTTGGTTTATTATTCCATTGGGTTTATAATATCA